>OX276426.1:2502500-3752500 GCA_946251915.1 Abrostola triplasia
TCCTATTACAACACGGCAAAGTCTAATATCCAACGAAAGGCCCACTAAAGTTAAATAAGCAAACATCATTTCGAAAGCTAAATAATAAAGAACTGCTTTGTTCCATTAGGGACTGGCGATGTTGAGGCTGTTTCGACACGCACTAAGCTAGAAAAGTCCAACTCGTTCAGTGAACAAACTTCCAAAGTGCGAAAGGAACCCTTTCTTGCGAGCGTATTTACTGAGCCATCGCATGAGATTTGTCAAAGAAAACTCGCGAGCTACACAAATAGAAGAAGGTGCGGGAACGAATCAACTTGAGATAAATAGAGAGGATTGTTTTTGTGCATTCAAATTGTACAATGTTGCGTAACCCGGAACATTGTGTGCTCGGTTTATTTGTTCACATGCCTCATTTTTTGTTACGTTTAATCCAGACTATTATATTATTATTATTGCTCATGTTTCTTTCAATTTAAAACGGATTGAATGATTTGAAAATGGAGTCTATTGGCAATCTGGCATTTAAGAGGCAGTACGCAGTCCAATTTCTCGTTTTGCAATGGGACATCAATCTAAAAGGCAACAATACTAGACGGTTGCTCGTTGGCAAATGCAGGTATGCTCAGTGAGAACATCGACTACGAGTGGTTCCCCTGTAAAAGGCTTTTGGCAAAGCCCGTACAACTTTGTTCATATGAGAATGTCTACAGAAAAAATCTAACGCTCCGTATAGCATAGCTTTGAGCATGTAGTGTTTGAGGATTCCAAAATCCAGGACGATATCGTCCCGAAAATGTAGAGTTGAATACACCCGTGTTCCCTGGAAATTGTCTTCATGAAACATAATTATATGAATATTATTCATTTTGTTTCTGTATAGAGTTATAGACGTAGTTACTCATTATGGAATAGAATAGGATAAATATCTTTATTTGCAATGAATGTTAGTTATTTCTCGTTCATAGGTGGTGGGTGTATTAATTTCAGTGCTATTTTATTACCGAAATCAAAGCAGTAATACAAAAGTAATTTTTGTTTCGCATTTAGTTAAATTTCGTACAGAAACAGCCTCTAATTATCCAGGCATATAAAGAACATTGTTTTATAATTACACCTTTGTATTTGTTGTATCACTTACATACTTTTTTTTAAGTTAAATTATTTTAAGAACATTTTGTAATAATATATTATTTCAGATCACACGACGTTCGACTCGCAAAGAAGAAGGTTTGAAATCACCAAATTTCTCGAATATTATAGATAATAGTTATACGACCTCACTAACTTGTTTAGTCTAACCCTCAACAAATCGCCTCAACACTTAACTTATCAACAAGTTTGCCTCTCGACTCCGTTCTTGGCTTTCCGACATCGTGAACTCATCTCAACCACTGCAACTTACACACACTTAATTACTGATCAATTAAGTGTTGCAGATATTCTTCTCCATGTTTTAACATTCTTGAAGAAAGTTTAAAGTTTATAGGTTAAGAATGTAAATGTTTGAAGATTCAGGTAAGTTCGCAAGTAAAGTTCTCGACACTAAAATATTAATTTAAAAGTTTTAATTATAAGCTTGAGATATAGGTACGTTCGACTTTACTTATATTTACAGATTTATATTTGTATTTAGTTCGGTTACAATGAGGACTAATGAAAATTAACCTTCAATAATAGACTCTACAAATAAATTGTCGAGAGGTACCAGCCTACGGCCTACATGGAATAAAATATTTAGTCCAACTAATATCAAAAATTATTAATTAGAAAACTAGAGTATAACTGAAATATAAATGAAAAACTCGAAAAAGTTTTGAGAATTAATTGGATTCTTTTTGTAGAACGTTATTGAAGATAACTAGTAACTGTTGTACCCATTCTAAAAAGGTAAGCTAATAATAATCCCAGAGTAATGTTACAATATTTATTTACATGCTTAGATGGTTTGGGCATGTAGAAAGGATGGATGAAAGAAGAATGACAAAACAAATATATGAGGCGAGTGTTAGTGGAGTATCGGAAAGGGGAAGACCTAGGCGAACATACCTAGACCAAATCGGAGATGTTCTGCAAAAAGGGCAAGTGAGGAGTACCCTCAACCGAAGAGCGTGTATGAGGAATGTGATGCGTGTGAATGAAGCAAAAGAAGTATGCCAGGATCGTAGCAAATGGAAATCCGTGGTCTCTGCCTACCCCTCAGGGAAACAGGCGTGACTTTATGTATGTATTTATTTACAGACAAAGGGAGAAAGCCGAGTCATAAAATATATCTGCCAATATTGAAATCCATGTATGAACGGCTTACGTTCGATCACTGACTTCAAAAATATGGTTCTATATTATTCTGTATGTATTTTTTTTTATTTAGCAATCATAATTGTGTAGACATTGCAGTGTACTACGAAGCTAGCAAATAATATGTGGGCTGCAGCAAATTACATGAACTGAGTATAAGTTGCTCTCAAGACGTTTGTTTGACAATATAACTTCGATTCGAACTCTTCCCAATGGATTGCCTTGTGTGGGAGTTAAGAGTGCACCGAGCAAGTCAGACTGAAAATAATAGTTTACTTTTTTTTTTAACAATCGACTGTATTCGTCCTGTCACATTGACACGTGATTGCACCAATCACGGGAGATTACCACATTCAAAAACTATTTCGAAAAACAAAAATTCGAAGATAAAATAAAAAAGCTAATTGAGAACTTTCCTGTTTTTAAATTTGTTTTTATAGAACAGGAACCAAACATTGTAGTTGCTGTTGCATTCGCCGCTATACTAAAGTACAAGTATGTATATAATACGAGGGTCAAACTGAAAGTTCTTAGAACTGGCCACTTATAAACAATATAATAAAAAAATAATTCTAAAATTTGAAAATAGAACTCTTTGCCAATATTACTGAGTATATATTTCATTAATTTGTCATTTGTTTTACGATTTGGCGGCAAATTGAAAATTGTCTGTGTCACGTCAACATGAATTTAACACGAGAAAATTTTCGTGCAATGATTTTTTATGACTTTCGATGTCATTTAAGTCAACAAGAAAGTTATGATAGACTACGATTGGCCTTTCACGATGAAGCCCCATCTCGTGCGACAGTTTACAACTGGTTTAATGAGTTTAAACGTGGTCGCACTAATCTCACTGATGATTTACGTGAGGGACGGCCTTCTACGGCGACGACTGAAGATAACATCTGTGTTGTGCGGCGTATGATAGAGACTGACAAAAGAGTGACCTATCAGCAGATTCGGACAAGCTTAGGCATCGGTATGAGTCAAGTGCACAAAATCCTCCACGAACATTTAGCAGTCAGGAAGCTTTGCGCCCGGTGGATACCTCATAATTTGACTGAGGCTCAAAAACTCCATCGTGTGGATTGGAGCCGTAAAATGATTGAAAGATTTAACGGAGGTGACTCAAATGCTGTGTTCGACATACTAACAGGTGACGAAAGCTGGATTTACTGTTATGATCCTGAAACCAAAAGACAATCTGCTAAGTGGGTGTTTCCTTTCGAGAGGTTGCCAACTAAAGTGAAGAGAGATCGAAGTGCGGGAAAAAAAATGGTGGCCTCGTTCTTTGGAAGGATAGGTCATTTCGCAACAATTGTGTTAGAGGATCAAAAAACAGTTTCTGCAGAATGGTACACTACCAATTGTTTGCCACTTGTCTTGGAAAAAGTTCGAGAGAAACGACCTCGCAGTAGGATCCTCCTTCACCACGACAACGCCTCGTCGCACACCGCTAAGCGAACGATCGACTATTTGGCGACATTAAACGTTGAATTACTGGGTCACCCGCCGTATAGCCCCGACCTCGCCCCTTGTGATTTTTATTTATTTCCAAAAATTAAAGAAAAACTTAAAGGAAAGCGGTTTATGAATGCTGAAGAAGCGGTGGCTGCGTATCGCGATGCCATTGAAGAGAACCCTTAAGACGAGTGGGCAAAGTGCTTTTCCCAGTGGTTCCATCGCATGCAGCGGTGTATTGACGTGAATGGACAATATTTTGAAAAGATATAATAAAACTAATAACTGGCTAATGTAATCAGTTTTTGATTTTCTAAGAACTTTCAGTTTGACCCTCGTATATAGGTTTATACTAGTATGTAACTAAAAAAACACATACAGAGAAACCTACCCAGTCTACAATGTTAAAGTTACGCAGTAATAAAGTAGAAACACAGAACTAGAGGCAGTTGTTGTTGAACTGGCACAAAATAATCTCAAAGCTACGAGTAAATAGAAAAACAAATGATTTTCCAACGTTGATGTGTGACTATAATAATATAGAAAATCCTGTCAGTTTATTTAATTTTCTTTCTTCGTTAGTTAAGTAGGTAAGGGGAGATATTTTGGTGGTAGAAGTAATATGGCTACATTTTTAAAAACCTTTACTGTACTGCTTCCTAGTTAAAGTGGTTTTACGAAATTAGAGAGACATATATCTATCTTCCATAATCTGGCGACTACACGCTTGTGCAGTCTCGTCACTGTACACGGTCTAGTAACTCTATGGTAAAGATTTTTTAAACATGTCTCCAAATTAGCTCACTAAAATATCTCCCCTTACTGTATATACTGATAGATGTGATAGACTTGTTGACTGCCTCGTTGGTCTAGTGGTTGCTAAGCGCGACTGCTGAGCACGAGGTCCTGGGTTCGAATCCCGGGTCGAGCAAAGTGTTACTGGGTTTTTCCATAAGGTAATTCTCAGTAGCAGCACGGAGTCTGGATTTGTGCCCGGTTGATGGCAATAGGCTCGCCCCCTATTACATTGGGACCTAAAACATAACTGGCGAAATGTGGGTGTACTATATGTGCACCTCTGCCTACCCCTTCGGGGAATACAGGCGTGATGTTATGTTATGTTATGTGATAGACTTTTGTTTATGGACTTTATGCTGGTAGCGTAAATCCATGAGTCATAGGTTCGAACCCTGTTCCTGTGTTTAAAGAGACTAAGTAAATGTAGGTAATTATTTTTAGTTTTTGGTGTACCTGCCTAGGTTTCTCCAAAAATACAGTTTTTGTTGAATATTTCATGGTACAATGAGGACAGAATTAGAAGTGAATTCTCACATAATAATTCTCGAAAAGCAGAGATTTCCAAGAGGTGGTACGACACCCAGCTGATTCATGTTCCCAGTAAATGTCTCCGCAATACCACCGCAACCGCAAGTAATCGGCATCGAGCATTTTCTGACCTCTGGTCCCACCATAGGTACCTCTTATTCACTCACCACCTACATACGATAATAGCTTCAATAATCGAATGAGGAAGCTGTCAGTTCGAGCAAGATTTCGAATGCTATACAATTTGTGAGTATAAAAGTAGTAACTTACTCTGTAAGATCCGTACTCTACGTTATACAGGGGATCCTATCATTGATTGGTTGTGCAAGGATAAAATGCACTTTTCCTGAACTTTATTAATATTCAGTTGGTGCATTTAAATGGTTGTCTCAATTTGTCAAATTACCTTAAGTCCAATTCCAAAAAATCATCTTACAATAGGTACTTGAAATCATTATATAGTCAATTAATCATAATACTTTCAAAAACTTTAAATTGAAAACTGAAAACATACACAATCACCACATCTACGATTTCCTATCTTCCAACATAAAGTTGGAGAAGCTTTGCACCGTCGGGCCAATCATCCCCACGTCAGTGAAGACCGCGGCAATTGTCAAATGAAAGTGCGAGCACCGTCAAGGGCCGGTGCGCGGCGCGCGGCGGCGGCTGTCCACGGCGCTATCTCACCAACTTTTCTCGTTTAAACTTATTCCCTTTTATCTGAGAGTGGCCGACGTGGGCCCGCCCCGACTTATCGCCCTGTTTTATTAAATTACTTGATAATTTCAATCCCTGACGTCTCGCGTGGCGGCTTGTTTATTCTTTAAGAGTTTTTGTTTGGGACGAATGTTTTAATGGCACACGATTGTTATGACAATGTCTGGAAATAAAAAAATGTTTTGATAGTCCATTTGGGCCTGATTAAGAATACAACTTTCTCTAGGTGTGGGTCTAATGTTCATCACTTCGCCACCTTATTTTGGCTAATGAAGAGCAGCTTAATGTGTTTATATAGTCTAATTTTCTACTAAACTATCCAGAAGACTGTACCCTAAAAAGATCCTTCTTTATACCTACACATATAGGTAATATACTATATTTAGGAAATTAATTATGTGAACAAATTTGGGACGTGTAATGTTCTTACCTCGTTAAACAGGCTTTGACATACAACACTGATTCAAGATTGTGCCACAATAGAACATAATGTAGGAACTAGTTCTCCGAATTCGTTAGTTTCGTGTAACAAAGCGCTATCATAACAGAAATGATGTTCGAAAATTGTTTTCAGACGAAAACTAAATTTGGAACAGTGTTCGTGGTTTGGGCCCGGTTCTTGAGAGCTCCCTGCAATGGTACTGCAAATTTCAGCAGGGCTTGCCACACTCATACTCAATATGGGGAACCCTTCCGTGCATCAGAAATGCACATACATATATATATTTAATTTTTATATAGCCTATTCGGTGTCCCACTGCTGGGCAAAGGCCTTCCCATTATTCCTCCACAAAACCTTGTCCAATGCCATTTCAGGTCATGTCTTTCCCGCAAAGATGTCCAAATTATCTCGCTATCATCTTCTCGGTCTGCCTGGTCGTCGGCGGTGGGTATCCATTTATGACATGGTCATTGACTGAACATCAAAAGATTAGATTTATATATATATAAAAATAAAAGATCCAAGAATATAATCAACGAAATTGACGTGTTAAGTTTCCGATAATAGACTTTTTCCAACATTTCTAAAACAAACTCCACTAAAACGAGATTGATGAGGCATATTAATCCACAATTTGCATTAGATATCTCGCTGTAAGATCGCCAAGTAAATCTCTATAATGTCAGATAAGATATTGAAATTTAATTTTATCTTCTCCAGTTTCTTAAAGACTTTATAATGGGGAATCTGGAGTACTTTATCCACTGTTGGAATGCTATCGAGACTGGCAAACTAATTGAACAACTGCCATTGCGACGCAATTATTAAGTATGAGAAAACTTTGTTATATTGTGAGCTTTCTACTATCACACTGTCTTTCGCAATTGCAGTGGAACTCCGTTATTGCTGAATAATATTGTCTTGTCTATAATTTATTTGTGATTTATTGTTTCTTTAGTCTTATACTAACTTAGACAATAGGTAGGTACATAACGTTATATTACTTCAACAAAAATGGACTAAGTATTTAGAATACTTAGTATTTTTAGATCTTCTTACTTCTTACCACCACCTACACTGTTCTCACATAAAATATTGAGCTTGCCTGGACTTAAAAAGAGACCTTGACCCCTAAATTTGTTTCGGTATTTCTTCTCAGAGGTAGTCAGGAAATAGAGTAGTTAGGAAATGCCGACGCCATCTAGTTCTTAAAAAAATTACGTGTAAAAGTGTTTTATTGAAACCTATTTGCAAAAATTAAATAATTTATCACTTACGAGAAAAATCACACGCCATTTACCGCTTTCTAGTGCTATAGCTGGGAGGTGCAAACGGCGCAACAAATTTCCCATACTAGCAGTAGTTTCTACGCTCCAGCAGTCAGCCAGAAGCCGAGGTAAGTCTGACAACTATTTCAATCAGAAAATGCTATGCAAATGAACATTCTCTGGAATACTAAGGTAAGATGAGATGTGCTTCGTTAAGAATAATTATATTCAGTCGCATGCAGTCGAACTATAAGCAACTTTACTTATTTACACTAATCCCAGTAAGTAGGTTGCAATTTCTAGTACGTCCTTCACGGATACACTCAAATAGGTTTTATTTTGGCATCCAATTTGAATTATACTTGTTTTGCAGATTTAAATTCATTATAGTTACACTCGACTGACAGTTTAATGATACACGATTCTGTAAAAAAATACATATCTATAAACAAAAATGCAAAAATCGCAGTTCCTTATTTACTGTATACAGAGACAGAGTTACAAACACAATTCTAGGGACAAACGAAAAAATACCTTCTGCTTTAAAAGGTCCCTAAAAATCAACAGACAAATGGGCTACCTTTTACGCATGTTATGTATATTATTCTCCATATTACCTCAGTACTAAAATAATGCGACCACACACAAAGTTCTCATATAATATGGGTACAGATTACAGGGGCTTTCGGGAGAAACATTTTTATCTGGGGAGTTAAGATACAGCCTATTATCCGCCATACTTATGTGACGGGCTAAGATGAAACTTGCCGTCTAGGGAACGCGCCCAACGCCACAGCCTAGGGAGGATTAGAAGGCTCATTCAAAAGAAAACCTTTCTTTCAACTGACGGTAATTCGAATGTCTACCGGACTTAATTTAAAAATACTTTTTTTTTCTACTAAAGTACAATAATTTTAAATTAATAGGATGCATTGATCATACCTGCAGTTGTAAAAGCTATTATTTCATATAGCTTCGCCCCGCGGTGTTACTCGCTACATTTTTTCGGGATAAAAAGTAGCCTATGTGTCAATCCAGGGTGTCAGCTACCTTCATATGAAATCTCATTAAAATCTATTCAGGAGTGTTTACGTGAGAGTAGCAACCATCCATCCATGCTTACAAACTTTGGCGTTTAGTATGTTTGTAGGGATTGTTTAAATCTTTATGCCAAGGAGGTGGGATTTGAATGCATTAGATTATCCAACATCTTTAAATTTTGAAATGGTTAAATTTGGAACACGGTGCAGAAGGCGTGATGTGACCACGCAGGACATGTGAACTAGACCTTCTGTCACCATCTATCCAGTTGCTTTAGGATACAGCGCACATTATTCTCTATAGTTATGTGCGAACTACATTATGTGCGTACTCTTATTTCTATTAAAGATAATGTCTGTTTAATATATTGTGTACAAAGTAAAGTGTCTTTTCGTCTTACATTTTAAAATAGAACCTTTTTATTTAAGTCACTTATTACCAAGGATGTAGTGTCGTTTAGAGGTTAGGGTAATACTTAAGTTTATGAAAAAGACGTTGTTTTAATAAGGTAATGGAGGAGATAAATCTATTTATTTTAAGGTCTTATTGGTTGTATTATGGCCACTGAAGTATTTTCTGTATATATTCATACCGCTCCTTAATATACAATTGCATTGTTAATGTAAAGTTTGAATACCTGATTGGCGCAGTGGCTAAGTGATTTGACTGTTTGACTGGAAAGTTTTTGGGTTCGATTCCCATAAGGGACCAAGTTTGTGCTATCCGCAGATGTTTGTCCCGAGTCTGGGTGTTTGTGTATGTGAAACATGTTTGTTGAACGCAATCACGATACAGGAGAAATTCCCAATAAGGGGGACATTTTGAAAAAAATACCAGTTCGTTTTAAAAGTGCTTATTTACTTGCAAGCGACAACACAAACAAGTCCGTAAAATAGTTGCCGTTTAAAAAACTCGTCGTCACATCGTGCTGACGCGCTCAGTCTCTCACATAAGTAACAAAGCCAAATTCGAAAAGGGTCATTTCTCCAAATCGAATTACAGTTTTTCCAAGAGCAAATTTTTTAGATTGGACCCGGCAGGGGCGTCAGATAGTAAAATTAGAGCGTGGCCCGTAATTGTTTGAAGCGAACGTACGCTTGTTACCAACAAGGCAGCCTCACCAATCAAGGAAAACTCAACTTTATTGCTATGTTATAAAGGTGATTGTGAGTGCATTTGCAAAGTTGGTGCTGATATCCGGAATTAGAACAAAGGGTTGTCACCGGTAGAACGTTGCTCAATAAAGTTTAATCAGACCCGACAAGCAAATGTTACTTACGTTCAACCTTATACACTTTGCTAGTGATGTAAATAAGCATTTATATTCCTTTGGCGTAACGATGTGCATAATCCGTTGGAAATATATTGAATTTTGAATCAGTATATATCACTCGATAGTTTAGCACTTCAGAATTGACAGTCGGTTATCTAAGTGATATGATTAATACTAGTAATTTAGTTTATAACCCTTTTGAGACAAAATTCCAAACTCGTAATCAGTGCGCAAATCGTGTTGCAAATTCTATGTAGTATCTGCATAACATAAAATCACGCCTGTATTCCCCGAAGGGGTAGACAGAGATGTGTAATACACGCCCATTTTATTAGTTATATTTTAGGTCCCAACGTATATAAATAGGGGGCGAGTCTATTACCATCAACTTTCCACAAATCCAGACTCCGTGCTGCTATTGAGAATTACTTAATTAAATATCCCCGTAAAACTTTGCCGGACCTGGAATTCGAACCCGAGACCGCATGCTCAGCAGTCATGACTACTGACCAACGAGCGAATTCAAAAATACGCTTACAAAACTACAGAGTCGTCATTGTGCTAGCGCAAACAACGCCTACAGTATTAGTCATTCACAAAGACACGAGTGTCTAGCTAACACAGAAGCTAGACTAGCCAATAGGCGAAACAAACATCATCAACCGTCTACTGAATATCACAGCTTAGATCAACAGCGGGCAGTACCGAGGATATGGCAAATGTTGGCCAAAACAGCCCTAAACAGAGTTGATGTCCGCTTCCATCGTGTCGACGTCAGCTGTATATAGAAGATTACTCGGCAGGTTGGTAGCTAACCGTTTTGGCGACACCTCATTGCTTCATAGTATCTTCTTCTAACCCTTCTTTAGCTGCTGTTAACAAGAGCATTGGATCACGTCAACTTGGAAGTGGGAAGGTTAAAAGATATTTAATGTGCTTATAACATAGTATTTTGGTGAATCATAGTTCTGTTTTTAAAATGTTGTAGGATATAGAGTGTATCTAATCAAATTCTAGTCAGGTCTTCCACTAGTTCAATTTTGGCAACAGTATGTATCGATTGTTGAATAGCCTAACAAAATAAAGGAATAAAAGCTACTCTCTAACAGATACAATTTATGTTTAACAACACAGTAAATAGATTGGCCAAAACGAACGTAATATCACGCTTTCGAAATAATTTTATCTACACATAATTCGCTTCAATACCCATTCCTTGTTACGCCAAACCCAATCGCGGCAATACCCAATCACGATTCGAAATAGCTTTCCTGAAACTCAGCGATGTCGATTTTATATCAAAAGCCAAATCAAAGAGATAAAACGTCGAAAAATCTTCCTCTTGGCCCGCGAGCGATTATCAAGCCATTTAGTTTTATTACCATCGATCCTCTGCCGAAAACTCATTCAAAATGGTTGACATTTAACGCACGAATTCATTTCTAATTTTCCGTCATTGTTTCAGCGAAATTAGTATTTGATTGCTTCTCAAACGTAAGGTCACGATTCCGTAGGGAGGATAAAAGTTATATTATTCGAAAAACGATTACGATATATTTGTTTTAATATCCTTAGAGATGAACTTATACAGGTAATAAGAAATGATACGTAGACTTGTTTACTAGAAATAAATGATTACCCTAGTGCCGTAGACTTGGTATTAAACTTGACTCTTCTATCATAGCAACTAGCATATTGTCGTTTCACTAGTGCCTGTATTTGGTTTATATGAAATATACATTTTAAATTTAAAGGGATTAAAGTTCTGTTGGAAGAACCTTCAAGATCACCACGCTTACTGGTTCCTCACTCCGTCCCACTAAGTCAAGTCACGATCAACCAAATAATGCCTTAAGCCAATAACATAATTATACAAACTAGGCCGAGTATATCCTAGCCTGATTGGATTACAAACTTTCAGGCCAGAACTGTATCTGTAGTTAAGCTTTATAATATTAAGTGTAGTACATTAGAAGTGCTGGTTGGGTCCATTACATCTGATACGGCAAATAGTCCATTATTTTATATGTTCTAGCGTATCTCAGATTGCCGGCCTCCTTAGAAGTTAGTATACATTCACTTGATTATAATTATCTTAGTCGTAGAGAAGTTAGTTCGGCTCATAAGTGTATTTTGTACGATTAGCTCCATATTATTTTTTATTTTTATTTTATTTGGGAAACAAACAGATACTATATAATATACAATTACAGTTACAAATAAACAATACATAATCCAAAACAGTTTCCACACTTAAACAATACATTCGCGCCAAGAACAATGTTTAGTATTTAATTATATACTACTATACCATACAGTACCAGTGTTTAGGACAGCTAATTTTGTTTTGATTGCGAGTTGTGACATACAAAAGATAGGTTTGTTGTTTTCAATTTATTATCCCTGAATTTATTTAATGTTAACAATGGAAAAAATAATATCTTACAACTTAATTCTAACACAAAATAAAAACATAAAAGCAACATGGAATTCATCCCCATCGATAACTTTGATTGAGATTGAGATTTTTTTCCCCACATTCGGAATAATATAGGTTTTTGGAATTCGGAATAATATAATTTAAATAGAAAAGATTGGAAATTTAAAAAAAATGATAAAATCATCCAAAAACGCTATCAAAAATAATTATTATTTCCATTCAGTTCATAATTTACTTTTAATATTTTATGTAATAGCAAACGATTAACTTTCCATCTCACACAGCCATCCATCACAAGATAAGACAGCCATCTCAACAGTTTGATCTTAACTATGTATACTATACGCGTGTCGCTTCAAAGCGCACCTCAGCGACCTTTTGCAGAAACTGGAAATAAAGTGTGAAAATATTTTTAAAGGCCGCTCCGCCATTGAAGTGTTTGAAGTCACGCGCGACAGGTGAGAACGGATATTTTCCTCGTAACTTGTGAAAACAAACTAAGGGCGTGAAGACCTTAAGGAACTCTGTACAATATTACTAAGACTAGCATAATAATACACTTCTTCTCATCATATGGTTGATGAACAACCTGGTGTTAAGAGTTTACCGCCTGTAGGCATCTGACATGGCTTTACACACCGTTGAAAAATCTCTCTGGTATTTTTTCAGGTGTGGTTATAAGTAATTTACAACGCGCACTTTAATGCGAAAAGACATTGGTGTGTACCGAGTTTTTAAATGGCGACCTTTGATTTGGCAGTCCAACGGACATACAACTCGACTATCAGTGCCTTTTATAATACACCTTAAACCGTATATATTTTTCCCGAGTCTTGACGTTTGTGCCATTTTTCTCGTTAAACGCATCTTTCTCATGCATCTACGATTCATAAAAATTATGAGTGTCCCGTAAAAAACATAATAAAAAGAAGAATATGGTGGGTGAATCATGAATAAAGTTTAAATGGTCAAATGCTCACAAACTGGTGTCAAGACAAAGACTTTTTGCACGTCATGTTACATTGGAGAGCTTCCGAAATACCAATCACCACGGGTTGTTCAGGACACCTTACTAATAACTAAAAACAACAGTTCACAACCCGTCACTTACAACTACAAGTCTACAACGCTACTTGCGACAAAATTGTCAAAAACATCAGCACTAAGAAAGTCGCATTACAAGAATAGACTATCTCAGCGCAGACAGTCAACTTCTAACACTCGGAAGTCCCACTCATCAAACGACCACGGGTTTATCTTACAGCGTCAGCTAAGACCCGCTACCCTCGAAACAGCATAGTAATTTGTCGAGCCACTCCGCGCACATAAACGACGTAATAGCACAAGTAATAGCGTCGAGATCCCTACTTGAATTCGTTAGCTCCTTTTGACGTAGAAACATGACGTTTTCGCCTTTAATAACTCTACGGGGAAACATGGAAATGGGTAATATAGCCTGTTTTCTATTAGACTGTGCTTGGAATGTAGCAAAGCTTGTTATACGAACTGAATGCTTAATAACCATGTATGGTTATAATTTCAGCGTAATTATTTATAAAGGAACCAGTTATCATTTGGATCTTCATACAAATACATATGGTAGAAAATGTATTGAGGAGTCGTGTATATCCTTAGCTTGGCTGAGGTGTTCTCGTGTATCAAGAGGTAGATATGGACACTGACATAACTCCCATATATAATGCAATTCGCGTTGAAATGTTAAAGAGGGGGTTCCTGGCTGGAGGCCTTTTATTAGGTCTCGCCAAACGACCGGTTAAGCAGTAAGAGCTCCCTCAGAGCTAACTGCGAGACAAGTTCGAAAAAAAAAAAAAAAAAAAAAATGTTAAAGATTCATCGCCTCTTGTGAGAGAGTCAGTATCCCAGAGACGGAAGGGAATTGTATTTTTTGTCAGTATGTACAGATTTGATATACCAGGCAGTAGGTACCTATGTACCAAGTAATAAGCAATTATTGTTGTTTGTCAGGAAGCTTGACAGTTTGATGATACGAGTAGATATCGAAAGTAAAATGTGACATGAAATTTCAAGAAGGCTAAAACTAGCCGCACTAAACTTTCATACAATACTTGTCAGGTTCACAGTTCTACGAAGAAACTGGCGCCATTCACAAACCAGCTATGTCACGGAACCATTATGACATAGGTGTCATTACCGCTATATAGTCGGTGTATTAATGTAAGTTTAAGGTATTTATAATAGGTACCTCCGGCGCCGGTAAGCTACACCGAAACTCCATTACACGATTACTTCGACCACTTAACGTTATCCTTGTTAATTAATATAAATGATTAACTAATTGCTTCCCACTATTTTTTGCGATATGTTTTAGATAAATGTGATTATTTGAGCAACGTGTCTGTGGTTTTGTTAAGATAAAATGGGTATGTATTAATGTAAATTTTGAAATATTTCTCTCCTTATTAGATAGTTAAAACCAGCACTAACGGTGATCGACAATAACGCACATCATATTAAACCCGCAATAAGTATGATTGGTGATCTTATCTGAATGAGAAAAAGCTTCTTATCACCATTAGCGTATACGGAGATAGTTTATAAGTTTAAAAATACCCCACAGCGTAATATATCGTGACTTTCACCTGCAATACGTGGATGACGCTAAAGTTTCGAGAACTTTCTCTAAGCTCACAGGTGCACACAGAATATAAATAGAGCAAACATCCACTAACCTAACCTCTATAGGAAGCTACAACTTTATAACTGAGCCTTTAGCTATATATTATGACCAACGTACATGTGTTTGTAAATTCGAATAATATTGTTATGAATTATATTTTCAGTAATGAGACATTTCACATAACAGCAATTATATATTAATTAATTACACAAGTACAAGCAGAATGTATTTTAAAATAGGTTATAAATAAAGACTGCCTCGTTGGTCTAGTGGTTGATAAGCGCGACTGCTGGGCACGAGGTCCTGGGTTCGAATCCCGGGTCGCGCAAAGCGTTGCTGGGTGTTTCCATAAGGTAATTCTCAGTAGCAGCACGGAGTCTGGATTTGCGTCCGGTTGATAGCAATAGGCTCACCCCCTGTTACATTGGGACAAAAAAATCATAACTGGCGAAATGTGGATGTACTAAATAAACAGCTCTGCCTACCCCTTCGGGGGATACAGGCGTGATGTTATGTTATAAATAAAGATACGGCGATTGTTACTTTGTGAGTCTGATATAAAGACTATCAACGTGGTAATCAACCGTTCCCGGGTTAAACTAAACGTGAAAGCCAAGTCTAACGCTAAAACATCAGAGGTTTACAGCATAGCTCCCAGCTCAAAAACCTTTAAAATGTTCATCGTGTATAGCAGCTCGTACAAATTAAATCGATCCACGTAACATTTCACGAAACATTGCACTTGTGTTAGGATCATTTTTAATCTAAATTCCAACCGTACCCTCCCTTTGTACTGCGGCAAGAAATTGCCCACCACCCTCTCATGGGCTACGTATTGCCTACATTATGCTGGATAAGAATTTATTCCACACGAATAACCACAAACACTTTAAAGAAATTGGGCAAAGGTCTTGAAAGAGGATACTCCTTCTAAGGCAAACTAATGAAATCTTACAAGTGGAAATAATAATGTTTTTCGACGTCAAAGTATGTAAGGGTTGGGTGAACTTGAAACTTTGCAGGTATTGTATAGGCTGTAGAGTTCGTTACTTTGTTTTTCTTTTTTTCGGTTTTGTAACATCCCTTTATATTAATCCGTTTGTCCTACAGCGAGCCGTTTATTGCAATTTCTTTTTATTACCTTACCATATTTTTTTGATACCAAAATCTCAATGTTCATTGATTCGTTAACATTGTTATTAAAGACTACTTGCTTTTATAGCTGTAGTCATCATGTGTGCATCATAATGAAGCCTAAATTTCAATAAAAAATGTCGTGGTAAAAAAATCTCCTATAAAATCATAATAAAAAATGATATAATTAATC
The DNA here is from genome assembly GCA_946251915.1 of Abrostola triplasia. Classification (NCBI taxonomy): domain Eukaryota; kingdom Metazoa; phylum Arthropoda; class Insecta; order Lepidoptera; family Noctuidae; genus Abrostola; species Abrostola triplasia. The sequence continues at coordinate 2,518,738 of OX276426.1, forward strand.
TCGGCTTCGTCTCGAAATACTTATTGCTCACTTAGGTAAACCTGGTTTGTTAATTCTTGAATTATGATAATTGAAGCCTTGGGAGACGACGAGACAAGTCTGAATTAAATTGTAAGTCGCTTAGAACCTGCTAAAGCTTTGATAATTAGTACCTAATTAGTAAAGAAGTTACTGACCGAATTCATTTGCATAAGTTTATCATTTTATGGGCTCAAATTCAGGCAAGTAGCGATATAGTTTTGCTATTGTTACATGACCCACTGGTTCTTCCTAAAAAAGCTGAAACTATATGAGATACAACTATACTCCCGAATGATATTAGTCGACACCTTCCAAACATATTGAATAAAACAAGTTTATAATTATGAAGAAATCTAAATCCAAAATATTGAATCAAATTATGCCGCACTATGTATACCCCTCTGTTCACCGCTCCAGGAAAACAAGCGTGAACATAATATACTTGCGTATTGAGATGTCATGAATTCACAATAAAAAGATAATTTCGACGTCTTATAAAACTGTTCACCATTACTGCAGGAACCCGTATCTCAGTACCTAATTGCAAGTTGCATCATCATCAGCCGGAAGATGTCCACTGATGAACAAAGGCCTCCCCCTGTCAAAGAAACGAAAGCATCTTATTTTGCACCTTGAATACCAACTTCTCAAACAAATCTTTGGGCATCTTGTGCACGCTGTTTAGTTTTGTAACTCTCAAGTATGTACCTACTAAAGTAGAGAGGAATCTCCTTAAGTGAATGAAAAGTACAGATTTACCTAGGAAATGTTTACACGTCTGAACGAAGACGTTTTACAGATCCACAGCTGTGCTAAGCGGGTTGAGAAACAACTACCTACATAAGTTCCACTATGAATGGTGTTTGCGTAAAAAAATAGGCAAGAGAGCTTGAAGACATAGATATAAAAAGGCAAGTGTATAGATCTAAGTATTGGATAGTAAGACGTTTCTGTCAACATGTTAAAGACTTAATCCATGTATTATGTAACAGAAGGAGAAGAAACATGGAAACCAACTTAAATGTCATGGTCTTTTAATACATCCCGCTAACATCTGTGCTTTACACATCAGCATCCAGCACGACCATGTTTTAGAGAGCTCCATAATAGAACAATTGACACTATACACCTGCGAGTGTATTGAAGTTAGGAAACAAAATACCTCCCAAATAACGGAGCAGTTCCAAAGGTCCTATGAAATGACAATTTTCAAGGCGTTCATAACAATCAGGTTTCATAGTACACTTTCAACCAAAAGAAGACCATTTTTATTTCATACACCCGTGTATAAATGTGTATTATTGGCCGTGTATGTTAGTGAACGGCCGCAGGTGACGGCACACCGCACGCCGTCGACGTACGCTCCAACAGATTGAATAATTAACTTACGTGTGCGTTTTCAAAACTCACACGCGGAAAAATATTGCTTCTGCGAATAAACCAGTATACAAAAATAGTGGAGTAGATTCAATCGGATTTTTTTACTGGAAAGTTAAATCAAGCTGAAATAAAGCTTCGCTGAATTCAACAAACAGCTTGCGGTAACATACTCCTAAGATTCTAATAGAAAAACATTAAAGGTTCTTCTGCGAAACAGCCTGCTAAAACTAAATGCAAACTTTCATAACAAATCAACGTTCCCCACAGCCGCAGATCATATCTCTAGAAATAGTTCCTTGAAATTTCCTAAAGTTTTTACTGCAACAAATACATGCTACTGAGAAGGTCCCACGAGGACATCAGCTTAAATGAACTTTGAACGGAGTCGTGGGACTTCCTCTAATCCTAAATACAGACTTCGACATGAGCTAGAACTCCCAAACGTAGAGATCGTTCAATTAACGCTGCTAGCTGGACCGTCTGCTAATTAAATGAATGACCAATTAGGTCCATAACGTCTGGCTACGTCTGTGCATCTCAGATAATCTGCTCGAATAGTTCTGATCAGCACAAGGTAGACTAACTATGGTATAAATAACAAGCAATAAGAGACTGAAGAGCCAATTAATGTTGCCGGTAAGGTGGTTATTAATTACTGAATACTTAAAACCTCGCTTACGAGACTTTTCTTACAAAAGATACAGAGCTTGGCCAAAATTTATATGAACGCTCACACGTCCACTTTCCATCCAATTTAATATTATTAGTATGACAGGCAGGTCTTCGTTTAAGTTGCTCTGTGACAGCTCAGTCAGTGTATACTATATTCAGCGATGGCTGTTCATTGAACATTATCTCTCCATGGGGTAGGCAGTAGGTACGATAAGCAGAGGTATAATTTGTAAGTGAAGAAGTGGCTTTTAATCCAACATTGTCTGTTGAATGTTTCGACAACTTTAACTAAGACCCATATTTTTAAGAAGAGATGGGCGAGCTTATTGCAATTTATCAGGACACCTACATAGACTTACTTTTCATTCAAATTGTCGGTCAGATGAGACAGTAAAAAAATCCTCCTTTCTCACAAAAACCATAAAAATTACATACCTTCAAATGTAACTTAGCTTACAGTTAAATACGAAATGATACTACTGCACGTTATTTTAGTTTGACCAACGGTTAAAAGTACGCAGCATGTAACTGCGTACAGTTACTGAACTCTATACGTAGGTACATCGAGTGCTCCATAAAACTAGCATAGAGTTTTCCCAACTGTATTTTAACACCAAACAAAACGCAGCGGTTGAGTTAGATATTTTATGTGATTGGTAAAGTTTGCCAATCAATCTGATTGTTTGATAAAAAATTAAACGACTCTATTCTAACAAAATCGATATTGTATGGGTCAGCGTTTGATTTTATAGAATATATATTTGGAGAACAGCCTTTAACATTCTTAAAGGTCAATTTTGTTGAAATTCAAGTATATCGCTACTAGTAAGTATAATTCTGTCTTTGTAAAGTGCATTATCAGGTTCCAAATAGATATCTCTTTAAATCTCTTGAAAGTTTTTGCTCGTGACTTCTTCTTATGGCTTTATAAAATTTTCAGCATTTAAGTCTAAGAAGTTTAAAAAAAAAAAAAAAAGAAGTTAGATGCCTATCCTCTATCTGTACCTAACAAAACTACTGAACGCTCTTGCCTTACATACCTCAATGATTTTTTTATGTATACAAAAGTGTAATAGACTTCCACCATTTAAATTGGCTTTCATGTCTGTGACTACTTTCATTTCGTTAAATATAAATACGTAGTGTACATGCCCAAATTCATATAATGTTTTCTCATTATTATTTGCAGCTCAAAATTGTCTGAACCATGAACATAATACAAATAAAAATGTCGATCACAGTAACGATAATAAAAACGATGAATTAATTAAACAGAAAGGAAACTTTAAAATCAAGTGAAAGTAATTCAATCATTAATTTCGTCAAAGTTGTTAACGAACACCGAAGTCTAATTGGCGGCACTTGACCATCGGGACAAACAGACGAACGTCGCACAGAATCTAAATCAGGGTAACGGGATCATGGAAAAACGTCTTGATTACGGCCGAATTAAATTTAATTTGCCGCGCGAGGTGTTCCGCCTCCTCTCGCTCTAATGAGTTCCAAACTTTCCCTCTTTGTGAGATTAAGCCCAAAAATTGTGAAAAACTTGAGCGTCCTTCGGTCCCATGGCGGATGTTGTTTGACATACATAATATCTGGCCGTCCTTGCCTGCCCCCGACAAGTTTTACGTACTTTCTACAGCTGTTTACTTAAGTATGCTCGGTGGAATTAAAACTTAGAAGAAAGTTGTTTTGCTGAAGTGATTTCGTTAACTCACGCAACGAACGTTCTTTACGGATTTTATAGATAGAGGCGGTTGCGTATTGTTAGCTTCTTGTTAAATATTAACTAGACTTTGTCGTAGATAGCAGTATTTTAGTACACTAATAAAACTATTTTTGAAAATATTGTAACCTAGGCCAAAACGGTTTAGGTAAAGTTGGGACTTATTGAAGCAGTTCGCTCGACAAATATCGTAAACTCAGCTGAAGTTAATAAAGAGAGGAGTTTAATAATCTTAATAAACTTCTGACAGCTGTATTCTATGACAACAAGGTTTAATGAAAAGTAGGTATGTAGAAAGTCAGCCTTATTTATTAAAAATGTCCGAAGCAATATTTCTTATCTACTTACTTAAGCCTTCGCCCAGTAGTCAAATTCAACTAATAGTAAGGTTTCTCTTTACGCGCTATACATACCAAATCTATAGCTATTAAGGTAGACATATTGTACAATTTCGATTGTCATTTTATTGTGGTTTAAATATTATTACGTTTTAATTAAATACGTGTGTACATGTAGAGTATTTTTGATGACAAATTTATACAAAATTTGGCTGTTTATAATATCGAATAGATATCATTTCAATAATCCTTTTGAAAATGCATTTAAACTGATATACCTAGGTAGTACAAATTAATTGCACGATCACTTCCACTGATAAATACGTAGGTAGGTATATTTTAATATTTTGTGCAGATGACAACAGCGAACGGCGATGTTAATTAAACAGCAAAGCAAAATACATCGAGCAACAAGCTTTGTTTTAATATAAATCAGAAATGAGATATACAAAATTACAACAGAATGTTTTAAAATCTTTCAAGCGAGCCAAATATTTAACGTTACTGGAAAATTTCATTAAGCTTGTACTAATTAAAGAGCTGTGTTTGTGGGCGAAAATTCGGCAGCAAAACGTTAATGTGGCTTGTACAAAATTATGTCTACTAGTTATCATGTACAGAATATAATGTTTTGTATTTGCGGCTTTTCTTTTATAATACAAATAAATGGAGTTGATCATATAATTAATAAGTAGTAAAGTTACGTTATTCATTTATAACAAGCTAAGTTCCTAATGAAATTTCTAAACTCCGCCAATCAATCAATTTTAATTATTAAACCGCACCAACTTGAACTTCTGGGGGTCTTAATGAAGCAATACAACTATAAAATGTCTAGATCGACTTGTTTGCACGAGAGACGTGTAAAAGATTATGTTCCTACTGACTATAAACTGAGCGAACAGTAAAAAACGACAATGGCAATCCAACGGGATGCCATTGTCGTTTGCCAGTGGCGAAATATTGTGCCCAAATACCGTAGATCCCTGTACAAATAATACTTTACAGGGAACGTATCCTCCATCCTCCCGTACCCTCGCAGGGCATCTTCGACAGGCTTGTCTAGTTAAGCCTCACATATTTACTGATATTGATACGGGGAACAGCCCGCCAAGATGACAATTACTCGGCTCGATAACAGCGTCGAATCTAACTGGATATGTCAACTACAAATAATAAGTGAAACATTGGTAAGCAAAAGATTTGCAATTGTTCTACCTACTTGATAAGAGAAACCAAAATTTAGATAAAATAACATTTTAGTAGCCAATTGATGAAGAAAATTATGCTGATTTAGCCCAGAGCTTTTTTATCAACAATGTATGCTTTTCCTCCGATGTAAAAAGAGGGGTTTTAAGTGTGCATCTATCTGTAGCATCGTATCTCCTAAATAAATTGACCAGTTTAATATTTTTTGATGGTGAGATAAATATGTAAAACTACACCCTTCCGGTCAACGTAGTATCATCTCGATCGGTGAAGATAGTAGCCGTTAAGTTTCCAATAAGTAATATTATGTTAATGCTAAAACGGAGGTAATAATACAGACTAAATTGCTGTACATTAATGTGTTCTGTAAATTTATTGCGAGAAAAACAATTACAGCATTTATTTAGAAACTCATTTAAAGGGTAGATTACTTTGTGGTGAGCCTAAATCACTCGTCCCAAGCGGTTTAAGGTGCGAAAAAGTTATTTAGAGGGTTTAACTAACACTCGTTTGGGTGATAAAATTGCAGTTTTGTAAGCCACATCGCTTAATATTCAAACGACATAAATAACAGGAACTTTAAGCCCTTTTGTTTGGTCTCGGGGCTCGCCAAATGTCCATAGAAGCAGTGATAACTCCTTATTTTACAGTGTACTAGACTATGTAGGTCCTATCGAAAAAAAGGCCTATCTAGGAAACACGTGTATCGGCGGTACGCGACAAAACCGCTGAATTTCCCAGGAGCGCTATCCACAACATACCGCGAAGAAGAATAACCGGAGTGAATGCAAAATGAAAATTATCATACAAATTCGCCATCTTATATGAACCGAGGTATTACTGTCACAGTATAAGTATGCAAAAATATGTAAGGAGAACGCGGTTGCTTTTACGGCATGCGAAAATACGCGACTGAATATTGGCTATGTATTCGTGCGCGTAAATTTTCAGCACTTGTAATTTACATTTGTAAAGTAAATAATTGCGGGACGTCTTTGTTGAGCGTTCGATGTCTCTTGGGCTTTTGACGTTTCGCGGAGTCGTGGGCGGAAGTTGATGTATGCAAATTGACTAATATTTTTTGTTTCTTTGGTTTAGGCTGGGTTTGAAGAGCTGTAAACATTGCTCGTTTGCCTTTTTGGACGATACAGGTGAAATAAACTGTGAGCAGATGTGTAGGTAGTAGGTACCTATAAAAAACTGTTGATATAGATACAGGCTGTGTGCGTCGTGATACATGTACATGAAAAAGAGCTTATCTAGTAATAAAAGATACAGAAAGGTACTTCCTTTTACTGACGAGCCTGCAAAACCTAGCATCGTAATCAGGCTTGATAAAACATGGTTCCATTGAAACCCTATTTACCGAACTAGGATAAGTAATTTTTGAGTAACGAGGGAACAGATGAACATACCATATTTGGTAGGTACATTAGGCTAAACACATACCACTTATCCGGCTTTTTAAATGTAGTTGTGAAATATCGTCAGCACACAATATTTAATTTGCATAACTATACCAATGTAGGCGCCTATCTGCAAGTATGCATCGAATCAGTGGTGAAGTCGGGTGCGACGGCGCAGTTGACTTCACGTGGAGTGAGGGAAATGGGCAGAAAATATTGATTCTTGCCGATCCAATGAACACAGCAAAGGTAATAAATATCCTGCCTTACAACAGTAGAACGCCTAGCTTTGTTTACGATACAATAGAGATTATTTGTGTCATCAAGTCAACTGAAATGTTTTGCGTAGTATAGCCAGAAGAAACTCTAATTAACACGAAGGTAGGTGCTTACTTAGTTGTGCGCACTTCTAATGAGTTTATTTAATAAAGTTGTGTTTGTTTACTTAACATTTTAATTAGGTCAAAAAGTTATCTCCCTACCTGCTCCTTCTACTCATGGTTTTGGTCAAAGTACTTCTACTGTCCATATTATATTCGCCCCTATCACTCTTACAATACGGAAAACGAAAAAAAAAACCTTTATCTGCCAAGAAGCCTTCTAAAGGCGTGTGGCCATTGTTTCACCATTGTGTCTGCAAAACGTGACAAGCGAATGGATATCAGTCAAATAAAAAGCAAACTTAGTTCGCAGACTTTTCTTAAATATATACAGTGTGGCCTATACAGTGCGGCAGTTCACAGAATGCGTTCCTGACAGGTCGTCTCGAAAAGACGATGTAACTGTGAAGTGGCTGATAATTTTCGATAATAATATTATTGTTGTTTATTCGCTCTAACTACCTATAATGAATAACATAATTCAAAACTAATTAATTATTTCATGTTACCACAAATGTGACAATTTTGCGGTAAATTAGAATTAATGAATTAGAAAACCAAACTTCGTTATATCCGTACGACGTTTCATCGATCTAATACCAAACATTAAATTTAGAATTTAGCTGTTGAATTATCGGCTAGGCAGCTAAACTAAAAATAACAGGCCCGAACGGATCTCCTTGTCAGTCAACTGCCAGTTCTAAATGATTATCTCTCTTATATCTCTGACCCGTCAGACATCATCCTGCCTAGAAAAGCAACAGCTGTCAATTGCGATAGATAGCGGAATACATACATAATTTATATAAAAATTAACTACCTATTTGTAAAATTTTATTTAATGCATTTCGATATTTTAATAGTTATTCTCCTATTCGGACGGAGACGAATCCAACAAACAAAAAACCATGAAAGTTTTTGCCACCGTAGCAATGTTGGCCCTTGTAGCAATATTGGCCATTGTAGCAATGTTGACCGCCGTAGTAACATAGGCTCTCGGAATAATATTGGCCCTCGTAGCAATGTTAGCCGTCGTCCAGGGAACAGCATTTGCTAATATTTTGCGCCATCACCTCATTTCTAACGCATCAATTCCGGAAGTACGCACTAATGTATGAGAATGTTTGTTGTTCAACTTTCATAATACCACAGCAACGCGATCGCTACAGTAACCTCTTAAGTTGGAGAGTTAAAATTATACTGCATTATGCAAATATTTCCTTTTAAACGCTACTTAACGTACCTACAAATCCTAACTGAATAACCTAATTTATGAATTAAATCTTCAAATAGCCTCGTGCTATCGTAATCAGGCTGCTAAAGCCTACCTCCGCTCACACGAGGCCAACACTAAATTTTAAATAGCACTGGCTATTCGCGTGGTTGGTTCTGCCATACTGATCAATTAATTAACCAGCTAACAGGCGATGCACGCTTGATAAAATACTCAACGACTTTAAACATAGCCCTCATTAAGTTAGGAGCAGGTCACTATTTTGGAATTACTCACTAATGTATGAGTTTGTTGTTCAACTTTCATAAATACTGAAGGGGTAAAAATTCTTCTGCATTATGCAAATATCTATTTCATTTTAAAAGTTATTTCGCGTACCTATTGCAAATTCCTAATGAACTTGGGCGAATCGCACAATCTAAGTAAGATGTCTGTGCTAACTATCCATGGATAAGTGGATTTAAAAAAAGCGTGCCTTTATGATATAACTAGAGAAGATTTAGTTGAGTATTTTAAGGGTACTCGGAATGTTCAGATTCCTAATCCTGATATCCAGAACGCCCACGATACTTTGCGGAGAAACGCCAATGCTGCTTACTTAATATCCAAAAAAATGAGCTCAATGAGCCCAAATGGGCTCGCCATAAATATTATGACACATGTTCATTTGAACTGGAATTAAAACTGTAGTTTTATTGTAAAATTGCGCAAGGAATCCAGGATCAATACGGAAATTATAGATAATTTTTTGACTTCAAATAATTCGTTAATTTTTCACCATGTTTGCACTTAGGTATTTAATTTACTTTAAAATCTATAAACCAACCTGCTAGCAATCATAGTGAAAACGAAAGGTGATTTATGGATATGGAACAAGTGATACAGGGAGGTGATACTTTTTTCCATATACCGATTGGGATCATTCCATATTTTTTAAGCTTCCCATCGTCAACATAGTCACAACCTATATTACGTTCGTTAAAGAAAAATACAACAATAAACTGTAAAATTATTTATTTCAATATGAATAAAAGCTGTTATAGGTATAATTAACATATTATTATTGTACTTACGGAAGAACAGCAGTGACATGAACACAATTTTGATAATTATTATGAATAATTATTGCTTACAACACGTAGATAGCGTATGGCGTCATCGAATTTTACATAACATATAATAAGTACCAATCACTTATAACTCTTATAATATAGGGTAAAACAATGATATATCTCTTTAAAGCGATGAAATCTCAAACTTTTATTACAAGGAATATGATGTATTTATAAGACTCTGATTATATTTATTTGCGTAAAGCTAGTTCTGCTATTAATAAGCGCAATGTAGCTACCACCTAAATATTTTAAGAATACATTTAGATTCTTATTTAAAAAAATACTTTGATCTAGTAATAAGGTTACATGGTAGCCACAGACGTAATATTTAATTTACCCCATATTTAAAAATACTATTTTTATAAAATACGTATAAAAATAAATGCAAGTAGATGAGATAGACTTAATAGAAAATATAAAATATTTCAATGAAATTCATAAAATAAGATTCCGAAAATATTCTAGATCAATAAATTTGTATTATCATTAACTGGAACATAACTTTGGTCTGGTTGTTAGAAACTAAGAAACTTAAATCTAAGTTATTAGTTAAAAATATTTTTATTACGGCCACAGAGATTCTACGATAACATGGCTATCAAGCCAATTACTCTTATAAATAACGTATGCAAAGGCAACAGGCATCTTGGAGAATCAAAAAAGTTACAATTAAAAAAGGTGTCACTTCTTTGTTAATCTGTGCAGATAGTGTTACCAGCCACAAAATATTTTTATCACATTTACACTTGCATTACATTAATATTACTCATAAAAGTTGTTTAATTTACTTTCCTATATTATAGCTGCTTCAAAGTACGTTATTTTTTTAGGTTCAGAAATAAGATAAAAGCATGGATATTGATAATGGCTGGTGTCACATAGTAGTATTATTGAATTGTTTTTTAAATTAACAAATCCTGTGACATTTCCGAACACTGAAAAAGAATAGCTGATAAACATGAGCTATAAACAACATTCCTGAGTAACATTACAACTTAATTAGAACTCGTCGTGGCGGGCCAGCGCTTCGCCGAAGTCAGTGGCCTGGGAGCCAACGAAGAGATCGTATTTGTCTATGATTTCCCCTTTGGTTAGCTTTTCGTCGGCGTCGGTATCAGCCTCGAACACCAGATGTCTTGCCTCGGCTTCAGCGTGATCAAACTCGGGTGGAGCTATCCAGTCCTTCACTTCATTTTCGTCCATAAAGCCGTCTTTGTTTGTGTCTCTGTTGAACAAGATGGGAACAATTTACTAACATAAATTGAAAAGTGACAAATGTCAAATGTCATTTTTATGTCATTTGTATGTTCTTTAGGGTTCCGTACCTCAAAACGAAAAACGGAACCCTTACAGTATTACAACGTTGTCCGTCTGTTTGTATTTCTTTAGATTTTAACACAACTGTTTAATGGTAACAAAGAGTATTATTCATTACATTCAAATTAAAATTCTAAGTTTAAGAATCACACTATTTCATGCCCTACGGCTTACGTAATAACTATGATTTACATTGATACTGAAATCATGTCAATTATTAAGTGGGCAACAACCGCACAGTAATATCAATTTAGGCCCATTGACCGTATGTATTGACACGCGGCCGGCCTGTTAACAATGCATTCTACTTTGTTGCTCTATTTACGAGTACATTGATTGGTCGGAGTAAATGGCTACCTTGCTAATAAATGAGTCTGAGTTAAAGGAACCGTGAAGTTTGTACATTATTATTATTGGCACATCAGTAACCTAAATAATGACAATTGAAAGATCTTAGTCTACTAGGAAGATTTCTGTACCCGAGTATAAAGTTTTCGAAAGCGTAATACGCCTAAAATGGTTACGCCATCCAATCATAATTACGTAATTAAAAGCTTTGCTAGTAATTAGAAATAATACTATGAAATATTAGTAGCCCTTATTGCAGAAATCCTAACTTATACTGGGTGCTGTATGGTATATATAGATTTTCCATTATAACTCTCTACAGAGTTTGCAAAGAGAGTCATCATCTCTCGAAAATCAGTCCTCTATTCATTAATAAAGGCTCTGTTCACATTCAAAACAACAGGCGTTTCCAAATAAACAGGTGAGTAAGAAATACAGAAAATATTATGTACGCGAAGTAGATAGGACATTTCTTTGAAAGTCATGTATAATGCGCCCTAAACTTTGAGCTCTCGGATGTTAGCAGAGAAAGGTTGCGCAATAACCGTTTTTTAAAAACCTGCGCGGTTTGGTGTATGTGCCTAACTTCAGAAAGCTCATATAGTTTTGCGCGAAGTATACAATGGTAAAGCGAAGTGTTATTAGTGTAAAGCTGCTAATAACTACAGATGAAGTCAACAAACCTGTACCCTGCAAACTGTTCCCGCTCCTGCTTCACCCAGTCCGGCTCCTCTTCATCCTCGCCGTCTTCAGGCTTGTACATGTCGCCGATGTACTCGTCCAGGGACACCTTACCGTCCTGTAAAATATTAAAAGTTCTTTTAAAGATGTGAATTGTTGGGTGTTGGATTTGCAGAGCAAGCTATACAGCCTTTGACGCTTACACGAGACTAATATAAAGCTGAATGATCTGCAGATATTCGCCTTGAATCAGGACGTTAATGCACGCGATACATGAAAAACCTAATTAGATTTTATCGCTTGTGTTGAGGCTAGGTGTTACAAACGTCGCAGAGTAACAAAAAAGTAAGGTATTACTTTTTTCTTCTTTGTAAACTATACTATCGATACAAAATATTACAAGTCAGGTTGTTGTCAAGTTCATGTTCTATATATGTATCTACAAACATCAACAACATTATCATTACCTTGTCCTTATCGATGTCTTCCATGGTCTCCAGCACCACAACGTCTCTCATTTCGGAGTGGTCCTCAGGATGTAAGAACGCAGCGAACTCCGTTCGGTTCAGCGCGTCGTTTAGATCCGCATCTGAGAATACAATGACAAAATTTAAGGCTTCAATATCGGAATATTATCTTTTCATCATCATCATTAGCCGTACAAAGACCTCCCCTTTAGAACACAATGAACAACAACTTTCCATTTGCATCCACAGGTTCTTCGCAACTTTGGATACACCCGCACTATCGTCGGTCCACCTGGTGGGCGGCCTGCCGACGCTGCGTATTAACCTGTACCTTCTTTAAACTGCTTAAGAACCAAGGATTCTAACATAAACGATAAAATAATAAACACAGAGATTGTGTTATGCCTTCTGCCGTCATGCATTACAATGCCTATTTAGTAGTCAGAATCCTATACGAGCGTGCACACGTCACGTACTTGGTCATCAAATAAATGGTATACTATATATGAACGCATGGAAGACAAACCAAATATTCGAATTATGAATAGAATGTTATTATTTTTTAGCAAATATTTAAATACCTACGCTAATTATACACACTATTGCGATATAGTTTACGAATTAGGCCCAAACTACTTACAATTTTTATTTTTTTTACTAATACAATGTGTTATATACTCGTAAACACAACTACAGTGTTTGCTTGCGACTACCGCGTCACCAGCTCATGAATTGACGTCATTGTCATTCAGTCCTTGACTCCATTTGAGTCGTCACTAGGCGAACGTTCCCGAACCACGTAAGTAAAAACAGATACATCGTAAATAACATAAGTTCTACTTACCAGCGTAAGTCCACCTCCTGCGGTCTCTCTTCAAAAGGTTGGTGTATGTGAACCCTTCGCTGTTGGGCATCTTGAGCTCCTTGGCGTCCATCTCATCCATGAATCCATAGACGTTCTTTCTGTATGACTGTTAAAAATAAAAAGTTTAAGTATATGACAGACCTGAGGTTTCCGCCTTGAATCGGTAAACAAGAATTGTATGTCCATTTAATGAAAGCGAAAACACCTCATTCGTCTCGTGTGCCTAGTAGGCGCGTCGTCCAACCGGCTTGAGCCAATTCCACATTGATGAATTTGTCAGTCAAAAGAAATTAAAACTTAGACCACAACGCGGTAGACCAGTTATTATTCAGTTGAATTTATAATAATCTACACCAAGAAACTCACCTCCCAAGGAATAAGCTCGTCATTGTTAGGGTTGTGCTGCCTCCAATGTCTGTCAACATCCTCGTTGATGTACCGCTTCTGTGTATACCTGATCCAATCCTTCAGTTCAACGAGCGACACAAATCCGTCTTTGTCACCATCTATCTTGTCCACGATGATTCTAGAAGCGGTTAATCAAATTAGTCACACGCCCGATAACGAGGTCACCGAACTCAGATAGATGAACTTTTTATATGGTTTATAATCACGTACGTATATAATTATGGTATATACATATTGCTATATGTGCATGTCCTGCGTACACAACAACTACATCTAGAAATTATTCACTAACAATAACTCCATAAATACTGTAATGCTATACATGTTGATGATGTAGTCTAACTTTATTTATGAAACAGCTGTGACTAGTGGCTTTCTAGTTGAAGTATGTTTGATATCTAATATCTACTAAATTGATTCGTAGTCGATCGATAGTATGAACTGGATATAGTGATAGTTATCACATAACTATTTTTGAATAAGAAAAAATAACTATCAGTTTTCACGCGGGCAAAGTCGCGTCAGAAGTTAGTATAACACAATCATCGGGCAGATTTTATTTAATTGAAATAATGATACCTATAGAGAACAATATAATAATATCAGAGATGTAACAAGCGGAATTACGCAAGTTCCTGTTAGATTACGTGCGAATTTATTTTGTTATTTGTAAACTATGTAATTTGTAAGTGGAAGCTCGGTACTAAGCTCGGTACTTGCAAAGCTTCCGAGCATTGAGTATTTTTTTTTAAGTCGCCCCACATTATGTATTTCTTCTGTATCGTGATTCGTGGGTGCGTTCCACTAACATGAAATATCACATACACAAACACCGACTCGGGACAAACATCTTCGAATCACACAAATTTTTATCCCGTGCGGGCATCGAACCCGCAACTCTTAGCGCAACTGCCCCATCGCGTAGTCAGTACGCCAATCAGGTCGTCATATGCATATCAAAATAAATCCAATAGCAGTCTAGGTATGTGATGTCTATAGCATATACATATAGCAAATAACACATAATTATTTACGAGTGTGCAATGTTACACTTGGGCATAGTCACTACAGGTGCATTATAATGCTAAATGTATATCAACATAAGTACCTATAAGAATGACATTTGAATGAACCAAAAAGGGCTGATATTTTTCTCGTATGAAACATCAAACATTGAACTACAAGTTAAATTTATAATAGTGTTAAAAATATAACTGACTATGTACACAGATACACTTGGAAGATGAATGTTATCTACTTGTTAAACTAACCCACATACTACACAGCCAGTGTGGGCGAGAACATTGACACAGTGAGATAATCTCAAGATGCAGGAAATCGGTGGAATAGCTGTTAAGATAAAAATCTAGAACATTCTGTCTCATATAATAATATTATTAAGTGGCAGTGTATTAATATAATCTAAGGATCAAAATATTGCAATCTAGATTTTATTATTTACTTAAAAATCAAATACAAATAAGATTTGTTTATGTAACAAAGCCATACAACCAGACAAATAGTTATTAGTTTGATTCCTACCACACCTCAATTGACTGATTTTAAGCCTCTTCATGAATTCAATTAGATATTACATTCAAGTGTTTTACTATTAAAATATACTACTTTAATTACTTAAAACAAAGTATCATAAAGCTATGCGAAAGATGAACTGCGGACTAAATAGATGCACAATGTAATCATGAGTTATATGGTCACTGATGGCATACAGAGGTGTCAGTTTCAGAGAGTTTTAATACTTTTTATAACAATGGTAGGGTATACATAATATAAATATGGTACAGTAGAATAATATAAGCATTAAAAAGAAATTACATCATACAGCTTTAGAACACTACATTTTAAATGTTTGCATAGTTGTTGGTGATAAAACTATGCAAACATAATGGGCACCGATGTTCTAAAATGTGTGAAACTCATGAATGTTTAATGTTCAACAATGATATAAGTATGTCAATAACGATCTTGCAAAAAAAATTACTAAACTTCTTATCTTCATTAAATAAACAAAGTATTGATAATAACTATATTGCTGATTGTAGTTAATTCAATTAGAATTAATTCATTTAATAATCATGTCGGAATATTCTTGAATTAATTGACTGATCATCACAATAATTTATGATAACATAGTCTAAAGCTTGATGAAAAAAATCTGTGTTTAGACTTACCCCAATCTCCTTTTACTTTCTTCTGGAGCCAGCTGATCAAAAGACTTGGCCTGGTCTTCGCCTAAGAAGGCGTCATGATCAAATTGCTTGTTATGGTGCTCGTTTTTAAAATGCTCTGTCTCCGAAAGACGGTCCATAAGCCGTTTAGTCTCTTCAGGCGTCGGCACACCGGCAAATGCTGCCGAAACGGCCAAAGCAACAAACAATGACCTCAGCATTTCGACCTGATAAAAACAGTACTAAGTAAATAACGCTTTCCAATAAAAACACAATAAAAAAAGACTATTATAATGCTGTAATTGCAGTTTTTAATTAAACGCATTAATTACTGATTTACTATTCGTACATTAAAGCGCGTTAAAATTGAATACGCACCCGTTGGATACCGCCACGTCAACACGAACACGTAAACTTCCTCGTTCCCGAAAAGATAATACAATCGGGATGAAATATCGGATCGGAATCGTATAATGGGGAGCCGGCTAGGTGGGAGGAGGAACGAACGAGAGTTCGGACTTTCAGAGCTGCGGAAGCTGATTGCTGAGCTAAGCTTGCGTTTAAAAACCTAGTACAAATATTACACTTAGTGGTTATTGTCCAATCAACTGTATTGAACTTAGCCGTTACACCTTTTCTTCTTCAGTATTACTTAAAACAGCTGCGATATTTATAATTAAACTCAAAAATATCTTTTATAAATTCGTATTCGTTGCAAATGTATACTTTAGGATATATAATTTAGTTTCAAAACGCTGCTGTCAACGATCTGTCATATGATTGTTGAATGTTGCCAAGTTATTTCCTATTTTATGTGGGACTCAAAGCGCGAATAAATGAAATAAGGCAGCGGTTGCCCTGGTCAGTTCTTTGGATAGGCGACCCTTTCCATAAGCGAGCGATATGCCATGCCTCAAATAGAACGGTTAGCTCTAAAATCAATAAAAATATTTGTTAGATAGAACTTTAATAAGAAAAAATGACAAAAAATCCGTTTGGAAGCCGTAGTCTTCTTTCTGTCACAGAACTGAGAGAATCTATAGTACAAACATTAATTGACTAAATACGATATTTTCATCTAGTCCAATTTCTCCATGATAAAGATAAAATTTAATAATTCATTTTTATTAAGAATAAGAATAAGAATCTTTATTTGCGTGAAACATGGTTTACAAATTTGATGGTAATAATAATACATGGTTCGGCACATTCTGCCATATCATAGGCATGCAAATATTTTTGTAGGTTTAGACCTAAGTACGCTAAGTTATCTAATTATGTCATATAAAATTCTTTAACATTATCAGAAATAAAATAAAATAACACCCTAAAATTAACCATTACATTAATCACTTAACGATAAACTATTAAAATTAAAGGAAAATGACCGGATCCCTCCTTCAAAACTTTATAAATAAAAATTACTCTTTGACTTGACTGCTATTCTCTATCTACATCTTCGTTTGTCTGTGGTTATGTCATAATCGTAACTGTTGTGCTTATTTTGCCCATTTCCAAAAGAAATTCCAATTATGTTTCTGGAAATAAGTGCAGCGGGTTTGTAAATTAGGAAAAATTGACTGCGACAACCGCGTATTCAGTCTATAAGTTGCTAAAACAGAATTGCAAATGTCAATATGTCAGGATCTCGGCCTTAATTTCCAACATAGAATGGTGAGAGAAATGCATGTTTAATTATATGTTAATTAATCAGCTAATTACAATCAAAAGTTGAGGAATGGGTTAAGGCATTGGTTTCAAAGACATACTTTCTAAGTACGGACAGGCGAAAGTTAATTTTATAGGATTGTTACGGTTGATAATGTCGGCATTTTTAAGTGATGATTTTATTTTAGCTGGAGCATTTTTTATTATTTCAGGGCGCAAATATATCACAATTAGAAAGAGATATTGGGTCTGAGCAGTTCCCACCGAATGAACATTATTTTGGTTTAGTTAATGTAAGTACTTTCCACCTATTGCCTATTTTTAGTTAGTATAAAATTGTAAGTAAATAGTTACGAAACAAAACCATGGAAAATATTCTTACATCACTTAAAATAACATAAGATAACAGGATAACTACTAACCTAACTTTTAATAAGAATCATATATGTTTGCATAAAGAAAATGTAATGGCATAATCAAAATCAATCAAGAACAGTTAAATTGTTTATTAATTATCTCAATTATATTGATACAAGATTAATTAGGTGATTAAACAGATTTCAAATAAAAATATACATTCTCATTGGTGTATTAAAATTTTGATAACAAGATAAAAGTGTAATAAGGTAATTATAATATAAATGATTTGCTATAGCAATTTAATTAATTTATTGTCTACTATCATAATTAAACATTATTTGACATAAATTCCTATGAACCAAATAAATTCATTTAACTTTGCATATCCTGGTAATCACTTTATTTATGTAACAATTAAACTACATCTTTTTTTCAGTTTGGCAATACATGTTATAGTAACTCAGTGTTGCAAGCATTGTATTTCTGCCGCCCATTTAGAGAGAAGGTACTAGAGTATAAGGCTAAGAATAAGAGAACAAAAGAAACCCTTCTAACATGCCTCGCAGACCTATTTTATAGCATCGCCACCCAGAAGAAGAAAGTAGGTTCCATAGCGCCTAAAAAGTTTATTGCTAGACTGAGAAAAGAAAAAGGTAAGATTTTTTTCACTTAATACATCTATGCGTATAGTTGAAATAAAATTTACTTATGGACTTAAAGAGCTGCATAATATTGTTATACTTATGCATTTTGAAAAGTAAAGAATTCTTATGTATAAAAAAATGCATGATTGTGAAGAAAGAAAGATAGAATAGATGTTTGGTTTTGAGGGTCTACACATCAGTAGCCAGGGGTATTTTTTAATAGAGGAAGACATAATAAAAATGTATATCTTAGCACTCATAATTTGATAATCAAATGATTTGAAAAATAAAATATACAAGTTTTAAATGAATTATTCTTTTAACAAGTGTATGTTTGTTTCTATTGCAGAAGAGTTTGATAATTATATGCAGCAAGATGCTCACGAATTCCTCAACTTTCTAATTAATCATATTAATGAAATTATTTTAGGTAAGTTAAGTTCATCATAAATCTGTAAGATCATTCCTATTATTTCTTACTATGAATTTCATTTACCGTCTAAATCTTATAGATTAGATTTACTGATATTCACTTTGTATCTCGATAAAAGCTGCTATCAATAAAAGGTATTTAACAAGGGCAATGTTATCTTATCTGTTATCACTTCTTCTTTTTATTTGTTTTTACATTTAGTTACATCAGCTGCCTTGTTGGTCTAGTGGTTGCTAAGCGCGACTGCTGAGCACAAGGTCCTGGGTTCGAATCCCGGGTCGGGCAAAGTGTTACGGGTTTTTCATTAGGTTATTCTACTGCTTCGTCCTGATTTGTGCCCGGTTGATGACAATAGGCTCGCCCCTATTACATTGGGACCTAAAAAAACATAACTGGCGAAATGTGGGTGTACTGTATGTGCACCTCTGCCTACCCCTTCGAGGAATACAGGCGTGATGTTATTTTATGTCTTACATCAGCAATGCTATTATAATTATTATAGTCTGGACATGAATCTATACAATTACTTTGCTGAAGCATCTAATGTAAATTCTAATCAGATTCATATTAAGCCAGTATGGTTTCAAATTACTGCCGAACCAACTAAGACCGCCTATAGGATTTCAAATTAAAATCATAGGTCCACTGGATATGCGGAAGTATTATGCTAAGGGTTGGAGGTTGAAAACTTGCATAGGATACTTTGATATGCAAATTTTTGACCCCACTCTAGGTGTTTGTAAATGTGATATTGCATAATTGTAATATATACCCACTAAACAAGAAAAAATCCTAGTGCGACGTTTTAAATATTAATAAAATACTTAACTACGGTTTCTTTCAAAGCTGAACGCAATCAAAGCACACTTAAAGTACAAAAGAATGCGTCTGGGGAGAACGTCACCTGCAACGGTACAGCGCCACAGAACGCCGAGCCTACCTGGGTGCACGAGATATTCCAGGGCACGCTCACTAGCGAGACGAGGTGCCTCAACTGTGAGACGGTTAGCAGCAAGGACGAGCATTTTTTTGATTTACAGGTATGTTGATCAATTCGTATTTGCTGGCAGGCTAGAATAAATTTGTCCCGTTTGGTGTCCACTTTCGGATTCGGCCGTGACTTAAACCGAAATTTGGTTTCGGTTTCGGCAAATTAGTTGTGACCGGGCCCTAGTCCCGGGGTATGGGTGGTTGACAATAACGACTAAATATCGGGTTAAGGAGTCTTAGGCTTATTGACGTGGATTAAGGCAGTCAGAAATACTCTTGGGAGAAGACATTCGGTTGGTACGACTCGGACTACGGATATGAGACGAATTATTTCCTTTTCGCTTTTATTGCAAGGACATTATTATTGTATATGTGCAAAAACTTCCTGAGGCCTTGATTAAATTGTCAAAAATATACAAATCTGAAAACCTAAAGATAATAATGATAATCTTGAGTGCCACTTAAAACAGGACTGTAAAGATTTAAAGTACTAGAACTGCCGCGCCTCTCTCATGAGCGTAAATATCATATCATATAAAGTATATAACATCGTCAATATATTGTACATTATCTAACAACAATATTTAAATGAAAACATTGTTTACCTTCAGGTGGACGTCGGTCAGAATACAAGCATAACCCACTGTCTAAAATGCTTTAGTGATACAGAAACGCTATGTAATGACAACAAGTTTAAATGTGACAATTGTAGCAGCTACCAGGAAGCACAGAAACGTATGAGAGTTAAGAAACTGCCTCTCATACTAGCTCTCCACCTTAAGAGATTCAAGTACATGGAACAGTATAATAGGCATATCAAGGTGTCGCATAGAGTTGTATTCCCTTTGGAGCTGAGGTTGTTTAATACGGTGAGTTACATTCATTACATATATTTACTTTTAATGTCCTACCCCTCAGGGAAACAGGCGTGACTTTATGTATGTATGTCTCAAGAATTCGTAGATCGACGAAAAATTTGTTAGCCAATCAGTATGTTCATAACGGGGCTTCAGTTTTCAGTGTGTCTTGTGATTGCGATTGAGCGAGCAGCTGCTTATCGAAAGTGTTCCTGCTCTTATGACCACATTCAAAATCATAAAAAATAAAAACATTGCTACCTGCAGCAAATACAAGTGACATACGAAATAAATATAAAAGAAATAATTACATAGTAGCAAAAGGTAGTGGGCTCAACGAATGCTGCACCACTCCTACTCCCTATGTTGTTGTGCGTGATGTATGTTGGGTTAGATGAGATAAATAGTTTCGCTCTAGACTCGATGTTTTTATTGCTATAAATAACGTAGTTTTATATCGTACATTAAGTCCATACTAAACCGAAAATACACGCATATAAGGCTGATAATTATGTTTACTCCCACGTCTTCTTTTGCTTCACTCACATTCATTATTTTCTTGGACCCTTATTTGTAAAAAATTATAAGAATTTTGCAAAGACATATAACAACGCAGACCGGGACGGGATGGCAAAGGATTATACCGCAGCCTGCCGTGGCATGCCACGGGCTATGTTTGAGTGTCCATTGGTATAAATTAAAATCCCTTGCCATGCCGTCCCGGTCTGCGTCGGCCTTTACCCTAATAGATTACGTCGTGTTAATCAGAATGAAGCCTTATTGCTAAACAAATAAAATAGCATTTCCCTTTACAGTCGGACGATGCGGTGAATCCTGACAGGTTGTACGACCTGGTGGCAGTGGTGGTGCACTGCGGCTCCGGGCCCAACCGGGGGCACTACATCAGTATTGTGAAGAGCCACGGCTTCTGGTTGTTGTTCGACGATGATATGGTAGATGTGAGTACGGCTTGGTCTTATTTTTCGGTTAGTTTGACAGTCTGTGTATTGATAATAAATAAATAAATAATGCATTTCTGCCAGTTTCAACTTAGTGTTTAATATTCAAGTTTCGAAGAATAATGTTAAAAAACCTTACATCAGTAGACTTAAGCTTATGGCTCACGAGTTCTGTCGCCCGAAGCACGGTAATGCAGCGTTTGCTGCTCCCGGCGGTATCATTCTATCAACCAAGTTTTCGACCCAGAATTATATCGAAACGATCACCATTGACATGGGGAACAGTACAATTACTTAAGGTGTGGCATCACTTCACATTGCCATCGACTTCATAAGAAAAAGAAAAGAATGTTGCCCGTTTTCAGAATTTCGTTTGAACAGACATGCACTAAGGAATTTGTTTTTGTGATGTGGTGCAATCGTAAGTTCGCAACTATTACATTTCGAAATCTTCTATTTATGCATAGGTATTTAAATAGTCAAAACAAGTTGTACTGTCAGAAACTGTTCAGAAAACCTTAGTGTTTTTCAAGCTATGCCAGAAACAAGCAGTCTATACAAAGATATCATTGTGAGATAGCTTATAACATAAGTTTCTTTGGTTTATTTCAGAAAATTGATGCGTCCGCTATAGAAGACTTCTACGGCCTAACTTCTGATATACAGAAATCGTCAGAAACGGGATATATATTATTTTATCAATCTAGAGATGCTAGTTGTTAAGTTTATTCAATTAATTTTAGTAATTTAAATTATTTAAGATAGTGATTATAATAAATCATGTTATCATGCCACATTTGTTAAAGTTGAAAAGGCATATAATTATTGAGAAATCGTTTAATTCCAATCATTGATTATATATATTATTCATCTTTTAATGGTCATACAGTTGTAAATATATTTCATTTCAAAATAAAACGTTGTGATCTTTCTCCGCGTGAATTGTTTTTTATTATTAAATTATAATACCTAATCGCCGTACACTGACCGTGAGGTTTTTGCCAGTACGTATTTCACAGTAGCAGGCAGCAGCACGGAGTATTGTTACAAAGTTTGATACAGGGCCCGTCTAAAGCACGCTACGCCACTGACTATTACAACTGTGGCCCGGTTGTAAAAGGCTAATTACCTAATTAGAGCGCAAATAACTGAAATTAGATAAAAACATGCCTAGCGTAATATCAGTACTGGCATCACGCCGGCCAAACGTCGTGTGTTTTGCTGCACCGCCGCTGAATCTTAAATATGAAAACAACAAACCGTGTCCGGCTCGCACCCGCACTTTTCGAAAACAGAGTAATTATATGGTCAATAATGAACTAGCATGCCACAATTATACATAGTTATGGGTGTCAAGTAAGAAAATACATCTAATGGCATAAAAAAGTCACAGCTATAATAGTGCCTACTTGTATGAGCTACCCAACCGCGAGCTAAGAGAACAGTTGAAAGTATAGAGAAGTGACCTACACCAGATACAAAAATGTGTGGGATGCGTAATGTAGGCTTAAGTGCACGGATAATAATTTTATGAGTTATTTCTTGCTAAACATGTCGAAACTATAATATTAATTGTGATATGTTGTATGAATCAATCCAGCAGCTTCTTGCTCAGGCGACCATTCACTAAGCTACACTGCAATATCCCATTAACATTGTGAATTGTAAAAATTCATGTAGAAGCCTGTGATATATAAACAAAATAAAATCCAGCATTATCCTTAAATATACTTTATTTCCTTTAAGCTACAAACTCATAGGGGATAGGAGCCAGTAACACTGCGGCTTCTGTACCACTGACAATGTGGGCAGGCTTAGGTCCAGCAGGTTGTCTCTTCAGGTTAGCGAGTTTGCCAGCGGCCTTGGCTTCCTTCAGGAGCCTCTCGTTTTCCTTCACCCTCTTGAGGAAGTCCTGTCTGCACTTGGAGTGCTTGATGTGCTCAATGCGGACGTTGATGCGCTTGGGTAGGATTCTGCCACGGACACGCTTGTTTACAATGACGCCAAGAGCATGTTGTGTGACGTTGTAGACACGGCCAGTCTTTCCGTGGTAGACTTTGTGTGGCATACCTTTTTGGACTGCACCATTACCCTGGACACAAAATGATCATGTCTAGATTAGGATATTCCAAAATTTACTTTATTATACAAGTTTCATGTAATCATGAATATATTAAACAAGTGAAAAAAATACTTCATCAACAAAACAATTGATATTCATTATAAAGATAATATCATGCATTAAATAACTGATCCTAATTTATTTATTTAATAATAATTTTATTACTGATAATTAATATGTTATATGTTCGAAAGAAGGGCTGTTTCCATAAACCCAATGCTGATGTTTCGGGGTTGTAACTAAACCTATTCCTCACGGGGAAGTACAGGGCATCTTGCTATCAATAGATATCACAATACACCATTAATGTACATTATGGATTGCAATAAAGAATATGAATATGAATACGTTTCAAGTTCGATGTGATCACTAAGTTTTTTAAAAAGGGCTCTTCAAATATTTAGTTTATAGGTTTACTAAACTTACTCTGATGTCAACGATGTCGCCAACTTTGTACACTTTCATGTACGTGGAAAGGGGGATAGTTCCATGAGTGCGGAACCTGCGGGCGAACAAGTCCCTGGTGCCGCGACGGTAACCCTTGGAGTTCGTCATTTTTGTGCCTGAAACAAAATCAGCGTTCGGTCACCAACAGGCGCACACTACACGTGGAGTTACGATTGAAAACAAATCAAGCTAAAAATATATAGAAACTGTTATGGATTACACAAACTATTTCTTTAATACTGGCATTCAGATATTTTTAGTAAAAGTTTACTCGTATTTTACTATATTTTTAATAATTTTACACGATAATCACCTTGTTACAAAGCTTGACGGATAAAGAAAGAGGTTATGTTAGTCTATGACACGGTCTATGGTAAAGCCACCACAAAGAAAGCATGGAAAAAATATACGCAATATCACTAATAAAATTTAGATTTATTAAATCTTATTTTAAAGATGTGATTTTTTAAATTAACTTTACCTTAATTGTAGTGTAATAATAAAGTTACCACTTTTTATTCCAATAATGTAGCCAGACTACAAAAATATAATTATGTTGGTGTTTTTGATTAGCCGGATATCCGCGGGAGAAATAATATGTGTATATGTATCTGTTACTTTTTTGGCGGATCTTAAAAGGATCGTTTATATTACTAAGTCTTACTAAATCCTAATTATGAATGATTAGGTAGCAATGTCTTACTATTAAATTAAATTCAAATTATTGCCCTTTTCTGACAACAACATTTTTATTTTTATATTGCAAACATTACATTTGATTGTTTGGGTATTTCTTCTCAGAGGTAGTCAGTTAGGAAATGCCGATGCCATCTAGTTTTTAAAAAATGACGTGTAAAAGTGTTTTTTTTAAACCTATTTACAGAAATAAAAAAAAAAAAATAAAAAAAAGATTTAGTACATACATATACATAAAGTCACGCCTATTTTTCTGAGGGATAGGCAGCGACCACGGTTTTCCATTTGCTACGATTCTGGCATACTTCTTTCGCTTCATTTAATGTAGTGAGTGATGAGTAACCCGTAATACGTATCTCAAAAGTACTAACCATCTGTGTAAAGAGATTAATCAAATCGTTATTAATCGTGATAAGTTTATGAAAACAATGAAATATTAAAACATATTGAAAGTTATAAGATCAATTTATTTTCCCATGTTGTCAAAAAAAGTTACATTGATCTCTTGACTCTTTTTAATCGACTTAATCTACTTTATGAATACACTGCCAAATTGGTTCCATGTGAATATTTATTTTATAACAGATCAGAGATGTGGAACGGAACAGCTCATAAGATATCAAGAGATAGATTGTTTTATAAAAATAATCGCAACATTAAATAACTTATTCAGACAAAAAAGTATTCATAAGAATGCTCCTTTAAGTGCTTTCTGAATATGTAGTATAAATGATAAAACTATTAACTATAAGATTTGACGCCGACTTCAACTTCGCTTATGTAAAGTGAAGAGAATAAAATATTATTGTTCACTTTTGGTTTGTAGCGTGTTTTGTAAAATTTCTTCCTTTTTTGAAATCGGTTAAAAAATACTATTGGAAATATGTTGCCTTGTAAGTTTTTTCATATTTTTTATATGATATTTAAGCTTGGCGTCGACAGCAGCGACAACATGGTTTTATGCAAGTATCATCTACCTACCCACTTAATTTAACTACGTAACCAAGATTCTCTATCATGTTTGTCCCGAGTCTGGGTGTTTGTGTAGCTGATATTTCATGTTTGTGAAACGCACCCACGATACAGGAGAGAATCCTTAAGTGGGGCGACGTTTTTTTTTTAATCTAAGAGGACTCCGATATTGGGGTTCCCTTAGTTCGGGGAGTTGTTTTAGGAAAGGAGATAGAAATAATTCAATGATTCCGGGACTAGATTAGGGTAGGTTAGATAAACATAATTATTACAAAATTTAAAAGATCATTTATTTATAAAAGGTACTTGTGAAAAGTAGTTGTTACTTAGAAACTTATATATCTACTTCAAATATTGTTATAATATTAAAATACATTAGGATGTTCAGATCTAGTTTTTTTTACAGTTTCTTGCATCCGTAGCTTTGACTTTGCTGTAAATAGAATCCCAGAATCGAATGTTGTCATCGTCATTTACACTAAGAACTGTTAAGTTGTTCCCTATATCCAAGTATGTCATAGTATCCTTTTCATATGGAGGCCAGGTGATATTAAGCGAACCATCCGGAGTAGGGTTCCTGAAATAAATGATTAGATAGTGAGTCCAAAAACTTGCGTTTCCTGTAGCTAGTAGGTAGCATAAGTTATTAACTAAAATTATAATAACACTTGTCAATTAAGTAAAACTGGTTGGGTTAAACCTTGAAAATAGCGTGTGAATATAAAAAAATCTCACCCATGAATAGCGAAGTTTGTGAAGAGCGTAGTAACCTGATCTATCAGTCTGAATTCTTCGCTCTCCATATCCAAAGTCAAATTCAACGATTTTGGATCGAACAAGTATACCAGATCGTCTATGTGGCCAGGGCCAACGATGCCGTATTCTTCTCCTGGTTTTGCATTGACATTCCTGCTTGAAATACTTGAAAACTGATAGAGGTATCGTACAGTATTTTTAACAACGGGCAAATTTGTAAAATATTTAATTATATCATATATGAATGTGACATAATTAGCATAATTAACAAACTCCTTTATAGAGTTAACATTAATACTTTTGTTTCCAAGGTAATAATTCTGAATTTCATCTGCTAAGTCTAAAATTTCAGATGGTTCTTGGCCATTCAATATTTTTCTTGGGACGAAAAGTTCTCGATAATTGTCGTAGTTTTCTAAATAGATCGATACTATGGCTGGAATTGCCGGGGCAGTCTCCTGGCTAGTGAAACCGAACAAAATATCCACGTCATTTACGTGATTAACCTTTTTAGATATATCGTAAGTTAGAAAATTATTCTTTCCACTATACTTCTCAACAACTGGTACAAACTGATACATTCTTAATAAATTGTACGAGTATTCTTCGTATGAAAAGACATTTGGACTTGTATTTACTAATTTATCAGCTGTAACGTTCTGGAGGAATCGAAGAAGTTCATCAGGGTTTCGAGTCTCGAAGCCAAGTTTCTTACCAAGAGCAAAAGCGCGCCTCTCAGGATAAAAAGACACTGACCAATCGCAAATCGGAGAGCCGCTCAATATAATGGCTCTTTGGAACAAACCTTTCGACATAGGCGAGCTTATATGTAAAGCAATAGAGGCGCCTCCTGCGCTTTGACCCATGACAGTTACTTTGTCCGGATCGCCTCCAAATCTTTTAATATTCTTTCGGATCCACTTCAAGGCTAAAACTTGATCTTTAAGTCCTGCGTTTCCAGGAACGTCTTTAGTGCCCAGGGTAAGAAAGCCTAAAGCATCTAATCTATAATTTAATGTCACCACAACCATATTCTTTCTTATAATAAAGTCTGGTCCGAATGAATCGACATTTCCAGAACCACTTTTGTAGCCTCCTCCGTGGATAAATACCAAGACTGGCAGACGAGTTTCGGGCTTGAGGTTCGGCGAATACACATTGAGGAACAAACAGTCTTCGTTGCCAGGAATTAAAACATTAGTGAGGAGTTCAATATGAGGGCACACTGAACCGTGTTGTGTTGCATTTCTGATCCCATCCCAGATCGATGCAGGCACAGGTGCCTAAAAATAAAATTATAACGTTCAAAAGAAGGAGTTAAAATACTGAAAATATACAATACCCAGCCTTTTATACTGGTAAAAGCACAAGTCAGTATATTTTCCGCCAGTAGGTAAGTAAACGTTTTCTGTCTATATTAATGTAACTCAAGGTACCTTAAATCTCAGTGGTCCCACAGGCGGCTTAGCGTACGGTATTCCTTTGAAACTGTGATACTGTCCTTCTCCAGTCACTAAGTCAATTACCTCGCCTTGTAATATTCCTTGCTCCACTTTTACCTGACTCCCATCACATGGTACGTTTAGAATTACACTGCGGACATACGAAATTTAGGTAAAATAAATATTATAAATACAAGATTCTGGTTTACTCAACTATTATTTTAAGCTACGACATTGTACATTTTGACTAAAAATTATAGAACAAACCACGAATTATTTTTTTGTGCGTGTAAACTAAAAATGAAAAAAATAAATTGTAGATATTATTGACTGGCTAGAAAAAGGCCACAAATAAAATAAAGCAAACGCGAGTAAGATGGTTTTAATAACCGAGGCACAAAATATACGAATATGAAACAAATTAGATACCAATGTATTGGGCAATAAAAAGAAAAACTATAAAACTATTTTGTGGGGCAATGTTTTAGTATAAGTTTTATTTTATAAATACATAATAAATAAATAAAAAATAAAATAATAATAATTCTTGAAAACAAACACGTATAAAATTATTAATAAAACGACTTACAAAAGGGATATTAAATAGCTTAAATTTGATAACTTCATAATGTATAACTTAGGCTCATTAATTAATTAAATAAGTACTTAAGAGTTAAGGCAAAGTGTGTCGCAAACTGAAGACAAGAGGTATATAAACTTGTTGGAAAACAAACAGTAGGTATGTTAATGAAACCACTAAATAAAATTATAACAATCTAGATGTTACCCGCGGTTTTTCTCGAAGCAAAAAAATGTTACCACCTTTGTTTCTCGATTTAGTCGTTGGCTGCAATTTTAACTCTAAGTAGTTAGTAGCTCAAGATAATGCATTAGCACTATTCTTTAGATAAAAGTAGAGATTTTTAGGTACACTTAATTAGACAAATGTCTGCCTCGTTGGTCTAGTGGTTTCTAAGCGCAACTGCTGCTCCTGGCTTCGAATCCCGGGTCGGGCAAAGTGTTACTGGGTTTTTCATTAATAATTTTCAAATTAAGTTTTTCATTTAGGTAATTCTTAGTAGCAGCACGGAGTCTGGATTTGTGCCCGGTATTAGTGTAAAAAAAAAAAACATAACTGGCCTACCCCTTCGGGTAATACAGGCGTGATCTTATGTTTAATTAGCAAAATGATCTGCTTGGGTATTGAATTATGCCCGATATGTCCTTCAGGTATCGAACGAAGTCACCGGAAATAAGAAAATAATTTTAAGCAGTCCCTACTACAGTATCAATTCACAATGCATTTTAAAACACACTTCGAATTGATAACAAGTTCAGAGTATAAAATTCAAGAATATAGTATTGATTTATTATATATTATGTATTTATTTATCATTTTGAGATACGGGCCTCTAGAATTGATCAAACTTTTAATACCAGTCTTCTACTTACAACAATTTACAAACATACTTACAGATCACCAAATTTTGACTATTAGTAATACCTTTTATGTATTTTATTAATAGATATTACAACCAGTGTACACAGTTTTCAAATTAATTTCAATTGTACCTAAATTCGTAACGGTGGCCTCTGAATAGAGAACAAATGGTGGCAATACGAGGCATGCCTTTTAAGTTTTGTCGTTTGAAGAAAAAACAACTACAACCTTATAGTACTTTTTATGTATATAATATAATACCTTTTATGTATTTTATTAATAGATATTACTAAAACCAGTGTACACAGCTTTTAATTGAATTTCAATTGTACCTAAATTCGTTACGGTTGCCTCAGTTCCTCGAATCGCGCTAATGTAAACAAAGGATTGATAGCTAGTTAGCTACCTACATTATTAATACCTAGAGTAAAATTTACGTAGATTCTTAGAGGAAATAGTTTATAAAAAGCCACTGATTTCCTTTTTACTTTACATACATACATAAAATCATGCCTGTTTCGGAGAAATTCTGCAAAAAGGGCAAGTGAGGAGTACCATCAACCCACGTGCATGTATGACGAATGTGATGCGTGTGAATGAAGCGAAAGAAGTATGCCAGGATCGTAGCAAATGGAAATCCGTGGTCTCTGCCTAACCCTCTGGACAACAGGCGTAACTTTTTACTCGTTGGTTTCGTAGTCACCAAGTACAACTGCTGAGCCTGAGGTCTCGGGTTCGATTCGCGGGTCGCGCAAAGTGTTATTGGGTTATTCTATTACGCAATTCTCAGTAGCAGCACAGAGTTCGAATTTGCGCCATGTTAATGATACTTTTGTTAATAGTATTATTGGTCTATTACATCACGATATGGTAGGGGGCATTCTGATCCCTACCTAACTGATGGCGAAATGTGGGTGCCTTAAGTTATGTATAATATGCTAATAATATTAACCTTGTGTTCTACTGCTTAAAATAAAAGCCGTTTTTTTCTGGATTTGCAAATTACGGTGAGGCAGTTGGGCTCTGCCTAAAAACTAGGTTGGGAAACTCTGCAATCTAATAGAAGACTTCGCCTCGCCATCTCCTTTTGAAAGTGCCACACTATTACCTTTTAACATCTGTAGACCAGTTTTGTTTGCACAGGGTGGCTTTTTTTAGCCCAAAAAAATACCTACCAATGTAAGAGAGAACCACCAAAGCATTTGGGAATTAACGGCAAAATGTAGAGCGTGGCACAAACAATACAGAATACTTCTGTCCGTGTCATTAAGGAGAAGCATGTCTATTCAGAAAATGGTAAAAAAGTCCTCAAAGTCTTGGTCTTTTGATTTTGTTGTAAGTACTAGCTGCGCCCCGCGGTGTTACCTGCTACATTTTTTCGGGTTAAAAGTGGCCTATGTGTTAATCCAGGGCAGTCAGCTCCTCGATATGAAATTTCATTAAAATCGGTCTAGCTGTTTGAGCGTGAAGAAGTAACAAACATACAAACACACTCACAAACTTTCGCCTTTAGAATATTAGTGTGATATTAATGAGTTATTGATACTGAGTGATTCAATATCAAATTCATAAAAAAATCATTTTTGCGTTCATTGATTTATTTGATTTCAAGTTAGGGGTATAAAAATACCTCTAACATGCTTCTTTCAGTTGAGATCGCAGTTAGTACTCATTTTTACAATTGCCGGCTGCAGAACTTTTTTCATAAATATTATCCCAGAATCGAATGTTGTCATCGTCATTTATGCTTAAAACTGTCAAGTTAGTCCCTATATCCACAAAGTTCCTTGTTTCTATATCAAACGGAGGCCAAGTGACGTCAAGACTTGCATCAGGAGTAGGATTTCTGAAATAAAAGAAAAAAAATTGGATTAACGTCAAGATAATAAAATCTTTACCATTGTTTAGTTGCAGTTAGGGTTGTGTACCTAGATTTATGTTAATGTTTCCAATAGTTAAGGGCAATCCCGTAGCCTCTTTCTGAACAAAATAAAGCGCCGAACCGGCCGCGATGCTATATCAACAGCCCTCATGCATATCTCACGCTGTTGTCTTCGTATTTAGTGCTGGGCCAAGATTGGTGGTTAGGTTCATCTTTTAGCTAAAGGACGAAGCGGTCTAGACGTACACAACCGCTCAATCGCCTTTCGCCCTCGCCAAAAAAATTAGTCTGTACATAATTCCGAACGACATTGTTGCGACGCCCGGTGTTGCCAAAGAACTTTGTGAATTTAAGTAGGTACCAATCATGTTATCGAAATCCACTATTGGCGATATCATGTCACTAGTAAAACAATATCATGTCACTGTAGTCCTTAGAGTAAAAAACTCAAGGACAGGCGTATGTGTAAGAAAGAATAGAAAAATAGGGATCTTACCCGTGAATAGCGAAGTTTGTGAAGAGCGTTGTGACTTGATCTATCATTCTGAAATCCTCGCTGTTTATGTCCAAACTATGATTTAATGATTTTGCATCGAACAAATGAAAGAGATCATCTATGTGGCCTGCACCAATAAATCCGTAATCTTCTAAGAGTCGAACATTCCTGCTCGACACACTTGAAAACTGATAAAAATATCGCGAGGTATTTTTAACGATGGGCAAATTCGTAAAATATGTAACTATGTCATATATGAATGTGACATAATTAGCATAATTAACAAACTCCCTTGTAGAGTTTATATTAACACTTTTGTTAGAAAAATAGTAATTTCGAATTTCATCTGATATTTCTAAGAGTCCTAAAGGTTGGTGTCTATTCAAGATTTTTCGTGGAACAAAAAGTTCTGGATATTTGTCATACTTTTCTAAATAGTCAGACCTGATTGCATCTATAACTACAAGAGCTTCTTGATTAGTGTAACCAAACATAATATCCACGTCATTTACGTAGTTAACCTTTTTATTGAATACATCGTACGTTAGGAAATTATTCTTTCCACTGTATTTCTCAACGACTGGTACAAACTGATACATTTTTATTAGATTGTGTGTATATTCTTCATATGAAAATACATTTGGTTTTGTATTTACTAATTTATCAACTGTAACGTTCTGGAGGAATTCAAGAAGTTCGTCAGGGTTTTGAGTGTCTAATCCAAGTTGCTTACCAAGAGCAAAAGAGCGCCTCTTAGGATAAAAAGGTATCGACCAATCGCAAGTCGGGGTGCCACTCATTGCAATGGCTCTTTTGAACAAACCTTTCGACATAGGCGAGCTTATATGTAAAGCAACAGAGGCGCTTCCTGCGCTTTGACCCATAATAGTTACTTTGTTCCGATCGCCTCCAAATCTTTCAATATTCCTTCGGACCCACTTCAAGGCTAAAACTTGATCTTTAAGTCCTGCGTTTCCAGGAACGTCTTTAGTGTCCAGGGTAAGAAAGCCCAAAGCGTCCACTCTATAATTAATTGTCACTACAATAATATTCTTTCTTACAAGAAAGTCTGGTCCAAATGAATCGTCATTTCCATCACCACTTCTGTAGCCTCCTCCGTGGATAAACACCAAGACTGGTAGAAGAGTTTTGGGCTTTAGGTTTGGTGAATACACATTGAGGAACAAACAATCTTCATTGCCAGGAATTAATTCATTTGAAATGATTTCCACTTGAGGGCACACTGAACCGTGTTGTGTAGCATTTCTGATTCCCTTCCAACGCAAAGCAGGCTGAGGTGCCTATAAATTAAAATTTAAGTTGTGAAGAAATAAAGTTCAGATTAATTAAGAAAAACAAAGAATAGGAAGTATTACATAGCAACAAATATATAAATACAATAACTACTCGTATTTTTGACTTCTGGGACTGGTCTATGAATGACAAATTTATGGCCATTTAAGTATACACCATAAAAGGAATGTGTGGAATGATATTTTGGAACATGATTAATGGTAAGGGTATCTTAACTCTATTTTCAGAAGCTATGAATTGTTTTCAGGCACTAATTAGCCTGGCAGTAACTAGAATAATGCTCATTATCAACTATGATAATTATTTATTCAGCATTATATATTTAGGAAAATATTGAAACGATTACCGAGCCAGACATCCGGTTAGCAAAAGGTAAGTATATTTTATAGTCAGAGATACTGTACGGAGTAATTTCACGAATATTTTTTTAAAGTAAGAGCACAACCTTTCAAGTGTGTCATAGATATAGGCTTAGGCAATAAAGCTACCTTAAATCTCAGTGTTCCGACTGGCGGCTGGGCATACGGGATCCCTTTGAAGCTGTAGTATTGGCCTTCCTCTGTGACCAAGTCAATTATTTCGCCTCTCAATGTACCTTGCTGCACTTTTACCTGAATTCCATTGGTTGCTACATTCTGTATTATACTGCAAAGAGCGAATTATATTTAAATACAAAACATTTTAAAATACTTGCGTTTAACCTTTTAAACCACTGTTTCTTTGAATTTCTGCCAGTGTGCTGATTTAATAAATCGCTGTACATTTAAATAAAAAAGTGGGTTCTAAACTGGTAAATAAATATGAATAAAAAAATAATAATGGCGATGTGAAATAACCAAATCGCCTCGTAGTTACTTACAAGATAATTATGTTTATTACACCGAATTTTAAATTCATTTTGCCAATTATAGAATGGCACAGACGAGGCGCCAACAAGCTAACACATTAAATAATGGCTCGGCAATCTCTCAGACCATTTAATTGCATTTCTGAGCAAATAAACTATGTAAATTAATTAATAAAAAAAACGTAAATTACAGTAATTATTATTGACAATAAAAACACAATTAACCACATGACCCAGCTAAAATAATTCTCCGACATTTATGACTATAAGTGACGCGGGGATGGGTAGAGACCTGACGGTATAGAAATTGGATGAGGGGATTTTTTAATTGTACCTCTATTTACAATTCATGCTAAGTGTCTCCACTAATTTCTGTAGTAGGTTAAAAAAAAACTTTAGTTGCAAACTTATCATCGGACTTGCAATACGGTTAACCCAAGCCACACCACCTGTAAAAGCTACAAAAATTACTATTGGCGTGAAGCGAAACATCCAACGTTCTGCTAAAGCAAGACCTGCTCTAATAAAAGGTACGACGTAAAAACTAATGATTAAATATCATTTTATTGTTAAACTAGCCGAGACTTTGTCCCCGCGGATTCAAAATCCATCCAGGCGTCGTAGAAAAGCTGTATTCCACGAATTTCCCGCGGAGCCCTAGATATTATTAAAATTCGAAGTAGCTTTTATCAGTCCTTATAAAATAAGCTTATTTGCCAGGGAAAGTCTCGTCACAGTCCGTCAAGCCGTTGCGGAGAGGCCATAATTCGCGATTTTCCTACGTTTTTCTAAATTTCCTGCGGAACCCTAAACATTTTAGAAAGTCAAAGTAGCCTATATTAGAACCTGGACTATCAGCTATCTGCAAGAACCGTCCCGTCAAAATCGGCCCAGCCGTTAGGGAGATTGGCTATTCTCCGAAACGGCAGACACAGACATTTTTTTTTTAAATTCGTTTTTGTGTGTATCCTGTATACATTAAGTAAAAAGCTGTTATATTGATGTTACAAACAGACACTCCAATTCTATTTATGTGTATTGATTAATAAAAACATTACGTTTGTAATTTGTACTGTATTTACACTTAATATTTTTTTGTGCGCTGAATAGACTACTGTGATTGGTTAAATGCTGTTTCATTAATATAATAAGTAACTTGTTTTGTTTTCCAGTTATACAACAATTTTAAATATTTTGTTGTGACTCAAAGAATGATTAGATTTACTATCAAATAATAATTGATAGATAATCTCTCAGTAAAAGAGTTTTGCTTAATCCATGACACAGTATGTTACCTATTATTAACTATTTTTTTTTTTAATATTTCGGCTCATTATTTAATGTGATATGCAAAAGTTTTCTTATTGCATAAACATGTTTTATCCTACATGATAACTGGCTAAAACCGGTAATTAAAAAAAGAAGGTCACATCTGTTGAACTGAAGTTGATGTGTCATGGTCTGTGAATACCTACGAATGGTTACATGAAAAAAGCATTTTTATTGCATAATTGTAATTATAATTATGATTTTAAACGGTCCATTTATATTTATTGATCATTTAACAAAAATAAAACGCATAGTTATGCGTTGTGGTATGCATGTCTATTATGTTGACCGTTGAATGACCCTTGAGTAGAGACAATTTTGAGTGTAAAATTGGGTTTTATGTTATAAGACTAGCAATAACTAATAAGTCACCGGTGTTCAATTGTACATAATTATCTCATGTTGCGTTTACGTATTTATGTGTAATAATTATGTTTGATATACGTTATACGAGGGTCAAACTGAAAGTTCTTAGAAAATCAAAAACTGATTACATTAGCCAGTTATTAGTTTTATTATATCTTTTCAAAATATTGTCCATTCACGTCAATACACCGCTGCATGCGATGGAACCACTGGGAAAAGCACTTTGCCCACTCGTCTTTAGGGTTCTCTTCAATGGCATCGCGATACGCAGCCACCGCTTCTTCAGCATTCATAAACCGCTTTCCTTTAAGTTTTTCTTTAATTTTTGGAAATAAATAAAAATCACAAGGGGCGAGGTCGGGGCTATACGGCGGGTGACCCAGTAATTCAACGTTTGATGTCGCCAAATAGTCGATCGTTCGCTTAGCGGTGTGCGACGAGGCGTTGTCGTGGTGAAGGAGGATCCTACTGCGAGGTCGTTTCTCTCGAACTTTTTCCAAGACAAGTGGCAAACAATTGGTAGTGTACCATTCTGCAGAAACTGTTTTTTGATCCTCTAAAACAATTGTTGCGAAATGACCTATCCTTCCAAAGAACGAGGCCACCATTTTTTTTCCCGCACTTCGATCTCTCTTCACTTTAGTTGGCAACCTCTCGAAAGGAAACACCCACTGAGCAGATTGTCTTTTGGTTTCAGGATCATAACAGTAAATCCAGCTTTCGTCACCTGTTAGTATGTCGAACACAGCATTTGAGTCACCTCCGTTAAATCTTTCAATCATTTTACGGCACCAATCCACACGATGGAGTTTTTGAGCCTCAGTCAAATTATGAGGTATCCACCGGGCGCAAAGCTTCCTGACTGCTAAATGTTCGTGGAGGATTTTGTGCACTTGACTCATACCGATGCCTAAGCTTGTCCAAATCTGCTGATAGGTCACTCTTTTGTCAGTCTCTATCATACGCCGCACAACACAGATGTTATCTTCAGTCGTCGCCGTAGAAGGCCGTCCCTCACGTAAATCATCAGTGAGATTAGTGCGTCCACGTTTAAACTCATTAAACCAGTTGTAAACTGTCGCACGAGATGGGGCTTCATCGTGAAAGGCCAATCGTAGTCTATCATAACTTTCTTGTTGACTTAAATGACATCGAAAGTCATAAAAAATCATTGCACGAAAATTTTCTCGTGTTAAATTCATGTTGACGTGACACAGACAATTTTCAATTTGCCGCCAAATCGTAAAACAAATGACAAATTAATGAAATATATACTCAGTAATATTGGCAAAGAGTTCTATTTTCAAATTTTAGAATTATTTTTTTATTATATTGTTTATAAGTGGCCAGTTCTAAGAACTTTCAGTTTGACCCTCGTAGTAAGTGCTTAGGAATAAGAGGAAGTGGATCTAATAGAGCTTGCAAGATTCGACCTAAGCCATCTAAGAAAATTTTCAAGTTATAAAAAAGCTAGTAATAACATAGGTAACAACCCTTCCTGCTTCTTATCAAGTATTATATGAATATGTTTTTTTTATAATTAATAAAATTATAATCCGTCTTTAATTTTGGAATTGCCGTCCCGCAGTGTTTACTAACGATTTAAAATTTAAAAAATGTTTTGTTACGTAATCTTAAATAAAATTTTATTATAAAAAAATGAAATTCTTTTTTCAAAATTAGTAATTTGTTTAGCGTTATATTATCGCATTTTTATTTTATATTTATTTCGTCATTATAGATACGTTAAAAATTCGAGTAATTGAGTACCATCGAGGCAGCAACGCGGCACAGGCGGCACGCAACACGTTTCCGGAGCGAATACTACAAACACGCATAATTGGTTTGCCCGCCTCCGTTCTGGAAAATTCGACCTAAAAATTGAACATTGTGGTCGTCCGTAAACTTTGGTTGATAATGAGGAATTAAACCTGATTGTAGAAGAACAAACTCAACCTACGGCTGAATTACCAGCAGCTTTCGATGTTAGTACCAAAACATTTTATTTTTTTTAACTTTGCACCACGCTATGAATATTTCCTGTAGATATCGTGGGTGCGTTTCATAAACATGAACATCTCAAACACAAACATTCAGACTCACGACAAACATCTGTGGATCAGACAATTTTTTGACTTATGCGGGAATCGAACCCGCAACCCCTTTATATTAGATGTCAACTACGCAAACGGGAGCAGATGTGGACTGTGAGGAATTCAGTTAGAGGAATTCAGTTCCTCACAGTCGACATCGGCATGCTATTGCCATTTTGATTTTGTCGTTTTGATTAATTTAACAATATGCCCGACTCGGGAATTGTACCCAAGACCTCACCCTCAGCAGTTGCTCTTGCGACCAACGAGACACTGTTAATAAAGTAAAAATCTTTTCATAAACCATTAAATCAAACTTTTTATAGAAAGTAATTTAACTTATTATGGATTGATGGCAAAATATATTATATACCTATACTATAAGGAAATTTATTATTTAATCGTAACTACTATTTACCTACCTGTTATCCACGCTGTTATATTATGAATAATAATATGTTCAAAGACTACAAAACAAGACACATGTTTTAAGTCCGCCTATGTCTACTTTATGTAACATGAAGTTTAAATAAAAATATACTTTCGTACAACCACCTTCGCCACCTT
This sequence comes from Abrostola triplasia, assembly GCA_946251915.1. NCBI lineage: Eukaryota > Metazoa > Arthropoda > Insecta > Lepidoptera > Noctuidae > Abrostola > Abrostola triplasia. The sequence goes on from OX276426.1 coordinate 2,557,178, forward strand.
TAGAGGTGGCTGGCATGAACCTAAATTGGTTAGAAGTCCCTAATAAATACAGAGAAATAAAATCTTTAGAGGTAGCTTCTTAATTATAAGTATAATTTATATTGACTGCGACATATTTCCGTGTTATTCTCTATGATCTTGAAAAAGACGTAAGCATGAATAATTATATTATTACATACTGATACATAATAATTATTCCGACCGTATTTACTCAGCTTACTATTGTTTGTTCATGAGATACTAAATATAATGTTCTATGCTTGGTATTACTTAACTAATGTAGTTATTGCGTACTTACTTAATTAAACATTTTCGGGTATCGCGCACTAAACAGTTACATACATATTATGTTCGAAAGAGTTCGAAATCTACCACCTGCCTGCAAAAGTTAAAACGTTCTTGACGGGACGTACAATCGATACATAAAAGATAATTATCGATTTTATGCAATTTGCAGATCGTTTGTTCTGCACAGTTGTTAATTATTATATAGCCTAGAATCCCTCATACTGTAACATAACATCACGCCTGTATTTCCGGAAGGGGTAGGCAGGGGTGTAACTATTTCGCCAGTTATATTATAGGTCGCAAAGTAATAGGAGGCAAGCCTATTGCCGTCATCGACAAACCCAGAATTCGTGCTCCCACTGAGTATTACCTAATGGAAAACCCAATTACACTGCCTGACCTGTGAGTCGAACTTAGGACCTCGTGCTCACTAAGCCAACTAGAGGCACTCATACTGTAGCTCGTTTGCTGGCTGTGGGAGAGTGGGAGTCGGGTCTTTGGCTGCAGGTACTTCCGTCGTCTAACATTGGAACAATGTTGGATGACAACAGTTTCCGCATTGCCGTTAGTTTACGTTTAGGGACTCCATGCGTCACTCCTCATCGATGTCAGTGTGGTGAAGCGGTGGACAGCCTCGGACGGCATGGTCTATCATGCAGTAGGAGTGCAGGTCGCATACCGCGACATAGTAACATAAATGACATCATCCGTCGTGCTCTTGTCACCGCCGGCGTACCAGCCGTACTAGAACCAAATGGCTTGGTACGTGACGATGGAAAGAGACCAGATGGTATGTCGTTGTTACCCTGGAAATTGGGAAGGCCTTTGGTGTGGGACGCAACGTGCGTCGATACCCTTGCATCTTCTCATGTTTCTGGCTCGGCAATTTGCGCTGGCACTGCTGCTGCTGCTGCGGAGACCCTCAAACGGCGGAAATACAATAACCTAATAGGTAATTGTATTTTTGAGCCGTTTGGGGTTGAAACATTTGGGCCATGGGGTCCGAGCGCTCGCGCTTTGTTTAAAGACTTGGCAAAGCGCTTAGTCGACTCCACACGTGACCAAAGGGCTGGTTCATTTTTCGGCCAAAGAATTAGCATTGCCATTCAACGTGGCAATGCTGCCAGTCTTTTGGGCACGTTACCGGTTGACATCGATGGGGATGAATTTTTTGATGCTTTTTAACTTTTTATTTTTGTATATATTGTTTTCATTCTGTATTAGATTTAAGTTGTATATAGTTGTAAAATAGTTATAATTCACGAAATAAAAAATTTAACATTTCAATTTATAATAAAGAAACATAAATTGCGTGAATGACCACAGACAGCAGTAGCATCTCTATATTGTTGTGGTTATTACTAAATTTTATTAGTTATTATCATAGACGAATGAAGTACTTATTCTCTATGTTATTATTGATTGCAATAATTTGCAATATGGCAATACTTTTTAAACTACGATATTAAAATATAGACTGAAAATACGGACAATACTGAGCTGCTAGTTGTTTATGTAGTGTAATAACATTGTACAGAATTAAATACGCAACTTTTTGTAGCTCAAAGTTATTTTTTAATACTATTACGTCATTGTTTTACTTATTGATTAGTAGTTTCATAAATTATGGAAGTGGTATCACTCAGAACTTCACAGAAGATTTATGTCAATATTGTCAACGTCGCGGTGGTAATATATTTATAGGAAATTCTCTACATGTTCCTACGAAATATATATTAAATGTAATGTTTTTTTATATATAAGTGTGATACTTAGAAATATGAATACTTCTGTAGAAGGTATTATCGTGAACAAATGTCAATACGCCCCGATATACTTGATACAGGATCCTGGCGCCACTCAGGTAATAAATTATCATTGTTACATATATTTACCGATATTTTTATTATTATTCACTAACAATAGCTTTTATGTTTACAGGCGAATACTTATGTATTAACTCCAAGTAATTTAGAGCCTCCCAAACCTGTAAGCAATAACCTGAAAACATTTTACGAAAACAGTGGAAATATTGAAAATGGACTTGTAACCACCGATAGCGGTGCAAGACCAAATGCGGTCAAGAAAAAAGAAGGCGTATTGATTGGAAACAATTTGAAATTGGCCAGCTTTTTGCTACCTAAAACCGAAAATGTAAATAAACAATATATAGTTGATAATATTGTATTAAAACCCAACATTACCACTACTATAAGTAACCCAGTACCAGTAAATCATCATCCAGTTAACACAGTACCAAAAATAGATATTGATAGAAAAATAGTAAAACTCAAAGAGGTTCCGATCATCAACCGACATCGGCCTGAGAAAGTACTGCCAAAGATAAAACCAAAAGAGAAGTAAGTGAATTACCGTTTTCTTGTTAGCGTTTTATGGATATTTTGTATTTAAATCAATTTTGACAATGTATTAATATTTTGTTTATTATTTAGTAATGACGTTTTAGTTACCAATGTCATATTTATTTACATTTTAGAGCAATGTATTTTTATCACTTAAATGTTACCTTAAATCTCCTAAAATAACTTCACTGCTATATGAGAGAGTTAACCGGTTTTGATTAGGTGGGTATGCTCTGTCGTAGAGCACAATATTGCTTACTATCAGGCGAATTGTGGCCAAGCACACACCTATTTAGTATAAATATATATATATGAAATGTACATAATTTGTCTGTAATTATGTAAGTAGTCATTGTGTAAACATTTATTTTTCAGCACACCCAGCCCGACTCAATCAAAACACACATCAGTGCAATTAATAAAATTAGGAGGAACTTATCATAGGTAAATGAATGTCATATTTATACAATTTGTAGTTGCACACTAAACCTGTCATTTACTATCTATATACTACTAGTAGTCTATATACTACATACAATGTATGAGTTAATTCCCAATAACACTGTGATACTAACAGGTGAGTAGTATATGAAAAATGGTGATTAAAACATTTTTTTTTAAATTATAATTTTATCTGCTATTACAATTACAGTAGATTTGTCATGTTGTAGTTTATGTTAGTTCAAATAATTTCATATTTTTGTTTATATTCATACTATACATGGATTGATAATTATCATAGTTTCAATCTATCATTGTGCATAGTATATGAGTTTGACATACACTATCAGTAAGTGTGTGATGGGAAGTAAGTTAACATAAGTGCTAAGAGATTAGTAACATAATAATAAATCCATGTTAATTGTAATTGTTGAGAGATCAAGATAACTTCTGGATAACATAAGTATTGGGCATTAAAATTGCTCATAGAGCGTCTAGCTCTAATTTTTATTTTATTTTACAGAAAATCATTCAAATAATATATTTTATGAATATATTTCAAATTCAAGCACATGGGTTTTTTGGTGCTAGCAAATTCTTATTACAAACCACTAGACTACCAATGCACAAGCATTATTTAGAAAACTGCACTTCACTGTAATTTTACTGGTTGGTTATAAATATGTAACACATGCTCAATTTTCACCTTTCAGCCTCAACCACTTGAGCGATGAACAAATAAAAATGGTAAATCAGGCATTGAAGATGTTCAATGATCCTGACAAGACAGCCCCAGAACCAACTTATGACCCAGTGACCAACACTAAATATATTTACAAGTGAGTGTGTTCTATTGTTACATAGTTACATCAGAAATAATTTTGTTCAGTCCCCTTTGTTCTTTCTGCCAGTAGTTAAAAACATTTTTGGCTAAATATGAGAGAAGATCAAAATATTCCTGCTTTACTATCTATGAATAATGAAAATGTTGGTCCCCACATCTGATCAAATAAAAAAATCTACACCAAGTACTTATAGAAAAATTAAAGTCAATCAGACAATTTAACAAGTAATATAAACATTTGAATACATTGCAGGGTCGTCTCACCAAAAGATTTAACAGTTGTCGCAAAAAAGAAGATACTACTTAAAGACAAAAAGAATCACACAAAGATAACTAAGAAAATAGAAGAAAAACCTGTGAAGCCTGTGATTCACAAAGAAGTTCCAATTCTGAAAGAGATTATAGAAGAAGAACCTGAACCACCTGCTGAGGTATGTATACTGTCTATTTTATTTATTTATATGATGCTTTGGATAGTCATGTGCAATATGTTCATGGCAGGCTGAATGCCTAAGGCATTTTCTACCATCCAGCATCATATAAATATATAACAAGGATGTTCCTAATATATTGACTGTGTGTGTGAATATATACATAGAACCACAAAATTCCGAATGGTAGTCCCTTTGTCTTTTCTTAAGTTGCCATATACCCCTTCTCATTGTATGGTTGATGAACATCTTGGTATCAGAGTTTAAACCACCTGCTATAGGCCTTTAATATGGCTTTTACACACCATTGAAAAATCTGTCAGGTGTGCCCATATAAGGCCAGTTTGGAAAACATCCTAATCGTCTCACGACCTTCTGCTTCTTTGAGGCCCATGTTGTGGTGTTTCTAAACAAAACTTGCACTTAAATTCCAGACTAAGGTCACAAGAAGTGGTAGGAAAGTAAAACTACCAAAGCAGATTTTACCAGAGGACTCACCACAAAAGGCTAAGAGGAAGTGTGGCACTATTGTCACATGCTACCAGTGTTCAACCGTAAGAACTAGTTTATATTAATACAGTTTAAGAATAAGTAGGTAGTCAGTAGCCCAACAATCTCTTAGCCAGTCTTACTAAAGGGTATTGTATTATCCTAGGTTGCGAAAGTCAGATATGCAGTTGCTGTAAATATAGTTGGTATGAGGTATCCAGGTACAACCAGTAAGACTTGAAGCTAAACCCAACAGTTGGGAAAAGGCAGAAGCTGATGAAGTTAAAGAATTATTTTAAAAGTTTATAACCACAACTATTTATTTTGCAGGATTTTGGCAGTTTATACCGCCTTCAAAAACATTACGAAAACCACCCTACACATATACCTGCAAAAATCCATTCCAATTTATTCCACTGTTTACTGGCGATTATTAAGAGTGGTTCCGATGGAGACAAGACTAATATATTTATTCAGCAGTTGGAGCAACTTATTGTAAAGCTGAAGTCACTATTACCTTGTTTATTGAAGAAGGTTGATGGCAGTGGAGGTCAACCATGCACTATTAATGGTGACATTGGCAGGTAAGACAAAATGTATATTTATCAGCTTCCCTGTTTGATTCTTATATTAAATTAAATTGCTTGTATGATCTACAACTTAATACAACTAGCAACTTACTAATGTTCTGTTCTTTTAGATTATTTGGCATGAATCCTGGTAAATACAATCTCGATGTGGATGCCTTAAATTGTGTCAAAGATAAAAATGGATTCTGTATTCACAATCCTCCAAAAATCAATATAAATCATTTCAATAAAGATCAAAATAAACCAAATCAACATTTAGTTACGCACACAGATGTTATTAATCCTGATAATGAAACTGAAAACTGTGCACGAATCAATTCTGTGGCAAAATGGCCAACTGTCAGTAAGAGGATTTGGAAGCTCAAACAGAAAACACATGAACAAAGTGCAAAGAAAATGAGACTGAAATCCGAGGGAGATACCCTCATTGAACTGGGAACAGAAGACTTTATATTTCCTAATGGAGATAATAATGTGACCAATACAGGTATTATTCCCGATAATAATGTAAGTAATACAATTAATATTGCCGAAGATGTAACGAAACTGCTAGAAACGACCCCACACTGTGAGATTAACAGTCAACCAGTGAGTGACATGAAAACTGATGACGTCACAATGGGTGAACCCACTAAACCAAAAAACAATTTTGTGCAATTCCACAGTGCACACTTCGACATCCGATCTTCGCCGATAAAAACATCTTCGACAGTTTTCCGTAAATTCCAGATCGATCCTAGCAAAATGAGCAATTATGATGTACAAGTTATACGGTCTTTAGAAATGGTAAATAAGCCTAACGAAAAACGTATTTCTTTGACAAATCCTGATAATAATCTACATGTATCTATGCAAAGTGCTGACAACAGATTACATCTACCAAACCTAGATAACAGGATACATGTTACACTACCTAATCCAGAAGGCGCACAGCTTGTAACTATACCTAATTCGAATGACTTACATGTTAGTTTGCAAAATTCAAATAGTTTACATGCACCCATGCAAAGTTCTAATAACAGGCTTCATGTAAATATGTCAAATGCTGATAATAGGCTACATATGAACATGCAAAATTCAAATGATTTGCATGTCTCAAAACCGAATCTGAATAATGGATTACATGTTAGCATGACAAGTTCGGATAATAGTATACATGCAAGTATGCCAAACATCGATAATAGACTACATGTTACTATTCCAAATTCTAATAACAATCTGCATATTACTATCCCGAATTCTGATAACAGGCTACATGTTACTTTACCAGATTCGAATAATGATTTGCATGTGGATATGCCTAATTCGCCCAGCGGTTTACATCTGACATTACCTAGTTCGAATGACAGTCTACATTTACCAAATTCAAACGACAGTTTAAATGTAAGTATTCCAAATGGTGATAGTTTACATGACCTGTTTAAAGATGATGATCTATCATGTAAGGATACAGATGCGATAGACCCTGACCTGAAAGATTGGATCATAAGTACAAGTGAGAAATCGGAAGACAGTTTTACCAAGTCTAACAGTCTCATTGAGCCATCACTATTACATGTGCGAGATAATGACGATAAATCATTAGATCCGCTTAAAAATGTCAATCATGGTGATGATATGCCCTCTTTGGACTCTTCAGACAATCGCCTTCTGTCGAGTCAGGGCGAATCAGTATTAAACTTTTTAGATACATTAGGTAATGACTTATACCCAGAGACTGAGATTAGAAATAATGGTGTGGACTTCCAATTGGATTTGTTCGCATTTCATAATTCATAATTGTACTATTACTAAGATTAAGAACAACACTTATATTAAGGACTTATTACAAAAATTATATTTAAGTATATTTTTAGAGAAATAATAGATTTGTACTTACAGTGATTTGTTTTATTTATTATATTATTTAAACTAAAATAATATAATAACAAGTAGAACATTAGGTGAAAATGCAGTAAGCAATGAAGTGAAATCAAGAAAAAGCAAGTCAGTCATCAGTATAATTAAGATAAAAGTTTACCTTTAAACATGATTGTTGTTATCTTTACGTAAATCCATTGACAAATTAGTTGTCTGTACATAAATACGTAAGCAAAAACTGTGTACCCACATGTGAATTTTCTTTTTCAAATTACAATTTATGCCTGATAATTATTTTGCGTCGTTTTTATATACATAAATAAATGTGAAATAAATGAACAATGTTTTTAGTTTAGTCCCCTTTACAGTAGGCAAAAAAATTATTCATACGTATTGATCATCATCAGTCGGAAGACGTCCACTGTTGAACAAAGGCCTCCCCCTTAGAACACCACAGTGATCGACAACATGCCCCTCATACGTATTTATGCATCCCAAAATAGACCATCCATTTGAAACCGGCGAACACTTACAGATTATTCCTAACAATGTCGCATAATACATACTGTGACAATGTTAAGACAGGTACATTAACTACACTACATATATAAAGTCACGCCTGTTACCCTGAGGGGTAGGCAGAGACCACGGATTTACAATTCCATACTTCTTTCTCGTCATTCACATAAACCTGCGTCTGCTGGTTAATATCAAAAAAGTGACACAATACATAAGAGAATCGAAATTTTGGCTAAACAGAATTCGCCCAACTAAGCAGAAACATTTTTTAAAACCAAAAATTATAAACCTAAATAAAGAGCTGCCCCCTTGCCACGATTTTTTATAGCAGGACAGTTTACGTTGTGGACGCGAGGCGCCGCATTCCACTGCACGTAGAGGTGTCTTGCTTACACATTGAACATGTCTTGCTTTAAGAGTTCATTCATGAGTTTCGGGGGGCTGAACCAAACAGAAAAATATAGATAGAAACATTATTATAAACTATTTGCTATAATTATTATATCACGTTAATTTGCTTTGTTATCATTAAAAAGTGATCTTTAACAGACAGGAAGACAGGGTATTGAAATAGCAGTTTTTGTTGTGTATGAATATATTGCTTATTTTTTAGAACATTCATGGATATGCGGGAATCATAGAGACGCTTATATTCAATTACCACAAATGAGTAATAAACATAAACTAAACTATTCTAAACCCTAAGCTTGTAAAACTGGTCTCTCATTCTTTCCTTCCAAGTTCTGATTGGTCAGGGCATATCCTGTTCCGCCTCTTTGGACCATTATAATGTCTTTTTCCTTCAATTTGTCACCAGTAAGTGGGTGCAACCAATCCTTCTTGATGATTTTCTCAACACATTCCATAGTCACTACATGGCCAGTTGTCCTGGAGAAAGTTAAAATAATTATTATAAGTAGAATAATTTTAGTGAAGGATCTACAAGGGAATTGAAAAATTGATGTTAATTTATTAAATGTAATGCATTATTTACCTAATAACTGCACAAGGTACAGCATTACCCAGAATGTCATGTGTGACAGGGCACATGTATCTGTTTTCCTTAGCAATTAATGACTTCTTATCATCGGGGTCCTTTACTAGTGTCCAATTCACTTCAATCAAATCCTTCATTTTTAAAGGCTTACCACTAATAGGGCAGTAGACTGTAGGGTCAGGTTTTTCCATTTTGGAAATTTTAGCATCTGGTAGTTGAGATGGCACCCAGAAACTTGGCAATTCTTTTGCTTTGCCATTGGCAAGATTTGATACAGATGATGTAGACGGACCTCCATCCTGTTGTTTGTTACTGGTGATATTCTTCTCTCTGTTCATAAACTTAATCAAATTTGCTTCTTTCTCGGCTGCTGCTAGCTCAGCTTTCTCGTTATCGTCTTTCTTTAACTGTTTCTCATACTTCTTTAGGTTGCGAGTGTACTCGTTCTTTTTCGTGATTATGTATTCTAATATCGCTTCTTTATCAAATAAGTAGCCTTCTTTAGTAATTACTGGGTTTCTACAAGGTTGTAAAGTTAAGCTACAGCAATCGAAGCTTTTCACGGAATCTTTTCCTAGTCTTTCATTTTGTGTACCGTATCCAGAAGCGGCAGCATCTTTCTTCTTTTCGTGGTATGTATAAACAGCACCAGCAGTGCAATTTCTAGCATGCCGAGTCATTTTTATAAGATCATCCGCAACGTACAGAAAACTTAGATTGGAAAAGTTATTTTACAATACAACAACAGTGTAGTAGTGGTACAAAATATTGTTTCGTAAACGTCACTAGGTCTAGTACTCACTTATACACAGTTGTCAATGTCAATACTCAACATTGAGATATACACATGGAGGGGCCCTACCTACAAAATTTGCGTGTATACCTACAAAACTTAGGTTGCACAAAATGGCGGCCTTTCCTAGTGATGTACTGTCTGGTATTGTTTGATTATATCGATTGTTGATATGTTGACCTCGTTGGGATCCAATTATTAACAATAAGCTATGTTAAACTGTAATCGATTGGAACTTAATTACAAGCATTACTATATTCATCATTTACCGAGATTATTAAGCACTTTAACTGTGTATGGTGAATGTTAAAATTTTTATGTATTTGCAGAATTATTTTCTAATTATCTATTTTTTAAAAGTGATTTTGTGAAGAAATAAGTCTGTTATATTTGCTATTTTAAAGTAAATTGCAAAATATTTCAAAATACTGAACCTACGTACTTATTTACTATAATAACTTTCGTGAGTGTTATCCATATTATCTACTATATATACCGGTTATACTCACGTTGATATTCGGGAATGCCCGACTAGTTTCGGACTCTAACGGAGCCCTTATTCATGAGCCGGCTCGCGACCCCGCCGCGTCACCTGCTCATGAATAAGGGCTCCGTTAGAGTCCGAAACTAGTCGGGCATTCCCGAATATCAACGTGAGTATAACCGGTATATATAGTAGATAATACGTACTTATTATTTTTCTAAAATCTAAACCTGTCTAAAAATATATGTCGTCACAAACTCACAACACCATTACCATGTCATCATTGTCTATATTCTAATCTATTGACTCATTTTCCCAAACTACCCAAGGACTCGAATAAACTAAATCTAGTTTCAACAAATCTACAGTATACGTAGGAAATCTGTTGCCCAAATTTATACAATTTTAAAGAATTAAATACACAAAATTATACCTCGTCGTAACTTACAGAAATACCAACATCGATTCTATCATCGCATGACACATCACTAGCAAACTTGTTTACAAACAATGTGTAAGTTCGATATAGAAAATAAGGTATTTACAGTTATAAACGACTAACAGATTTATTGTTTAGTCTACAATTATCATTTTGTATTAAAATTTATCACAAAAACCTCACAATATTTAACAATAACAGAGAAATACGGTTACTAACCTATAAAAAGTCAATGTAGGTTGATTTTGGCTTTTCCTTGCTCTACATTGTTTTATACAGCACGAGGGCATGATTGTTAGGTATCTGGCAAAACCTTGAATACAATAAAAACTTAAACAAACGCGTACTTTTCACAAGTACAATATAAACATCACAAGCTAAACACCAACTGACAGCAGAACTACCACAGATCTGGTACTAAACATGGGGCAATACCTATTCAGTAGCCACGCAAACGGAAATGATTGACGTCACAGAAGAATGTTGCCAAGATTCGAAGAGTCAAACTATTATTTTTTATCTCTTTCAACTTATGCAGTAATGGCCTAGTTAAACAGAGACAACATGCTATTTAATGTTTATATGTCGATTTGATGCATATAAGTATAAGGTATTTTTTCTATAGAAGAATAGGGCCCCTCCATGTGTATATCTCAATGATACTCAATCGTGCGCAAACCACAAACTATAGAATCAATTTCAAGAGACCATTCATTTATATAAATAAACATAAATGAATTTATTGAATGCAGGTCCATCGAGCAAAGTATTTAAATATAATTTAATAGAACGTGCATCATAAAACAGTATCCTATTTTTCTCCATGATTAAACTATGGATGAATTAATATTTGTACAATATTATGCTGTAGCAGTTGTGGTAAACGCATTTTTATCAAAAATGCTAAACGTCGCCATCTTAACTCGACTCTGGCAGAAGAAAAAATAAACCCCATGGTTGAATAATAAATAGGGTATATTATTATAATACCATGTGAAACCCTACTTGCGTGGAGCTTCTGAGCTCATCACTAGCTTAAGAGCACCGCGCAATTAGGGTTTTATAGCACATAGCTTAATAGTAAAGCATGCATGCGATTTATACTAAACGCCTAGCACGTGCTATTTTGAATCATAGCAGTTGATAGTAGAAAAAAGGACACATTGCACTTGATCGCACCATCGCACGGCATCAGCAATAGCGCCGTTGGGTAGATTCACAGATAGTCTCCGTAATATGATAAAGCGTCTAGCGCCGTATGTAAAAAGAAATCTTGGGTGTAATGCTATACCATAGCATTAAAAAAAGCATGTTAGTCAAAATTAGGTTATAGTCCGTAGTATGCTATTTTTAATAGCTGCTTTGTATACTACTAGCCTGAGCTGCTTGTCCCTTAACCTGTCACAACGGGTAAATAACGGATAAAAAAACTTACGTCAATGTAAATGTCAATGAACGAGCTCAGAGCTGTCGACTTCTTGTTTACACATACTAGTACTAGTACATTACATTTATTTCCGTAGTTTCACAAGTGTCTCTTTCGCGAGAGGTGTCTATTGAGGGCAGTTCAATACATATTGAAACTTAGATAAAAGTTATCTGTGATTATACTAATCTTATCAATTATATTTAATTAAAATTCACTCGCAGTGATAAAGTTTTTGAGTGTGTCGACCCAATTCGAATTAACATATTGGAGACATCGTTGGTGTGTAAATAATTGTGTTTTTATTTTGGTGGTGATTATTATAAGTGAATAATGAACTTATCGTTTGCGGGTTGTGGTTTTCTTGGTATCTACCATGTTGGTGTTGCAGTGTGTTTTAAAAAGTACGCACCCCATTTGTTGTTAGGCAAAATTTCTGGCGCCTCTTTTGGTGCCCTATCTGCTTGCTGCCTACTATGTGACCTGCCCATAGGTAATAAATTTAATCTTTCTTTTTTTTTTGGTACTTACCTATTTTCAATTATTATTAGTTATTCAAAAAAAAATATTACATTTTATTATTTAATTATGTACTTAATAACTAAATAAATAATAGGATTATTACAATACAATTTGAACAACTACAAGAGGTACCCAGTGGCCTGTAAAAAGCTACTGGAGGAATATAAATTCACATTATAATACAAATTACCTGAACATAAAAATATTGAATTTAAAACATAATACTCACCAATAGCTATGTTTGAGACAGGTTTGAGGTTTAACATATAGATCTTAACTATTACAAAATCAGATAAAAAACAAATACTTCATAATAAATCATTTATTAAAATTGTCTTACAATTGTAGGTACCTAATACTTATACATATTAATCTGCAATAATATATCATAGTTGTTTTGCAAAATCAACACTGGACAATTAGTCATTACATCGTAAAAGAAGATGATGAGACAAGGTCATAATATGAGCTTGTAATCGTAAACTAAGGACTTTGTTTACATGACTTTGTTTACAATTATACTTAATAAGAAATAAGATCTTTATTTTTATAAAAATACAAATGTGAATTTATTTAGTTCACAATGTCAATCAATGTTTAAAGTTGAGCAATATGCAAACTTTTCATTACAGTGAAACAATTTACATTTGATGAATTAATCACATTTATAAGGGTTAAGCAACAATAACTTTTAATGCAAATTATGCTTGTATTATTTAAAACCATACAATTCAAAAGTCATAATTTAAACTATGTCCTCAACCCTTTGAGCGCCAGCATGGACAACGGGGGTCCCCCAAACAACAGTTTTTTTTCTATTGTGTCTACTGCAAAACAGTTCATGTGTTAAAATGGTTGCTTAAAAAGATAAAATTAAATATCAATTTTAACTATATAATCAGTTTTGATTACTGAATTTTATAATTAACATCATAAGGAAGAAGTTTCAGGAAATATAAAAAAGAGATTACGTAAAACATTAAAGATAAAACCTATATAGTCTCTAGTGCTTTTTGTAGAATCTCGACATGTTTGCTTTACAAATAAACATCATATTTGACTTCTGTGCGGGTCTTATGAGTACGAGTTGTACTAATTTAAGCTCTTGGAATACACAAATTAGTTATATCCTTCATGTTTTACTGTACTTATCTATATTTCACTATTTCTGTGTAAAATGGGCTCTGTTATAAAGCAGAGGTATGTTTTGAGTGTAGTGCGCAGTATGCAGGGTTTACAAGTAAACTTTGTTTGCGTATTTACATACTATTAATTTGCCTAAAACGTGGAACAAACGAATTATTGCAGTAGTAGCAAATAAGTGCAGTATTACAAGTTTAAGCTTGTCAGATATGTCCATGTTAATCTGTCCCCAATTATTCTCAAACAATAATCTTAACAATTAATGTCCTATATTAATAGGTTGTTGACGTTTGCTGATAATATACTTGAATAGTCAGATTTGTTGATAAGTATATCTTAATCATTTTGTTTCCACCCGGAACGTTTGCCGATCGACTTGTCTCAACATGATTTTGTCATATTTTATAGATATCAGAAATGCTATACTAAAGAGTCCCATACACGTGCAATGGATCACTTCGGTCAATCAGATAAAAATCCTGACGATGGATCGGAAAAAGCCATACACTGACGATCTATCCTTACGATATTGAAAATTGCTGACTGCATTGGTAACTCTGTCCACATACACGATCGATTCGTCGTTACCATTAGTCTGAAGCGACGAATCCTATCGTATATAAGGTATTTTACGATTGTTTTAGCTAATGAATTATCGATTTACTAGGTGAAATCACAACCGATGTACTGAGGGTAGTGAGCGAGGCGAGGGCGGGCTCCCTCGGGCCGTTCAGCCCCTCCTTCAACATTCAGAATGTCCTGCTCGAGGGCATGCAGAAGTACCTTCCCCATGACGTCCACAAAATCGTCAGTGGCAAGCTCCATATTTCCCTGACGAGGGTTTACGATGGGAAGAACGTCATCGTCTCTGAATTCCCTACAAGAGAAGATTTACTTCAGGTAAGCTTTATATGCACCATTTTTCCTTCTATTGGTAGAATCCTAAATAGTCGTAAGATTTGTTTGTTTTACGCCGGTAAATCTGTGACGTCAGCATATCGCGTAAGCAATGTGTTTGCGTGTAATGGTAATACCTAATGTAATTGAATGCATCACATATATGCTATTTTGACACGAAATTGATCTGCGTTAAGGAAAATGTATGTCAAGTTATTGCTCTCATTACAATAACGTATGTACTAACAAAATAATACTAAGCCATTATTTAGGTTCTTCAGATCTCAGAGTTTGTTAAATAAGCTAGCTTAGCAGTATTTCACGAAAGGGATATAAAGAGGATGTGATATGTGCGCACTTCGCAGTGCACACCCACATTTTACCAGACAGTTTCCGTCCCAAGTTTCAGCCATGACCTTAATGCCGAATAAAAATATTTTGGCTTGTATAACTGGAAAATTGATGACAACAAACGGGCGAATCCTTCCAAGGCACTTGCGGTTAAAACTCGCATCGCTTGTGGTTGGCGGTCATTAAGGTGATCTTGACATAATTACCTGCCAATCGGGCTAACTTACTCCACTTATCGATTAACAAAAAAAAAAAAAAGAAACTAGCCTGCACCTTACCAACCCTTTTTTTCTTAGGCTTTGTTAGCGTCATGTTTCGTGCCAGTATTCTCTGGGTTACTGCCCCCTCGCTTCCATGGCATCAGATACATGGACGGTGGCTTCAGCGACAACCTACCCGTGCTGGATGAAAACACGATCACTGTCAGCCCCTTCTGCGGAGAAAGCGATATATGCCCCAGGGATTTGAGCTCACAGTTATTCCATGTAAGTATTTAGTAAAACCCCCGTCTATCCTTTACTTTAAACTAGAATAACTAGCTAAATCTATTGTCTTCCATTTTATTGAAATATAAGAAACGAAGAGAAGTTAAGTAGAAGTACATTGTATAAACTTGAAAGATTCGATTTTAGAGATGAAGACCCTTCAATCTTTTAATATGTAGTCTAAAGAAAGCACATGAATGGAAGCTTCAATTTGATGTCTTAATAAACAATTGAAATAATTGTAAAACGGCTTAGAACAAGCTGCTAATTTATTCCACGCGTGTGGACAGTCTGCTTATGTAATTGTGCATATATTTTATTTATAATGTATTTAGTGCGTGACATGAATGCGCTAGATCACATGCACTGGGTTAAATTTAAATAAAGTGTACAAACAACTCGTCCTTTATTAAATTAATTAAAGTCACTATATAACGTGTCGTAGCTTATCATTTTACATTAAACACACAGTATGGATTTACTTATTATGTATAGTAGGTATGTACAACTGATTATGAATGAACTAATGTTTAGCGACTTTGAACGGGTTGATTAGACACGTATATTAATGTATTTCAAACTGTAAAATTAATAAAGGTCTTCTATTGAAATTTCATAGCATGAACTTCTTAAAATGCGTAGCATAACGATAAAAAAAGTTGCACAGATGTAGAGTGCAGAACTGAGTGTATTTTATGTACTTTCTCAACAGGTAAATCTGGCAAACACAAGTATAGAACTGTCAAAGCAGAACATGAACAGATTCGCACGCATCCTTTTCCCGCCGAAACCCGAAGTGCTAAGCAATATGTGTAAACAAGGCTTCGACGATGCCCTAAGGTTCTTACACAGAAACAACATGATATCTTGCACACGGTGTCTCGCAGTCCAATCTACTTTCCAACTGCAAGACGTGTTAGATGACACGACATATGAATACGATCCCGATTGTGAGGAGTGCAAGACACATAGACAGGTTAGTAGCAGATTAGGTTGCCTTAACACCTGCGTAATCTTTGAATGATATGTTGCCTTCATGATAATCGTATGACGATCATCTATCGACAGATTGGTGTTTTAATCTAAGTCTTAAAAGCCCTTATCGAGATCATTATTTATTGATATCCTAAATAAATACTTTGACGCCACAACACAAAAGCCAAAAGATTTATAATTTACAGATAGAAGGAGATACAGATACAACAATTGTTACATCAAATCATATCGTAATTTGTAATATTTTTTAAAACTAATAGCACAAAGCTTAAGATTTTTAAAACTTCTACATATTTTTAACACAGTCTTGCGTTTTTAGGACGCGTTAGTCGACGACCTGCCAGACACAGTGATGACCATATTCCAAAACGCGATAGACTCTGCAAACAACGGCATCGTCAACTGGGTGATGAGACAGAGAGCCATGAGGTATCTCACGCTCTTGACCCTTCCGTACAGAGTGCCCATCGACATAATGTATGCTACATTCACCAAGTAAGTACATTTCATTCTTTAATCTATGTTAACACTGCTTCATTTTTAGTTGTTCTTAAGCGCAGGCCACACAGAGAATGAAGCCAAGTTCAAATTTCCATCTTTTTATAGGTGCTTTGGTTCACACCACAAAATACACTGCAGGTACATAAGTATTCACTTGAGTTTCTTTTCCGTTATGACCTGCGCTTTAGATTGATAGGCTTGGTTCTGTTAATAAGTAGGTAATTTGAATTTGGTAGTAACTTGTTTTGTTGTAAATGATTGGCCAAAATGTATTCTGGAATTCGAATTCAAATTATTACAACTGACATTTGTTGAGTCCAGGGAAATCTGGTTCGATCTAGTTCGTGATTAAGTTGTGTAGTGCTAGTAGGATTTATGGTAAGCTCTCGCTGCGAAGCAGTATTTACTTTGCGTCTTGAAATATGGGCGGCATTATCTTATCCATCATCCTATCTCCAATGACTGAGAAAGTTGCTTTCCAATCGTGTTTCCATGTTTTAGTAGACTGCCCTTATAAGTACGTCGTTACTTACCTCAGTTCAGTTTCTTGTATATTGAAGGCATCATTTATTATGGTGTTGCTACACCTTAAGCAAAATTCAAGAAAACTAAAGATATTTTGTAGTCTTTCTTTATAGTTATTGTCGACTAGGAATTAAATTTCAAGGTATACATATAAAGGCATTAGTAAAAGTAAGTTTACAATCCGTAGCATTGTTTGAGACCACGTTTTTACTGTTACATTTTTAAAGCTGATAAGAACAATGTCAGGTTGGTACAAGCGGCACGTGCGTGAGAAAAGTGTGGCAACGTACGTTGTTAGTTAGTAAACATCCTTTAAACACTGTAAACTTCTTCAGTTAAACGAAATATGTTATAATAAATACTTCCTTCTTAAACGTAAGTGATCCTCATATTTTCAGTCCTTCTGACTTGATAGAGCAATTTGCTATAATACAAGTAATTAAATAGTTACGTCGATTCAGCAAATAGGTCCAATCTGCTTCCTGTAAAAAATACCTAACCGAAATTGATAAGTATTTGAAATATTTATTTCTGATAGTAATGTTATGAATTACATCTACAATGTATTACATGTAACGAAAATATGTTCGCACCCGAGTTGTAAGCAAAATGTTCAATTACGTAAACACCGATTTGATAACACAATTTACTTACACAATATACCAAATATTATACCTATTATGAGTTACGTTTAATTTGAGGAGTGATGTGTTGGTTAAACAGAAAGAGTACTATTATTTCTGTTACTTAAGCGCAAAATCACGTTATGTATTAATGGCAAATTGTTGTATACAACAATTCAAAAACTGTAACTCGTAATATTTACTTCCATTATTAGACAAAATAAATTAATTAAAGAATTAAATGAACGATATCGTCGAGAGTTGCGGGTAACCGGTGGATGCAAATGGCAAGTGGTCGTTCATTATGGAGTTCTAAGGGTCCTTTTTCAACAGTGGAAGTCTTCCGGCTGATGATGATGATTAATTAAATAAATATTACTAACGCTCAACACTTTAACCATTTTAGTTTTGACAATAAATACATATTATGCAAGATTTTAATTCTCCTATATTTATAGGATAATATTAAATTTATTTGTTTTTTAAGAATTGAAATCATATAAACATGCATTATGCATCATATAATATGCTAATTAAAAAGTCGGCATTATGATATGATAGTTTAATTTAGAAATAGGAGTAAGATTTGCATTACACAGATAAAGATAAACTATTTTAATTCGTTATATTGAAAGGCATTGCCAGAGAAGTTGAAGATGCAACCTATAAGCATTCTTACGATCAAAAATAAGCATTAGTTCGGTCGTACTGATATTTAAAACCATAGCAATGATTGAATAATAAATATTTTTAATAACTTTGTTCTAGTAATGTAAACCTTATCGTCTATGTTCGCATTTCAGTGTGATATTCTATTTTATTGTACCATTGTTACCGCTAGTGTGTCAAGGACATATCATAAGGAAGTTAATGCAATTATGCGATAATTATGATATAATTTGTATTTACGGCCAATTAGTCACGACCCAGCATTTTGATATACAGTTATTGTGGTTTATTGTGGACATTGTATCAAGGCGTGGTTAGGGAGACAAAGGTCTTTAGGGCTTTTTTTTTTTTTTTTGGGACAAGCCCACCACTCGTGCCCATCATTGCAACTCCTGTAAGCCAGGATCTACAATGATAACCGTTGAGAACCATCGAGGCAATGAAGCTCGAGGCGTCCCAGAGAAATGACTCGACTGTCTTGGAACCCGCAACGAAATTAATCATAGAAGAATATATAGGAGGAGTAGGAATATAAATTTAGTTCCGACTTCCCTCCATAGCAAGCGGGAGACACAAAGATTAATATGCCAAAAGCATAATAAATATGGGATCCACAACTGAGATAAGCCCAGTCGCTAAGCACCACGGGTATAAAAGTTATAAACTAATGGGTCCTAATTGTTATTTCGATTCCAATAGTAGGTATGGCAAAAACGTCTGAAAGCACGGAAATTTGATCTAGTCGCAACAAGGTCCTCATAATAAATTACACCGGATGTAACATATATGCTGTCTAACAAGGTATTACGTTCATTCTGCCATAGACCACACTCCCACAGGATATGATGTGCTGTTTGCTCGTATTCACAATCTGGCGTTGAGCAGTGGCACAGAGGTGAAGCAACAAGCTTGAAAGAGAAGAGCTTACCCTTAAAGTTACCATGACCCGTCAAGAACTGAGCCACGCAATGATCCACCTCCAACCAAGTCTTTTCCAGGCGCTCGCGAACGGATGGAAAATACTGGTAAAGGTGGCGGCCCTTGATAGATGTATCCCACCTAGATTGCCATTCGTCCAATAGCTCGTTATACACCTCGATTTGGGATTTAAATAACCTGATAATTTTAACGCGGTCCCGTTGTGTTAGAAATTCGGTGTTTATACCCTCTCGAGTGGAGAAGTACATCGCGGCACGTCTTTGTATTTCGAGATCGACAGGTAGCACGCCCGCTAGTACCGGCAGAGCTTCAGTACTGACCGTCCGATAGGCTTTACATAAGAATATCAACGCTAACCGTTGACTTTGAAGCAATTTACGTCGCGCCGCGCCTATTGTGGCTCTATCAGCCCAAACTGGTGAACCGTAGCATATGCATCCTATGTAAGTTGCCCCGTAGATGGTTTTTAAAGTGTTAAATGAGAGACCCCAAGTTGACGTTGATATTCGTGTTAAGGCATAAAAGTTCTTTTTTGCTTTTTCACCGACGGTTTTAATATGTTCGATAAAAGTAAAATTTCTCTCTAGCACAAGACCAAGATAACACACGGATTCCCTTTTTTTAATGGTTACGTTATTAAACTTAATAGAGGGTGACGATTTGAGATTTCCTTTTAAAAGTAATTGAAAGGTTTTATGTGGAGCAAAATTAAGACGATTCCGCTCACCCCATTGAGAAACTAATCGTAAACACGTATCGGCTAGATTTTCAAGTCCGGCTCTTGTATTAGATTGTATGAGCAGAAGGCCATCGTCCGCATAGCCTGTAAGTGAACAGCCGCAAGGAAGTGGTATCGCGAGGAAGTCATCAAATCCTATATTCCATAAATATGGACCTAGAACTGATCCCTGAGGACATCCCATTGTCAGTTCCTTCGACAGCGAATGATGGCCAAGTTTTAGTTTAGCTGATCCATGTGAAAAGTACGAGTAAATAATACTATAGATGTTGTTGTAACACCCACGCGCCTTTAACTTGAGTAGTAGCATTGGCCACCATGCATTATCGAAGGCACCGGAAATGTCTAGAAAGATACCTAACACGTACTTTAGTTCAGAAGAATTTACTAACTTCCTAACTGAGATCGCAGCGTCAGTAGTAGATTTACCTACTGTGAAACCAAATTGGTTATTATGAAATTTTGGACCGCCCGGCAGTAAGCGTGGAACAATTAGCCGCTCTAGCAGTTTACCTAGCGATGGTAGTAGTGTGATAGGCCGGTAAGACTTAGGGTCATCCGGAGGCTTATCGCCACTTTTAGGTATTATACGTAAAAATCCGCGACGCCACGCACGAGGGAAAGTACCCTCAGCAATACAACGATTAAAGACCGTTAATATAGAATCACCGGATAATTTACACGCTTCCTTAATCATCTTATTGGAAATTTTGTCCTCACCTGACGCTTTATTAAGAGTTAGAGAGTTCACAGCGTTGATGAACTCGTCAGTAGATGGAAGGTCTGATGCTGGAGATGCAGGTGGTTCGGAAGCAAACGCTCTTATTTGCTTGTGATAGTCGTTGTCACTGTTCGGTAGATCATCAGGTATGAGAGAGTTTAGGAGAGCCTCCGTGGTATCCTCAATACTCGCGGTGTGTTTATTATTAAATTTGATGTTTGGGATAAATGCCAGGTTAACTGACCTATTTGATTTGAACTCGTGGTACAGTGGAGACCACGGACCCTCCCTATCTAATCTTTGTACTACTTTACGCAATAGATTGCCCTTCGCTTTTTCAATAGCAGCCCTATAACGTGACCTGGCGACTCTAAACGTAGTTAAAACGTCGTTGAAGATATCTCCTGTTACTTGTTGTTTTTTAAGCTTGTTAAGCTTTCTACGCGCTTTGCGAAAACTTTTGCGCTGTTCAGTGAGATAGTTACTCCACCAATCACATCGGTGTATATTGGTAATAGATGCACGACCAATGGCGACATCAGCACAGTAAGTGAAAGTGTCTGACATAATATCAGCACTTTCTTCAGCTGACAGGCCCTCTCGAGTGAAGTCCTTGACATGAATAGCAAAAAATGAACTGAAAAAATCTCAATTTGCTCCCTTAGATTTATATCTGTAACCGTTTATATTATGAGAACCTTGCGTTAACCTAGGTACAAATTCGTACACAATCAGGCGGTGATCACTACATGACGCGTCAGGGAGGACGCGCCAACTGTCTAAGCGAACGTCGGCACTAGATAGTGTGACGTCAATAGATGACTCGCCCATTTGGCTGCAAAAAGTAGGTGGTGCATCAGGGGTGTTATGAATACATAGGTTCATCTCAGCGATGAAGTCTTCGACAGCGCAGCGTCGATCGGTATCGGAAGCCCTAACCTTGCCATACCACAATGATGAAGACGCATTAACGTCAGCGCCAATTATAATTCTGCGGCCAGCAAGTGACTGCAGGACATGGCGAAGATGATGAATGTGAGGAGCAACAGGGTCTGAGTATTGAAAGTAACAGCTCACTACATATACTTTAAAGGACGTAGAAGAAATCTCCGCGACCGCACAGTGTGACGTCATAAGATTTTGTATAGATGTAATAGTTAATTTATTTGAACGCGAAACGTAAATTCCAGCTCGTGCCTTGCCATCCAGTTGAACTACTCTATTTCGCAAACTAGCGTTTTGATACTGTTCTTGGATAAGGACAATGTCTAACCTATGATCTATAATCAGTTTATCAAGCTCGGACGTCGCTACCCTATCGTTGTGAAGATTTAACTGTCCTATGAAAAGATTATCCATATTAATAATTAGTGTTGAGAATCAGCTGTTCGAGTTTGGCCTTGTAAGAAGGACAGTCCTGAGACCCGCACCGATGGTCGCACGGTTTCTTGTAACGCTTACACGCTACACAAGTCGGTTTAAATTCAGGTTTATCCTTATGGGGGCACTGCTTAGTTTCATGTGCTTCAGCGCAGTTAGCACAGGCGGGAGATTTGTTTTCGCAATACTTTTTAACGTGACCGAATTGTTGACAATGTAAACACCGGACTACTTCAATGTCATCAATAAAACGGCAGGTGGCCCAGTCGATGAACAATTTGTCCTTTGTAGAAACGAGATGTTTACGGTCTTTAGGGCTATTAGATTTAAAAAGAAGTTGAGTATTTTTGTATTGGTATAAGGAAAGATTTGGCCCGATCCCAACTGTAATGCGGAACTACTGTCCTACGTTTATATGTTTACATACTGCTCAAAAATTGTATCTCTAGAAATCCGATGTCAAATATTGATAGAAATTCATTGTTTTCTTCACTGAATGATATGTGATGTGAATGATCAATGAATCTCACAAGTAACCATGTCTCCCTTTAGTTTTCGAAGCACAGTTCCCACTGAATCATTTCCCGGCTTTTTTCACTAACACATCAAACGCTTTTTAGCTGTGTGGCCGGTAAGGTAGAGACGCATGCTGTTCAGTACAAAGTGGCTGGCAATATTCTCGTCCGTAGAAAGAGGTGTGTTCGGCACAACAACGTTATGACTCGGTTAGTTCTCTTTTACTTACAAAGCTTGGCCATTCTGAGGCTTTTGGAGAAAAGTCCGCAAGATGTGTATTTGTTCCGTCCTACATTTTGTTAGCAAGTCTTCGTAATTTTAAAGTTTTAGTCTAGTTTCAATGGTAAGTGGTCAGTAACGACAATACATTGATACGATTGTAGACATGATATAAAAATGTACTACTTATGTTAAAAATGGAATAAGAGTTTAGAATTAGCAGTAAGGAATGTTGTATTTTCACCATATTAAAAGAAACTTAACTAAAACGATTCAAAAATTATGAAGATTAGTCTGTTGTACGGTAAAAAATGTCTATGTTTTTTTGTTACTAGTCGGTGGTGAAAGGGTTGAGATAGAACTTGTGTTTGTTGTTGTCCGTTTTTGTTTAGGTGGTGGGTTAAAACAAGCTTCGTGGCTGGGTTTTTGTAACATTTTGTCCATGTATTGTTAGGAATGTTAAGCATAGGTAGGTACTATGTGTTTTTAATACTAAGCATAAATTAACAGATTAAACACGCATTGGAATTTAAATGCATACCTACTGCTTTTATCCCTTTTTGTGTCAATTTTATTTATATCAGTCAAATAATTATCTCGTGGTTTGGCATTAATTGTTTCTGGTGTAAAAATCGACTGTTTCGCATGCGACATCCGTAAATCGTAATGACAAAATTTCCGCGCCGATTACAATAAAACAATAATACGATAAAGTTTAGTTACAATTTGCATTTGTTTACGTCATAGAAGCAATAAACTTGACATTAACCTATCTTTGACGCAAATCCAGTTTCGCGTAAAAAAATAGTATTTGCGTCAACGTTTAGGTTATCTTCCTCTATGCTTCAGTTTCATCTTAATGGGTCAATGTCGAAAAACTGACCCGTTTTATAGTTACGTCGTTATTGCTTGGAAATGTAAACTCGATGGCTAGGTATTTGGTGAAGTTTATCATAACATTGTGTTTATAGTTATGTAAGCACGTTCTGTATATAAGATAGGTTATGAAATTATCAATTTAAATAATACTTACTTAGTAATTATTTTGTGATAGAAAGTAATATACATACTCAGTGTTTAATAGCGCCACTGTTCTTAATATATCTACGTCAAACTATAAACGTATAATTAATAAACTTTATTTCACGTACCTATTCTATTTTATAAAAATACCATTGTTTATGGTTTACATTAATTTATTACGTAATAGTAGAAACCTGAAACTGGGTTATCCTGCACAAAATATGTTTTGACTTAGAACTGACTAAAATATATTGCATGTTTATTGTTTATACAATAATGTATTAAATATTTTATTGAACCATAATACTTATCAACAGTAAGCAGTGATGACAACAATACAGCTATTTTCTATACACGCTAAGTGTTTATTCTACTTTCTTTGACTTAGATAAGACATTATAAACATGATTGTTATGTTGTCAGTGTGATATGAAAGTGTTTGAGTACAGTTACACTTAATTGAGCATAAAGAAAACTTCTCTTGGACTTTAGAAATAACGTTGTTCTAAAAAACTTTTAATTTTTTTTTTTCATAAAAACTTTTAGAATGCTGTCGATTTAAATGCTTTGTTCCGTTTTTTTAAAATTCCTAATAGCCCTGAGACTGATTTTAACCAATCAATAGCGTTGAAAGCTTCTTCAATAATTGACATCATCACATATCATATTTTATAATCGATTTAATACGATTATCTAAAAGATGATGTAACGATTAAAAAAGCCTCTTCGGCTATGAAAGTTCACGAACGTTTTGACTTCGTACTAAACTTATCAGCGTATTACCTAAACATTATTGAAAATTACAGCTGATAAAATGCTTTGTCGCAGTGGCGATATTTCCTGTTATTGTGTGTGTATAAAAGCTAATACCAACTAGATTCTTCTATTGACCTACAATAACATCCTGTTTGATATTATATAAACGTTTCTAGTTCGATATCAGTACATTATTTATATTTTTGTTTCTTTTTAAGCTGTACTGCTCTTTGGACCCTATCAATCATAACACGAGTCTAGAATATTTGGTCTTATGTAGTATCAACACTGAAGGCGATGATATCGCTATGTATTATTATATCGATATTGAAGCAATTGATCGATTAAATAGTTTTAATCAGATCGTCATTGATTGTCCTCATAAATGTTATATTGACATGGTATATGATTAATGAGTAAATGAAGTCCAGTAACCCCGACCTGACTATTTTGTGACTAATCAACAGAGCTTTTTTATTTCTGTATTACTGACTAAAATACCAAAAATCATGGCTGCTTAGTTAGATGTTTGGTCAGACTTTCAATGAGCCTTTAGCGAAGAGCTGTCTCTGAAAAACATAAAAACCATACCTACTACCTGGGCTATCTCAGATAAAAAGCTTTTTTCGCTGCGATCCTTAAAATTGCGATCCTTAAGCTTTACAGTGACTTATATCTTATTTTAAGATCTATGCCCAAAGTCAAACGATATAATTAGGTATATTGAACTTCAAAAACAGTGCACTGACATACTATCACGTTTTTGAGGTAGCTTCGAACAAATCTTATAATCTCTGTTAAGAACGATCTAATCTGATAACAATCAACCAAAACACACTTGTTAACACGTGATTAACTATATCGCATCCGTGAAAATCCCTCTAAATGCCGACGTATGTAAAATTAGTAAGCCTTTTCCTCAGATTTATACACGTTGTGTAACTTCATTTTAGGGACATAAAGCATGGGAAACAAAATCAAATTATTTAGGTTCTATGTGCCTGACTTACATGAATGCCCAGCTAATCATTAAACTATTCTCTCGCTTTTCTATTTTTAAAATACAGATACATCCATAAAGCAAAAGCAGAATTAAATTTTCTTCTTGAAAGGAACACAAAAAGTTCATTCAACTCTTTAAATACTGAGTCAATAGTATAAGTTTTGACAGATAATTATTAAAATCTTCTTTTATATATTTGAAACTAATACAAAACGCAAGAACTTTGAAGAGTTTTGTAAATTATCTACAAAACTTACACTAGATGCTTAAAAAATGAGTTGCGACAAACGCCCATTATTGTTCACAAATATTGAAATAAACAAAAATGTCGTTTCTTTACACAGATTCGTAACATGTACTCCTAAGATGAGCAAGTCGCTCTGGAAGTTGAGTTTGAACACGTTGCAGCAGCTACACGGCTTCATGTACGCCACCCACGACCGGTCAGAGGCAGCCGCCAGGATATACTACAAACTGACTATGGACCACGCGAAGATGGATGCTAATGATGGCAGACAGCTGGACAGAAGGTGTGTAAATATTGCAATTATTTTTCTTTTTTATTTGGGGCTCTCTCTCGCAGTAATTTGTAAGAGAATTCCATCTGCTCCCGTCTTTTGGCAAGACCTATAATGCCTCAGACAAAGTTTGTCGTTAGTTCCTACTTTTATAGAAAGAAAGACTGATTTTTACTTGTATATGTTTTGTGGTCAATTAACGAATTATATAGTACTATTTATTAGGAATATTAATTAGATCGCGTAGAGATTTTATTTGTTTTACAACAATAACGTAATAAGATTAGTTTATATCATGTTTAAAAATGTTTTTAACCTTTCGCAACGCTGTAAAATAACTGAACAAAATTGATTAACATTCGAAAATCCTTCATAATATGTCCGGTTCAATATTCTATGATATTATAATTTATTATCGCTAAAGCGGTATAATAATTGTAATCTAATCTCTACGACCTTCAATAGTTGGTTAAACTTGACTTACACAAAGATGGCAATGGTTGTCCGCTTTGTTGACGTAACTGATGAACGTATTATCAGTGTGTATCGATGACAGCAAAAAAGCAACGAAGAAAGATCGTTTTACTTATAAAAACTAGGTACAAAACCCCTTAAATTTATAATCGTCATAACTCATAGAAAACATATTTTAATAGCATTAATAAGTAACAAAAAATTCTACTTATGACGTTGTTGCATAAATATTCAAATAAAATAAGATATTCCTATTGTATAAAATAATATATTTAATTATAAAATGCATTATGCCATAATAAAGAAAGAGTCTTCGGTTTTTGCGCAGTTGCTGTATAATTTGTTTTATATCCTCTTCGTGTTTGTTTACCAAACAGCTGCACTATCATTTGTTATACTGGTATGATTTCATTTTTTTGGTGTGAGTGCAACATGCCTGTATCAGGTGGCTACACGACTAATTAACTTTAATGAAGTAGATAATAATTTACTTGCATTCCTTTATCCGTTATTTTGTATATTTTGAATCATGCATAAAATACACGTGAATGAAAACATGACATATAGTAAACATATTTTGGTATTTATCATTGAAACCGGATTTTGTAAGTAATGAAAATGAGATATATTTTTATCTTTGTGTTTTTAACAGCAACATTGTTTAATGCGGAGATTGCCAAAATAATTGTTAATAATATTATACTTATAATAGTTTTAATATACTGTTATACATGTTAAGTTATTTATGATGCTGACTGTACTATATATTGCGATAAACAATGATTTAAATGATTTGTTCTATTTAGAAAATCATCCTAGGTAAATTGTATTATTGTACTTTTGGGTGCTACTCAACATAAAAGAATCATACCTATTGCCTTTCTTATACGACCTGTTACACCGTGGAATTTGAATTAGGTAGTTGTACAAGAACCACCTTTGATATAGGACCAGCTATTCATCCTGTGCTCTGTTTCATATTGGACTTTACAAAACAAAAACGAAGGTCCTTCAGTCCTTAGAATAATTTGAAGATATTATGTAGTTGGACAGTGATTAGTCTAACAATCTTATCGAATCAAAGTAGAATACATATTAGTAATTATTAGGTATAATTAAACAGTTGCTATGTATAGAATATCCGTATCTATTAAAGCTGTGTGCTAGAGGTCATGTCAGTACATACAAGTTATTTATGAACATAAGCTTGTCTTATAATTAGAAATGAGGAGAAAGCAAATATGTGTTTGTTTATTATTGATCCTGTGTATGTATGTTTGTTTAATAATATGCAAAGAAAGTGACAAGTGTCGCATTGTAAATATATTGAAGTCATGTCATATTTATAAGCAGTGGTGATCTGTCATCAATAGAACTAATTTAAAATGTCAATGTTTCATAATTGAAGATTTATTTCTTATCGTGTCAAGCCTGATACCCTAATTTTAAAAAGCCCTTTTATAATATATGCATGCTAGGACACGAAACTCCTGTGTTATAGAGATTCTCAGCACCATATCATAATAATTATGGATATTATTATATGTATAACTAATTTCATACTAATAATTTAGGAACTGTTGGTTAAGTTCACAATCTTAAATTTAATTTTTCAACAACATGTCCTTTCAATATACTTTTCTAAAGCAAGTCTGGGCGTCAAACTTCTCTCTTACATAATGAGCAAATAAATTCATCAATCGTTAACAAAGGGAACACAGCTGTTTTGATTGACAATGTCGATAACTGACGAAGACTGTTATCCGAATGGCCCATTTCTCGACTTCGTAGATGTTTGGCCGAGTACTGTCCTATCAGAACTGATAATTCGTTGAAATAATTATTTGTGGTAAATTTTAATAATTATGATAGAGGGTTTTGTTGTGGGAATTTGATTTCCCACGGTAAAATATAGTGGCCTATATTATAGGCGTTTGATGTTCTATAAAATAACATTCAGATTTTTTATTTTTGGATTCACTTGATGGTTTTCTGAAGCGCTACTTGATTAACTTTTTCATACGTTATACTGAATTAACTCTTGATTTTACACCTCTTGTCTAAACGGTAGGAAGCATACACGAAAAGCTGACATAACGTTTTCATAAACTGTTTCGTTTTACGTAAGCGAATTCCTTTCATGGTTACTCTTACCTTTTTGAGACTACTTAATTAGGTATCAGAGCGTGACGGTCAATTCAGACAATGTTTTCTGAACTCAATACATATTATTTTTCTGACGTTAGTACAGACTTTTGAACATGTCAATGTACCTATATAGTCCAGAGTCTGGATTGGTCTTAGAGTTGGGCAAAGATTTAAAAAAAATGTAAATATTTCACTGTGGGTTATAATTTTATAGACTTTCGTAGATTGGCTTGAGGAAAAAGATATGTAATATGTATATGCGAAAATCCTGGTGGCAAATAGGTCCATTATCATTAAGTCTATTTCCTAATAAATACAATAACATCTTTTGTTATAGGACATTGAATTAACGCGACAGATAAGTAATGATCATACAATTTTTAACACAAGAAATTGGATTAGAAATTATGTAATTACATATCAGATCATAACATTTTGCGTATTAATAATTTAATCAAATACGATAAGGATTTACGCAGTTTGCAAAAAAAATAACAATATTGCAAGAATTCTTCTTTAATCTGGGTTTTTGTATGATAATGTAATCCCTAACCTTGGGGGTTCCATCTAACAAAAATATTCTAGATAGTAAAATATAATCCTCGTGAGTTGAATAATAAGTTTGACGGCTTATTATTTACTTGAGTAGCACGTGGTATAAAATATAAGAACTTGCTTGAATTAGCGCATAAAATACCTATAGGTATTTTTAAGCGTATGATGTTTTGTCAGAAAAAATGTTTAATATTCCTAAAAAAGGAGGAATAATAAGAAAAAATGTTTAAAATACCCTACTTTCGGCTTTTTTAGATTAGGTATAGGCTCACGTACCTACCTACTAGAAAAATAACGAGTACACATCTTGTATTATAACTTCACCTTATACTAGTAGGTATACACTTAAATTATATTACTAATGGAGCATGGCATTACCACAGGTTGTTAAAAAGGGCCTTTGTAATTGATGAATAAAAAAGATATGGTTTCATTAGTCATTAACAATAGTTTTAAAATCTTAAGTACTTAACCTAAGTCTTTAAAAGTCAATGCTATTTAGTCATTGACAATAACTGCTTGTCGTTAAAAAAAATTACAGTTCCTCCATCTGTTTTTCTTTAGTGATATCATAAAAACGCTGAGGAATAAACAAAAATTTAAGCGTCTATTATGCTTAATAAAACAATTTGTTTAGTGCGTATTAATATTAAAGGAACAATTCGCTTTTGTTTCTGCCTAATGATGGCTTAAGCTTGCGACGCTTAAGTATGCGTCACACCCATTGTCTTTCCATGTATCATTTAAAAGTAGACATGCCATAGATTTGGAATTTTTCGGACATGGTCACCAAGTGGTGGGTTTAATATATAATATTGCTAATATTTTAATAAAATGACGCATCTAGGCTCTTATTGTTGCATATTTGAACTTTGGAGCGTGAATTCACTTTCTGTTAGATAATATATCATTGAAGTACGTAAAAGTCATTTGTAGTCTTTGTTTGAATGTCAAAAGGGACCTTGATTTGCATAATGACGTGATTCACGTGAGTTATAATCTAGTGTTAGTCCACAGCTATTAATTGTCGATGAACCGCCTTAAGGTCTTAGGACCACATATAGAAAGATAACCTTATGATTAGTTGCACTTGAAAAACGTTGCTTCGTAATCCAAAAAATATTTTCTATTGCTGCAAATGTGGTATTTTATAAATTTTGAAATTGTAATACTGAAATATCCACAAAAAGGTCGTTATTGTCCTAACTTGCATTTTTTTTCGCGACCGACAGTTGTACTGATTTACCCCTACCGTCTTCTTATATTAAAAAGATATTTTAAATATTTTCTGTGATAAACCACAAAACAAATACAATGCGGGAATCTACGTAGTGAAATACAACAAACAAGATCGTAACGTGAACTGTAACCTCTTTTGATAAAAACATAATAATATGGAGATATTTGACTTCACGCCGCTATAGATTGAAGTCGATAACGTTTTCACAGCACTGTTGGTTACTGACCTCGTTGTTTCGTAAAATAATTGTATTCATCCTGAATGTTTCGCAATGACTTTGGTAACTTATTTAGTTAAGATATTGCAAGTGGCCGACGAGAGGCCGCTTTTAAGCAATAAGGTTGATGGATATTGCAAAATTATTCATTAGGTTGGTACCTAGCAAAATAATCTTCTAATTTTAAAATACTGGAATCTTTTAACTACCGAGGAACAATAAATAATTGCTTCGTTATGAATCTGTTGTTTGACCTCATTTTAACCCAGTAACCAAGCATCTTATATTATTAATTTCTTAAAAACATACACCTAATCAAAGTAAGAAATTTAATATATTATTTTCTTCTTTGCTTTAGTTAAGTAAATATATTGTTGTCAAATAATATGTTAAGTAAATATTCAAATATAGGTAACAGCTTGTAAATGCTTACTCGCACAGTATGACAAAGAGCGGAAATTAAACTCTCTTTTGGATACGACATACCGCGCTTCGTTAGCCTCAGGTCACATAGGATAATCATGTAAAGAACTGCATAATGCTTATTAATATTTTCTTGTTTTATCAGGCGTGCAAGCGAGTTCCGCATCACATACGGTGACATGCGGACGACACACGACGACGTGGACACGTTCGAGCACATTCTGAACGTGACGTCACACAACGAAGCATTGCTCGCATATTACTATCTTGATGGTGAAAATAAGGTTGGTAAATTAACTCTAAAATATAGGCCGAGAACATATACTTACGAGTCTTGTTAAAGGAATCTAATAGAGTGACTCTCTATAAGCTTCCTTTACCGTCTCTCATTATTTATTCACTAACTCTATTAAGCATAGTTTTTTGGATGTCGATATTGGTTCCTAGTTATTCAGGTTTTATGTCAATAGAAAATTTTGTAAAACACACAACTTTAATTAACAGAAAGCAGGTTTCGTTTACTATGTTTATCAGTATAGTATACGTCATAATATAGGCAAGTTTTATTCTGTCGGATACAACAGAAAATTAAATTATTATTATCATAACTGCATTCATTCTTAGTGCCTTTATAAAACGTGCTGCCGCCTTTCTGTTTGCCAATATCCCGAGTGATTCTAATTAGCATACTTGACCCGCACTATCAGCGGCCAATGGCGTAAGCGGGTTGAGTGATGACGCGAGCATCGTGCGACATATGGAGACCGCATACGCAGGGTTATCAGTGATGATCACGATCGAAAGAAAAAATCACTGGATGTTTACCTTTTACGGATGATTAAAAATTGTGGTATGATCGTGCGTAATTATTCTGAATTATGTCAAATCTGCTTTATGTTTAAATTGAATTCTGTTATCGAACGTAGGTTCTATTTTTTTATATTCAGTATTGATATGAATTTTATTATCATTTAACTCATTTATTTTTTCAAATAATTGAGTTAAATGGTGATAAAAGTTAATAAGTAAGGTTGACCTTTAGAAGCTAGCTATTGTTATTAAAACATTTAAATATATTGTCACAGTTTAGTCATCTTATTATGAAATTAATCTTACTAATCGCCTATCCTAAATTATCATTAGTAATCGACAACTAATTAAGCTACATAAAACCTAAAATATTTTTTATGGATATGTAATCAATCAATATAATGTATGTCGTCACTTATAAAAATACCGATAATGGAGTAAGATGTAATTTATTGTAATGAATAGTTGAATTAAAATAGAAGAAAATGATGTTTACAGAAAGTTATCGTGTCGAACTTCGGTCTAGGCGTGAGTAATAGCGATATCGTTTGCTTGGTCCGTAAATAAGATAGCGGTGTCTTTGTTTATTAGCGATGTTAAGATGTTTATAGTTTCTACGCGTCCTTATTTAATCGGGCATGGTTTTTTGTCTTTGGCCAGTATGTATTGAAAGGTTTGGCTAAGAATCGATAAAAATAGATTAAGACACGATATTTTTTCAATTATTTTTTTCATCAGAATATTTCGTATAAATAAAACGTTATTCAACAATAATTCTGAAACGTATGCTGTGGATAAGTTGTAAGCAAGAATATTATAAACAGTTGTTTCAGTGTGCTTTTGTAAGCGCAAAATCAAATGAGAATTCAACTAGGCAAATACCTAAATGAAAATTCAACTCAACAAAATTACAGAAAATAGAGCTTGTGTATTATCAAACTAATCTGCATAGAGTCCTGATTTTTTAGTTTTAACCTGGTCACCCTAGTTTCGATTTAATAAATTTATGACAGCATCAAATGTTACAACAAGCAATAAACTGTTTTCTATATCATGTCCGACTGTTGATATTATCTACCTAACATACATATATACAATGTTTACATACCTACATACAATGATTTGACATCCTTAATTGTCCTTAATTTCTCCTTACGAATACAATTGGTTCGCATTGAATTGTTGCAAAACAGTTTATTGTTGTCCGT
The DNA here is from genome assembly GCA_946251915.1 of Abrostola triplasia. Classification (NCBI taxonomy): domain Eukaryota; kingdom Metazoa; phylum Arthropoda; class Insecta; order Lepidoptera; family Noctuidae; genus Abrostola; species Abrostola triplasia. The sequence goes on from OX276426.1 coordinate 2,590,743, forward strand.
TCTTTTGCATTCTGGGGAAAACAATGGTCAATTTTCTGTGTAAAGTATGGAACAAAAGGGTGTTTTATAAACACAAAACCTCTCATTTCACATCAGCATACATAGCTAACAAAAACGCCTTTAAAAATAGGTTTCTTTATAATATAGGTACCTACATAATTTATAGTTAGTATAAAACCCTTTAAGGGGGAGGCCTTTGTTCAACAGTGGACGTCTTCCGGCCGATGATGATGGTGATATATCCCATGATGAGTTCTAACAAACATACTTTTATTTCAGATGAAAATGACGGAGATATACGACGTGACTGACGCAGACACTGACGCGGTACAGTCGCCCATGGAGCGTGACGTGAACAAGCAACTCGAGTTCGACAACGACTGGAGCGCCGAACTCATTGCCGACGATGGTCAGTACTTATTATTGTATAACACATATGTGGTGTGACGTCACCTAATACGGTTCAGTCGCCCATGGAGCGTGACGTGAACAAACAGCTCGAATTCGAGCATGACCGGGGCGCCGCGCCGATTTCATTGCCGACGAAGGTCAGTACTTATTGTTGTATAACAAATGTCTAATGTGACGTCATTCTAATACGGTACAGTCGCCCATAGAGCGTGACGTAAACAAGCAACTAGAGTTCGACAACGACTGGAGCGCCGAACTCATTGCCGACGAAGGTCAGTACTCCTTGATGTACAACAGATGTGTGATGTGACGTCACACTGACACGGTTCAGTCGACCATGTAGCTTGACGTAAACAAGCTGCTCAAATTCGAGATCGACTGTAGCGCCAAACTCATTGACGACAAAGGTCAGTACTCATTGTTGTACAACAGATGTGTGACGTGACATCAATCGAATATAATGGATAACACGTCGGACGTCTTCTTTTAAAAATATGGTTGACTAGCTGCGCCCCGCGGTGTTACCCGCGACATTTTTTCGGGATAAAAAGTAGCCTATATGTTATAACCTATCTACATACCAAATTTCAACCAAATCGGTCCAGCCGTTTATGCGTGAAAGAGTAACAAACATCCACACATCCATACATCCATACTCACAAACTTTCACATTTATAATATTAGTAGGATGAACAACCTGGTCTCAACGTTTAAACCGCCTCTAGGCCTCTGACATGGCTTAACAAACAACTCATAACGGTAATAAAATTACTTCATAATGTCAAACTTGTTTGAAGAAATACGACATAATCTGATTTATCATGGTTCATCATCATCACTTCATCAGCTTTTTAATATTAACACCTATTTTTCTAACGCAAGTAATTAACATATATATTTCTTTTTTGTGTATATAGTGCATCTATAAAACTATTCCTAACACAATGCAAAATCTCGATGTGCTTGGTTACTGCGAAAATCTATCATCAATTGTTCTACTTCAAAAACTCGTCTCATTATTCATCAACATTCATATTCATCAACGTTCATATTCATCCTCAGATCCCCGTAGTTTCCTTCACTACATCACAGAACAAAAGTAAGTGTATGCATGCATAACAGTAATTAATTAATTTTAATAGAAAATACGTTTATTAAAAACTTTGTGCAAATGACTCGGTTTAAAATAATTTATTTATTGAGAATACTATCCTAAATGCATTTTTCCTTGTCTGCAGACGACTTAGACATGGAGGCCATGGACGACGACGCATTAGCCGACAGGAACATATTCTCTGACCCAGAGAGCGAATGGAACGCGCGGAGATCGATATCCAACTCGGATAGCGACGGAGATCAACCCGAGTCCGATCGGAGAGGGCCGTATATCGAGTTAGCTTAGTCGAGTATTTATGACTCGAGTCGACTATCATTTTGATCCTCAGTTTATACGTATACCTAGTTAGTGTAGTTGTTGATAATGTAATATTATTTTTTGTCGACTGTCGACTGAAATGATAGTCTACTAAAGTCTTTAGTTAACTAATAACTTTTACTATTACTAAAACGTTAAAAAATGTATACATTGTAGAAGAAGAAATGTGATCATATTCAACATCACAAGTATCAAAATATGTTGTTATTATGTACTTTCTATGGTTATGAAGCGATCATAAAATTATATCGGACGTATTATAATTTTATCTACATTAGATAATTGAGTTAGAGACACGGTTAAAACACGTGTTAGTTCTAAACGTGAACTCGATACAGCTAATGTTCTATTCTATTATCAATACACCATGCTAAAAAATATAAGTGTTGCTATACTATAGGAATACCTTTGCCTAATAAGATATGATCACGTTTCTGAGTAATGTAACAAAAAAAACAGCCAGTGATTGATCAATCGAATGATCGTGAAATTAGTACTGTTATAAACCGTGATACGAGATCTTCTGTAGATGTCAGTTTACTTCTTTTCTTCTTCTTTGTATCGACATTGCAAATAGGTTATGCCATGGTATAGAGATTGGTCAGTCAACAAAATGGTACTGAGTTTGACCGTCCAGGGGGCGCTGGACGTACTTAATTATCGTCACTTAAATTATTTTTTACAGAATTCCGAACACAAATAATACTTGTTACTGAATAATCTTGCATTTCAAGTTCTTCAACTTCTTTAAGAGCGAAATAGGCTTTCATTTTATTTCCTATAAAAATATTTTTTTTTCAGTCTTGTTCGAAATCTGAACGGGTTTGTATTGCAAATAAGCCTCAATAACAAGGCTTATTTCCTTTATTATTCTTTTTTTAAACTGACTTGTTTTTTCAAAATTACATTTTCAAAATTAAATACTACCCTTTCACACCAGCAAATTAGCTTGTTTGTAGGTTTTATTCCAAAAACTTGACCATTTATGTATTTTCTTTCTTCAAAAATTAATTTATAAAACGAAGTATTCTGTTTACGAAAATGTATGCTTAACTATCCAACAGTTTCCTAGTTTCGACGTCTGTGTTGAATTTCTCGTATCCGTGGATAATTCTTTTTAATTGTATTTTCAAGTTATCCTGGCTTAAAATGTACTGGGTGCAGTACCGATCTCGTTACAATGCAAAAAACCAATGTAACAAAAACATGTATATATATAATAGGTATTTTGTTTATTGTACTTTAGGTATTATGTCAAAAAAGGCTATGAATATTACAGGAATATAAAAATAATTGTTTAACATTAAAATTCTTAAGTTGTCATTCCCAATGGTACGTGTGTATAACATTTTGTCAAATGTACAGTCGCAAACACATATATGTTCGCATGTAGAGAAATTGAGTACCTATGAAAGTTCCATACTAAAATAATAGGATTTTTTTACAGTTACGTCACATTCAGGTATGTGTCTATATTTAGAGATACTATAATAGTACACAGTGTAAATATTCCTATTGTTATGTTTACTTGTTATTGTGACAACAATTTCTCACTCTTTACTTACGTACATATTTTTGTCCGTGACTGTACCAACAATAAAACTTGTGTCGCCATATTGCTTTATGGACTTCTTTTTGTATCATATATTTGAAAGAACTTTTCCATAATAACATTGTGTAATAGTTAACCAGTTATTACCGCCCGAAATAATTTAGATATATCTATATACATATTTATTTCATTTACCGTATGCAACATCTTTCCCAGTACTGTTGGATTTGTTCTGATCATTTCAATAGATTGTATATATGATAATATATGTCTTTTGTTTGTGAATTATCGCGTAATTGGGTGACAGTGCAATTATTTTAGTTTAATTTATTTTATATTATTTGGTGTGGTGAATTGAGAAACAATTACCCCACTTTTGAACCTAACAAACATACTTTTTATACTAACTGTACTTCGAGATTGTCTGTCTCTTTTGTTATTTTAACCAAAATAATCTTTTGACTTAGTTATTCCATTAATTTATTACAATTTTCAATTCATCACATCTCTTGTAACTCTAATGTGATATCATGATTATTAAAAGTTATTATCTTCTTATAAGGTTTAGTTTAATAATTTAAATATCAATTGTTATTAGTTGATTACTTTTCGTAATGAAATAACAAGGGTCTTTACCGCTAGGACAAATATTCGCTCTCTTACAAAACAGATGATAAATTGTTATAAAATGATACGTTCTAGTGTACGGAGGCCATTGTTGCGTTAAGACTCTCTTGTTGATAAGTCTGGTGTATAGTGCCTTAACAATGTTACCATGTGTTACCCTTATATTTGTATCTCTAATCATTTGTACCAGGGATGTGTATTGTATTTATAGCTTAATTTTTATTTCTATACTAATATGGTTAAAAGTAAATAAAAATACAAAAACGTTAAAATAAGTTCCATTGAACTTGAATAAAAAGGTCGTATCTACATGCATAGTGCAGCTGAACTTATGTAGTCAGTCCCTGGTATAAAAAAGAGGTTTCATAAGTATTGATTATTCTATATACATGTTATGGTCTGGTAATTAGATATTATTTGTAAATAGTTTGGTTAAAGGTCTCGTTGTTGATGAAATATCTGATTGCTTATGACTCAAACGATTGTCTCGAGTATTTGTCGAACGACTTACGACTCTAATTTTGAACGAATACGGGTTACAGTTTAAAATACCAAATTGATAGTGTCTTCCGAGTTTTACCTTTCATTTTGATATGCCAATAAAATTATTCTGTAAGTTATCTTAATCAGATATTTGGTCATTGGTGGCGTTTTGTCAGCGAAGGATTCTGTAAACGACTGTCACAAATATTTTTTAGTAAAATATATAAAATAAATGTTTTTATTTGTTTGATTTCATGGTGTCCTATGTTATGTAGTATCATAGTAAAAACAGCCTATCTAAGCAAGCTTCTAGCGGAGGTTTAGTGCTTTCTTTAAAGCTTTGCATCGATATATTATGAGATAGTGGTTGTGGTATAAAGTGGTTGCCATACTTGTACATCAGTGAATGACGTATAGAGTTCGGTACCGATCGTAGTAAATCCTATCCCGGCCATGGTAAAGCCGAGAGATTTAAAAAATAAACCCACGTCAATGTCACGTATGTTCTAATTTCAAACCGACCTCTTACTATATTTTTGAGCAATTATTCATCAAAAAACATATATATTTGCAGAAAAATTTTAACGATATTACGAGCAAACAACCGCGCCGTTTTGCACGGTAGTATTTGTGATTGAATGTTTTTTTACTTGATTTTTAAATATGGTCGGAAAAGGGAGCGAGTCGAAGAGTAGCCGAATATTTCATCAATGTTACTTGAAGTGTTGCAAGTTGCAGAATCTTACGCCTCTGAACAATGTCATACCATCTGGCAACGGCAAGGTGTTGGACTTCTGCGTGGATAGGATCAAATATGCGGACTGGCCGCCTATATTAAATGCACTCAGCTGTGACTTAAGCCTGCATTCAGTGTCTGTAAAGTGTCGACAGCAAGTCAAAACCGGTAATTTTGATACAACTCAGATTACGAGCTGGTAATTTCGTAAGGCTTTGGTATTTTACTATTGAATCTAAATTATTTTGCTTGACTTTAAGAAGGGGACCAGTTACTTGCTCATCCATTATCTACAGCACAACGAGACTTGCAACTGCCATTCTACGTAGGTTTACCAAAATAATTCCATGTTTTTCACAGAGCAACGCTACTGTTTCATTAAATGCCTTCTGCCCTACACATTCGCCATCAGTATAAACCTTGGCATCCCTAGTCTACCTAGAGACGTACCTGATTGATAAATATTTACTGATTGGAGACCTAAAATAGATGGCGAAATCGTAGATAAGTAATCGTTGAAAATAAAGCATGTAATTATTTGAATCGGGATTGGCAGCCTTACTTTGATAACGGATCGGAGGGCAACGGTTTTATCCTAAAGCAGGGCCGATGCCTGTTTCTTGCTTGCATTTCAATTCCTTAAACCTTTAATACGACCGCTTACTTGTTGCTAGGATTGTGTTTAACAGATTTACAATTTATTATAATTCTACCTCAGTGTTAGAGCATATAGACTGCGAGAGGCTGGCAAAAACTGTCAACAAACGGTGTGTGATGCTGACAAACTTCATGCTAAGTAATTTAGTGGAGGCGACAGCGCAGCTTCTTTCCAATACCACGCTCTTGACGAGCTTAATGTTAGAAGGACTTCCGTTAAGGATACCATATTTAAATCCTTTATGTGAGGTAAGAAGATATTTACGTAACAAAACCGACATTTAAAATTACTTACTGTGTTACTGTGATCCTGGCAAAATGCTCATTAAATTTATAATCAAAGAGTCCCTAATAGAACTTGGTCTCATGCTAGATAAAATAAATCTTACGCGATCATCGTCTTACATCAAATAGACACATGTAAAGGATACAGTCTGGCGATTAATCTTTCATACAAAATCATTAAGTAAAGCACAGTCTATGTAAATACATTGAGGAAACGCTAATAATTTACCAAAACTCTTCCTAGATTTTCTTCTTTTCTAGGCCTTATTAGCGAATAATTCATTACAACATATACATTTGCCGCGTTGTTTGATCGGCGATGCGGGCTGCCTAGCTATCTGCAAGTCCATCAGGTGTCTGCCAAACATCCTCACGCTAGACCTGTCTGGCTGTGATCTGACTCCTCTCGGGGCGGGGTATATAGCAGAATTGGTTAAGGTATGTATGACAAAAACTGGTAACTACCTTATAGCTATATCGTGTGTCGTCTCAATCAATGGATTAAGAGATCCTTGTGGTTATTTTTCTAGTCAACATTGCAAATACACAGTCCACAAAGCAGGTTCTTGACCGAAATATTCTTCTGTTTCAGTACCAAAAAATCCACAGATACAGTGAAAACTGGACGCACACGCTCCGCTACAGACTGCCCGAGTTAGACGCGATGGCTGGTCTACGACGGATAACAGTGTGCGCCAACCCACAGCTAGGAGATGTCGGAGTCGGCAAGCTTCTAGATGTGCTCTCTGATGATTTGTGGATCAAAGGTATGCTGTCTTTGATGGCACTCCTCGATACTATCAAAAACACCATTATTATCATCAGAACTACACGTGTTATTCCTGTGATTGATCATTGTGTTCAAAAACACCATTATTATCATCAGAACTACACGTGTTATTCCTGTGATTGATCATTGTGTGTCATTAGAAAGACTGCTGGACGAAGCATCAAAAATGTTTAAATGAGTCCATCAATATAATGCAAAAGCTTGCTCAACGCTCAATATTCTACCTATTTGTTCCATTCTTAAGTCATTTGCTCCTGTCTTCTAGCATTGGACATCCAAAACTGTGGTATAACAGAGAGCACTGCAATAGCAGTTCAGCAAATGATGACGTCCAACACGACTCTAGTGGTTTTAGACATGAGGAACAATATTGACGTGACTAGTGAATCCCTGTCAAAAGTACGCTCCACACTCCGGGATAACGAGAGAGGGATGGAAGGAAAGGTATGTTTGATTGCCTATTTATTGATGACGTATTTTCCAAACGTGTCGGCTATGACTGCCATGAGTGACGCAGTAAGCAAAAAAAATGTGCTGAAATATAATTGAAGCCTGTTTAATGGAGGTACATAGGGATGCAAGTAGATAGGTACTGTTACTGCTACGGTTAATAATCCTGCCCTATTGCCATGCATCTTTGTCTATAACCATAACCTAACTTTGCATCCAGGACTCTTCAACTTATTTTTATTACGCCAGCGTTGAATCTGGATAAATAATATACATTTGACGAAAGAGGAAGAAAAGTAATAATTTGTTTGTTTCAGTTTTCATGGCTTGCAAGCGTTAGTGGGTCTTCGAGTGAGAGACTATTGAAATCTATTGCATCCAAGTGAGTGAAATACTTCCAACATGTATCTACTAAATTAATTAACTATCCCCAGTCTAATTATAACTTGGCTTAAGAGTATTGTCTTTTAATCATAGTACTTCATAGTAGACAATTAAATTTGAATAAAACGTTTGCGGCTTTCAGAAATGGAGTAATAAAAGACAGGGCGGTATCTAACGTAAGAAATGCACCCACGAAATACGTAACCAAGACAAGTGTTGTGAAGAAAGAAAAGTAAGTAACAGCGTACCGGCTTTTAGTTGAATTAAATCTAGTAGACTAGTAGATCGACGTAGACTAGTAGCCTAGATTGGAAAATTACGCAGGAATTAATCAATGTTGTTAGGGGAATGCAAGCTTAAAGTTTTTCACACGCAACTCGATGATGCCTGCGACTTTTACCGCGAGGATTTCGGATCAAAAATATATACAAGGCCCGAAACCCTCTCTGACGTCCTCAGATTACCCTGCCAAAGTCATCACAATCTGATTAATGGTTTAGGAACGCAAAGAAGACAAACATACATTTTTCTTTATATAGAAGACAAGAGCATCCAAGACCTTCCTACCTACATTTTTCATTTTCTCTCAGGGACTACGCAGAAGTACTAGAAGAACAGCTACAAGAGGAGATTTCGCACAGACAACAGCTTGAGGAGTTAAATCTACAACTAGTAGACCAGATGAAACAGTTGAAACAACAGCAGATACGGCTCTGGGCCAACTGTGCAGCGTCTTCTGGTAACGTATTATGCTTACTTATTCTAGTATTGTTTTAAAGAAATCTTCGATTATATTTTGCTAGGTAAACGGACTTAAGTTTTGTGTGCTGTATGCTCGTATGAAAAATTCAGTCTAGTAGCTGTATAGTCTTGGGCGCTAAAGCCAAACAATATGTGTTAAGCGGGGTTTTTCATTTTTGGTTCTTAGAAGTATATATTTTGTCCAGGCATTTTTTGTCTTTTTACAAGTAAAAGCTTCGGTAAGATGAGCATTAACTAACTGGACAAAGGTCAATTTCGGTTCATTCAATTCCATACACCTCAATAATATAATTCAATGTACCCCAATGTTTAGGTTCAGAGCACTCATTCGAGGCGAGTTCAAGATCGGGCGATCTATCAAGCAGTTCTGGCTCGTCGAGTTCTGTGCCTATCGACCAAACCACACTCTCCTATATACAGCAAGCCTTCAAGGATATATATGCGTTCATTAAGGATAACCAGTGCTACGGGTTAGTGAATGAACGGTTAGTTTTGTTGCTTAGGCAGCCTTAGTTACCCGTTTAAACATCTGTATCAAACTCTATTGTTCTAATAGTGAGCGAACCAATTTCAATGTGTAGTACAATTAAACTTTAAGATCATACATTTTATTTCCCACACTTTCATCGCATTCTGACTAACTTGTCTTCTCTCCTCAGACAATGCCTCCATGCAACATCTAAGGAAAAACTACAAGAGCCACAGCCGATCGAAGATATTCAGGAGGCTGAAGAGGCTCAGTACGGCGGGGAGCTGCGCGTCAACATTATTCCGAAGAGGGCGCAAAGCTCACACCAGAAGATAGCCGGCAATACAAAGGTCAACAAGATGACGAAGTCCGCACATATGCTGAGGGACATGAAGCGAAGAGAGGCCGTTGAAATGGTTAGTGACACCATGACTTAACACCAGCAGCTTGAAAGTTTTCACTAAGTGACTGTGGACTTAAATATTTACAAATACTATGTAGTGTCAGTGTTGCCAGTTGCCAAGTAGGGTTCAGTTTTTACAATGTTTTTTACCAAGAAAGGTTTTAAGTTAATGATCAAGTTTTTTGTCTTACAGAAACCAGAAATGATTGAAAGAAAAATGGGCGACACGAGAAATTCGCATGGCGATGATTCAAGTACTTTGGAAGATATAATCTCGGTGCAAACAAAGCCTAAAAAAGTAAGTGCGAAATGTCACTTTTTTAATTAGCAAAGCAATATCCATACTTATAATATTCGAGTAATATCTTATGCACAAAATGTATAGTATAATAATACATTATAGGTTTCTGCAAGGGAATCATCTCTGAAAACTTCCTATAGTAACTTTATACTTTTTAGTCGAGTCGTGTTTGGACGTACGAACCTAATTTTTCCACCAGTGCAGCATTGTTTTAGATAACAAACAGCTTGTCATTTAAGGGGTATTCAGTGGTGCAGATATAGTACCTACACTCACACTTCGCCTGTTATGTAAAAATGATGCGAGACTCTTGCCCTGAACCGAGTACAAATTCAGACTGTGCTGCTACTGAGCCTAATGGAAAAACCCAGTAACACTTTTCCCGACCCGTGGTTACGACCTCGTGTTTAGCAGTTGCGTAGGGACCACTAGAAAAACGAGGCATTTATTTAATAAATAACTTGTAATTCACAGAACAATTTATACGAGCAGAGTAGCCCGTGCAGCAGCGTGGTAAGCGATTCCGACACGCTAGTGTGTTCGCCACAGATAACACACCGCTCTTCGTCACACGCGGCGATAGTTATCAACCCGCGGGAGGCACTCTATTCGTCCTCAGACGAAGACAGCTCGTGACTCGCGTTTTTTAATTATTTATTTATGAACAACATGTTTTATGTACGATTAAACAAATTGTATGTTTTATTTGCTGCCGTTATTTTCCCATAAAGACCTACCATATATTTGTTTATACAAATACCAACTTACAATCATCCATTTAGAAAATATGCTAACTGGTTCGAAATATGTTAGGGAGTTCACAAGTATAAGTAGATATAGTTGGCTTTTAAGTAATTAATTATCTATGCTTGAAAAGCCAACTTTAGTCATGTAAGTCCAAGCCTTACTTGCTGACTGGCTGGCTCACCACATCATGAGCTATAACTAAGCTAAGTAACATTAAATAACCACAACTGCATCCCAAGGGGCCAGCCAGAGGTATAAATAGTAAATAGATTTAAAAATACAATGTTATATTTATATAGTAAGCTAGCCGGACTAGGCAGAAAGCTATCATTAAGAATAAGCTAAGTTTCCAATAAAACTGATGCTTTATAATTAACAATTTATTACACTAATAACTATCATACACTACATTCAATAACTCACTTCTTGGCCTCATTAAGATTAACATTCTTTTGCTGCAGCTTGGCAATCATCATCTTCTCTTTAGCCTCTTTCCTTGCCATTTTCTCCAGTTTCTTCTGTTCCTTCTCTCGCTTGGCTAACATCTCTTGGAACCTCTCATCACGAGGGTCAAGTTTAAAACCAAAGTGTCTTCTGACCTCCTCTACTAGTCTCTCTTTCTTTTCCTGGAATGGAAAAATACAATATTAAATAATTATGTAAACTTTAAACTTGTGTTACCATATAATAAAATAAGAAACAGTTTATTCATAGCAACACTTAGATCTAAAAATGATGTAAATCTAATAAAAAAATTATCATGATGCTGCATGTAATTGCAAAATAAATATCTCTGTAAACTCTGAAAGATCAAACTAACCTTAGCCGCTTGAACCTCAGCTGTTTTCTTAGCCACTTTATCATTGAGTTCTTTCTTCCACTGTTCCAACTTGACAAACTTGGCAGCAACATCTCTATCTCTTTTCACAATCTTCTCATTTTCTTCTTTTCTGTTCTGTGCAGCTGTTTCCATCATCTGCTTTATTGTGAATGGGTAGGCTACAGCTTCATACTCTATCTTCTCTTGTATGTCCTTTCTTGATGGAAAGCAAATGCCTAAAAATAACTATAGCTTTAGTGTACTTCCATAATATTTCGTAGGACATAGGGTGTAGGAAAAGTTGACTAGTCTTAGTTAGGTTGGTCAACATTTCAGGGAAATATTTAAAGCCTCATTTCAATGCCTACGCACAATAAAAATATTACATGTCTGTGCTTTTAGCACAATCTTAAGACCAGAGATAAATAAAACGGCTATAAGTATTTTTTCAATGTAAATATAAAGTGATGGTTTAATAAATACTTTACAGTAGTCTACATCAAGACAGTAGCCAATAAATATATAATTACTTGGATTAACACCACTTGCGCTGCCGTATTTACCATACAACTTTCTGTTGTACTTAACAGTTAGATGCACAGTACTTTTGGGTTCCTCGTAAGGCCGACGTCCGTTCACAACATTATAGTGAGCTGGTGACAATCGAGAGATGTTCCTCTTGCGTTCAATCTCAGCCTCTTTCGCCAGAGCATCTTCATCATCTATTACCAATTGATCATTCTGCTCTGCAACTTCCGCAGATGTAGATGCAAAGCGAAGTAATGAACCTATGAGGTTAGAGCGTAAATATTTAGTTCTTACACACAAATTCATTTTGTATGTAATATATTGTTTTTATTGTAAGTTTACTGCACTTTTGCAGCAGTTTTAGGTTATGTGTATTTTGCTTTCGGGGTTAGTTCAAATAGATGACATTGACATTTGTGATTTAAATTTGACGTAAGTAAAATTACGCATAGACTACCAAATAGTGTTGCAAAGTTACCAGTATAAAAATATATGAATCACCAATAAAAATCATACTAACTCTGAGTTTCAAACCTTATTGGGTTCATGTAAGAACCAAAATACAATGTAACTATGAGTATGAATTGTCATCGTGTCAATGAAATTCCTCCACTACAACTTTGCTTTGTCTTGTCTTTGACTAATTTAATAAATTAACTTGACGTTACCTTCAGGGGGGTGAAACTTCCATACATTTGCTTCAAACAAATTTTTCATAAGAAAGTGCTGCCATCTGTGTGGTTAGGTACGCTAACTTTGGTCATAGTTTCATCTATTCGCCAATAGATAGAGCTAGTAGATACATTATTATATGTAAAACTAAATATTAATAAATAAGTTTTATTAATTATTATGATTTCAACATGTTTTACACTACAAATCGTTTTTAAATATTATACAAAATGAAAAACACATTTTCACTTCAAATAGTATATTTAGTAAAACGAAACGTGCCACACGTCACAAACAGAAGGTAGATTTAAATATTTTTTCGATTACGTTTGTTGTTTCGTGGTGTTATCTGGTGATCTGCTTTTGCTCTTTTACGACCTAATACTGTGCTTGTTTTCTTGATGTCTGCTTTAAAACGTTTGACCCTGCTTCTCCTCTGGACCCTGTGATAAGATACGTATACGATTGACCTAACGCCGTGGTTACTGTGCTTCGACTAAATTAAATTATTTTAACACACATTGTAAAAAAAGGAAATAAATTCTGAAAGAAACTAAGTATTTTGTCATTTCTATCCATTCCATTCATTTATTGATATGGCTAATGATGTCTTTTCTAGTTTAAGATTTTGAAGAATGATTTTCCTTTTATTGCCGAATCATTGTTATTTATTTTGTGAATCCAGTAAATTCTTATGTTAACGTTTCGAAGTCTAGATTCTATACGACAAATAATTATGAAATTGTTATTTCATACACATAAGAATTCATTAACTCCACACAAAAAATAACGATCATTCTTCAATAAAAGGAATTCATTCTCAAAAAAAGCGCCGTCTGGTGAACGATAGCGTAAGCGGAGCGCACGTTGAGACAGGTGTAGCGCCATCTAGTGAACGATAGCGTATGCGAAGCGCACGTTGAGACAAGTGTAGCGCCATCTAGCAGTTTGGGTACACTGTTTTTAAAACGAAAACCTCAGTTGCACATCTATCTTGTATAGTATATTATCTATGGTTACCTTCGTCGCCTCCAACTGGAATTGTTATATTTTCTGTGTCCTTTTATCATTCTCTAAATATGGATGATTTCGGTGATAGTTTCGTTCAACCCGAGGTGGACCCTGCAGCAGAGTTCTTAGCTCGTGAACAGAATCAGTTAGCAGGGCTTGAAGACGAGTTGGAAACTAGTGCTCCGCCCCCCATAATATCCTCGTCAAACGGTTTAGATGATTTTGTTGGTAAGCATCCACCCCCATAATATTAACAATGCAGTGACAAATAGTAGGTATTTATATTTTCCGTAGTAATGCGGAAATAATGAATCAATATTCGGAACATTTTGGATCATTTGTTGTCTCATTACTGCTTATCTGAAGATAGATAGCAAAAGCGTTTCTGAAAACAAATAATTGTATATTTACTTATAAACGTTATAATTTTCTATTATTTCATTTTTTGTATTTAAATGGTCATATAATGTGATCAATATGTTTTGTCTATAGAAGTGCCAAGTGCATCAGCTTTCGATTCAAACGGTCTTCTAGACGACGAGCCGATCCAGACATCTGTATTCAAACAGGAGAGAGAAGAACCGGAAAAAATCAAAGCATGGCGTGAGGAACAGAAACAGAGACTGGAGGAGAAAGGTACATTTTATTTTTCCATGTAAGCACACACATTTTACACTCAAGTACATGTTCATAGTACTAGTCCCAAAGTTGGTAGATATACAAGTCAAGCAGCAGTTGTTCTGTGTTATTATATCATCATCTATATCCTGTAGAGATTTTAATTAGGCTTCTTATTATATAACCAGCGTATACTTCCCGTTATGCATATAATTGTTTTTAAATCAGATGCTGAGGAAGAAAACAAAAAGGAGGAGATGCTTAAAATAGCCAAGAAGGAGTTGGAGGATTGGTATAAAACACATGAAGAGCAAATTGCCAAAACTAAGGCAGCTAACAGGTATGTGCATTTTGGTTAAATATTCTATGTAACATTTGTGATACCTTTTTAGTTTTACACCACCCTATCTTACTTTGTACTACACTCTCAAATCTGTTGGTGAGCCAAAGATAAAAGTGTTAGGGTGTTCCAGGATTATGTAACTATGTAAATTGTACCTTTGCATAGAAATGGTGTAAAGGTTTGTAGTTGAAGCAAAAGTATTTCTTTTAACCAACCTCTTATAAGGTAAATCTTCAATTTGACTGCATGTGTTTTATATAGCCACTAGAATTTCAGAATAGAATTCTCTACCTTAGTGTGGATGATTAAGAAATTATTTACGTGCCAGCAATAACAAAGTAAATTTCTTAAAATTTTATTGTATAAAATAAAATACAATAAATCAATACAATTGTCAGTTATTATACACTTTATCACTAAAAATGCACTAGTCTTGTGATAATATTTATATCCCTAAGTATTATTTTGGGTCATTGACTCCTAATGTCAGTCAAAGTTATCAGCAATAAAAATAAGCAGCATAATTTCCTTTGAAAAAATATGTTATAGTTCTGCATGACCAAGTTAAAACTAATTTGATTGTTTTCTTTTCAATGCTGTCAGGGAGTCAGCTAAGTGAGTATATCAAAAGTATAAAATAAAATGAACTAACCTGGTTATTGGGTTGTGGTACCAGGTGTAAATGTGTACATATTTCAGTCATCTGTGAGTCCAACTATGTTTAGGCATTGTTTTTGATACTAAGTGAGGGATGATGTCATAATCTCTTGTTTCGACTAACTTACATAATGTTAAATTAAAATTTCCTACACTTATTGTTCTACCACACTCGTCAACTGTCAATATCCATCCATATTTTTGTAAACATTCCATAGGTGCACCGGTCGATTACATGGTATGAAAATAAAAACTCATTGGGAATAAATACATTGTTGTAAAATGTTCATACAATTATTATAATTTAAATTATACTAAACCTAAATTAACTCTCATCACTAAAGGTACTAATTTCCAAATTTTAATTGAATTTTTGAAATAGGAATGCCGAGAAAGCTCTAGCGCGCGGTTCTGAAAGTACTGTGGAAGATGGTAACGAGTGGGCGCGCGTTTCCGAACTTTGCGACTTCGGGCCTAGACGCGGCCGCGATGTGGCGCGTCTCAGGTCTATCGTGCTGCAGTTGAAACAGTCTGGAGTGCGACCTAAACACCCACCACGTACTACTAAAGTGTAAGTATAACTTATTAACTATACCCCATTGACTATCTAGTGCATCAGATTATGGTACACATCAAATTATTATTTAACTACCTATTGTGTCCACTAAGCGGAAATACAACAAGTTCAGTTAAGAATCATTCTGGTGTACTATTGACCACTCAATTGTAAACTAAACTCTAGAAAGATGCACATACTAAACAAGAGTAAGCAATTTTGTTAAGAATATAAAAAATACAGCACCAGTTAAATAAAGATGCTAATTACACCATTCAAATTTTATTATACTCATTTAAACTAGAATAAAATTACCTATTAAAAATTACATAACAATAATATATTTGATTTAAAGATTAAATAATTCTTACATTAACCATAATTGTATTTTGTTCACAGAGCTTGAATTCTGAGAGAAGATGTTGGAGTTACATAACTTCAATAAGTTGTACCTAATCATCAGTCTCTGTATATGAAAATCACATTTAATTATAATAAATTAGGAAAAATGTTAATATCAAGTTGTTCCACTGCTGTTTAATAATACTGGAATGTAATAACAACCATAGTTGAAGTGTTATTCATTTGTATTGTATGGTATAATAAATCATAATGGCAAACTATTGTTAGGACTAGTTATGCCGTTTTTTTTCATAATGTTAATAATTATCATTCCAAAATATAAAATTATTTAATTCTTTGGTAGTATTTTGATGTCTTACATTGTTAAATACCCGATCCAGACACACTTTTAAATTACACATACACACACAAGATGGCACATCAATGCCTTTAACAGTGTTTAAATTTTGCTACTTATTGCAACATATAAAAACTAATAGTAAAATGACGCTATTCAGCAACCACAGTTATTGTATACACAAATTACTGTTTAGTTTCTAAATAGCTGCATTTTACATGTCACACTATAATTTTAAATCCTTTGCTATGTCAATATGTTTTCTTTTATATATTCTTTCAGTCAATTTCAATAATAAATACATTAAACTTATGACTAATAAAAATGGCCAAACACCACATGTGAGGTAGCTATGTAATTGTAAACCTAGTGGCTTGTTTTTATTCATAGATATCTTATTGTAAACTATTTCTGTTCTTCTTGTAATATCCATCCAATTATACATTTTTCTTATCATTCTATTGCATTCAAAAGGACATAATATATTTCCTTCTTCAATGTCATTCATAGCTTTTTCTATTCCTTCAACCAGACTACCAACATTTGGTTCTGTCAAATAAATCATGCTTTCAGGTAACACTTCAGGAATTCCACCAACTTTAGTTGAGACTACTTTCAACCCACAAGAAGCACCCTCCACTATAGCCATACAATAGGCTTCAGTTAATGAAGTATTCAGAAATATATCTCCTTTCACTAAAACATTTCTAACATCTGAGTGTTTGAGACTTCCCAGAAGAGTGACACAGTGTTGGAACCCTTTTTGCTCTCTCACTTCTTGTAAAAGCCACATTTTTGGACCATCTCCTCCAATTATAAACCGCAGTCTAGGATATCTTGGACACATATCTGCTATTACAGCAGCCATTAGGTCGACACCTTTTCTATATACTAAACGAGATACAATTACTATTGTTATGACATTTGGATCTCTTTTACTAGGATCTGGAGTGAAACTATAGGCATCAACAGCATTAGGAATAACGGAAACTTTGTGAGCCTTCACTTTAGCTCTTAGAACAGTGTTTTCTTTTCCAGTATGTGATACACAAATACAGTGATCACACTCACATAAACACATTTGTAGATATTTGTTCGTTAATACAGCTGATGTGTCAGCAAACCCAAATAAGCTATGGTCTGTAAAAACAGTTTTTAGACCCATCAACTTTCCAATAATAGACACTTCGTGGCATAAGACACTGAATGCCGAGTGTCCATGTACAATCTCAACACACTCTCGAATTAGTATGTATCTTATCAAAGCTATGTTGCATATCATAGTAGGAAGGACACACTGGGCGTAAAACACTCGAATAGGCAAGTAGTATACTTTAAGCCCAGACGTTAAATATCTTATTCCTTTACGTTCACCGTAAGAGTGTGTAATAATAACCACTTTGTGCCCTCGTTTAATTAAACATTGTGACAAATTGTAGATGTGTTCTTCTACTCCCCCCGTATTTGGATAAAAAAAATCTGAGGCCATACAGATTACGTGCTTTCTATTCCTTTTACGGTTATCCTGTAACAGTATAAAAGATAGGTTATGTCATATATTTGATAAAGGAGAATCTCTTAAATTTCACTGATAATTTATACATGACAAGTACCTTTTTTTGAGCACCCATTGTAAAACAAAGTTAAAGTTATCAATTTTGACAATTATTTTATTGTTTTTATACATGACATTAGTAGTTGGTTTAACTGGTGTTGCCATATAAGTATGGGAGAAACGTTAACTATGTAGGGTTAATTTCTTAGAGCATTTAACCAAGTTGGTTAAATTAAAATATTTTCGTACAGTCGTATACTATACCCCGTGTGGATATGGATATGAATTCGGCAGTTTAATATTTAATGATCAGGGCAATTACTAGCTTCTTGTTACTGTCTGAATGAAGCAAAAGAAGTATGCCAGGATTGTAGCAAATGGAAATCTGTGGTCTCTGCCTACCACTCAGGGAAACAGGCGTAAATTTTATTTTTTATTTATTGTCTAATCTCTTTGTACTAAATGTCATAGAATGTTATTTTCCTATAATAGGTTTCTGAACGTGATTCAATAAAAAACTGCACATGGTAAATAGTCATACGTCAATGTCACTTTTAAACTTTATTTCGCGATTTATCTATCATTGATTCCAATACTCTTGTTAAATATATGTTTATTACAAAAACAAATATCAGAAGTAATATTAATATTTAATTATGAATGAAGAAAACAAATCTAATCGTAAGAAAAAAAGGTTTGCTGCTCGTTTAAAAAGTTCTAAGGGTATAATATGCACTGATACTCCAGGACAGGTATGTTTACAAATATAACCTTTCTTCCTTTGTATGATTGGTAACATAAGTCAGACTCTAGTAATCTTTTTACAGTTCCTTGTGCTGTGTAATGCTGGACAGGCTACAGGACTAGAAAAAGATAACATATACACCTTAATAAAGAAGAAAGGTCTTAGCATACCTTTGCCTAAATTTATCGCTGAAAAGGGAGAGTCTCATTCTTTTCTAGCGTTTCTAACTACTGAAAATGCCCAATTATTTTACGACACGTTTAATGGAGAAGCAAAAGCTGATGAAAACGGGACACCCCTGTACATGAACTTTGTTGAAAAAGGTAACATTGAAAATATATTTTATTTTAATTCAATTATCTAAGCAAATTTTATTTACACAACATTTCTAGTCAACAACAGACCCATAAGTTGAGTGATAATATAGTGTTAGTAATCGCCTACTAACTTTGTTAAGTTAATTCTTAATAAGTTTATTTTCAGTGTGAGAAAATCATGTATAAATATCAAATAATATAAATTAATTTGTTTTTAATATTTCCAGTACCAAATACAGAAGTTGTATGTCAACATGAAAATCCAAAGGGCTTATTATTACTGAATAATTTTATAACCAATGAAGAAGAGGCACAGTTTTTAAAACTGTTTGATTGGAATCCAGAATCAAATAACTTGAAAAATCGTCAAGTGAGACATTATGGTTATGAATTTAGATATGGCAGCAATGATGTTGATCTTAATAGTCCATTAATAGACAAAATCCCTGAAGAATGTGATAGTTTGTGGAAAAAGCTGAGGGAGCAAGGGTATGATGTTGGTGTGCCTGATCAATTGACTGTCAATAAATATCATCCAGGACAAGGTATGATTTGATAAACAAATCTTTTTTTTTTTTTTTTCGGTATGGATTTATGTCGACGACCCCGAGAGGGGTTTTGTTGGACGTAACCGGACAAGATAAACAAATCAGTTATATATGAATACTTCTAACATTTTTGGCCTTTAGCTTGAATTTGGCACTTATTTCTGTTAAATTTGGTGGGTAGATGAATAATTGAAACTTTATTTTTGGCCAAACAATCACAAAAAACAATTTATTAAATTTGAAATAAAAATATATTTTGCGGTAATTGTAAGATCATACCATTGTCAATTGTTAAATACTGCATAATTCCATATGCATAAGGAGCCAATTAATTTATAACCCATACTAATATTATATATTTGATAAAATTTGGCATGTATAAAGTTCAAGACCTGAGAAAGGTCATCGGCTACTTAACATGGGTGAAGCCACGGGCGAAAACGAGTTTATTATAAATTTAAGCATATGAAAAGTAAAAGTACATTAAACATGGTTCCAGGTATACCTTCTCATGTGGACAAGCATAGTCCATTTGGAGGTACAATCTTGTCGCTGTCTCTTGGCTCTGATGTAGTAATGGACTGGAAACACCACAGTGGGAAATATGTCCCAGTGCTAGTTCCAGCAAGATCTCTACTTGTTATGCAAGGAGAGGCCAGGTAAAATATATTTCGTTACTATGTAACTATAGAAAGGCTTTGAATAGATACTGGCTATAGCATAAAGGATTTTTGGGGACTATCTTATGTAATAAAGGTAGTTTAAATATAATATTGTATTTTAATTGAATACAAAAATTTTGCATGCCGGTTTAACGGTGAAACATGCAGCACTCTGTGATATTATGAACATCTTTGTAAACCATGTTTCAGGCAAATAAAGTTCTTATTCTTATTCTTTGAATAAGTACTGGACTGCCAAGTCAAATTATGCAAATTTAAACCTTTGCACGCGTAATGTCTTGTGGAATTCATGTGTGTACTATAATTAGTTATCAGTTGGTAAAAACAGTAAAGGAAAACATTGTGAGGTAACACACTTCTGAGAGATTTTTTAAGAGTTTGTGTTTCAGAAGTCTACTGGGTGGTCCAAAGTCTGAAACCAAGTTGTCCCTCAACCCTATGATAAGATTACATGATTTAGTATTTGTCTTATCATCGAAATGGCTCTATGACTTACACAATATTAGGTCAAACTTTTAGTTAAATTTCTCAACATCTTCCCACTTCTTTCCTCAGATACGACTGGCAGCATGGTATTCAACCGCGAACTTGGGATCCAGTAATCGAATACCGGTCAGAAAATATTAAAGTGATCACTAGTGACACCACACTGCGTCAGACAAGAATATCACTTACATTTCGTTGGACTAGAAGCGGTCCTTGTGAATGTAAATTTAAGACTCTATGCGATAGTGTAGAGAAGGTGTCCCCTGATAACTTAGAAGATACGCTAGCTTCTAACTTAGAAGAATTGCATGTGCATCAGGTTAGTACAATTAAAGATAACTAGGTTAGTGTGTGCGTAGTACGGTCACCTCGCATATAGACTGAACCGACCCATGTGGATTACATGGCTATCCAATTGTCATTTATCAGCGCAGTCCAAGTTCATTACCTCTTACGGTTTCCTTGCCAGCGAAAAAATAAATTGGATTGTTTATTATCCCTAATTTCACTTTAATAATATTATATGTGTGCATATGAAATTTATTGATATTTTAATAGTATCCATTAATTTTGTAGGTTTATGAACAAATTGCAGGTCATTTCAGCACGACGCGACACAAGCCGTGGCCCAAGGTGGTTCAGTTCATGGAGGGCGTAGTCCCGGGCAGCGTGGTGCTTGACTTGGGATGTGGGAACGGCAAGAATATACTGAAGCGAAATGATATCGTACAGGTGAGTTATGCAACACACAGAAATTCGTGATATTTGACGATTGTCAGTTTATGATACCACCCTTACATTTTCCTCTAGGTCCTTTACCTTTTCAATTATTTAATTTGAAATAACTTTCAACACGCGTGATTTATACCAAAACTGTGTGTTAATATAATTCATATTTAAAACGTGATTTTTTAAAGCAAAATATGTCTCTCAACTAGGACAGCGGGTTAAACTGGAGTGATAATGATATTAGTGATCCTTTTTAGTTTCTAGGAACCTTATTAACCGACTTCAAAATAGGAGGAGGTTCTCAATTAGTCTGAATCTTTTTTTTTTGTTATAGATAGCAGGTGAGCGCAGCGCGGGCTTACTGGCTGAGTGTAAGGAGCACGTGCGCGGCGTGAGCGGCGCAGACTGCGTGCGGCTCGACTTGCTGCGAGCCGGCCTGAGAGGCGGTGTGGCTGATGTCGTCATATGCATCGCTGTCATACATCACTTTAGTAGCCAGGTCGGTATTATGCATCATCAGTGTACCTTCCCCCCCTTTAGCTTATAAAAAGAATACATAACCATCAAGAATTGTCCTAACTTTTTAGTAAATATCTATAGTCGCCTTCTGTTCTCGTATCTAAAATCCAATTATTTTATTTAAATTTACAGGCGAGGAGATCCCAAGCTATAGAAACTATAAATCGATTGCTACGCGAAGATGGCCGCGCCCTTATCACGGTGTGGGCAAAGGACCAAACAAAATCGAACTACCTTTGCAAAAATAAACAAAACCAGTTAAATGAGACCCAGACCGAAACCCAAGTGACGGTTGGTGGCGTTAATCTACCGGTACACGAGAACAGAACGCAATTCAAACATAAAGACCTATTAGTGCCTTGGAAACTTAGGAAAGTTTCTGAAAATAAACTACCTAATCAACCAGATGACACGTTACTAAGATATTACCACGTTTTCGAAGAGAACGAACTGGACGAACTATGTAAAGAAGCCAATTTCATCATCGAAGACAGTTTCTACGAGGAGGGTAACTGGTGTGTTGTATGTAAGAAAAAATAAATTTAATGAGGTAACACTTTGTACTTTCCTTTTTTTAATTTAAAAAGTCTCCGTCTACAAAATTAAGAAAAAACGACTAATATAAAAAACACTATAAAACAATGGTTTAACAACAATTTTGTAATGTCCTGCGCATATGAAACTAAAGCGATTATAAAATATACAAAAATGCCTTGCCGATATGTAGGTATCAAATTAATATCAACGTAAAAATATAATATTTTACAAAGTCAAAAGGCATTGAAATTTTGCGTTTGCGTTTAGATATTTCAAATTCTTTACAACTATAAAGTCATTTAAACTTTTTATTAATTTGACTTATTAGCGATTTGCAAGTACGTCACATGACGTAACGGCCGTCAGCTTTAGTAGACCGTTCGGAATTCACTTGCGTAGTATCTTTACAACTGTACACCTGATCGAAGTTTTGATTCGACATATTAATTTCTTCGCATCTTGTATTTTATACAACATATTAGCAATTGCAGTTAAATAACGAGTTG
Organism: Abrostola triplasia; assembly: GCA_946251915.1. Lineage (NCBI taxonomy): Eukaryota > Metazoa > Arthropoda > Insecta > Lepidoptera > Noctuidae > Abrostola > Abrostola triplasia. The sequence goes on from OX276426.1 coordinate 2,613,765, forward strand.
TTGCTAACTGCGACCTAATACATCGCCATTGAGTTTGAGTTTCATTACCTTATCGCATATGCGCAAAACATCACACTCAGGCTTTCATTAACGCTAACTGCAACAACGGTATAACTGATATAGTGGACAAGTCTGCCAAGACAGCGTCGACGTTTTGCAAAGTATTCACTTGGAATATATTCTCCTTTCTAAAACTTAGTATTGCCAGCGCTAATAATGGTAGGATTTCTAAACAATCGTAGCCTAATATGGCATCCCACAGGAGTAGAAGTTGATCTGGTGGTAGGTGTCCACTGAATGCTCGCATCAACCATTTAAACACGACTCTGATGCTGAAAAGGCAATAATAAAATAATTTAATTTAAATTTGGGTACAGAAAGATAGACAACAAACTTTATAAAAAATTAAATATTGCTAGACTATTTCATACTTACGGATTAATGTTGATATTCCTAAAGTGTATCCATAATAATGGTTCATTTGCTTCTAACAGCCTCTCGTACAAAAGGCACAATGAGACTATACCCTGAAAGCAAGAAATCACACAAATAAAAATATTTATTTCTCCATGCTATTAACAAAATGAAATGTTACTATGAAATTAACAAAACAGCCTTATCATACCAAGACTTTTAATAGGAAAGTATACAGAAATTACCTGTGGATGAGTCGATATATAGTGCAACCGATGCCAATATCGTATGTAGAAGGCTCGAAACGTGTAGTATAGTTGTACTGGATCGTCGTATAGGTAGCAGAAAGGCGTCGCTGGAAATAACATAAAGCACAAATAATAATAATATGCAAAACGACGATTAGGGAGGAAAAAAAAATTGACACCGCAAAATACAAGAAAGCTGCTAAGATGAAAGCAACTCGTTGGAGGTAACTATACCACTTTACAAATTGCATGTAGGTAACATCAAAGTTACACAAAATATCCAAAATTGTTTTATTATTTAAAGAAGAAAAGGTCATCCGATATTTTTGTAAACAGCTGATATTCGTATCTTAGGTACACGTGAATGTGCAACCTTATGCAACACACATTCCACAAAGAAAAATTAAATAGAGAGTACGTTTCTCAATAAAGATCTCGGATTAAGGTCATTGGTAGAATCTTACCATACATAGTAAAGCCGTGAAAGGGTATGATTCCACTCGGCGGGAACACAGTGACGCTCTCCGCTGAAGTCTGTTTTCCTTTTATAGTGACTGTTGGAGGGTTGCCGATGCTACCTTTCAAGTGCTGCATTATCTCAATGTCGCGGGAAAAACATAACATGACCTGTGGACATAATCATAATTATTGTAACTGATAAATCAGATGGCTTAAAAACTGCCAGAAATGTCTGGAAGCTAAGCTGTAATTTAGTCTCTGTGAGCGACACTTAATTATATTATTGAAAAATATTTTATTACGTAACAAACAGATGCTGCGCAAAGTGAAAGCCTCTTTGCAAATATCGTCAAAACTTAATTTACCCCTGTCTCCCTATTTTCTTCGTCTTACTGTATCTAAGTATAAAATTGATTCAATTTAGTTTACCTGGTACAATAAATCTTCAAACACAAAATACTGGTCGTCATTAGAAGCTGTTAACTGCACGTCTTTAAATATAAGCTTGTCTATCATTAAATCTACTTCGAGGACGTTTTTCTTTAGTTGAGTGAAGTATGTCGTTTGCTGAAAGAGTTTATAATTATATCCGTTAATACATTATTAATTGAAATTATAACACATGATAAAACACTTATTAATTTTCAATTATTTTGCAACGATCATTTGCCTCTAATGTGCTTGTAAATGGCTCATTTGCTACCTTTTGAGAAAAACATGCGTGTTGACGAACACTAATTAGTAAGACATAACAACCTGCCAATAATTACCTGACTCTTTACATCGGAGCCTAAGACTTGCGACCAAAGCTTCGCGCGGAGGCACTGTGGACTTCCTTTCTTCAAATACTCCTGTACAACAGGCGCGTACCCCAGAGCTGCCACTCTCTCGCCAAGACTGATACGCTCCGCTTCAAGCGTGGTGAACCCTGGGACTGTACTTGGCATGCTCGAATTTACACCAAGCAGTGGTTCGCCGTTCGACCATTCTGGGAAGACTTTTCGCTGGAATAATGTTAGTAGGTTTAACAAATGGGGCGACTTTTGGCCATAACAAAAATACTTTTGTACTTATTTTAAAACGATCGTACTTATTTGCAGTACGCCGTAAGCCGATTGTTCTAATGTAAAAATACTTACTAACTGATCGAGGGTCTTAACTTGGAGGGGTAAGTGTGCAAACTCCCATTTGGGCTCATCTCTGTAAATATAATTTTATTTTAATTATGAACAACGTCGAAAGTGCTTTCATTTTGGTAAATTTTGATGTTACTTACTCTCTCGTATAGGGAACGTAGCCGGATAAAGTTAACAATACTTCCAAAAAGTCTTTTGGTGCATAAACTGGTCTGTATTTTGAAAGGTCTGCAAAAATACAAAAATGGGCATGGTACAACATTTCGTAGTCTCATTGCTACATCAGGTCCTTTGTAATATAACGGCATGTAAATTTACCTAAACTATAAGTACTTAATTCGTTCCATTTTTCAGATATTTCTTCTTGTTCGTTTTGAGGTCTTATTTTTGCTAATGCGGTTTCTAGATCTGTGCACATTGAATTTAATGATTTGTGGATTCTTTTTTCCCATTGAGCACTTGCTTTTATCAATGATGTAAGTGGGTCTAATTTCTGCAAAAAAATAAAACAATTTTTAGTGATCTAAAACGAGATACCGAAATCCGTAGAAAAGAGACTGATTTAAGCATTTAAAGAATACTTAACTTCAGTCACTGCTATAAAAACTACGTAGAAAGATTGCTTACATTTTGTTTACTTTGTGTTCTAACCCAATGAAAAACTGTATTCCTTAGTTTAGTGTCTAGGCCTTTTTCTTTCATGGCTTGCTGTAATGTTTGTTTAAAATCTTCTTTCTTTACATTTGGCGACGATACTAATTTCTGCAAACATAGTGTATTTGTAACCATTAGCCTAGTTAGTATCACAATATACTGACTTATAAATAAATTTTATTAATGTTTATGCGGTCAGACAGTCTTTCGCTCCATATTCTACTGGATATACTTGACCCTGACCAAACCCAAACATAGTTGCGAAAAAGGATATTATGCCGATGGTTGAAGATTTACATCGTCGTGTCTAGGCTTAGTATTTTTACACTAATTAAATCGACAACTCTTGGAGATCTGATTATTAATTTTATTTAATTTAAAGAAGTGATTTTCTATACTTATTTTTGTAACTCACATAAAAATCTTTTTTACGGACATATATGTCCGTTTACTTCTAGTACATGAATTCAATTATTTATACTTCATGCATTTTTGTTAGTTATCCGTATAAACACTATACAGCTGTTGAAAAGACTTACCTGTACATCACTATAGAATGATTTGTATATTGAAAGATTTTTAATTTCTTCGGCTAGTTTTAATGCTGTGTGATGTATGGCTTCTTCTTTTATACCTTCCATAATACCTATTCATGAATTCTTTCTATTTTAATTTTGTAAAAATAAAATAACAGACGTAACTGTGTTTACTTTTTTTTATAAAATTCATAGTTCATGTGAAAGTGAAAAGATACTGTTGTCTTGGAAACTGACAAATAAATCATTGTGAATGTGAACCCTAAAAAGTATTTTCTTGTGTTTATCTACTTGGAAAACGATTTAAGTTTTTTTTTAATAAAATGATAATGTGTTACTCAAATTAAATTAGTTTTGTGAATAAGGAATTCTAAAACTCTTTCCGTCTTGTTTAGGATTTCAAGTGATTCGAAAATTTTATTGGCTAAGATTTATTAGGAATAATAAAAGTCGATTCAGATTAATATTGTTCTATGAAGTTATAAATAATTTTGCACACGTCAGTCGAATAAAGTTATTTTACTTTACTACTTACTCTTTATGCAGTCATGAACTCGTATTATAATGAATTCTGGTTTTCGAACGAGCTGTTGAAACGTCATGTCAGCTGAGCGATGATGTATTTATTTTGGCTGTCACTTGTCATTGTTGTGATTGTTTTGTAACAAAGAATTTGATAGAAATGGGTAAAATATTCCTCGATCATATTGGTGGTACGCGTTTATTTTCCTGTGCATCATGCGACGTAAACCTTACAAATCGTTCTGAGTTAATTAGTACACGATTCACAGGAGCTACAGGTATAATTGACCATATGTACAAAAATTGGAACGCTGTAATAAACTTTGTTTTGGATACTAAAATAATTGATTGCGTTGATGTAAATTATCATAATATAGATGAATATATTTTATTAGTGACCATTTATTGATTCGATTATTTTGTGTATTATAGTTTTTACGTCAGCTGATAATTTCAGTTTATAAGTAGGTAAATCAATAGTACTTACCATACCACCTACAGCACCAGTGCAAGTATGTCATCCCCTCTTCATATTGAGCTCATCAATATCACTGGCCTTTGTCCAACAGTGAATGGCTGGAGATGATATCACTGCTGCAGTCAATAACATCTATGGAAGTGTGACAGACCTAGTGCTTATGGTTCTCTGATTTTAATAATATGACACAAATACATAACTGCGGCAGTGTTACTGGGGTTTTCTATGAGGTCATTCTCAGAAGCAGCATGGAGTCTGGATTTGCGCACGGTTGATGGCAATGATTCTCCCCCTATTATCTTGAGATCTATAACACAAACGGTGAAATGTGGGTGTACTTTATGTGTTATTATTTTTTATTTCCAGGCAGAGCATTCCTGTTCCACAAGGTAGTCAACCTAGTGTACTCTGAGGTACAGGATCGTGTGATGCTGACAGGCAGACATATGGTGCGCGATGTTTCTTGCAAGAACTGCGGCACCAAACTAGGCTGGGTGTATGAGTTTGCTACTGAGGAGAATCAAAGGTAAGGGCATTGGAGATTTGAACAGGTTTGCAGCATATTTTAGGTGGGGACTATCTACACTCATTCAGCTGTCTATAGACAGATTTTTATAAAGATGCAATTAATGTATCCGTTCTACTTTTGGAAGCTGAATTATCTCCATACAAAACGGCTGTTACTGTTACAATTGTCACAGAAATAAATATCACAGGCGGGGATTGAACCCGTAACATGTTCAAAAGTTTATTTATATTTATGTTGAAAATATAAGTATTTATTCTTTCCAGATATAAGGAGGGCCGAGTTATCTTGGAAAGGGCTCTCGTGACTGAAAGTGATGGCATCGAAGAAATTCAAGTCAATAATGATGACTAGCAAACAAGCCCAAAATATACTTGCAGTCCTACTGCTAAATCTAAGTTATTTGTAAAAAAGTTCCAGATTTTTGCAGACACTGTTGATGAATGTTAAATACCTCTAAGAAGAACGAGAATGTCAGAATCATAACTCATTAAATTTTTTTGTTGTTTTCGTATTAAGAATATTATGATGAATAAAAGTGGATGAAGTATTTTTTTTATTTGAGTCAACCAGTGTTTGTTTTTGAACCTTTGAAATGCACTGCACATTTAATGGGAAAATTCAATACTATGGAATATAAAAACTAGTCTTTTCCGATAATGTAGGGCACGCTGTGGTCGGTCATGCTAGAGCCACCCTGTGGGACTTATAGTATGTATTATAGGGTGTGGCGCCGCAGCGTATGAGAGGCCTGACATTAGGCTGTTTTAAGCTATGCTACAAAATACCCTAAATAGTCCTGCTCTTAATGTATTCTGAGAACAGAAAGAGCAGAACTGTTTTCTATATTCAAACTATGATCCAGAGTTCCAGACATTCACATGGTTATTTTTAAAATCGAATTTAAAATGCTACAGAAACATTACTTACTAGAATAAATATTATTTTATAATTATTAGAGTTTATTAGGTAAGTATTTACAGCCTATGTTTAATTCAACACGTTTTAATCACGAAACAGTTAACAGTTCTACATAATTTGTGGTAGCAGCTTATTTAGGTCTTTCCTAGTTGTCAAAATTACAAACTAATTAAGGAAGGTAATTGAGATTTCATAGTGCACTTGCACAGACTAGAGCCTAAACAGGGCATTTAACATTTTCACAGTAGGTAAGCCACGACACGTAGGTAGATCTTGCTAGTCTTGGATGTTATTAATCTACTCTCGACCTGTTATATGTGATGAAAACTATCAAGTACCTATAAAAAGTAAGTATATAATATAATCGTATCTGGAAACTTCTGGAGCTTAGTCAGTGTATTGAAGTACTTAAAAGCCTATTAAGTATCGTATCTAGTCGAGTATAACATTACAAGATATTTTTTGCAGTCTGTGAACATTGTTTACTTTCATATTGTAATTCGTAAACAAGGACTTACATCAAGATTGAAATGTTGCGGTACATTGTAGCACAAAGGATTTTGAACTTTACTGTTACACTCACATACTTTCGTGATGCCTAAACTTGCTACGCATTTAATATGATTGGGTGTAAGAATTCTGAATGGCAACGTAGGCATCGTGTGCTGCCCAGCATCTTTCTCAGACGTTACTGGAAATGAGCAAATAATGGACTGTAATAAAACTATTAAGTACCTTAAGCTGCGGGCAGTAGTAATGTGCTTTTTTCCAATAATTAATTGATATTAGAATGAAATTCTTTGAAAATGGTTAATGATTTGTCTCAACTGTCAACGTCAAAAGGATAGGTATTGTAAGTTAGAACAATGACACAGTCGGTATCACATTTTATTGATAATATTAATGTACAATAAAACACAACATATATTTTTATCAGACGATAAAACCTTTTTTCCTTTACCATCATGCGCATTTAGCTCAGTTTTTAAAATTGGAATAATAGATTAAATAAAATGCCAACAACATATAATAGCTCTGAATAATTCAAGCAGTGATAATTAATTAATATTACATCATTAAGCCCTTATTTGGGTGAATAAAATATTTATAAGTCGCGCACTAGGTACACTAAAACATGGATATATAAGACGTTATTAATTTCCAAGTACATATTAACATTTTATCTTTTTATAATTTACAATAAACAATATTTGTGCGACTTTTGAAGAAATGTATCGCTGGCCGGATGCGATTTTATTTTTTTTATCAATAAGAATAACTTTCAATCGGACATTAAGATTATAGACCGTATAGACCAAAACATGTTGCTACAGTGAAGATTTACAGTTCTTGACATCCATAGCATAATATTTAAACAGATAATACTATGAATTATGATGAAGTTTTAGTGCATACATAATACAACCGGTAATCGTGTGTCGTCAAGACAAGAATTTCGAGTGTCGTCACGGCTTACCTAATTAAAGAGAGTCAGCACTGGTACTATGAACTCTTAAAAGATTCGATGATGTGGAAGCGAGACGCACGTAGCGTGCAGTGTAATGCGGCGTCTCGCTTCCACAACGTAAACTGTTCTGTTTTAAGAGTTCATTGTAGGGGGCAGTAATTTGTAAGCCATGGTAGAATGTAGTTATACTTTCGCATAATTTTCTTACAGATCTCTTCTAGCTGTATCGCAATTTAGGGACTATTTCAAATACGGCAACACTGCTCCATGTGCAGAAATAACTACGCACAAAATAAAATAGGTACTTATGAACTTAGCGGTGTTATGGTAGGGCGCGATTGGGCGATCGCCCAAGGGGCCAGGTTTATAGGGGCGTCTCAGGCGCGAATAAAATAGAATCCATACTAGTGTTACCAACAACACCATTCTTACGTTTCAAATCTAGCCCAGGGCGCTGGTAGTGCTAAAACCTGCACTGTACTTATGTAATACAATTTGCGCTCATATAAATAATCGTTGTATTAAATATAGTGTCTTATAGCGTTAGTTTTATACTAGATACACATACTAATCCCTACAGTAATTATTACACCAAATACTATTTATGGAAACAAAATACCTAATTATCACCGCTTGAATTTGCCTACATTTACATAGTACTACGTAATCTACGCGTACAAACAAAAAAAAAACATAAAAATAACGCACCATGTCATTCTTCACATAAAAAGCACCTCCGATTACAAGTTTTGACAAGAATATAAGTTAAATATACAATATTGTTTCACTCGTTATTATACGAACAGTAGAAACTGTATGGTATAAACTGTCAGTTATTAGATTTTTGTTCGAATGCGTGAATATGATTATTCTAGTAATATGACAATATCTAATCGTTAAAATAATAGCTTCAGAGCGAGTGTCCGATTTAATTAGGTACTGACTTTATAAAACGGTGATACATTGAGTTTTCGTAAGCAGTGTGGGGTATTAGAATGCACATAAATGTGATTCCTAGCATTCTCCCACTATATTTAACGATTAGTGATAGTCAATTTATTGGATACAATCACTACTTACATAATTTTCTGTAACTGTTATTTTTTTTGTATAACCGAATAATATTAATATGTATTAACTGTTTGATCAAATATTTTGAAATATGCACCACTATTATAGAATTTTATCAGAATTAAAAAAAATTGCACAGATTTTGAGGAGAGCGTATGAGAAACATACCTAGGTACCTTTATTTCAATTCGTAAGTCGATTCGACATCTAACTACTTAATTATTTTTAAAATAATCTATCTTAATACAACATCTGTATAATTGCATCAAATATGTTATATTTCTACAAGTATCTATATCTAATGGCTCTAGTATACAATGGTTAATGATGGTGAAATATCGACGAACTTAAACTGATGGACAATGTTGTAGTGAGTGTAAGTTTGGGCTGTCTCGTATGCGCATCATGCAGAAGTTATCATAAGCTATTGTCTACTAGAGCCGTACCATCGTGCATGCAACCTGTGTACGCTTTGTTTCACATATACGGAGACATTCTTAGCTGCAATTAATATTTATTTTTATCACTTGATTCAGTTTACGCGACGCTTACCATAGCTATTAAGTATTGCTAAATATGTAATAAAGAGCACCCTTGTAGGTTTTTTAAACATATTGTGAACTAGGTATTACAAGTGACTGTACAATTACATCTACTTCTTCATAAGTTTGAAAATTAAGGCACCGAAACGTTTTATAACTACGCAAAATAAACAGCAGAACATGTACTGCGTTCACTCGTGTAAAGCGGTTAAATTTATTATGTAGCTATTTTTATGTTAAGCGCTGCGTAAACCTGATGACATTTATATAAAAAGTTCACAAATCGACATACTAAAATTGTCATAATATAAAAAAATAACATTCTTTTCAATTCAAACTCCAATTCGAGATCACGTTGAAGCCAATCTCCTGACTTTCGTGTAGTGTAAAATTAAAGCAACAGTGTGATAAATTATTCAGGTCGCCGTTTATATAACTAAAATATGTAATAAATTTTAATAAACAACAATTCTCATTTCCTTCTTACAAACATGCGATACGGCACGGCAAAAATCATTTAAAATACTCATTACGTCTCGGGTGCGTGTGCGACGTTAGGGCCCACGACTATACAGAAGCGACTGCATTGCCACGTGACCACGTCGCACCGCGCGCCGCATCTAAGCTTTGCATATGAATACAATAATAATATTACTTCACAAGTTTTCAATAATTAATAATGTTAAATTAGATTTTCTTTAACTTATGCTGGACGCTAAGATACTTTGTTGCAACCATATATGCCAGAAGAGATTGTCGTATTTGCATGCCATGCATGACACCCTAGTTTTGTACTAGAATACTTTTTAGGAATTTTACGGATTATACTGACGATTTGCGCCCTACAATAATTACATTCTGTACTCTGATTAAAACTTTCCTTTGCAATATAGGGCACATAGTTGTCAAAGTTTTTACAATGAACACGTCATCTAATGACTCCAGCTAGGACTGACAGCGAAACATGCTAGCTGGTTAAACAAATAAAATTACAATTCAGGCCGTCAATTATAGTTAATATAATTGACGGCCTGAATTAAAGTCTAAGTAAAATAACCTCTGATTCATCAATATACAAAATATTATACAGAATGTAAAAAACATGTTTAATTGTGCGTAAAATTAGATTTTTAAAATGTCGTTAAAAACAATGAACTTCATTTGCATTGATATTTAAATTCCTTAATGTAATTTGTTATTGTTAATAATTATATTTTATTCATATACCTAATAATTTTTGCAAATTATTATGTCAACATCAGTATTTTCCGTTACACAATGTTAATTGAATCATTGTTCTGTAAATATAATAATAATTCTTTACTTATTATTCCGAACGTATATAATATAATTTATTAATTGAAATGATATGGTGTATAATTTAAAAGGTACACTGTATGGTGATTAAAAATTACAAAAACTAATAAATAATATTAAAGTACGTAACTATAGAACCTCATTTATTTCTTATTTTTATATTTAAATTGATGTTGATCCTTGTAGTTCTTAAAAATTAGGTCACACCGACTACCATTGATGTTAGTAACGACTACTTATGAATTTATTTAAGGGAATGGGAAGTGGAGTCCTTCTATGTACCAATAACGACATACTGCGATTATCAGTCGAGTGCCCGTCGCTAAGATTTTGGTTACATTCCCTTAGTAGCTATGTTTATAATAGCGCAAATCAGTAAACGCTTATGGGCCAATTTTTAATCTTTGATTAAAAGATTTTCGCAATCTAAGGACCCTTTTTACTGTTTTCTACGGGATAAAGCTCTCGATAAAAATTTCCTCGCACTTTTAGCGCGATTCATAAAAAAGGTACCGGATGCGACCTTCCCCGAGGTGAGTCTTGGCTTGGTTCAGGGCCAAGACCGATCCGTTGTTTCTCTGTTTCAATGAACTCTAACACGGCCATATAAATAAACTTATATTGTGCCTCGTTTTGCACCATACCAGATCGCTGGTCTCGCACCATCTGCACAGTACGATGGATATCAATTTCACAATCGAATCCTTCTTTTCTAATTTGATCTAGAATCATATCGATGACTATAAACGTGCCGGTCCTTCCTATCCCTGCCGAACAATGTACGCAAACGACGGCTTGTGCGGGAGGATCGGCTCCGGTCATAATCTGTTGCAGCCTATAATTTACATCTAATAATATATTCAGCACCCTCCCCGGTTCTGAGGGAACGCCATGGTCCGGCCATGCCGTGAAGTGGAAATGATAAATTGTTCTACTGACGGTACATTCCTCTTTTTTCGTCACTACAAAACGTCTCAACGTATAATCCGGTGTAGATGACTCGAACTCGTTGTAAACCGTAAACTTTTTAAAAACTTCAGTTTTGTTTAACTCGGGCCAGTACCGTTCGCATTTAACTTTCCCGCGTTCTATTTCCTTAGTTGTCATAATGATTATACGTACGTCTTCCTGCCATATCATCGACCAAAATGGATAAATCGTAGTCGACAAACAGCCTTGAGTGGCGATGTACAACTTGTTGTAGACGTGATCTACTATACCATTTTCCTCTTCTTCCGTCGACTTCGGAATAGTCGTATTAACGTAATTCGGGTTCGTTCGAAGGACACAAGGCTCAAAAGACGGGATGAGTTTAGTGCCATTTCCTTCAATTTTGGAGTTTGGTTTTTCTTCACAAACAATGACACTTGTGTGAATAGGAGACAATTTTTCTTTATTTTTTGAAGGTGATTGTACACCATCTCGACTCAAGGTGGAGCAGTTCTCGTAGATGCCGTTTGTATAATCATGATAATCAAAGCTTAGATCGATCATGTCGCAACGAATATAATTTGCGTTTATATAATCGGAGCCCGCCGGTGCGTCGGAAGGAATGTCCTTCAGTATTACACGGGTACGATCGAACGGTATAATGTTTTTGTAACGATTCTTTCTAATATTTTCAGGCTTCGACCCCTCCATTCTGTCGAATAATTGAAGATTTTCCATCATCTGCAAAGTTTCAAATTCTTCCCAAAAGCCTTGCTTGTAAGCCATACTCTCTATTGGACCTTCATTTTCTTTTTGAAGTTGTTTAACACGAGTTTGGAAATGACGAACTTGAATACGAGTGGCATTAAACGGCTGGATCAATCGCAAAACTTCACCCGTGGTCTCTACCATGGGAAAGTTTCTGTAAAATTCGATAAGACTGACAAGGTCATTAAACTGTTGTCCACCGCCTACGTCATACTTATTGTCTTGTCGTCTTATGATGACGTGAGTGACCCTGTCCCGCGTCCGCACCGACAATACGAAGTCCCCGGGCTGCCGCTGTGACTCTCGGACCAAAAATGATCCATTTTTACCGTTTTCTAACATGACCCGTTCAGCTTCCTTTGCTGTCAGTTGTCCATGGTACCACCTTTCAGTGGTAGGGTCAGCACAGTTAAGTGGAGTTTTTAACCTGATAATATTTCCATTTTTCTCGCGAAGTTGGCACTGATTGTCCATGTAGTATTGAACCAGTTCGGAGAGTGTAGCGAACTTTTCGCCTCCATAGAGATCAAGAAATTCTCCATTATTTTGTATTTTGATATGCGTCACTTCGGTTCCTCGACGCACTGATAGAGTGAAGTCACCTTTATTACTCATGCTGGGTCTCGCCAGGAAGTAACCATCGTGACCACATTCCAAGAGTATCTTTTCCGCGTCCATTCCTGACAGCGTTGGATGGAACCATCTTCGTGTAATCATCTTAAAATAGTAAAAAGCACCACTTCGATACTTACAATAGTCTAAATTAGTGTGTGTTTGTGTTGACTCCTAGTTTCCAACCATGCATCCTCATGACTCATCTGGAAATAAATAAAATCAATATATGAATAATATGTATGTGGCCATATATTTTTCACGGCTTTGGAGACGAGTATATTTTTTTTCCCTGTCTTTTCCGAGGATGTTTCTCATAAAAAAGATCTCCCAGAACTATTTATGGTGTTGAAATAATTGGAATGATATCATAGAAGACAAAAATAATTAGGCTACCTTTGAATAATCTTGCAATTTTCTCATAATCAAGTATGTTTTGACAAGTGATCGATATTTTATCATTTATAATACTGTTTTTCTGTTATAAAAAACCGGCCAAGTCAGAGTTGAACTCGCGCACCGAGAATTACGTACAAGTTTTAAATTATATTTATGATAATAAGTAATAACTTTGACTCCACAAACGAAATGATAAACTAATTGAAGCATAAACTCTCGTATATTTTGATTGCGTTGTCTTAGAAGTTCAATTGGGACAAGGGATCGACAGACGGACGGGTTTCGTTTTGGTTTAAGAGGTCCTAAAATCGTTTAAAAAAGCTAATATTGAGCTTTTGTTTGGAATAATACATATATAATGGGTAGTTTTTTATAATGGAAAATATGCAACACTACCTCTCCATAGAATACATATAATTAGAAGCATTTATTTTCCGGTGTTATTTAAATTTAGGCAACGTTGATTATAATGATAATGTTTTAAATTATGTGCGTATTTCGGATAGGGAAAAATTGCAGAACCTGTGTGTGCATTCGTTAATCACGCTAAGTGCTGGTTTTCGGAGCTGGCTGTGGTTTAAATGTTTCGAGAAAACTGCCGATTTATCATCTCAGATTTTTGAGACATCTTATGATCTCTTGACTAGTATGTATTTCAATTTATTATATCAGCTGAAATTGTTTTAAACATTCCATAAATATATCATCGACATAACATACCACGACTCCTTGACCTCGCGGTTTTATGACAAAAAAACTTGGATCTATTGGCTATGTGTCGCTGATACTAAGCCAAAAAAGCAAAATAAATTAAAAACGTATAAGTTGTTTATGAAACAACGAATTTTCTTCATATTGGTAGTTCATTTTTATTTGATGATATCCAAATTCAAGGTCAAAGATTGCTAATGGTTATTCAAAAATATGTTATTATAATATTTAACAGTTTATAAGGGGAGTTATATTAGAGAGTAGGGTGTGAGCCTATCCATAGGGCACGTACATGTGTACGAACCCGCTGCGCTCATAGTAAAGTAAAAACATGATGTAGAAATTAAAATACATTAAATGTAGTCTCATTTTATTGATATTACAAAAATACATTATTGTTATTATAATTCAGAAGATTTTATCCTACTAAATATCAATACGATTAAATTTTATAAAATAATCTTTAGCCATAATACTACATTTAGAGCAAACTGTCGAAGTTTTTTCATGAGCGTGTCTAAGTCGGAGCAATCCATACTTTTGGAAGTATGGTTAATTATAGGTATGATTGTATTGAAATTATTATTTGTATATTGACAGCTTCGTTGGTCTAATGGTGCTGAGCATAAGGTCGTGGTAGTAGTCCAGTCGCTGGTCTAGTGTAGTTTTAGGACCAAACATAACATAACAGCACGACCGTGTAGGAGTGCTGATGTTTATGTATATAAGTATAAATCATGTACTTTGAGTTTTTTTAATACGAGGGTGGAAATGAACTACTTTAAGCTTCGCTATTAAGTCATTCATATCCGCTCGGAAAAACTAACGGCTGGTGCAAATAAATTACTTCGCCTGTGCCAGTTTTAACCATGGGAAAGTTTTTATAATGTTCGATAAGACTGTCAAGGTCATTAAACTGTTTTCCACCGCCCAAGTCATACTGGTTCGCTAGTCGTCTTATTATAATATGAGTGACCATGTCCCGCGTTCTCGCCGACAACACAAAATCCCCGGGCTTTCGCTTTGACTCTCGAACCAAAAATGAGCCATATTTACCGTTTTCGTACAAGACCCGTTCCGCATCTATCGCTGTCAGTTTGCCATGGAACCAGCTTTCAGTGGTAGGGTCAGCACATTGAAGGGGAGTTTTTAACCTGATAATATTTCCATTTGTCTCTCGAAGTTGGCCCTGGTTGTCTATGTAATATTGTATTAGTTCGGAGAGTGTAGCGAACTTTTCGCCTCCATAGAGATCATAAAACTCTCCATTGTTTTGTATTTTGACATGCGTCACTTCGGCACCTTGACGCACTGATAGAATGAAGTCATCTTTTTTACTCTTGCTGGGTCTCACCAAGAAGGACCCATCATATCCATATTTAAAAAGTAAGTTTTCAGCATCTTCCCCTGACAACGAGGAGTGGAACCATCCTGAAGTATTCATATTACGCTAACTAAATGTACTACCTCGATACTTACAATATTCTATATTAGTGTGTGGTTGCGTTCACTCCCGGTTTTTCTCCACGCATCTTCATTACTCATCTGTAAATTAGGAAACATTTATACATGTTGGTAAATGAGTTATTAAGTTATATTTAAAATTCGATATGGTTAGTCAGTATTCAGTATTCATTGATATTATAACGTTTAGACGTCGGTAAAAAAATCTTTAAAGACATTTGAACTCACAAGAAATTTTCAACACTTGCTTTATCAAATGTCATTAAAAAAATGTATATCCCGTTCTTATACAAACTTTCAGCCCCTTTTGGATTAATTACTCGGACTTGACGTTGTTTTTGTATAACCTTAGCTAGCTACTTATAATAATATTATAATGTACAAATAGTAGCACTTTAGTTGTAAGAGTTTTTACCTACCTACCAGGCAGCAATTTATTGCTATATCCAATTAGGGTAATCACTATTTTATTTTAGCCAGGAGTGTGGTATTGCAATGCTGCTCCGAAAGCAACTGATGATTGGAGAGCATTAATTGTTAAAACTCGTCAGCATGAGGAAGGAAAATAAATATATTATTATAATTATACTATTATTAAGTACTGAACGGTTGATAGATTTTTATTTGATTCCCTAATTAAAATGTTTAGTTTCGCCATTTTTAGTGGAGCCTATGATTCATCCCCCCCTAGACTTTTGTAATACTAATATTTGAAATCCTTACAAAAAGCTCTTTCAAACGATACCTCACACGATAAATGTAATCTTGGAAAATTGTAGATCGACGCACACCGGGGAGGGTGTGCGACACCCTCCCCCTCTTTCTTGTTAGTGGTCAGTCATCGACTACATGTATCAAAACCGCAATATTACTTGTTATGACAACTATACTAATAGTTGTACAATACAGAACTTTGATAAATTACAGAGCACAATAATTGTAAAGCTATTATTTGTTGTTTGATACTTAGACTTTTAAGTCACGCCAAGAGCGCCAGAATGGCGGGCGTTTAAAGTGCTCGTATTTGGATAATGTTTATAACATTTTTTTCTCTCCATAAATTTTCATTATTCGTCGCTGATTTTTTTACAAGTATAATAACGATGAAAGGTTTTATATATCGTCTCTAAAAAAATTCTTGCATATTCCCTATTATTATTATTATTATTTCAGCCATGATCGTCCCACTGCAGGGCAAAGGCCTCCCTTTCCTTCCTCCATTCATATTCCCTATTGGTATTTTATATTTATAATAAGGTATATCATTGCCTATTATATGCTTATAATATAAGTAACAGCTATGCTGTATATTACAAATACATATTTGATAATGTAAACAAAATTAATAAAAGTATCTATGTACCTAATTCGAAGAGAACGACCTACGAGGAAGTCACCACAGACCATCTTTTTATATTATGATATTACAGACTAGTCGTCATTTGATGCCAAAAAATTGAGCCTTTATTAAACGCTGTATACAAAACAGTAATATTAATAACATAAAATACGCCAATTGGTGATACTTTTTAGAGAAAATTGTCTTACATAGGTTCCTACTATGTATGCTCTACAAGACTGCACACGTATTTTTCTAAGCGTTGTTGGGTATTTTTTGGAACCTTCAGTACCTCATTTACACAAATAAATAATTTAGAAAATTGAGAAATTGATGACTACACTATGGTGCCTACGATAA
The DNA here is from genome assembly GCA_946251915.1 of Abrostola triplasia. NCBI lineage: Eukaryota > Metazoa > Arthropoda > Insecta > Lepidoptera > Noctuidae > Abrostola > Abrostola triplasia. The sequence goes on from OX276426.1 coordinate 2,630,640, forward strand.
ACAGCTCAGTCACACCCCAAAAAATACGAGTGTGAATAAATAAATTTGCGGTAGGTACTTAATATGATATTATTGAGAGAAAGTAAACTTTCATAAATTAAAAACTGAACTGTTCTAATTTATGTTAAAGAAATCTCGAAGTATTTAATATTACTATCTGGAAAAGCTCATGTTCTCTTACTTAACCCACTTACTCCGGCATTAACTTTTTCTGGTAATCAATCTGAAATTTCGTATACTTATACTATATACTATAGCGACATAAACGACAGATTCAAAAATAATGAAAAAAAGATTTCATTTAAAGACAAGCCGGAAAATGCCGTGCCATAAACGACATAATAGGAAAATCTACTATTATAAGCATTTGCTATGTTGACATGTTTGGAGTTGGTTATAAATAAAAAAATACATGCTCGATTACTTTCAAGACCTCAGGATCGTCTGTATAGCAAACAATTAACGAATTAGGAACTACATTTGCGCGCCATTTATTATGCTAACAAAATTATAAAGGAATAATTTATACAATCAATTGAATACAAGGAATTTCAAAACAATTTATGGTAGGTAAATATAAACTGTGGTTGAGACTACATTATCATAATAGTTCGTTACACCATGTTTTTTAAATTTCCATCCCTTTGTAAGCGTTCAATATTTTAATTCATTTGCTCAGAATTAAGAATAAACGCTCACTCGTATTATTTTGTGCCATATTTTCCTTTGTGAGTAATAAACCGCAAGTCTTATAATTTTATTATTAGCTCATGCAACGTAGTAAATGTAGAATTCTATATAAAATACACAAGGTAAAAGCGCACTTTAAAGTTAATATAACGAGAAGAGTGACATTTACCAAAACTGAATTATAGCGTGTGGTCTACTATCTTTAGGGTATACTAGCATAAAATCGAAATAACTTTATTTCGCAATCACACCATTCACTACATCCTAATCACTTCTGATGATAGCTTGGTAACAATTTGGATGTTGTTGAGCTACTAAAAATTGCTACGGCGATAAATTACGTCGCCTCGAATCGCTACACTACAATGTCAAGTCGCTACGAATGGCTACACTATGAAACCACGCTACCCTGAATCACTACACTACACTAAAATATAAGTACTGCCACATCAAATCAATCAACCAGCATGACTGCAACCTCAGAATCTAGACTGCGCCTATACCATGCCGAGTGGCATCCAGCCTAGAATTGACCATCCCCTTTCCTCCCGTCGATGTCGTAAGAGACGACTAACGAGAAAATCAAGAAGATTGACAGCAGCATCTTCTAAACATTGTATAAAACCTTTAATTTTTATAGTAAGACGCATAAAAAAATTGCTAACTTATTTTGTGTAAAAGTAAATTTTGGTTGTATTAATGTGTTTTTTTCTTATTTTTTTTCTTTTTATATTAGGACTCATAATAAGGAATGAATTAAAACATTCTGACGACCTGATTAGAGCATTGGCTAAGCGATTGGACTGCTGCGCTAAGGGACTGTTGCGGGTTCGATTCCCGCATGGGGCAAAACTTTGTGCGAACCACAGATATTTGTCCCGAGTCTGGGTGTTAGTGTATGTGAATATTTCATGTTTGTAAAACACACCTACGATACAGGAGAAATTTCAAGTTTGGGGCGACGTTTTATGAAAAAAAAAAAATGTCTGAGTGATTTTGGAAATTTCACCCCTAAGGTGAGGATGGGTTGGAAATTTAATCTGGTAGGTATTTTTTTTATGCTAGAAGCTTAACATTACACTATTGTGCTTATAATAATTAAACCAGCCAACTGCAAGATGGAATCATGCACCAATGGTTGATGGCACTATACAAATTTAAATATAATACCTATATAAATATTTTATGTATATGTGGAAATATCACATTGCAAATGTTACCCACATAATTGACACCCTAAATCTGCCGCTCCAGGCTTCTAAAAACTTAGCCTACTAGTAAATCCAATAGTGAAAGCCACCTACTAAGTAAATCTACCTGGGCTACAGTATTACTCACAGATAACATAATAATATTTTAACACCTGGACTGTGCATGAAGCAGACAAGGGTTAAACAATTGCCACTCTCTAATGCGGGTCAATCTACTGGGGAAGGGACAAGTTAGCATAGATTGATCTATTTCACATTTAATTGTATTTTCTTGTATCAAAATTTTTTGTACAACATAATGCATGGTACAAGGTATACTTAAGACATTCTACTGGTAATTAGGAGGTTTGTTCAAGGGTTAAATACTATGATATATTCTAGGTACATCATAATGGCTCATAATACTTAGTACCAAACAGTACATTGATTTGTAAAATTTTAAAGCAAATTTAAAGTTTACATGTTAAATATGACATCATCCTATCATCTGGATGTGAATTAAAAAAGCAAATAATGCATTTAGTGGCACAGACAATACCTTTTCAAGTTCCTATTAAACTGAACATTATCTAGTAATTAGAAACTTGGCTAAGAGAGTTAGGAAAACTTAAAAAACTCGTCGTAAGACTGCTGGAATTGTAATATTATATACATTCACCATTATAAAGTATGACATGTATTGTTATACGTACGGAACGAATGCACAAAGGTATACCAATATAACATTGTTTTGCATGTTTGACGTAAATTACTATCAAATAATGAAACTGAAATACATTTACACTTACCTCAAAAGGCACCCTATCTGCTTACAGAGAACGATATCCCTCAAAATAGGAATTATATGTACCGAAGTGCTGTTGCTATGCTGACACTATACTTTTAAAAACACTGTTTTCAAGGGCGTATGAACACTCAAACTTACACACTTAAACTATGAACTAAAGGTAATGAAAAATTAATTAACGCGATGATGTATAGGTAAACGTAACTAATAGTTGAAAAAAAATATTTCACACAAAAAGAAGCAGAAAATGAACTCCGTGCCCGACTAGCGAAATGTCAGTCAGTTAACTTTTTAAATCAGTGTAGCCAACTACGCAAGTGTTAAAAAATTATGTTATAATTTCAATTAAATTAATGTTTTTATGAAGTTACATGAATCACGTTGCGGCTTTAAGCTTTGCGGTATAAATATTGTTTTCAGTACGTAGGCAATAATTTCTTAGAAATATATCTACATAATATTTTATATGCGTATCTACGCATAGAAGCTAGGTACCTATGCCGCGCGTCGCGCGTTGGCGGTATTTCGCACACTTTATTTTTCATATCTAAAATATTTTTTGTCAGCAATGCAGATACATATGTGATTGACACGTAATCATAGTAATCATGATGAAGGTAGTTAAGTTTGAACGTTATTGCCTTCGCGGACTACGTTTTTTTATGCGCCGACGACGCGCGTTTTTGATGAGCGCGTCCTCAGGCCGTTATCAACTCATTTTACACGTTTGTATCGATTTAAACGCTTTGGTGGTGCGGGGAAGGTTTTATATTTAAATGGGTGTACCCAAAGCGTATGCTGTTGATTTCAGCTTTATTCTTGAACGTCGTTTTAAAGGAGCACGAAAGCTAGCGTAGGAAGAGTTCTCTCGAGCGACGCCTTAGCAATACTGTGCTTCTAAATGGCGATTTTCGCGCGATGCATCGTTACAACGCGCGTTTACAAAGCGTCTGTATCGATGTATCAGCGCGTTTGTAGCGATACAGACGCAAGGATCGCGTACAAAGGTATAGTTCCCGTCACGTAGGCAGAACGAAAGATAAAGACTGTATTCCACTCGGACATAGTCGCTTCATATGGTACCTAAGCTATTGTGGTTTATAATTAGGTAAGTCTAGAATCATTATAGCTACTTTACTAGTTAGGTACGTAACATAACACTTTGAATAGATTGGATTTCAAAAAATTAAGCTAACGGTCAGCTTTCTTTTACGGGACGGGAACTATAACAACGTGACTTCAGTCTTGCGTTTGCTGAGCGTCCTGATTGCATCGCCAAGACATAAATAAAAATGATGCAAAGGCCCCTTGATAGATAATTACCTCCATAAGCGAGGCATTGCACAAGTTTTGTTAGGTACGTACGAACTGCAGAAAGAGTGCAACACACCAGAGTATGCTGTTTTCGATGCAATAGACTAAATTTCATCCGTAGCTTTTAGAAAATATCTCTCGATCTCTACCTACAGACAAGGTAAGCATACTAGCCAGTGTCGCTGCTAGGTAAGCACAAATGGTTGGAGTCAACTTAGTAATAACAAATTTATCTATAAAAACTATTTATTACTCATAATTTTTATTTATTGTTTGTAACAGATGAAGATTTTTGGATTTTCCCGAAGTAGCTTGACAACACTTTTTTCACAGCGAAACGTTTGTTTGGAGAGGAACATTCTCCTTGCTGATTTGTTGACTTGTTCCAGTGTTCAAAACTTTGGCGTCTGAATATTTTCCCTAAAGATTGCCATTTTTGTTCTGGACTCATCTCTTTATCTTCAAATTGTTCTTTGCTTCCTGATGGTCGGTCACCCTGAAAAATAAACCGTATAAGAAGACGCTGAATAAAAATAATTTCCTCTATTAACACATTAGCAACTTACATCATTGGATTTAGTAGGACGAAGCTGATTGCGAAAGAAATTAGATATAGACTTCTTCCAAGTTTTAGGATTTTTGTACGAGTTTAATTCTAAGCTTCCTGTACCTTCTGCAGGTATTTTTTTACTTTTCTTTCTGCACGTTTCTTCGTCTTCTTTAGGCACTGTCTCGTTTGGAACTAGATAAGCTTCAGGGCACAGCATATCGATTTATAATATCAAAAATCCTTTGCAGTTTTCACTATAAAGTATTCAAAATTATTTTTAAGTTATCACTGTCATGTCATTCCGTCATTTGTTTTTAAAAATGTCATTGCTGTTTGAAAAAGGAAATACCTATGTGTTCTTTTACGAAAACATGCAATCTTTTTTGTTTCAATACTTCTTTAATACAGCTTAGGTAGGTACAGCAATTTGTTCAAGTAACTAAATTATTACCACATCTATTTATGCTATTAGGTATACACCAAAACAAAAGTCCACAGTATATAAAATAGGTAGGTACTTTAGATACTTAATTGATAAAAATAAATCTACCCTGTCATTTTATTTGCAGTTTGAATTTGGCTATTGATGAGAGTAATTATTGCAAAAGGAGAATGACCAAACTGGTCCAAAAATTAAAAAATCTTCTTGCAAAAGTCGCAGATTTACTTTAGGCACACGTAATGTCTACCTTATGGTAGGTATTTGGCGTATGCGCCGTATATTAATCATCCAGCATAGTTTTTAGACAGTATCATAATTGATGAAAATAAATAACTATATCATTTTATAATAGTACGTGGAGAATGTTCGACTTTATTTATTACTTACCCAACTAATTATTAACTTTTAAAATGAAAAAAACAACGTATTAAGTATAATTACAATAATTGTTGGTAGAAAAAGTATATCTTTTTACTATTAAATAAAAATAACTTCGAATTACCCGAAAACTGGGTTAGAATTCGATGCGCATTTGCAGACATAGCTAGTCGAGGATTATGAACCCACCCATAATAATGTCCACTCTGGGACGCACATTTTTTTTGGACCAGACCTCATACTTATTTGGTTATTCTTCCTTTACAAATTAAAAATGTATGTGCGTTTTAAAAACTTGTTTATGGAATAGAACGCAGTTCGTAACTACAATAAACAACCATAGGTACAATTTACAATACGCATGCGCCGGGCCGCCAGCAGTTAAAGCGCGAACTCGCGAAATAGTATTTGTTTTTGACAGAAGTTAATTTAATTAAATTCTTATTTTATTAGCAAAATAAGTATAATGTCTGCAACGGCAACTTTTACGTCACAGGTAATAATATAAATATTTACTTTGATACTCAAACGTACTCACGAAAGAAATAAGATTTTTACACCTGTACGATCTTTGCTTGCCATAAATTAATGTCCTACTTACTTATGTCTATTGTATTATTAAAGCCTTTGAATATGATAGTGCAGTCAACAGTTACTACACTTTAGCATTCACAATTTGGGTTGGCTGATAACACCAGTCATATTTCAAGCAAAATCATGCAGGATTTTAGGCAGGATAAAAAAGAACTTTGGTAACCCTGTGTCTTGGTTCAAAGAATGCTCAATTTCGCTAAAAGTAACTAGATTAATCATGGGAAAGCTATGACGGAAAACCTTGCAAGGATTAAATAATTGGAAGCTTTAAAATAAAACTTAAACACTATTTTAACACCTTAATAAATATAATACTAGGTAATGGTCGGCGCTGTGGTGGTCGAGAAAAACGAACTGATCGCCACTAAATAAATGTCCTACCGGATCGCGTTGCGATTTACGGCTATCGATCATATTAGAGCATTGACTTTTGCAATCCACTATCTATCTCGTCCATTTTATAATAACAAATCAAAAAACAATTATGCATAACCTAAAATCACGCCCGCATACCCCTAAAGCGTAGGCAGAGGTGTGTGGTACACCCATATTTCGGCATTTGCCATCTAACGGGCATAAATTCAATCTCCGTGCTGCTACTTTGAATTACCAAATGGAACAGTCCAGTAACACTTAGCAGCACCATTGAACCAACGAGGCAGTCTGCAATTTGCGCAAAGTGTGCAAATTTATTTTCGTCTGTAACTTATAATCTTGTTATGTGTATCTTTCAATCAGGCTGTGGCAGAATGGGTCAAACTTTTCCCTCGTCAAGTAACAGAAACGTACACGAGTTCTGTAACGTTCATGAAACAGTTGACGGTGGTCGCCGTCAGCACGATAACTTATTTGAAGAATGTATTCCCTGAAGACAGTTACACTGTGGAGAACTTCGGAGGTATTAAGTTACGGATCTTGAAGAAGAAATGCAGGCATGAACTGGCGCATTTCGTTAGTACTGCGCTTACTCAAGCTTTTGAAGCGTTTGATAAGAAATATGTAAGTACCTAAAACTTAGTTGGTTTTTTTATGTCTAATAGCCAGTCTCCGATGAATGCGGTCTGGGTTGCCAGCAAATTAGGGCCTTTTTTCACTTTCTTTTTCAGCTCCACCAATTGGTCATATGTTTCTATGACGGCGAGTGTAAAGTCGAGAATTTAGTTGAATACCACATATTCGAGTACTTGTATAACCCAGATGGGGTGTCTATGAATGTGCACTCTAAAACACGGGATAGTGCTAAGCGCTCGACAAGGTACGCGTTCGATAACGTTAGAGAAAGGACTCTCCACATGATAAGGGCGTGTGTGGTGATCATGCAAGCTTGTCAGGATGAGATGCCGGCCTCCTATGATGTCAGCCTGCGTTTGTATTATAATGAAGGTAAGACATATTTACCAATGAAATGTGCTTGTATTAAAAAGCTATTTTTTCAATCCTTTTATTAGTGAAACAACTACGTTCTACGCTCTTCTAATCTATATAGACGCACCAGAAGGCTACCAGGCGCCAGGTTTCTTAAATGTTGCTGAAGACCAGGATCACTTGGAGCCAACACTGCCGGAAACTGTGAAGCTAGGCTGGGTGGAGACGCCGTACCATAGACTCACAGCTCGGACCTACATTAAGGAGAATATGGGCTCCAGCCACGAGGCCATCGTGAGTACCCTATTTTAGACGAAAGTAGGATAGTATTAAAAATAATTAACGGGCCTTATGGCGTATCCTGGGGAGGCCTATGTCCAGCAATAGACTGATGTGATGTAAAGCTGTATGGATTTTTTTTCTGGAGGAAAATAGTTCGTAGTGCCTCATAGTGGGCACGGTTTTAAACTATGCAATGCATGTCTGTAAAATGTTGAGCTTCTTAAATGTGAAATAGTTACTTACGAGTATGAAATTGTTTTCTAATGTTTAGGTATTAAGTCGGCTAAACAAGCACTGATAGTCTAAAAATTTAAACTCCAATTACAGCCGTCACAAAATCCACCAATGATGACCCAGAACGAAAAAGAGGATTTTGAAAGTAGTAAGTATACATACTTTATATAAATGTTTAAAATAATAATCCTGGTTTTTAAGCATTTATCTGCTGTGCAAAGATATTTTCTTAGATCAGAGCTCCCATAGAACATCGATTATCATATCTGTATAGGCTCTACGGGGTAATTCATGTAATTTATCTAAATTCCTTAAACACGGTATTTTATTTAGTTATTCGAGTAGATACTCGAATAACTAAATAAATATTGAACTTTACCAACTTTTTGTAATGAATATTGATAATTAGGTTCGGCTTTGAAGAGTGTGTCAGATACCAGTGAAAACCGTATTCAGTGTCCGTGCAATAAATGCGACAAAGATGGCGTCATCCTCATCACTTGCTAGTAAGTACCTTCCTGCTAAATTGTACATTATTTAGATACAAATATACACACCACACGTGTCTACAGTTACGTTATCGGTCCCGATGTAATAGGGGGAGAGCGGGCATAGCGCTATTTACCGCGCCCAAGACTCGTTGATGCCTACCTAATGGAAAAATCCAATAACACTTTGCTCAATTCGAGAATCCGACCCAGGATGTCAGGTTTTCATGCTCGCAGTCGAGCTTTTCAACCATTAGATCCTAGGCTCTGACAGCGGCAGACAAGAAGAAACAAAATTAGACAATACCCTCAATAGCACCTACAAGTACAACTGACTGACTGTACCATTGCTCCAAGTTACTGCAACACGCAACAACACGCGGCGTGCTTCGGCCTGCAGCGCGCGCATGCGCAGCGCGTCCAGCGCCACTGCTGCACCGACTGCTCGGACAGCGAGCCCGCGCGGGAGCCCACCGACCAGCGACTGGCTTTGCTCGGCGGCAAGAAGAGAGAAGTAGGTTTCCTTTTCCTAAACGATTCTTTAAAAAAACCTCGCCCCACACTAGAAATTTCATTTGGACAATGGGTGTGGGCAGTAGGTGCGTTTTACATTCATGAAATATACACATTACATACATACGTAACCAACACCCTGACTCGAGTAATTATTTATGTTAAACAAACCCAAAGCCCAGAAACCTAAGCGCAGAAGTCCAGGTAGTATTTTACCTTGCTCTATGTTTGGGCAGTTGCCAGTATTACAGACAACTGATAACTCCATTTCATTAAAGTTTCAATCAGTACCTACATATTTTCTTGTACTGTGCTGATACTACAATAACTAGAATTGGTTAAAAATAATCTTAACCAATAATTGCATAAAAACCTGGAACAAGCGAAAACTAATCTATTATAATATTTTTTTGTTATCTCAGTGCCTATGCATATTCCGTCGGGCGATCGAGTTGTGTTCCCATGTACCGGTTATCGGAGCGCAAGACCTAGTTGATAAATTTGCTTTATCGCTGGTGAACGCCTCCAAACTAATGAAGCTGTTGCATTCACACGGCATTATACATCAAGGATCGGACCCTGAGTAAGTTCCCATTGTATTGCATTGTATTCTTTATTGAATAATCACCTATATTAAGTTAGTAAGGTTAAGTAAGCTTCCATGCAAGTCAGCTGAGTGTAAGGGATGCCTGTGTATTATCGAATAAAACAATATTGCTTTTTAAGTCCACCCTCGCCCTTTTGATAAAACAATTGCTTAGCCGTCGATTGCTACCTCCCTAAAATGTCGCTTTCGCACTATACAAAAATATCTTTTGTACTTACAGTATGGTATCCCCGTGTGAAATAATCCATGACCAACTAAAATCTGTAATGAGTAAATTCTTCCAAAATGAAGAACTGGATTTGGTCGATCGTCTGATCGCCGAAACTCTTTCTCAAAGCAGTGCACCAGACCTAGTGGGAGAGGTGCTAAGTCCTATGGAGAAGGTGACTCTACAAAATGCTACAACACTTAGCAAGGTTGTAGAACCACCACCAGTACAAGTGGTAGAGGATGAGACTTTGAAAGAGTATAGAGATGCTATTATGCGCGATGTGGATGAAGAAAATGGGCTACCTCTGAGTGGCAGCCATAATCCTGTCAATGTTGAAGATTTAGGCAAAAAAACTATGAAAAGGAAGTCGAATACGGCTAAAAGATCCGGGGTTAGGACAAAAAGAGCAAAAGCGACTCAAGACTAATTTGCTTTATTTGTTTTATTATTAAAATTGATTACCCTTTTACCTAAATGGAAACATGAAAACTTAATGTTAACTTGTTGTATTCTTTGATTTAATTAATTAAACTGATTTAAGTACACTCTGATCTTAATTTGATATGGTGTACGTAATCATTGAGTATTAGTTATACCTACCCAATACGCTACTTCTGAAGTAGGTACACAGAGAGTCGACCTCGTTGGTTAGCATCTTAAATACTATTATTATAAAGTATTTTAATGTTATATTAAATATTGTTTCATGGAACTCGATATTTTAAAGATTTAATGTAATATTTCCATCTTAAGATTTTGTTTTTCTTTGAAAGGTTGTTCATACATAATGAACTAAAACGAATTAGTAAAGGTCCTAACACACTACCTTGAGGCATACCGTTATGTTATTCTGGACAAAAGTCTGAATTGATTTGTTTATTATTGTTTGCAGCATGACCTTGTTACTTGCATAATTTGCTTGTAATAATGTAGATAGAATATAGAAACAAGAATGTCTCATGTTCCCTAATCTGCTATTTTCCAGTAGAATAAATGTGTCCAACATCATTGAACGCTTTAGCCGTGTTCAAGGTTTATAGTAACTAGTATGAGCCTATTTAAAATAAATATTTTACATACAAAGATTTATAGACTGTCTGTTGGTTTAATAGCAACTCAGACTCAGCTGTATATTCCTCTTAACTACTGACGCCATAGTAAAAACTATAAAAAATACCTAAATCGTTTATAATTATTTATTAATAATATTATTATTATTTTCATAGTCACCGAAATTAGTAAACACTCGTCCCCAAAATTTCGGGTTTGCGTTCGGATCGGGCTCCTTGCTGTTCTGCGGTAAAGCCGTTTTATTCACTCTGTCCAACTCCAATAGTAACGAATTAAGAACTTCGGGATTCCTGTGGGGATAAAATCACATAAAGATGGTTTTTCTAGTTTTACTTTACACTACATATTTTAATGTATTATATTAGGTAATAACCATTTATTTTCATATTGATTTGTAGAGTGTTACAAATGCAACAAGTCTTTCAAATGTTTATAATAAATTATACTAACTCTTCGGCTAAGTTTCTTCGCTCGCAAGGGTCTTCGTCTATGTTATAGAGGCATGGTGCAACCAAAGGCTTGCATGAAGTTATTGGTATACTTTCATTACATGTAATTGTAGATGCTTCTCTGGAAAATAAACATTATGTCTTATGCGAGTGTAATGTGTATTTGGATTAAGAGTATTTGGTGATGGGTATTTAATAAAATTATGAGAAGAATTTTGGTCGATAGTTAAGGAATCAAATTCTTACATGTTTATTACCTATATTTACCTACCTGATGCTTGTAATTATGTCTTTACTCGGCATTTGCCTAATCTTTTTGATAGCTCCAGCGGAGTAGCTTTTGTATATTGAATTTATGTCGTATGTGTTTGAACGGCCGGATGGTCCGTACCATCGATCCCAAGTACCATTGTAAGTAGTGCCTAAAATAACAATACGTTATAAGTAAGAAACTGAATATTCAGGTATTCCCATAACGTATAGTAAGCTGATACCTTTATGTAATTTCCATTGGCCAACAGTAATTGAAGCATATCCCAACACATCATTTATATTATGTACTATATCAGTCCTGCGTGATGGTAAATCTTCTGACAAAGTGTCCCATAAGTCCATACCATCAATGTTTTCAAATACACTAGAAAAATAAGATTTATTTACTCACTATGTAAAAGAACTTAAGGAGTGCCATTTATTCATCATCAATAATCCACCAATAACACTTATTTCGATTCTATCAATGGCGTTCATGCGCTCACAAGAACAACGAGGCAGTCAGACCACCTTGCTTAAAACCACTCTTTGAGTTGGGTTATCTAAGTGTCAATTTTGTGGGTAGTCAAACAATAACATACGAACCTGATGTCTCCACCTGCAGCTCTATACAACGTGGGTAGCCAGTCCACAAGATGTAGCTTTTGTGTAGCGGAGCGCGACGGCCGTTTAAGAAGCGGACTCCATAACAGACCCGCGCCACGGACGCCACCTTCCCACCCCGTATTTTTAACCTGTAACGAGAATATATTTTATAATCAGAATGTTTTTGGCTGTTTTTCACACAAGTTAGTGCCTTTGTATTGTTTGAGGAGAGGGCAAATATGTACTTAGGTTCGTTCTGAAGTTCTGATGCAGCAGAAACTTCAGGTATTACAACTTACTTACAGGTATTTCAAAAAAAGCCTTGTAATGATACCTACCCCTTTTAAAGGATAGTTCGACGCAGCATTGTCGTTGAAGCCGGCAGCCGGACCGCCATTGTCAGTACTGAATATAATGATCGAGTTATTCAGTAACCCCCGCTTTTGCAGCGCATCTACCACTTTGCCAACCGATTCATCCATCTTGGAAAGAACACCTGAAAGTTTTAAAGCAATAAATAAAGTTCTAGGCCAGTTTTGCTTACGTAACCTTAAAAGTGTTAATTTTCAAAAAGATACTCTGGAGGCTTTATTCTAAATGATAAAAGAAACTTCAGGTTAATTGGACACTTCACTTCGGAGATAATATCTATATGGATTAACGCTGTCCTGGACTATAAAAAAAAAATATCTATCTTGAATCGAAATGTTTTAATATACCTTTACCACCTGCTCGTCACACTCACCTGCATATTTCCGCCTCTGCGTATCGTTGATGTGTTTAAATTTGTCGATAACAGAGTCAGGCGCCCGTATGAACTCGGATGGGTTCCCGCTATGCATAGCGGAGTGTGATACCATCAGAAACAGCGGCTCGCTATTGTTGTGAGCGTTTATTAACTGAAATAATGTTTGAACACACAAATTACACCTAATGTAAGGTAGGACGTGTTTCAGAAATCGCCACAAAAACATGTTTATCTAACTACCTAATTGAAAGCTTGACAATTATTTAATACGCGCAATTAAAAATTATCTTACTTTGACAGCTTCCTTTGTGTAAATGTCTGTTACATACTGTCCAAACAAGTCATAGGCCACCTCGTATCCTGAAAATGGAGAAACTTGATATTTACCTACTCAATTTTAACATTTCCACTTGAACATGATGTCTAGGCGTCTAGGTAGGTAGTTACGGTAGCTCCGCTTATTGAGCAGGCTTTTAAAATGTAGGGTATTTTACAAGCCAAGTAATGCTCAAATAAAGTCCACCGTGTTAACCTTGAACCCAATGATCACAAATCGCTAACTCAATGTGTAGAATGTTTCTTATGTGAAGAGAAAATAATCCTTTCCTTCTACAAATGCCTACCTACAGACTATAATTATAATGACATAGTATCGTTTAGTAACTTTAGAATCATCTCTCATTGTACCTATAACTGCATGTTATGAAATGATAGTCTACTTTAAAGTAAATTTATTAGGTGATACTGATATGACTAGCTAAATACGCGGCATAAGTAGAATAATTATTATAGTTCTATAACAGGTTTACCTTTTCTGAAGTCAAAACCCCATGAATTTAGCTCCATATTAGTGTGGTCATACATGTCGATCTTGCCACCCCATATCCCGAGGTGTGTATCGAACCTTAAAAAAAAAATAAACACCAATTATAAACAGATTCCATAAAAAACTTAGCTGCCTAAGTTCTTTGGAAGGTCAGAGAAGAAGCCTTTGCCCAGCCGTGGGAAGCTAGTTACCGTCCTAGCCTAGCCTAAGCCGAGTTAGGCATGGTTCAAAAAAAGTTATTTTAAATCTTACTTTGTTTACTATGCATACCACACTTTAGCACCTAAACTTTCCAGAAATTCTTTTAAGTCGCTCAAATTAAAAAAGTTATTTCTTACCTACCTAATAGTTTAGACTTAATTATGTGCATCGTGGAATTCGGGAAACAAACTTAAAGCGGTTGCAACAATACTGAAAAGAAAGAAGAAACAACATATCTGGTACTTACCCTCGGTTCAGAGGCAGATACTCCTTCTTGTAGTGTCCAAGGTGCCATTTACCGACCAGATGGGTTTTGTACCCTAAGTCTTTAAGGTACTGTGGGAGTAACTTCTCTGATAGAGGGAGACCCCTCGGTTCTGTGCCGCGTATGGCACCGTGCTGCATCCCTGGATGAAAGAAGGATCAAACTATTTACTCATAGGTAACTACTAAACAAAGGTAGAGTCCTACGTTAGGTAAGTACGTTAAGTATTTAACTATGAAAATAAATTATGGCGCACAAGTGGATTTCTTAAGGTAGAAACAAACTGGTACCACACACGCAACGTACGCTACGCCTTATGATATTTGGATGCTAGGGTGACTTGATCGTATAGATTTTAGAGCGCAGATACCTACGTGAGACCAGTGTGTATCTGCTGTTGTTACATCACGCTCTTAAAATACTAAAGTTATTTTTTTATTTCTTTGTCAATCAACCAAGCAGGTCGACCTTCTGCCCATCGGTTACTATATTTATAAACAAAGAAAATATTTACGCTATTTTTTGTTTGTTGTTTTTGCGTACTTGCACGTGATTAATGTTGTTAACTTGAGGACAAACTTAAGGTAAGCAATGATTGTTTGGTGTAAGAATATGAGGCTAATCCTGTTATTATTGAAAGGGAAATAAAATATCGATTCCTTATTAGAGTAACTACATGAAAATAATAACATCGATCAGAATTCTGATTTATGGCTTTCCGAATGGCGAAGTACTAAAAATTGTAAAGTTTAAACTTTACTAGCGCACTTCTGAAATAAGTAGGTCTTAGAACTTATTAAAATACCCTGCCGACTAAAACTGCTGGAGGTACTTACCAGTATGTATGGCATATTTGCCAGTCATCAATGTAGATCTGGACGGTGTGCATAAGGGGGTAACATAATAGTTCTGTAGCACGATGCCAGAGTACGCTAGAGCATCAATATTTGGCGTCGGTATCTGGTTGGAGCCGTGGAAACCGACATCATTCCAACCCTTAAAACAATAGATAGAGCGTGTGAAGTGTATCATTAATACTTAGCCACTGCACATATTGAGACAGCACTAGGTACTGCCTTTGTATAATAAAATAGGGCTCATAAGCAATGTCTTTTAACAAGCCGAAGTGTGTGTACGACTCTAAAAGTGGGACTTATATAGTCATAGTGAGTAATAAATATCAAGCCTTTTAGCAATGATACACACCACATGGTGCTCACACCGGTTTAGTCGCATCTTTCGACTTACGTCCCCGGCTTCACGACCGAAGGAAATTGTTATCTCAATCCGTCCCCCCATGAACGTGATAGTGTGATAGCAGTTGCAACTAAATTGGTTTATAGATTAACATAAACATAGGTAGGTAATATCATATGTTTATTTAGGTGACCTTTGAGGACATAGAACGTACACATCTACCTATATAATATTAATAATTTTATCTATCCACCAGTTGGGTTGAGAGACATTTAAAAATAACATGTACTTATAAAACAAATTGTATATGTATATCAACAATAATATTTTAATATTAGGTAAGCAATGTTTAAATTGAGTGGAGTCGGTACATGTGAAATATTTAAATTAACGCTAACTGAAATGCTTTGCTTTTACGATAAAGCTTTTAGCTTGTAAATGTTATTCTAGGTAGTAATCTGCAAATAACTGATAGCTATTATCCTCTATTGTAATTTTATACGTGTCAAAACTCTTCATTTTATATTTACCAAATCATCGGCTAAAATAAACACAATATTCGGCCTGCCGTCGCCCAAAGCCGCGCACGCCACTAGACACACACACAAGATCAACAACATGCCGCGTCGCTCTCCCAACCACGAATGCCGTCACAATGAGTACTCTGGACCAAACTAGGCTATCTGAAGACCCGGTGCATACTAATGTTCGGTACATCCTTATAGTAATTGATTTAGCGCGGTGGGTCACTCGGTGAAATAGAAAATATACGTTTGGAGCATTGATATAGTGTTGGAGGGAATGTTATTGACTCATGATAATGTTCGTATACTTAATTATATTTATCAAGAGAAGTATTGTATTACGATAATAAATGGGCCTATAGGTCACGTCCGATTTTATACATTTTGGTAAATATTTTTACGACGGATTGTTGGATAGTAGAGATCCGGTTTCGGAGATGAACGGTTTATTTACTTACTTATCAGATCCGATATTAGTTTCGGATTATTTAACAGGATCGTCTAGAAATACCTACAGTGTGTCTGGCTTATCTTCTTATTTCTCATATTATTGTACTTGGTATAATTAGTAAGGTTCAGCTTTAATCCAGTCCAGTAGGTAATGCGTGAGGGCGGAGGAAACATAGTACTTCGTAAATAATATATATAGTACCTATAGTACAGGGTGATGATATAGAAAACAAGAGATACAAATAATACAGTTTATTATCCATACAAATTACAGTCCATTAACTTCACGTATCACACACAGTCGAACTTACGAAAAATAAAAGCAATAGAGACCATGCGTTTATATTACAGCTGCCAGAAACAACCGTCACGTTTCGAGTGTAGGCAGGACTTACAGCGCACAATGAGAAAAACAATTCAAGGTTTTGTCACAAAAAAATATTAAATTTTCACCTTTCTACTAATCTTTTATTCAAATGATAAATTTTGGCAAATTATATCAATTTGGTGCGTCCTATACGTTGCATATATGCCACTTATGTACGAACTATAGATTTTAAATACTAATGATTCGTTCGTGAAGTTTTCATAGATGAGTTATGTAGTATGGCCGTGAGTCCGTCGCCGAGGGATCGTGCTCATTTACTAGATATTAATACGAACGTTTTGATATCTTATTTGTTCTAACTTCACGTCGCGATGTCTTCACAAATCCCTATGATAATAATTTGGTAATGATGCAAAGAAGAAGCTTTCCTGTATGAATATACGAACTAATCGTGTTAGATTAATATAAGGTAAGCCATAACCTTCCTGGAAACTAATATTTTGCACGATACAATTATATATTATAGTTTTTTCACCTTATATAATTATAACTAGGTACTAACCAAAGGGAAAACAAGGCCAAACATGAAACTGTTGTACTTATGTATTTATTTCATAGTTTAACACACACATTCGATAACTATTGAGTACCTTACATGAGCACGATCCTAAGAAAATAATAATTATAATAATAGTGAACATTCAAGTACGAAAATTATATTACAATACGGCTATAATATAAAGTTAATACCGAGAACAAGCAGGTTTTATCTAAATGTACAGGTCGTGTAGGTATCATGTAAAAGGAATTATCGTATAATAATTTTCATTTTACTATTAACATTAATACACGGTGTTTCATGTCGTTCTAGAGACCACGTCCTATTCAGTCAGCCATAACGACTAACAAACGAGTAGTAGAAGTACTAAAAACTATACTAGGTATATACTTTAAGCAGTTTAGATTGCAAGTTTATACTTGCAATCTAAACTGTTAGCGGTCATAAACAATAAAATACGTAAAACAAACATTTTAAAAGTAAAATATTTTTTATTTTTGAATGCATATGACCCTAAAACGACACGAAGATCACCGGGTACAAAGCCGTCAAATTATATACAGACAAACCAATTATGGTAAACCCGCTACAAATTAACGAAAAACATACAAAAATTAAACTACTTATTCCACATTATATATAAACGTGTAGCGTTCATTTATGAACGAAATTCATAACAAAATAAATATGGACACACAGTGCGTGCAATGTATATGGCGTTGACCTAATAGAATGCGAATGCGCGATCAACGCAACTTCGCGCGAACTTAGTTCACATATTCGCGTGCGCGCTCAAACATATTGATCTCGAATAGCAAACTGCAAAGCGGGCTCCGCTGTTGCTCGCATTGTTTATAAGCGCGATGATCGCGCATTCGCGTTCTATAAGGACGACGCCTATGACTTCGAATTACAATCTACAAAAGTGTTTTCAACCGAATGTAAGATGTCATAGATGAGAATTGGTTTCAAACTCTTTTGTCGTCGACTGTCGTACGAATAAAACGAATTCTATTTTATAAGCTATACATGTGTTAATCGTAAAAATGCAACATAGGTCCTTTTAACATTTGTTCACTACATTGGTCACATATTAAAACAAAGGGACGCTGTAAAGATCTTTGGCAGTACAGAATAGAAATTATATAATATATTATTATGTAGCACGAAAGACGAAATAATAACAGCTTGTTTTAAGTTAATATTCATATGCATATCTACTATTATAATATTAAAAATAACTTAATTGTTGGTCGCACAACTTTACCCATATCATCCCTTATTTGCTCGAAGAAATTATTGCTCTAATTTATCTAATGACTATTTAATACTTTAAAACGTTCGACATAACTATTGTATGTAAAAATAGTAGAATTACTTTATATTAATGTTTGTATAAATATCAAGAAGTTATTATTTAGTCCTCAAATAGAAGGAAACCGCGAAATATAACTATTACGGGCAAGAAAGACAGACAAGAGTATAATTTTCTATAATATATTATATTATTAGACTAAATATAGCTTAACTACATAAAGGAAAGTTTCTAAAGAAGGCAAATACGTACTTTTATGTTGAGCAAATAATATCATTATGTAAGTGTTAAAATAGCAGATTACAAGTGGAGAAGCCCGGAAACTAAAAATCCATTCATAGTTTTGAAACTAGGAAAGATGGAAAATTATGTCAAACCATTTCTATCGGTAGATATCAAAGGTTAGACTTTTGTTAGTTCAATAAAACTAGCTTTGGTCACACTTGTTCTCTTTGGTAGCTTATCAATAATTAAACATAAGCAAGGCAACTAAATGAGTTTCAACGCTAATCGAGACAAATAAGAAATGTTCATGTGATTAATTGTACATTCATAATATCTAAGCTCAACATATGAAGTGCCGTATTAACACTAGAGCCGGCACGGCATACCGTCCCGTGACGTCACCAGTGCCAACCGAGCGCGGCCCGAGCCCCCGCTCCCCTACACACAAACGCTATGACAACACACCGCCTCACACACGCATACACGTATTTGAACTATACAGACGTACTGCTCACAATACTATTTACTCCTTACGAGGTTTGCGTTTCCTTTGACCGTCGCCAGCGCCTTCTGTGTCCACCAAAGGAGTGGTCTGCAAAATAAAAGAGATATTATACATCAATGGCCATATACGATAAGTGATCTAACATGAGGCACAATTTCCCGGGATTCATATTTCTTCCTAAGTCACCTTTTACAATTTACAACAAGGAGTAATGAAGCAAAAAAAATCCTTTTTAATTTTAGACACAACAAAATTTACAAATCAAGACAAAAAATAGTTTACAGTTCCATCCATTTCATTTATTACTAACGTTAGTGTTCATAAAATATCATTGTTAGCACTTTTCGAATCATTCATATGGGTCAAAAATTAGTGCACTCCACAGATATCATTACCAAGTATATGTTTTAAAAGACATAAAAGTGTGTGCCAGTATCATTTTACTTACATCATTAGTAGTCGTGACCTCTTCAGCGTCAACTTCGACCTCAGCCTCAGGTCCCTCCAGGTCCGACTTGCTGGGCCTCTCGAGTTCCTCTCTCAAATCTTCCTCGGCCTCCGATAGATGAGGATCGTCCTCCGCAATACCGTCAGTCTTCTTCATATCAACATCGGAATCCTGATGATAAATGTTGTTTAGAGTTTTTTAATCTTACCCGCTTATCATTGTCCTACTGCTGTAAAAGCCTCTTCTCATATAGCCGCCTATAAAGAAGGAACAAGCATTCACATTGCTAGCTGACTGCGGGTTAGCGTTTGTTTCAAACATTTAACGTTTGTAGTTCCCCAAGTAGTTGTTAATTAGGACTTTAAATCACTCACATTTAAACGCAAATCATAAGTCCAATATAATAAGTGGCGAGCCCTTCTTTTTATCAGGTAAAATTTGGTGAGACTCCTCCTACATCTCACTATTTCGATAAAGGAAAACAATAGAACTCTTCTTTGTATATTTATTATCATAAGCCGGAAGACGACCACTGTAGAACAAAGGTCTTCCCCTTAGAACGCCACAATGAATGACAACTTGCCATTTGCATTCAACGGTTGCCTTTGTATATTGTTCTATAAGAAATCCGTTCCCACAGTCGACAATATATATTTTGATAAGGTATTTTTAGAGTTCTATATAATCTTGTAATATATCTTTTGTAGTTCGTGTAAATGGGAAAAAAAACTCACCGATTTAGGTCCGCAACACACATAGGCGATAAGTCCCACAACGATGAAGGTGCCAACGATGACGACGGCGTATATCCAGGGGTTATCGCCGGCGAACTTTATCGCGCGGTCCAGTACCGAGTCCTGTGGGAGTTAGCGATGCTACACACTAGCGTACTACTATGTTCACACAAACATATGGATAGCAATAAAACTATGGAGAGGAAATAGTGATGTACTTAGCCTGAAACTTCAAACTGTCGATATAAGACAATCATAACAACAGTTGCAATAATTATATTTACCTATATATGAGTGGATTGCTAAATGATAGGTATGGCGTCGAGTAACCTGTCTTTATAAATAAATAAACTGTATATAACTTCTTCAGTTTGCTTTATAATGTTACTATTGGCGTCGCAACGTGTAACAAGACATGTAGTATTTTACACAAAACTCTAGCTTCAAACTCTACGATTGCCTTCGCGCCGTGTAACTTGTAGCATGTTACAATACAAGCTACAGTAGTATAGGACCTCGTTAGCTCGTCGTATGAGGCACGCGATGTATGCCACGATCGGTATGGCCACGTATACACCGTACAGCGCCCACCAGCCCGGCTTGTAGTTCATAGCGCGTAACATGCGACCCCACAGCGTTTGCTAGTAAGTACGGCTTTATTTGAAGAAGATGATTTACGCAAATAGCATATTTTAAGATAATAGGCGTACCGCTAAATTTGTGTTGGGTGGTTACAATCTTAAGTTAATTTATTTATGCGTTATATGTGCGCAGAGACGGGAAGTTTTGTCTATTGGCAACATGATAAGTATACTTATTTATTAATTACAAGGTGAATTATTAATTTAAAACGCGATTCAATCATTATCCGCAAAAGAAAAGTGACAAAACACTAAAAATAAAAATAGAAAAGAATGGCGAATATATGGGGCTGACATAACGTAATGATTTTGTAATCTAAGACATAATATAATAATGCCAATTGCTATTCTATATTTTTTGTCTATCGTTTTCCACTTAACTAAGGGGGTTGTAGTTTCAATGCAGGGGTACTATATAATAACTCACCGAGTCTCTGGAGATCTTGGCCCGTTTGGGCATGAATGTGAGCTGCGCCCACTCGTCAGCGACGGCCGTGTCGTCAGTGATGATCAGGTTGTCGAACAGCAGCAGCGGGGACATCGACCACAGCTCGAAGCCGACTGCGTGCTACACGGAATAAATACAAGTTACGTTTTCTATCGATGAAAATATTTTTTACTTAGTAGAGGTGCTTCTAAACTTTTTTAATAAAGCTATTATTTTTTAAAAAAAGCTTTTATTTAACTTACAATGCTTGTATGTATGTTAGTTTGTTGGGGCCAAATCTTGTGTTGTTTACGTGTAAGATTGTGACACCTAAATACTATTAATGAATTACCCAAATGTGTGATATAGTATGTGAAATCTTTTCTAAAACAGATTCAATATTCAGCTAGACAAAGATAGCCTGTTTGTTAAAATCAGACCTGTGACTCATTAGATCTGTTTGAATATTCCGTTTCTAATTTTGGAAAAAGTTATAAGTAATAAATAGCGTGTGTATACTGTATGTGTGTGGTAAATGTTATGTGTACTACTAGCAATCTAGGCAGTGTGAGGTACTTACGATGGGCGTCATGCGGAAGGGATGGTCGTCCTTGAAGTGGTGCGGGTTGGGGATGCGGCGCGGGGTCCACTTGCCCTTGTAGTTGGGGTTGGGGACCAGCGGCGCGCGCCAGATGCCCTGACACACGGACATGGCCCGTTACTTACACGGTGTATGATATCGTTTTAACAACATCCTGTATTCTTCGGATAGGTAGAAGAGTACAGTACGGTAAAGTACCTTTCTGCAGTTATGTTTCAGAACAAACAACGACTTGTATTCCCCGAAGAGGTGGGCAGAGGAGACTTTAAAGTACCCCCAAATTTCACTAATGTTATAGGACCCATTGTAATAGAGGGCTAACGTAACTGTACCCGTAAAGCAATGCAACTAGAACACGTCTTGATCTGACAACTGCCGTGTCACTGTCGCACAAATCTAAACTGCATCGTAACAAAATTATATTTGATTGGGAATAAAATTTTGAATTTGAACAAGTTCACGCACACGTAACCGCGTGTATAGATGAGTTGAATTACTGCGACTTTGACTCAATAGAAAAAAAACCCACATCTTTTCCGGGATTAAAGTAGACTATGTCTACGATAGAGGTGTGAGAGAAATAAATAGATGTCTACCCCAAAGGACCCTTCTAAATATCGATAAAATAATTTGAAATCGAATGGAGTTTCAGGGATTACCCTGCATAGTTTCGGAGATTACATACAAAAACAAATTTTAGCTCTTTTCTAATATCAGTATAGATTATTCAGCAGTATTACCTTGTAGTTGGGGTTAGGAATAGTGGGTGGCTTCCACTCCCCGCAGCCGGCGGCAGAAGCACAGGTAGGGTTGTCGATGAGGGGCGCTTCCCATTCTCCATCCATATCCTCGTCCCAGTCTTCAGGTTTCTTCGCTTCAGGGTCTGGAAAATTAGGTAATATTCATTAAAATAATCGTAGCACGTTATGTACGTAGAACTCATTATGCCTTTCAAAAATAATGTGTCATGTTTTACAGTTTTTACTCTACACATAATAATTACAACAAATTAGTCTAAATAATTACAGATTTATTTATAAGTACCTTCATAACTGTAACTATAGAGACAACTGGATTCTTTAATATGGGAATGCGTTAACTTTATATTTTTAATGTTATAAGCCCAAACATTATTTTATTTTACGACCAAATGCGTCTCACATCAGTTACTGGCAGCGCTAACATCTCACAGGGGCACGTCTTCGATATTCACTACGTATATAAGATTATCAAGTCTAACACTAGTCTAGTCCACAGTAGTACGAACCTGGAATCGTTTCCGGTTCATTATCCAGCCATCCATCAGGTTTAACAGCGTTGGGGTCAACAATCTGGGCAGGCGCATCCTCGTCCCAGTCTTCTGGCTTAGTCGCAGATGGGTCCACAATCTAAAAAAGTATAATAATAAATTTTAACTTTAAACAAAGAGTATTTGTAAACAAACTATCAGTTCTTAATTCTAGATTTAAAATAGTTACTAGCATTGTGTACAACATTTTTGTTTACTCCATTCTGAATAAACAACACAATACGTTTTGCTGTTTTGAATGAGGACACTGACCTTTTAGGCATAGTGCCAGATACAATTCACTTTGCAAACAAACAAATGAAAATGATTAGTACATAAGAAACTTACATCTGAGTATACCTTGTAGAGTGAAGCACAAGGTGAATGTGCCAATCAAATTCTTTTGTTACATTTTTTTTTAATACTTGATACTAAATTTTAATCTTGATAAATTGTATGTTGATAGAATATTTTGATAATTATGACAGAAGTTCAGGACTTAGTGTGGGTGTCGATGCGTGCTAACATTCGCTAGATTTGCATACATTTATAAATAATGTAAGGAATAATATTGTAATTTGTGCCTGACTAAACAACCCACCTTTTCCCTCTCGTCCCAATCTTCTGGCTTGGAATCATTAGGATCATCGATTTCCTCCGGCGGGTTGACGGGCGGAGTGAAGTCTTCGAGCAGAGAACCGGCATTCACTTCCTTACTGTCCACGAGAATGCTGAACGTGTTGTCCGGACGAATGATGAGTGTGTACAAGTGAGGCTCTTTGTCTTTGTAGATATCGTCCAGGCGCTGGCTGCAATAGTTTTTATACATGTTTGAGAGGTGTGTAATTCACCTATGTTATAGATCCCATGTAAAGGGTGAGCCTATTGTTTGTTTGATTCAAATACACAGGCTTACTCAAAACACTACATTGTCAAGCTGTTTGGATCTTTGTCTTCACAAAAGGAGTAGGTCTCATGAAATAAGGTGCGAGCCAAAAGCCATTAAATCGGGCACAGACATAGTGTTGCTACTGATAATGATCTACTGAAGGAATCAAATAATATTTTGCCCACAACTAGAATCGAACCTAGGGCGCTTTGCGTACTCTAGAGAAACTCAGTAAATAGTGTATGGCCATTAACAAAATAAGAATCAAACAGTTTTATCAACATAAATGACACATCACTTACGTTGGTTTCTTGCTATGCTTCTCTTCAATGGTTCCATTCTTGGGGTTCCTATGTCTGAAGATGAAGTGGAGTTTGTTGTCGTTGCCGCACTTGTCGGGCCCAAACATGATGGTGTAGGGAGTCTGGTCGTAGAACTTGCGGAGATCCGCTTTCGTGTTGGTGCCGCGCGATAAGAGCTTAATGTAAGCGCCACCGCAGTTTTGTCCCTCCTGGAAATTTTGGATGTATACATGACAAGCTTTGTGATTAAGAAGAGACAAGTCTAATTTACAAATTCGTTATTTACACGCAAAAACTTCTGAAATTAACAGTACTTTGGATAGGTCAAGGTAGGTAAGATTTAGGGCAGCAGCTGAGTTAAATAGTGTGTTTCTATGGCTTCCGTGGGTTAGCTCCCATATGAAGCGAATACTTGTGTGATGAAGAGGTATGTCTTTTAATTTTGTGCATGTGATATGTCATGGTAAGTTTTTGTTCATGATGGTGTTCTAAGGCCTATGCTCATCAGTTTTGTAAAACTTACCTACGATACGAATAGTAGTAGTGAGTTTTACCAACACATGTCTATTAGATATACAAAGATACTATACACAAAGCAAATAAACCCATTTCAAACCATCCAACCACGTCTAAAATCTGTTTTAAACGCTGCACCTAATTGAATTTTTAGTAGAGCATTAAAAGTAATTCAAAGAGATAATTTGACAAGAATACTCCATGAAGGATGTGATTTACATCGGCCAGTATAAACAAACAAAAAAATATTGACGCCAATGAAACGTATTTATAGCAGTAACGTGATGCAGCATTTCCGAAAGCAGTTTTGGACAGCTTCCAGGATATGTTTATGATAACAGTATGACTGTGTGGATCCCTCAATTTTTAATAGTTCACAGAATGGCTTTGTAATGTTGGAAGACCTGGATTAGAATTGTGGC
The DNA here is from genome assembly GCA_946251915.1 of Abrostola triplasia. Lineage (NCBI taxonomy): Eukaryota > Metazoa > Arthropoda > Insecta > Lepidoptera > Noctuidae > Abrostola > Abrostola triplasia. The sequence continues at coordinate 2,656,095 of OX276426.1, forward strand.
TTAGTATTTTGACTGCATTGCTGATTCGGACTCGATTCTCCCACAAAGACATCTAATTAAGTATAGATTTTTGATAGAGATATAAATGTTAAATTAAGTTTTTTAAATGAACCAACATACGTGTTTAGTACCCTAATGCCAAAATTAAGTTCAATATTATGCCTATTTGCATGGTCTCCTTATACCCATTTAAAACATATATTAAATTTATAACAAAGCTTTAAATTTTTTTATGTTTTAACAACATAATATTCGACCTTTTCAGTACCTAATTAGATCAATCACCAAATTAGGCTACAGCTTTACATTAATTAACTTAACAGTACAAGATTCTAATACCACATACATATTTGAATGTATGACGCAATATACGTCTGAATTTCACAGAAGGTAAGTCTTACGCGGTAAATATGAATAGGCTTGAATGCTTAGCCGATAAGCCAATTAGTGACTCAAACCAATATAACTTTTACTGTCGTACCTACAATGTGTTACAAGGACTTCCAATGTTAAAGAATATTCATATTGTACTGCGCGACATTTAATTAAATAAGAACCTAGTTTTGTATTTGCATATCATTATTTCTTGTTCAATCATTATAGAATAAACTGACTAGACGGATTGGCTTCGTAAAACACATTTGAAATGATGATGGATAGAAGGGGACTAAAGGTGCATTTTAAACAAAATTAATAAAGAATATAAAATCTATGTATTTTGCTGCATGCCTAGGACCCTGCCGGCGCCCATGGCTTGGTATGAATGTAAATGCTCTGTTTCCAAAATTACAAGTACGTAATGTACGTACATTATTTTTATGTGTCTGCTATGGCTTAGATATAGGTACATCATGCAATATACACGACAGTCAACATTTTTACAACGACTCGTCCCATAAATGCGCCATTCTGACACTTATACTTGCTTGTTTTCTCAAACCTGTTCAACAGTTTCTTATCTATTCACGGGGTCAATGTCTCTTCAAGCCAGACATACAACATTATGCGAAAACTATTAAGGCTGACAATAAAGCCTCTTTATATTCTAACGGATGACATTAAAAAAATGTTCTAATGTTTCAAACGATCCCGGCTCCCCTCTAAGGCTAGGGCAGTCGAAACCAAAGTTCGAACGAATAGCTGTAGGATATTTCGAATATCTGCTATTTGACACGAAATTAGTAAGTTGCACTATAATTTACCTGCATAGTAACTTCATACTGGACTATAAGGGGCTTGTCTTTGAACTCAAACGGTCTTTCCAGCAGTGTTGAGATCGCAGCATGTTTAGCTTCAGTAGTTAACACTAGACCCAAATCATCTTTGAAGATCTTCCTGTTAGGAGGTTGAATCTGAAAGATATTAAGCAGTTTAATATAAAACATCAATAATATCTATATATATAAAATTTTCGTGTCACAGTTTTCGTTCCCATAGTCCTCCGAAACGGCTAGACCGATTCTCATGAAATTTTGTGAGCGTATTGAGTAGGTCTGAGAATCGGCCAACATCTATTTTTCATACCACGAAATTCACGCGGACGAAGTCGCGGGCAACAGCTAGTATTATATAAAATGAGTGTGTGAATGAGTGGAAGACGTGCAGGAATAGTAGTTTTATCTAGTATGTTCTGTTAATGTATGAGAGCCGTATTGGTTGACTTACTAATATAAAATAAGGCAAGGGCTAGTTATCTTTATATATACACATTTGCATGTCAAATAATAGAGAGGTGAATAGACTTAACAAGTAGTTACCTTAAAACACTTGTTAGCATCATTTATAAGTAAGGGGGTTAGTGTGTTAAGAAAACCCTGTCTGTTCAGTATTCGACTATTAATAACTTTTATTATAGGACAATCCCAAAAATTGAAACAAAATTCTGCTGTTTCATACATTTTGTGGAGTACAGTATATATATTTTTCTCACTATGGCTTCATAGTAAAAGTTGTTCATAGTTGAATGCAACAACCTCTATTTTGATCACTCAGGGTATATCACTGACAAAGTGTTAGGATACAATAGCACACCCTCTTGCCTAAATCTTAACAAAATACAGACGGTATAATACATACACACTACTACATAATACATACAGAATATCTCAGTATTTAATAAAATTTGCTACATTGTAGTCTGACATTAATTATTAAATAGTTGCGAGTTCAGTCAGATTTATTACCTCTTAGTAACAAGTTTTACAATACATAATGGTTAGGTTATGAAATGCTTCAGTTATGGACATCTAGATAACAATGATTTTGAGATAATGGGAACCGTGACATGTGCACATATTATCTAGGTGTATGGTATAAAATAGTAGTACTATTGGCTTTGTCATTCACTTATATGCTAGTTTTGTACAATTAAACTTGCATAAATGTACATCTGGTTTTTTTTATATGATGTACCTATTTTCTTGCAATATACCAGACATATTATGTTGCTTTATCCAAGACAATACAATACAAGTTTTTTTGGGTTATGTATAACTGTTGTGTAGAGAATGTCTAACTAATAATGGTTAACTGTAGTCTAGAGAATTCACTTACCTCCCATTTACCATCGTACTTGGCTATATTTTCATCAACTCCCTGTTTCTTAGCTTCAGACTTCACCCATTTCTTTTTGAAAGCATTTTCATCATCAAAATGCTCAGTAAGGTACACCTTTTCAGGACTTATTTGTGGACTGTGGTACTGGTTGAGATCTTCTTCCACAGTCTATAATGAATATGAACAATGTAACTCCAGTTATTAACACCTCAACTACTATGCATACATTAGAAAAACTATAGTACTATTGGTCACCTATTGACTACAGCGGTGCTCAACATGTTAAGACAATTATAATATATTACCAATTTTGTAATAAGTTGCTCAACATTAAGATAGCTTTTCTAGAAAGCTAAGTAAATAGTTCTAGAGCCGATAAAGATATTAAAAAAAATTACACATAGCCTCAGAAGGTTGGGTTGGTATATTCAGTGGACTTTAATCACATTTTATTAACTAGGCAGGGATGAGGACCTTGTCACCCCGTATTGTAACTTTATGGCTGTATAAACAGTTGTTAGGCAAGGGAAACATGGATTCACATAATTAAAATAAGTTGTAGGCTAGACTATTTTTAATTCAGAAAATTATGACTAAAACTTATGTGAATTGTGAACATAAAAATCTACACACTATATCATAACTGCTATTTACATAAAATAATGTGATGCTAATAGAGAGAAGATACTGTATGGCTGATCACAATGCCATAAAGCACTAGTATAACAATTTATTGGTTTGTTTTTGAATAGAATGACTTGGCACAAAAGTGCAAGGCTTGAACAAAAAGATACATTATTTCTATAGTATAGTATTATAAGAATTTGTTTATGTGTATATTAGATAAAGGTACATTGATAAAGTGAAAGGAAACCTTGGAGTCATATCAGTCTTAGAATCTGTAAGGAACTGGAAGAATGACTAGTTAGTAGCTTTTGTCAGGTCAAGGTTCATAGGTAACTAGACCTACATTTAGGTACATTATCTCTAGATAAAGAAGTAGGTCACAAACAGTAAATTTTAGTGCAACAATCAACATATTTTTTGCAATCAAGCATTGTAACTTATTCAGGTCATGTAACCTATAAGAACTAACCTCCACGGTGACTTCGTCGTCTCCATCGTCACTATCGGCTTGGACCACACCCGCAGCACTAACTAACACCAGTAAGGCACCTAACAGGTATACTTTACGGCTAAATAAAGCCATCTGAAAAATAAAATATTCTGGTGACGGAACACGTCGGCTGTCTAAAAAAACGTCGGCGATATCTGAGATTCTGAGAAAACTTTCGACAACACTCTACCACGAGAACTAGACTTAATTTGATTAAAAATTATGAATGATTTTGTGTAGCGTTCAAACACCGCAAGTGTGGTGCAGCCGGATAACGGAAATCCTCAATAAAGGGCGAACAGCACCATTATTAACAGAATTTTATTAAAAATACATTGCCCTAACCATTACCTCAAATTATATTTATTTCACTTATTGCTTTGAACGTTACAATATATACGATGCACAGAAATCAAATACAGTTCCCACTGAGAGGAATTTGATTTTCCTGAAAATTTTCAGCCAATCAAAAACAAACAGTTGTCAAGGTAGCGATCGAGAATTTTCCGAAGCGTTCACATTTATTAAAAATCCAATAAAAAACGAATCATAATCCTTATCATTTTTGTGCAATATCTTTACATATTTTGTAAATAATAACATTGCATACTAATCCATAAACATTTATCAATCACACTATTTTATAATATAAGTCTGAGTAGCACATTTACATAGCTTCGAAGTGGAAAAAAATAAAACAGTTGAGCTATTACTCTATTAAAATAGAAAGGTCATTCATCAAAATGTCATTTGATATGATATCTCTTTCGCACTCATGTAGTTTCCTGTTTATGATCCTCGTCTTTATCGCGTTGTGAAATGTCAAATTGTCTTCCTATGTAATACTACAATAATCGTGAGTATCGCACCGGGCGGTTAACGTTACGGGTTTAGTTTTTTGTATTTCGTTCGTGCGTTCGTGTCTTGTTGAAAATCTTGTTTTGCCTTGAAGGTGATGTATCAAAACATCTTTTGTTTTATTGTTAGTGTTTCCTTGTGAGACCGCAGTATTCTCACGAACCCTTTAAACATATTGTGTAAGTATTGTATACGCATGTAAATAAACAACACGGTATACCGTATGATCTTTGCAAATATTTAGTTCTATTTAGATTCTAAACATGATTAATCGTCAGAGAAAATCTGTGTATGTATTTATTAATTTCGCTTAAAAATTATGTACCCTTTTGATAGTTAATTGTCACTGGTTATTAAAATAATTATCGTGTTGTTTTATGGTCAATTATCACTTAATAAACCTTTATCTTTAACCGTCAATATATTACCACGAAATGTGATTAATATTTTCTGATAAAAAGATATTTAATTTCAAGAGTAGTAATTTTTTGTCAATGGTCTTGTAATCTTTATATTACAGGTGTAGTTATTTATGTAATATTACAAAATAATATCATGTTTAATTTATAGAATACAATATTATAGAAAATGTAATTAATGTAATTTTTTTCAGCATCATGAGTGTGTCAAGGCGGCAGTTATTCCGCCTTTTAAGACTCCGTAATATTTTAATGTTGACTCTTATAGTCACATTATTATATATAATGAAGTTATTGTCGCAATTTGATGTTAGTAACCAGTATGCAAATCAGGCTCTACAAGTTTTGCAAGTGCCCCGGAATTTTCTTAATAAGAGAGATTATTTTGTGCCCACCACTTTGAAGGTAAGTGATCATTTTCATAATTTAATATATTAAAAATAAATGATAAATATACTAAGAATATAAATGATTTAAATAATAGAAAAGAAACAAGTAATAAAATTGGTTCTTAACTTATTAAATAAAATTTGATAAATTTTAAAATATAAAGTTATAAAGTTGAGGCTTATTTTTATTTTGTATAATAATATAACATTTAACTACAATATATGATAAAACCAATGATAAGAATAATATTTGGAATACTTGTAATTAATTCCATAGATGTAATCTTTTAATGGATAGTAACCACTGATAATAAATTGGTATTCAATTAAATGATGCAATCATACATAATAAATCTATTTAAAATTGTAATCATATAAGATTTTTAGTCTAACAAGTATTTTGATTCCAGAAAATTGACTGGCATGACTACCAACTGATAAACAGCGAGAAGAAACGAGTGGGTATGTTGGAAACTGATTAATACAGTAATAGTACTATAAATCCATTATCAGTTCATACATAATCTATACTAATATTATAAAGCTGAAGAGTTTGTTTGTTTGTTTGCTTGAACGCGCTAATCTCAGGACCTACTGGTCCGGTTGAAAAAATATTCTAGTGTTAGATAGCCCATTTATCGAGGGAGGCTATAGGCTATAAAACATTCGAAATTCATGCGGACGGAGTCGCGGGCGGAAGCTAGTTTAATGATAAAATTGCTATGCAATATTACATACCAAGTTAAACAAAATTTCAAATTTGACTAAAATAGTTTCTATAGTAGTCCATACCCATTCACACTATAATTTGATTACCTCAATCTAAGGGCATAGAATCACAATGATTATATTTTAACTTGCTTAGCCGCAGCTAATCCAGAAATCTAGAGATAAGAAATATATAATATTTATTACGTAAATAATACATTTTTCCGCCAACTGTCGTTAAAAGCGATAAAGTACTTCGTATTTTATATCCCTGTCAATCGATTTGCATATGTTTGTTCAAGTGTATGCACCTAATGCACTGTTATTTTAAACTTTTTGAAAGATCCTATAATAAGTATTGGCTTAAACAAGAAACAAAATGTAACTTTATTACTATAATACATACACCAAATTGGCTGATTAATTTATCAGTGGTATTTCATACTGAGTCGCTGTCGACAGATACGAAATGAATGCTTCCTGCCCCCCTTACTATGGACTGTAATTATGCTTTAAGATACCACGGTAGGGGGGCTATTAATTGTAAATAGAACTCATTCACACTCGTAAAATTTTGGAGCGCGAATCAATATTATTAACTTACTATGTAATTGGTTCCCGCGGTTTCGCGTCAACCTACAGGAATCACGTTAATTAATGTTTATAAATTATAGCCTATGTGTTTTTATGATTCTTAGGCTATATTATTGTAAAGTTTTATCAGAATCTGTTCAGTAGTTTTTGCGTGAAAGAGTAACAAACATCCATCCATTCATGCTCTCACACCGCGTGTATAATATAATTCCCACACTGAACTGCATTTACAGTATTCATTTGACTCGAATCTTCTGCCACTCATTTTACTGTCCTAGAAATATATACTCGTGTCGGTATAAACTATAAACACTCCTCCAATGTGTGTAGTTAGTTTTATCGTACTTTTGGGACTCCGGTCACTCAAAAAAGCATTATGTATTAAGTTCCACTTTACTTCAACAGGATTAGGTGAACAAGGATTTCCAGCACATTTGCCAAAATCTGATGCAGACTTAGAAAAAGAATTGTATGCAGTCAATGGGTTTAACGGTGCATTGAGTGATAAGATTCCACTAAACCGTTCCCTACCAGACATAAGGCACCATGATTGTGAGAAAAGGCTATACATTGCGTCTTTGCCGACTGTCAGCATCGTGGTACCGTTCCACAACGAGCATTGGAGTACACTTATCAGGACTGCATACAGTGCGTTACTGAGAGCGCCTGATACCCTCATAAAGGAAGTCTTTCTAGTCGACGATGCAAGTACCAAAGGTATACAATAATTTTGTTTTACTCGTTTTATTTATATTCTCAATCAATAAATTAATTTGCTTAAAGCTCTTTTCGTGTATGGTGTGAAGTGAAGTCGTCGGAGTTCGAGTAAATGTTATTCGTTTACACGTAAATTTTTCTATATCTCGTTTGTGTAACAAAACACTGTATTTTCAGTAGTGGAAGTAGAAATGTGAGAGTCGAACGTAGAGTCCATACCGAAAGAATCATTATCATTATCAGCTTTATCTTAGTCCACTGCTGGACATGCTGCCTCTCCTATGCCACGCCACTGAGTTCGATATTCAGCCTTCCGCTTCCAACTGCTGCCAGCCATTTTGCGTATACCGCCTAGGATAGGATTTAACACCCCTATCTATGGTTATATGTTATCTTGAAGATAAATAGTAAATACTTGTATAAACCAGCCTAAAACCGCTTTTTTACCCGACTTCCTGTATGATGACGTAGATACTTATTAAAACCCAGCTCTCAATCTGTTTTTAACTTGTAGTACGTAGTCGTTCTTTTTTCATGTAGTCGCTATAATAATAATAATAATAATAATATCCATTTATTTCAGGCATCAAAGGCCCATAACTATAAATACAATACTATATTAATATAACTTAAAAATACTATAAACACATACAATTATATAACTATACTACACACGAAGTGGCGGCGTCGTGTTTCGCTGACTGGTGTCATTTAGTCGGCCACGAAACCGGCGATAAACAACACCCTTCGGCCATAACTCTTCTTTGAGGAACTTTTCAAGATGTTGAGTCGGAACACGCACCACGAACGAATTGAAGTTAGTGTTGTGACGCGGCTCCAACTTCTCGACCCTCAAAATCGAGTTGGTCTTCACACGCAGGTACTCCACGACCTCTTCAACCTTCGTGGAGTGGTGTAGTCTGGACACGTACAGCTGCGTCGTAGGGATTGCTGGACGAAGCAGCATGTTGGGTCCTACCAGCGCGGTACCGCACTGGTTCCGACAAGGAGGCTTCTTCTTCTTCTTCTTCTCTACCTTTATGAAGCCATCCTTGTCGCACGTGTCCTTCTCTGGACCCCGCCTTTTCAAAACCTTGTTAGGTTTCGACCGGCTCTGTTGACCCCCTTTTGTAGTCAGCGCTTGCTTTGCCTGCGAGTATTGTAACTCAGCAGGCTTGTTAGCGGCTAATATCGCTGCGTAGGCTCGCTTGGGGGTCGATGCACCTACACACGGCGTTGTCTCTACCGCTGTCGAGGCAGGGACGGCGGCGGCATGCGTTGCAAGTGCAACGCTTGCATTTTCGGCAGTCGGTGACGCAGTTGAGCTCGCTGACTCAAAACTGCATATGGAGGCGTTTTGTGCGCCGCGACGCGTGTTCACGTTAGCGGCGCCGGTCGGTGACCTACTTGCAGAAATTGCATTGCGCAACAACACTACTTCAGCGCGCAGATCACTTATGGTGTTATTCGACACCTCCAACTTTAGCTGCATCTCGGCCTGGCTTTGCTTCAGGAATGTAATGTCCTTCAGCAGCCTAGTGACGTCGACGTGATCGAAAGTGACGGGAGGCAGCTTATGCAGGTCCTTCGCCACGAATTCAGGCACATCGTCAGGGTCGGTCTCCTTCATCAGTGTTATGATGTCTTGTAGACTCTTCTCTGTACCGTCCCTTCGACGAGACGGCTATGAAGGCCGTTTGTTGTAAATTGGATCCTTTCATATGGTAACGATTGTAGGCATAGCTAAAGGTAGATATTTATCGATAAAACTAAATATTATGAACAAAATCGACCAAACGCGTAATTTACATTTTGAATATTGAAGGTTTTGACATTAAATTACTTTGTTTGTATTGTAAGTTTATAAAAACGTGTTTCAAATAATAAAATGTAGATCGATAGTATCTGCCTGTAGGTACTTATATTAAATGTTGAATAATGTCCAGACTAAAATCATAATAAATGAACTCTGCTTGTTAAGGTTGCGTGCTAATGGAAACGCTAGTTTAATCCGACTCAAAACTATATTATGATAGTCTATAAGAATTTGGATTTACAGCTACAAAACATGCCTTTAGCATTAAGTTCGTCTTTGTACAGTAATTTTGTGCATAAAGTAATAAATAAATAAACCATAAAGTTTTACTATAATAACTTTCGTGAGTGTTATCCATATTATTTACTATATATTCCGGTTATACTCACGGGTGTATTCGGGAATGCCCGACTAGTTTCGGACTCGATCGGAGCCCTTATTCATGAGCTGGTTACGCGGCAGAGTCGCGAGCCGGACAGTTATGTTAACGCAGGACAGTTTATGTTGTGGAAGCGAGACACTGCATTACACTGCACGTAGTGGTGTTTCGCTTCCACATCGGAAAACATTCTGCTTTAAGAGTTCATGGTAAGGGAGCAGGATACATATTTTAACCCGGAACAGTTAACGCAAGCAAAATGTATATTATATATACCTCTATAACAGCTAAAATGTCGATATCCTATAACCACAATATGATAATTAAAACTAGGTATGTTTTAATAATGAAGCTTACGTTAGTAAACTAAAGGTTATTTGTGGTATTCATTATCGAAAGTAGTTCCTTGAGTACCTAATAAATACTTACTCGAATTTACTTTTAGTTGTTTTGACAGCTGTATACATTTTTGAGACACAGTTTGAAAACACAGTATACATACTAGGTATTAATAATGTCTTCCTGAATGAATTTCGGTATCGATGGCCTTCACACTCATGTCCGATGGTACAACAAACCGACATGACCGGAGAGAAGCGTAGACCGACGGCTTAACATGCTTTAACATGTCGTACAGTAACGTTATATCGTCAGTTACATTCGTGTTTAATTCCTTTTTACACGAAAATTAATTAACAAGTTTTGATTACCTCGTTATGGAACTGTAACTGCAAACAAAACAATGTACCTAATAATGTTTGGATTTATGTGACTGAAGGCCAAGATCTACAAGACGCATTCAAACTTATGATAGTCTTAATCTTTGAACGGATATGAAAAGTCTGTATTTATGTACCTTACTTTTATTTGGTTGCCTTATCGTCTGTCTGTCTAAGGATTTCATAATTCGTCTATATCGTAGAGTAACGCATTTGCTAAGTGCAATCTTTAATGTATACAGTGATTGGTTAGTTAAAGAAAAATACTTGATACCGAACTTGACTTAACTCGTAAGATACTAAGTAGATCGTAAACTAGCACTAAAGATTTCACGAAGTAAATCGTCCCTTAGTGTTGATTTGAGTAACCATGAAGTGTCTATGATTGCGGCGGTAAGTGCGCTTTATAGATCTCAGCCTTATGTAGTACACCTTTCAAATACCTTGTGTTAATCGCAAAAAACAAACAAGTTCGGATTACGATTTGTACTACGTTTGTAGTGCGACTACTTATTTGTTTTGGTTATAGTGGAGCGTTGACAGGATATGATAGATGAGAACTGATAACAACAAAATATAGAGTAATCAAATGCAAAACACTTTTTGTTTAAACGAAAATAATTAGGAGAAAACGATATGTTAGTCAACACGATCGGAGACTTGATTGGCGTAATGGTATATTGGCGTAATCTCGAAATGACTGCTTAAACCTGTGTGTCTGTTTGTGGTACTATGATATTACACAATGTCAATTATTTGCACCCGATTAATCAAAGCAAAACAAAAACATCGTTTGGTAACACATTAAAAGTAGTAAGTAGTAGTAGTAGTATCCGTATATGAGGATGACCTTAATCTAAACAGAAACATTTTGGATTGCGTTTGCATTACTGGAAAGTAAACCTAATAAAATGTAGAAGACTTCAGTAGTCTGTAGTTGTTTATTGTTTTTAGCTGAGTGTTACATCAAATCGTCATTTATTTCAATCTTTCTTACCTCATTGTGTTTACAGCTGATAAAATGATAAAGGAGGCTATATCGTTTACCGTAGATGTATGTTCTTTTTAATTTTCACGCCTCACTAGTTGCATATGTACATTTACGTAATTAGCTTCGCACTATTGTATGCATGCTAATTAATGCTATTACTACGGTTTTTGTGTACAAATAGGTATCGGTGGCATGTTTATCTAGAATCTTTTCATTACCTTCGGATATAGAGGACATTACTGCATTTAATATGCGCCTATTACCGTAATAAAAGTTGATTGTACTAGTTATTTTTAATGTGTATTTGTTATTGAGTCGTAATGTCTGTAGAATCATTAACACGGAGAGTGTAAATATTTACTTTTTTTTATAACACCAACAACAAACTTGTGCCCGCGGCTTCGTATACGTGGATTTTTATTAAAAAACAGATTAATAAGCAGATTTACCCGGTTTGAATCTGATTTTGTTTACAATTTCATTGGCAATATAAAAGTAACCTTATAATATCAGCTATCTGCCAGGAAGTCGATATCGGTCCAACCGTTTCGGAGATTAGACGGAAAAAACAGACAGACATAAAAAGTCTGTTGTATCGTTTAAACTATCTTAATATACATTTAGTAAATGGTTGTTATTTTGATATTGCAAACAGGCACTCCAATTTTATTTATGTGTTATTGATGGTATTGATAGGCTTGATGTTTTTAAATTTAACCATCAATTTATTAAAATTAAATTGATTGTTCCATATGATTAGGTATACATTAAGTTATGTAAGTACTCTACAGTCGAAGTTATTGATCATGATTATGAACGGTAGTACATATTTAGAAACAAGTATTTTACATTGACTGCCTCGTTGGTCTAGTGGTTGCTAAGTGCGACTGCTGAGCACAAGGTCCTGGGTTCGAATCCCGGGTCGGGCAAAGTGTTATTGGGTTTTTCCATTAGGTAACTCTCAGTAGCAGCACGGAGTCTGGAGTTGTGCCCGGTTGATGGCAATAGGCTCGCCCCCTATTACATTGGGACCTAAAACATAACTGGCGAAATGTGGGTGTACTATATGTGCACCTCTGCCTACCCCTTCGGGGAATACAGGCGTGATGTTTTGTTATGTATGTTTTTTATTTTACATTAAATTTAACTTTTCTACAGTTGATGGTATTTGTTATACATAACATCATCACGCCTGTATTCCCCGAAGGGGTAGGCAGAGGTGCACATATAGTACACCCACATTTCGCCAGTTATGTTTGTAGGTCCCAATGTAATAGGGGGCAAGCCTATTGCCATCAACCGGGCACAAATCCAGACTCCGTGCTGCTACTGAGAATTACCTAATGGAAAAACCTAGTAACACTTTGCCCGACCCGGGATTCGAACCCACGACCTCGTGCTCAGCAGTCGCGCTTAGCAACCACAAGACCAACGAGGTATTTGTTATAATCGTAAGGTTATAGGATTTTTATCAAAACTAGTCTCTATGGGCTATTTAAATTAATGTAAAACAAATAAATGCATCGCCCCTACCTTTGTAACTGAAATGATAAAACGCTGACATTAGTAGGTACTCAGTTATCCTACGATAACTTTCACGAGACTTAATATTTTCCAGATTTCCTTAAAGACAAGCTAGACGATTATTTAGCGAAGAACATGCCCAAAGTAAAGGTTGTCCGGCTCAGCAAGCGTAGTGGACTCATCACAGCGCGTCTGGCTGGTGCGAAGGTTGCGACCGCCGATGTCCTCGTGTTCCTAGACTCTCACACAGAGGCCAATGTCAACTGGTTGCCGCCACTACTAGGTCTGTGTATGTATTAATTTATGATCACGTTTATAGCTCCGAACTTTCAGTGGATGGAGGAATTAATGTAAAAAACAAGTGTTTATATATTTCTTCAATACGATCATAAAATGTTCTGTCAACAACAAATGTAGCTGAACTATACCAGCAACTGAAGAACAATTTGTTATAAAGAAAAAAGTCGTTGAGACTCTTAGATTAAGCCTTAGTTAGGCTACTTCTGTTGTTGACCGTATATTCCTCATTATATATCGCGTTTGATATTTCAACAATACTAAGGACAGCGGTTTTGTGAAGGCTGTCTACCTGTGACAACCTGTACCTAATTGGTAGTAATAATAATATTGGAAATTGTAATATCCCATCCTACTTTTTGTAGCTGTTAGTTTTTCATTGAAATAAAACAAATACATACCTACGCCATATAGCAATAATTATTCAAGAAATAATCACCTATGTAACATGGATGGACGAAATAGCATGCAGTTTCGTGGATATGTTTCCAATCCTCAAAGCTTTTTATTGTAACTTTTTTAACAGAACCGATAGCGATAAACTACCGCACGGTGACGTGTCCATTTATTGACGTGATCGCTTTCGATACGTTCGAGTATCGCGCTCAGGATGAGGGGGCGCGCGGCGCCTTCGACTGGGAGTTCTTCTACAAGAGGCTGCCTGTACTGCCCAAAGATGAGGAGAATATGCCTGAACCATTCGAGTTAGTGGAACACGTTTTATTTCACTACTTCTTAACATGTCGATGGCACTATTAATTGTTGTTGTAATACATAATATATAATAATAGATGGATATAAATAGTATAATAGTTTAGCACAAAATTTTACTGAGGTGGTCATTGGATCCTCAGGTGTGTAAGTGACAATGCATGTGGCGGAAGATGGAAGGTGAACCATTATCTAAAGAGTGACACTACACGCTAGTCTGTACTTTAGCTATACTTAGTTTAATTTTCGTTGTGGGTATTATAGTTCCAAAGTTTAGATAATGCACTCAATCTACTGCAATAGAGGATTTCCGGCGTGATAAGTGTATTCATGTCGAAACAGAATGGTACATAATGTACCTATTACAGCCACAAAATATCTAAATGTTAGGTATGACGATTTTTAATGTTTTTTATTGAGATGTGAAAAAGTCGGACCTAACATGCTGATTGACTAATATTTTAACCATAGCGTAAACTACATATTATACAGCTCGTGTCCACACGATAGGCAAGAAGCGAGGAACCATTTTTGTTATATAGCAGTCCTGTATTTCTTTCTAACTTATGACGATAAACTTAAGTTGTTTATTCCACAATTCAGGAGTCCAGTGATGGCGGGCGGTCTGTTCGCAATATCCCGCAAGTTCTTTTGGGAGCTGGGCGGGTACGACCCTGGCCTAGACATATGGGGAGGCGAGCAATACGAACTTAGTTTTAAGGTTCGTACCTACACATATAGTAGCATTATTTACTCGCCGTAAAATTGATACAGCCATATTGAGCTCTGTCTCCCACATAGCAATAGGGTAAGGAACTAGTATGTTAGCGCCGTGATGTGCATTACTATTACTGCAGTCGATATAAGTTACCGATATGAAGTTATTGTGACTCATAGTACTACCGTTCCGACCTTACGTCGGTACCTTATTTGTTTTTATCGATAACGCACCCACGCATGCGCCACGTTCCCCCAACATTGATGCTTCGATATGACCAAGTTTGCAGCTAGTAAAAAATGCTGCAATCATAAAATTGGAAGGTCTGAATAAATTAGAGAATTTCTAACCGAAAATGTATTTAATTATTACACTAGACTTCACTAGACCAGGCCCATTAACAGAATCAGTAGGTCAATTCTCATGACTTTTACGAATTCTGCAATAGCGATGTGTTTTTTGGTAAAACCCAACAATTTGCGTATTATTAATCGTTGATTTTTATTAAAAGCACATCGCTAATGCACTGATCGAAAGAGTAACGAGAATTGACCTACTGGCAACGAATATTCAACTTATGTTTAATCACAAACCTAAATTAATCTATTTGTGTTGATCAATAAAAATATTGAAATCACTGATACCCTCAATTTCCTGTAACGTATGATAGTGATAGAGTGAAGATTAGATATATTTATAAACATTAACTAATTAATTTTAAGTATTGCAAATGCCATGTGTGCGGCACATTATTTTATTATAAAAGCGTATAATATCAGAATTTCCGCAACCGGCATCCGCATGTTGGTTAATCATCACAGAACAAAATCGAAAAGAATAATAAAGTGAAAAGGAAATATAATAAAGAAATAAATGATTTAACATTATAGATAAGATTAATTTGAACTGGTCTGTCAATGAAACATACCTAAGAGACCGGTCTTGCATAAGAGTTATAGCCGCTATACTAATTTACATTATTCGGTTACATTCTGTATGATTGTATTGACCATTAACGTATAATTGTAAACACTCAACAGATATGGCAGTGCGGCGGGCGCATGGTGGACACACCTTGCTCTCGCGTGGGCCACATCTACCGCAAGTTTGCGCCCTTCCCTAATCCTGGACACGGAGACTTTGTTGGCAAGGTTTGTATATTTCACACTTATTGATTAATTATGATGAGTGTTGATGATTACAATGAATGATGGTGAAGATGAAGAATATCATGAGGATGATAAAAGATTATGGTAATAACCGTTTAAGGTATGTTAGTTGTACATTACAGCTCTTTAAAATAAAACCAGGGCAGTTTATAAAACGAAAAACTAATGCTGTCGTAAATATACAATAATTCGAACTCGAAATCTTTTTCCGAACCGAAAAAATGCAAAGCTTTTGACCACTTATAATCACTGCTAATTTATTGATCAGAACGATGTTACATGCACGTGCTGCTAACATCACCAAGTACAGCTTTCTCATATAAATTGTCCGTACGCACACAGAATTACCGCCGCGTTGCCGAAGTGTGGATGGACGAATACGCGCAGCATTTGTACGCGAGACGTCCACATTACAAGAACATCGACACAGGTGACATCTCTGAACAGAAGGCGTTGCGGGTGAAACTCCACTGCAAGTCTTTTAGGTGGTTCATGACACAGGTAAGAATACTAATTATCACAGTTTCATCATTGTTGTCGGGGTCCGTAGAGATAAAGTGAGAATGTGATAAACTTCTTGTTTTACTTTTTATTTCAATTTCAGTTAGATTTATTTTTATTGACATGGCAGTCGTATTTTTAATTATTTTGTATTTACCTAAACGGAGATGGCGAGATCAACTAGACTCCGTTATGAAGGACTGGATATTGACAGCCCTTGACCCAGACAAATAGAAAGAGAGTAGAGCCTTTGCCTTGCAGTTTGACATTATAGGCTCGTAATAATAATAATATATTTTTTTATATTGATTTCTACATTAAGTAATTGCCATAATTTGCTAGCATTGCATTTATTTTCAGGTTGCATTCGACCTAACAGCTAAATACCCCACTACAGAGCCAGAACCATTCGCAACAGGACGTGTAAGTATCAAACAGTAATAATATGTTACTAATATTAGTCAGAACAGGACATTTACGAATAGATATCAATGACATAGTGGTGTCACGTGATCAACACAGGGGGCCGGCCAAATGATTGTATGCAGATATAACATTCTGAATTTTGAGAGTCAATTGTGATAATAATATTTTATGTACCTTGTTTCTTTACCCTAATGGAATAATTTTGCCCCGTAGGTATTGGTAATAGTGTGTTTTGACAGGCTTGGGTCAAATATCAAATAACGACCTATTTAACAAGAAACAAGAACAATACGAATATTGTATTGTACATACATACATAAAGTCACGCCTGTTTCCCTGAGGGGTAGGCAGAGACCACGGATTTCCAATTGCTAAGATCCTGGCATACTTCTTTTGCTTCATTCACACGCATCACATTCCTCATACACGCTCTTCGGTTGAGGGTACTCCTCACTTGCCCTTAATATTGTATTGTATTAAGGGTATTTACTACGCAATTCTAAAAACCGCAATTACAGTACTCAAATTATGCCCAACATAAAAGAATACGGTAGTTAAATTATGCCAAACATAGAAGAATACTGGAAGTAGTTGTTATAGCTTGTCTAGTTTTATTTATAAGGTGCGGCCGGTGTCCAACCCGAATATGTGTCTCGACACTCACCACGGAGACGCCATGGACAAGCTGCAGATCAAACCCTGCGTCACCACGCCCGACGCCGAGCAAGACTTTATATTCTCTTGGCATAAGGACATCAGGTCAGTTGTTGAAGTTGGTCAATTATACTGAACGAGTTTCGATTAGTATCGTAATCGATTGAGTCCACGATTCGATGATACGATGTTTATCGATTGTAAGTTAATCGCTCGCGGGTAACTATCGAGAACTCGAAAGGATTGTATATTAGTGACATTTTTTGTTTCGTTATCCGAATGGTTCTTTTGAAAGTATTTTTTTTGTTATAAAATTATTTAAACGTTTTTTTTATTGAAATGTTACAAAGTTTGTAACTATTGGCTTCACTAAGTGCTAGCCTAGCACTAGTGCTAGTATTAGCTGAGTGGGTATCGTCTACCGAAAAATATGGTATGCCAAGTTTATTTGTTTTATATTAAAAAAAAACCATTATATTTCTTTGGCAATGTTATAAATGCAAGTTGATAATCATTTTTAAGAGAAACCTTGTTAAAATAATTGTGATCTGGACATTACAGAAGTAAAACGAGGAACATGTGCTGGGACCTGCCGGAGTCGGCTCCAAAGAATCCGATACGACTGTTCTCGTGCCATCTCGGAGGAGGAAACCAGCTGTGGAAATATGATACGGTACGTTTTATTCCTTTGTTGTTCTATTACTGTAGCATAGTAGGCGTTAGGTATTTTTCCTTAATCCTCGCCTCACACTAGGAATTTTTCCTGTATTATGGGATATTACTTATGTGGGATATTCTCTAATTTCTCCTGTACGCGTCTCACAATCATGAAATATTGAATACACAAACACCCAGACTCGGGATAAACGTTTGCGGTTCAGACAAATTTGTATATTTTTTTGCGGGAGTCGAACCCGCAACCCCTAAGCACAGCAGTCCAATCGCTTAGCACTGCGACATTCGGATCTTCAGTATACAAATGGCATACTAGATTTCTCACGTCTGAAAGTAATCTTACGATTTCAGGGTACATGTACTAGGACTTTTATTACCCTTCTTGTACGTCAATGGTATTTTGTGTATTGACTACCAATTATACTTTATTAGTCATAGTCGGTCCAAATATTTATTACATTATTATCATCATCATCATCAGCCGGAAGACGTCCACTGTTGAACAAAGGCCTTCCCCTTTAGAACGCCACATTGAACGACGACTTGCCATGACGATTATAAACGCTCTCAGTGAACATTTAATTAAATTAATATTCATTGTCATAATTATTAATATTGCACTACATCCATTAGGATAATATGAGAAAGACATCCAATTATATGTATCAGTATATATATAAAAAAATAAAAAATGATTTTCCGTTACAGTTAATGGGAAACCATTTTTTTCTTATTTTTTTGTTTCCAATGGCTGCAGGACAATAAACAGTTAAGACATGGCGGCGACGGGCACTGCATCGATTGGAACCCGGCGACCAACGAGGTGTTCATCAACTCGTGTGACGTCACGCGCGACACGCAGCACTGGGACGTGGACCACGTGGACCCGCTCATGATGGCCAAGTGGAGCTCCATGCGCACAAGGGTCACGGGGCCTATCGAGGAATACTAGTACGTACCACACTTACTTAAGGGCCAAATTCGCCTGAACCGACCGCCGCGTCGAAAGTGATGTGAATATGACTGTTATTGGAACAATATCGGACTGAAGGTTTTTGAAACGGAGTAGAGCTTTGTGCACCTATGTGTGTATGCCTAGTGTTTTTATTTTTTGATTACGGTTGTAGATGACTTCATTTGTGTGTAATTATTGACAGCAAACTCTGTCGACTAAATAGAGTAACACATTTTGTAGGGATTTCAAAATTCGTTTTCGAATTTGCAATAATTTATGAGGCTTTATTTATTTAGAGTATAGTCGGATTTTATGACGAAATTTTTTGCTATGTCATTTGACAGTACTTTCTTTTTGTTAGTTCATGTTATAATGTTATTTATTGTCTGGTAGTATGTTTTCGAACCATGCTTAGTGAAAATTACTAAGTTACACTTAAGAATTGACAAGTTGTTGTTATATGAACAATATTCAGAGGATTATTTTATTCTTTCAGCTGGAAGTTTAGTAAAGTGAAGAGTGAGATTGTATAATGACAGTAGGATGCGCAATTAGTCCTATTCTTCACTTACAAGATATTTGTTGTTTTTATTCTAAACTAAAAACAGACATTTTAAATAATAACAATATGGAACGCTAGAATTGAAATCAAATGATTATTATGTGTGTTATTAGATTACACTATTACCAGGTAGTGATTGTGTATTTTTTTAATGTATTTATTTTTGTGGTACTTTTAACGCGTTGTTAACACGAGATGTATTGTTTGTATAAATCTTGTGCTAAAACACAAGCCATTAAATTTAGTTTCATTTAGTCTTTAAACTATACCTAAAATGTATAATTGGTAACGATATCTAATATTTACATGTTGATTTAAAAATATTTCGGATTTCATTGCGTTTGCTCGAGGTTATAAATAATTTGAGCATTGACTTTTTGGAAGTGCAGTTTTGCAACCTATAAGAAATAATAGACTAACAACTATAATTCCAAATATACGGTATATTTAATAAACCGCGGTACGATCCGAAAAATATTTTATATTCAACATGTAGTAAAATTAATAATGTGATAATTTAATAAAGATATTGTATTTGATGCATTGAAATTATAAAAAAACCAAGGTACACCTCAGCAATTCAAAAACGGCCACCATCTAAGAATTGTTGGTTCATTTCATTTAGTCTTCCACCACTCGCAAGACCGAAAAGACAATTAAACTGCCTCTGTGACGGTCACAAAATGCTATTGCATTTCGTAGGTTGCATTTAAAAATCGACTTTATGTAAAGGGTATACGTTTTATAACCGCGAAATTATTAAAGACTGTGTGTCCTTTGGTCATGCTATATAATTTCTCCCGTCGGGGCACCAGTTTCAGTTGCGATATTTGTTAGGAACTGTGCATCTTGGTTTTTTACATCAATGTTACAAAATATAGTACTGTAGCCAGCAATAATAGCAATATTATGTACTTATCTAGTTGTTATCAAAATGTAGTCGAGTTTAGTCATGTTTAAATAGTATTTATTTTGATATATTTTAGCAGTAGCATAGTGTTCGTTAATTTAGAATTTTAGATGTTCAAATGAAATTATTATTATTTTGTTAATGTATGAAATTATACAGTAGAATATTTTTTTCTTTACATCAGAATACCTATATTTTTACTTTATTCTGATTTAGGACTTCCAAATATATATGTATCTAGATGTTAAATATTGTATTTTTCTAATGATGAGCTACTAGAGGCAAGATTGGGCATCAAGTGCATAATAGCTGCACTTGACTGTAGAATAAAGTGCTTGGGTATCACGAATGTAGACTTCAGATCGTCAAAGCTATCTTCCCGTTGTGAGTTTTATACTGTTGTAATATTTACTAATGGAGGCAACTTGTATTAGAAAATGCTTTTAACGTTGTTAAAATAGTTTTTCGCATTTTTGTACAACATAGGTTAATTGTGTAGTGAGTTGTATGTTACAAACATGTTGTGCTAACATGCGTTTTTGTATGTATATATTGTTGATTTGTGTTTGTACGAGTCTATTCCATTGTGAGACATATCACTAGTTGTATATAAGCACGTTTAGGTTTATTTGTATATTCAAAAATAAATTATTTTTATAATGCTATATTGATTTTTATTACGCAATACTTACAAAAAGATAATTCGAGACTAGCCTTAGAGTATGTTGAGATAAATATCATAAAGGTCTTAAAACACAGGTAGCCTTGGGAATTGAACCCAAGATTTATAAAGAATTTCTAAATTGAAAGCGTTCAGGTTGAAAATAAGATCTTAAAACCTTGTGCGATCAATAACAATATTAGCGAGGGTAAAACAAATGAAACCATCGTATATTTTAATACTTTTTATTACATATTCCATTAGAATACTTTCTATTATTATCGTACATGCTCGCGTCTTGTCAGCACGCACTCTCCCGACTAACAGAGTATGACTGTTGACTATCTATACACATTCAGAGTATTTTAATGGGGTCTATGCACCATATCTACATACAAATTAAATGCATTACGAGGAAATCAGTTCTACAAGTAAATGCTTCGTGTGAAGATCGTACACTGTAAGCTCTCTAAAGTAATCTAGAAGCTGAAGTCTATGGATGTCAATGGCCGCTCATAATCTATGGAGATCTTACTCCAATCGAATTTCCCGCCAAAAGGTTGTTCACCGTTTTTATACACAACAGTCAAACTACTGTCTGAATACATACCGAATATGCGTTATTATTAAAATGTTCCGTACATATTCAAACAATATAACCCTCCCGGTAAAATCCCCTCCATTTTGATATATTACAATTCATCGTAATCCTAAAATCCTTATTGGGTTACATTATAAATAATTCAAGCGTAAAGATATGTACAATATTTTTACAGATTACATACTCAATTAAGTACCTATTTACAAATTAGAATTCTTTATACATCATAAAAAAGATAACATACCGCTCTAAATATCACCATGAAATCAATAACTACATTCACAATAGATATATTATTATATTAATTATTATTAAAAATAAAAATTACACCTTAAAGTTACTAAATAAAGAGTAAGACGTATTACATTACAGTATTGCTTCTTTTAGTCACATTTTCCAAAATATCACCAACGCGTGGGTCTTCGGCACCCGACCCGATAGATTCGAATTTTGAATTTTTTCCACCAAATCTATACTTTTTTTTGTAAAAAATATTCTCATCCTATCACCGGCCACTCAGTCAACTATCATTAAAGTATCTCTAACACAGAATAGACACCACATTTTAAATGAGACACATTTATGGACATATACTATAAATATCTACGTTTTAATTACAATTTGTGCTTCTCGCTGACTTATCGTTAAGGAAACATCTACGAATCACATTAGTATTAACATTCGTAACCGCGGATTTTTTTAACGCAGATTCTTGTTTTAGGCGTAAAATCGCTTAGCAGCTACATTCAGGGAGTGGAAACAATAAATCAATCAGTCTCTAGTATACGTTCTGTTAAGTCAGCAAGAAGTTTGTTCCTAAACGGTTACGATAAGACCTACTGCTCGATTATTGCACAACACATGCAGAAAGTACGCATTAACGTTGACTGTAATTTTATTTATGTACTTAGTTTATTTTATTTAGACTATTCTTTTTTTACGATGGCTCGCTACTGTTGGAATTAGTGTATTCTACTTAGAACTCTGTTGCTCCGAACGGATATAATGGCTAAGTCGTTGAAAACACGTTACTAATGGAAATTAAGTCATTTTTTTGGGTTGTTGATTTTTTTGTTATTTTCCAATAATGTTATGTATAGCTTGAACTAAAAGCAATCCATTTCTTTGACGTTTCGGGTGAAAGCCTAGTCAGTCTTTCTAAGTCGGTCGTGTCAAGTCCGATTTGTTCTGTTTCACCGTAGTCTAACATTTTGGCGGGACTTGAAAGTTAATTTAATATTTTACTTAATTTTCTGTACCACACCTACCTATATTACAAATATCGCACATCGATATTATCACATTTTGTATAACAAAACACTCACTTTCAAGTTCGCGCCAAAATATTTAAATCTGATCTCTACAAATTGAATGAAACAAGCCATTTTGCGTTAGTAATGCCACACGTTATCTAACAAGCATGAAATAAACAGCATTTAATTTGAAGAGTCAGATATATTAGGGATTATAAAATACAAAATTATTGCTAAATAGTGATAGTATTGCGAAGTAAAAGACCTTAGGTCTATAATATAAAAGGAACACCTACAAGAATAAAATATACGTATTTTTATTTACAAATACCTAAATGTAGGGATAGAACAAAATATTTGGCTAAAACTTAATAGGAATACATTGATCTTGTGATAAATTATACAATCCTAAGGGTAATATTATGTAGGTATAGTTTACGAAATAAAAATGTAAAAAAATATTTCATTGAAATAATATAAAAAGTGTAAATTGTGATTTAGTATTGAGTATTTTGGTTCCATGATTTTTATAAGTATTATGCTCAGTTAGTCGTACATTTATTATCCTTTTTATTATTTAAGTTTATTTAATTTATGACTCGGTACCCTGTAGTGAGTTGTTACGAGATTCAGTTCAGTCCAACGATGAAGGGCATAAAGTATGTAAAAATATTGTATGAGCTTTATAACGCCTAAGTACGTAAACGAAAAAACGCAATTAATGACTTTTTCTTTAGACATGTATATCTTTCGGTTTCCAGTCAATCTTAACCTAACCGTAAGCTTACATTATAAAACTTTCATTTCCCATTCAGTCCTAGCAATTACTCCATATTTACTCGCCTACAGTAACATCGATCACAGGAGCCTCATTTGTCATTCCTTTCCACGCATAATCACTTCATTCCTATAAAAAAATAGTACGAACTAATACCGGATTTCCATATTTGAGACTGCTCGTTTCATGTAAACGATAAGTGTCAAATTTGAAATGTAAAATGCGTCGATTTATGGCACGTAAAAATTATGAGCGGTGACGCGCTCTCCCGCTCTTTCTCCGTTTTCTTCTGCCGTCGCGTACGAAGACGATGTTTGCGGGGTCGTCAGATAGTTGAGGGTACTTGGACACAGAATGGACGTCTCTGGCTACCCAGCCGTCCACGATACCATGTGAGATGAGTTCTTCTTTCTCTTCTTCTGTCCAAGATCCCCTTCCCTCCCAACCCGCAGCTACTAAGGCCTTTTCGCGTTCCCAAGCCCTGGCAGCTGCTCGCTTATGAGCGTGTTTCAGTAGTTTTATTCGCTCTTGATTCGGATCTACGCCATACCGAAGAACGATGACGGCCTGCGCTGAACCCTTGCCGACAGCATGAACTCGTACCTAGAATATAAGTAATGTTGCATTAAGTAAGGCCATTTTTGATTATTTATATATATGTTCTGAATAAACAATAATATAAAAAAATACCTCTAATCCTTGATCGTTAGTTTCATCTTGCGAAACATTGAATTTGCCAGACAATCTCCTGAGTTCTTCCAAATCGTCTCTTATCTTCAATGTGTTGTCCTTAACAAAGTAGAATACATCCTGGTCGTGAATATTAAAGTGGACGTCCAAAAAGTAGGAGTTGTTGAACACAGTTGTTATCACGTCCTCCACCACGTTGTTCGCTCCATCTACGACACTTATTAGTGCTTTGCCGTCTACCCTGGATATAAGAACTCCTTCGCCAAACACTCCTCGTTTATAAGACACTCGCGGCAGCAGGTTTCTGGTGATCGGTTCCATTTTCAAAAGCGGTGTTGGTACGAAATTCATGTCTGCCAACTTATGGTTTATCTGAAATTGAATATGAAAAATAATTAGATTCAATACGAAATATATAGATTATAATGTGTTTCAAACACCCGAAATTGATATAGCTTTTAATAATTATGATGACAATACACACCTTTTCAATTATGCATTGTAGTCCTGACAAAACTTCGAAATCAGGAGTTAGTCTTGGCGCGGTTAGTTCCACCTTTGGTTGGAAGATCATATTAGTTATGTATCTAGACCCCATCATCTTATTAAGGTCGTATCCATAAAGCTGAAGCCAACTGCTCAAGTCCGTCATGTAAGGTGTGTTTTGGTACCTATTTATCGGGTCATTGTTCTTAAATCGATATATAAAGATGTCAGTAGGGAGATGCAGTTTACTAGCTAAGTGTTCCCAGCTTGGCGTCATCCATTGCCCAACTACTGGATCATATAATCGGGCTTCTAAGTATATTAAATTGGTGTAATAGTCGTATATTCCTCCTTGGAAGTCTACCGGAACATAGAATTCTGGGTTTGTATCTTTCAGAATCTTGCCAAAAGGACTGCGTTTTATTTCTTTTACGATCTCGCCGTTTACATCGAAAACTACTAGCGGAGATCCGTTTTGATCAGTAGCAACATAGAATCGTTGATCTTCAGTTTCAATACACGTTAGGAAATCTCTTTGGTCGTACAGATATCGGACGGTCTTACCAGATTTCGTATAGTGTACGTGTGTTACTAAATGTGGTGTCTGTGGGTTGGCGTAAAAGAATTGGGTTACATTGCTCTTGTCGTCTTTCCAGGCCACCAATCTATTCCTGTCGTCGTAGTAATACCACATTTGGAACTTGTCCCTTTCGAATGCATGCACGAATTGGCCGCGGGAGTTATACCTGTATTTTTGTTCACCTCGTCTTATGACGAAACCACGGCCATCATAGCTGCTGTATTCCACATCACCATATTGAACGACTCTGTCACCGATATCGTAGCCAAGGTAGCGTTTTTCTCCGTGCTCAATTACTCCGATAACATTACCATTCTCATCATATACGTATTTCCAGTCATCTTCAGATCCGACAACTTCCATCAAGTGTCCGTCGTAATTGTAACTGATTCGTTCGTTCGATGAGGTGTCGCCAATCATAATCTTTTTCGATTTAATTCGATTTCTTGAGTCATATTCTACTTCGAGACGGAATACATCAAAAGCCTTAATATTTATCAGAATTGTCTTCACTCTGCCGCGATCATCGTAATCAGTGATCGTAAAGTATTGTTTGCTGGTGTCTTGCATGACAGATCTATTGAATGTGTTTCTGTAAATTCGCAGGTCACTAAGTGCTTCAAGAATTCCTAGGTTCTGGTTGTATTTCATTCTCAGTTGTGGCATTTCCTTGCTATTAATATTAACATCAATTGTGGAAAGCCGAGCGTTGCCGTCGTATTGATATTTAAAATGTGCATTGTTCAGATTACTCTTGGGACTGAATTTCATCTTCTCGTCCTTTAAAATGCCGGCGTGATATTTGTAATCTTGGCGTAGTTCGTAGTCAGAGTCCGAAATTTCAACATTCTTTACAAGATGAGTATTTTCATGATATATGTAACGGATTGCTGATGCTCCGGCTAATACCATCTCTAACTTGCCGCTATTATCGTATACATACACAATTTTACCCGATTGATGCGGGAAAATCTTTGATAGGATATTGCCATCATCGTTGTATAATATTTCGTATGGATGTCTGTTCATTGGCGAGAAGTATTGGTATTTAAAGTAGCCTAGAGAAGTCATTAGAGCAAATGTGTGTATATGACCACGTGGAGTTGTCAGATTTTGTAGAGCGCCAGAATCATCGTAATCAAGGAGATAGTCGCTGCCTCTTGGAGTTGTTACCTTCAAAGGTAGTGATGTGAACATGTCCCTGAAGGAGTAGGCTAAGGAAGACCCATCTCCGTAACGAATTTCGTTCAGTCTTCCAGCTCGATCAAATCCGTATGTTTCATTAAGATCGCCCCAACTCCATTTAGTTAACCTATTGAATCTATCATAGTCGAGTACTACTTCGGCAAATATACCATTGCTAGGGCCAAATCTCACAGGCCTCGCAGTTCTATCATAAGTAACGTTCAAAAGCTCAACTTTATCATCCATAAATACTGCAATAGTTGATGAATCTCTATCGTATTCGAGTGTGAGTAGATTTTCGCCATTTATTCTCAGCTTGCGACCAACCTGTGCGATAGATTTTCCACTTCTTGCTTTATTTAGAAGTTTTCGCAAGAAGTACCGCCATTCAAATCTGTTGGCCAAGTCGCCTCCGACTTCTGTTCGTTGTTTTGCCGGTATAGGGAAGCTTTCACCCAAAATTGGATCGACCTCTGCTAAAACGGTATATGGAACCGTATCTGTTGATATTACATGGCCCCAAGGCATGCTTGATGAAATGCTACTGTCAGATGAAATGATGGTCTTTTGTTCCGCGTCACCAGTTCGAGTGTTAACTGATGATCCCTTTATTAATATTGAAACAGGCTTTTTATTATTTTCCGTTATTCGAACAGTCGCACCTTTAATGCTTAGATCGAAGTTTAGGTTGATGATTCTTCCAGTAGGCGTTACGGCTGATGTCAGGCGACCGAACTCATCGTATTTGTAAACGTAACTTCTACCGGTACTATCATATTTTGACTTTAATAAACCACTGGGGCCATAATAATCGAATGTAACATTAAAGTTATCTGGTGTCCTTAATTCTTGCAGCATCTTCATTCTGGACATCTTTAGTCTACACTTTTGTCCTTTAGTGTTTTCAATGGAATTGACGGATGTGGAGTAATCTCTAAGTAAGAACACTTTGTTTCCTGCTGCGTCAGTAACAGTACTAAGTTTGCCATTGCTTGTATTGACAGTGTACGTAAATACATAGTTGTTTTCGCCAGTCAAGATGTTCTTACTTGTTACATGTTGACCAAATCTGTTGAAAACGTAAATTTCTTGCGTGTCTGGAGAATAAATTTCGTATTCTCTCGCTCCACTAGCATCAGGAATACTTGCCATTACTGAACGAATTCGATAATTGGCTTGATCTGCGATATGGACGATTCCGTCGGGACTGACTATGACAGCTGAGATTGTGTTGAACTTTGAGTTTGAAGCCAAGTAATGATCTGCTTCAAAGCAATCGCAGCCTCTTTCTAAACAGTTGCATTTAGACTCGGCACCCGCGTACAAAGATATCTTTCCATCGGTAGTAATTAGGCGGACCCTGTTTATTCTTTGAGAGTCACTTTCAGCAACATACAAATCTCCAGCCGAACCAAAAGCGACACTCTGGGGCATAACTAATGTGGCATACGTTGCTAACTCTACATCTATACCAGTCATTGGCGAAGGGCAATGAAGTGGTCTTCCAGCAATAACTTTCACCCTTCCGTCTGGCGCCATTTGTAGAATCATATGATCGTCTATTATATGCAAGCTGTTGTCAAGTGGATTAATAGCAAGCTCAGTAGGCCAACGTAAATGCACTTCTTCGACGCTAAGCGTACCCTCGCAAGGTATAGGTTTCCAATGAGCGCGATGCATGTGATTACCAATAATAGTAGTAATAATACCGTCTCTGTCCACCATTCGGATGTTTGTGCCGTCAGCAAAATAAAGAATGTTATCGATGGAAACTGCTACTCCTTTTGGATAAGCTAACTTAGCATCGCGAGCCAGCGCTCCGTCGCCGCAATGAGCTTCGTCTCCAGGAAGGCATCTTTCTCCAGAACCGACAACAGTCTCCCAGTTGTGTTCAGGATCAGTGAAATCTTCTGTGTTGCGAACCCGGATGATTTGATGGGATTCAGGGTCTGAGATGTACAAGTTGCCGTCCAGGGGTGAAAGAGCCATGTGGTACCGGTAGGAGACCCGAGTGGCACTGAAAACAAAAATTACACGTTAGTTGGGTGATTCAATTAATGTGTTTCTTAACTGTTCCTATTTACTTTATAAATGTATACTTATTGCTATAATTATTATACTCACTTTAACTTGACCACGGTTCGCACGGTCCCGTCGGGGCTGATCTTTCGGACAAGGTTAAAGTCTCCTACGAAGATGGATCCGTCCGGAGCTGCGGCTAATGCAACTGGTGCTAAAAGCCGCTGCTTTGAAGCCACGCCATAACATTCGTCTCCACACTCTAGTTCTCGCTGACGACCGTCGCCCATAGTTGTAATGATAACCCGAGGCTTGTGCTTCAGATACACGTTGGTACCGTCTCCTTTTTGTAGAATACCTAAATCAAAATTCATATATAATTAACTATTTACTATCAATATTGTATAAAGTACCTATTAAAGTAAATTGGGTTTGTAACTTGCCCATTTATAATCCCTAAATAGAATTTAGTGTTACTATCCTATTATTAAAAAGCAAGTGGCCGATTGCGTGAGCATTTAACTTGATCCATCGATGTCATTGAAGAGGTCAAGTACGCTGAATACCCACTTATCAGATTACATGGCTTTGTACTTAGGATTGCAAACGTTTAGAGAGAGACTCAAAGCGAGGCGAAATTTTCAACGAAATCCACTAAATCTGAAATATAACTTTTTATCTTATCATGGTAATAGTATAAATAATAATACCTTCGTGGAAGTTATATCTATGATGTATATCCAAGTTCCAGCCACCGACGTCAGAGATGCTCATGTCTTGTCCACTGAGTTTTGTTGTTTGCACATTCCAGATAATATCTTTACAGTCCGTGTACTGATAACCCACTTTCACTGACGCAGTAGTCACCCCATAAACTCTTTGTTTGTATACATTCAAACGATTCCATGGATACGTGAATTTGATGACAGGATCTGCTTCAAAAGTCTTCTTGAAGAGTATGCCTTCAATCGTGATTCTGAGATGAATGAGTGCTAAAGTGGTCGGGATTTTCTCAGGAGTGAGTTGTAATTGAATTGTGGACAGATAACCTGCCGCTCTCGAGCTATGATACACAAGGTGTAAACCAGTTCCAGGGATCTCTAGACTTTCTTGTATAACCTACAAATACAATGTTATTAAATTATTGTGTGAAGAAAAAAAGACAAAATTGTAATCATACTATTGTCTCTTAGACTGCGTATTTGTTTATACATGTTAAATCAAAAGTAGCTTTTAAAACAGACCTGTGATTCGGCTAATATAGCACTCTTGTCCGGACAAGCGCCTTGGAAGCCGTGCTTCCACGTAGCAAGGACAACGGGTTTCATGGTATCATAATCATGAGCGAGGCAAGCCTGCGGGGGACCCATATTGATTTTCTCGTCTATTGTCGTCATCAATACTGTATCAATTATTACAACCTGAAACGAATTGTTAGGTTTACATTAAAAATAAACTTTAGGTTCTTTTTAAAATTAAGGCAACTTTAATATTACTTAAGGGTAGGTACTAATCGATTTTAATATCCTTAAACACAAAATTCAGTTTCTAACGTTTAATTTCGGAACTTAAAATAAAGTTTTTAATCATAATAAAGTTCGAGCCATTTCATTTTTTAATACAAATTATAATTACATTTTATATGGGCAATACTTCATTGTAAAACCGGTGATATATTGGTTTTTAAAGTCTGCAAGTCAGTCTAAACACGATTTGAATAAAGTTTTAAGAGAAATAATAGAGTCATAAAACTTTAACGTCCTTACTGTTAATCGCTAGTTCGCATGTTGTGGGTTGGGAAAAAAATTAATCGCCCCATTCGGAGCTCAGTTGAATGTAGTTTGAATTATTAAAGACTATATTAGGCACGTCCAAGACCTAGTACGTCTATATATTAAGCCTTTAAAACAGTAAGTTTGTACCTATAGTTTATGATTGATATGATTATCAAACTCTTATTGCCATTTGGGTCGTAAATATATTTAACGTAGCTTGAACAAAAAGGTTTACAATTGGTAATATCTATCTTTCATAAGCAGTTTTTTGGTAGTCTTTCCCAAATAATAAATTTATTTATTGATTTATAACTCTTAGGGACACTAACAGCTAAATAACTTAAGATAAACCTCAGAATAGCTTCACAGAACCATTCATATTGTTTGTCATATCTCAATCAAGAAGACGTGCTTAGCCTTTTTATATGCATATATAATGTTCAATTGACTTACCTCATTCCAAGGAACGTAGACTACTTTTGTAGCCCGTTTAAAAGGCGCCCTTCCAAAGTTTAGTGTTACAGCACCTCCTCCATTCACCAGCAGGTCGAACCAGCCATCTTCTCTTGTCAGAGTAAAACCTTCAAGGGGAGTGTCGGTAGAGACTCGGACGCCTACCAGGCCAGTTCCGAGTAATGTCACGACACGGCCTCTTACTACCGCTGAACGACTGGAAATTCAGGTGGTAAATTCATTAGTATTTAGTTTTGTGTGATTGACCGCGTTGTTTCCTAATGTTGGTGATCAATACAGGTCGGTATAACGGCTAGTTTTTTCTTGATTTAGGAATGATCTATGTTTATTACTGAAGGACGTCTATTAGGGGACAGTGATATTGATTAGTTTTATACGTGTGAAAGCTACGTTGTCTAGGTATTAGTAAGATCTAAGGGAGTACAAGAAGTAATTTTGTATACATTAGGTACTACTATATAGACATGTTTTTCATGAAATCAATGATCAAATTTGTTAATGATTATTAGGGCAATATCTCTAAAAATGTATCTAAATAATTCATTCATAAATTTAACATCACGTAGACAATTTATTTCAAATGTCTTAATATTGTATTCTACCTAGGTGATCGACAAAATATTTGTTGTTGTAAACATTTAAATAAAAAGCGAACACAAATTCACAGGACACAATAGTAGGTAGCTAAATACTATAACAGCACAACATGCATGACATAGATACATAAAATATGTACAATAGTATATGTCGCCAATGAATATATATATATATATATGTATGTATAAAATATATATTATGTAATGGTTAAAGATCTTGTAGATAAACTCTACGTCAAACAAACACTCTATCCTACGTTCGATTCACAAGTCTTACCTCGAATTGAAGTGGTTCCAAAACATACTGCGCAGCGTTAGAAAAACCGAGAGAAATGACAGAATGAGTAAGTATTATTATTATGTATAATAATATTAATTTAGAAACAAGGAAGCTCGGAAATGTTAGTTACAGCGACGTTAATATACGTGTATCACATGCAGGTGTCGACCTTCTATAATTTTGTTTTCGATGTTATTACAAATAAATACATTTTGGTTCATATAAGTGTAAGAAAAGAAAGAAAGCATCGTGGTACGTTCTTATAATGTAAATAAAACAATGGGATCGACTGGGGCACAACATTGCATATTTTATATAACAAATATTCGTAAAACTTATCGGCTTACAGTAACCGACAACGTCAATATTAGCTAGTTATTATTTTACGATTAACCTTACGAGTAACACCAAACATTTAATAACTCACCTTTCGTTGAAGTTCTCTTGTTTTGCATAATTTTGGAGGCTACCTTCGTCGATAATGAACTTCATTCTTTCAAAGAAAGACGCTGTAATTGCGGGGGGTTGTTTCCTAAGGAGAATATCTGTAGGTTTTGGTGATGACACGCAGAGCTGACTACCCTTGCAAATAGGGCTTAGACAACATTCTGGATCCTCGCAATCGACAAGACCATCTAAACAGAACATATAATTACAGTTGTAGTAATTTGGTAAACTTAAATGATCCTCGGGCCACTCCGAAGCAGTACGAACCTTTATCGTTGTCTTTAGAATCGTCGCAGATTTGTTCTTTAAGCGTGGTGCAATCTGGACCATCCCAGCCATCGAAGCATCTACATGACCACTGGCCGTCATTGGCGACTTTACATTGTCCGTGTCCCGCGCATGCTCGTGGGCAGCCTTCAAGTGTGCAATGACGACCGTTCCAACCAGACACGCAAAGACAGGTGCCATTTTTACATTGACCATGATCACTACAACGAGCATCGCATAACTTTGACGTACAGAATTCGCCGGTCCAACCGGAGTCGCAGACACAAGACTCACCGACGCATCGTCCGTGTAGGCCACAGTCAAGGTCGCAAATCTCTGTAAATATAACCGTTTAAATATGAATTTAAAAGAAATCTAGTTTGTTATACACTGAAAATTCTATAAGGGAATAAAATATACCTTTGGAACAGTCATCGCCCGACCAACGCGCATGACAAGTACAAGTTTGGGTGTCAACATCGAATGTGCCATGTCCAGAGCAATCTGGAAGGCACTGTAGTGCATCCTTGTCCATGGTGGCGCAGTCAATCCCTTTCCAGCCTTTCTTGCATATACAGGAGCCTTCGATGCAAAATCCATGGCCAGAGCAGGTTGGATGGGGGCAGTCAATGTCTCCACAGAACTTCCCTTTGTATCCTCGGACACAAGAGCATTTGCCGTTTACACAATGACCATGGCCGTTGCAATCTGGTACTTCGCATTCGTCATGACGTAAAGAACATTCTTTCCCTTTCCATCCAGGATTGCATTGACATTCGCCGTTGATGTATTCACCCCGTTGGCTACATAGGACTGGACAAACACCTTAAACAAAATTACATTTATATGATAAGTTAATGCTGAATTTGTATGTATTAATATCTAGTAATGTGAGTTATTAAAAACCCAGATATTTGTTGTTGAATTCTCCTTACTTTTGCTGCAATCATCACCACCAAAACCGGCTTGGCACTGACAGTGTCCCATTAAACATTCTCCTTTTCCTGAGCATCCGTTGGGGCAATTATGCGTCATTTCATCAGCAATAATAGCGATAAAAGTGATCTCCTGTGGGTCGCCGTCGTCGTTATACAAAGATAAGAACCAGTGGCCTTGTTCCATATAGTGTGTGACTTCTTTTTTAATGGAAGGCTGAAAATTATAGGACTAAGTTAAAGGTATTATTTCTTATGTCATTATAATACCAATTACGTGTGAGTTCTGTTTATGTATCATACTTACATGTGAGGTCCTTGTAGTCCTCGCTTTAAAACCGCTAAGAACTTCTAAAATATGGTATTGCGTATGTGTGGGCAAAGCATTCCGTCTCGCATAAACACCTATAGAAGCTCCTCGGGGAATCATGTAATCAAACTTCACGTAACTGGCTTGCGTTTGATAAAACTGCATATTCCAGTAACTATATGGAGGGATTTCTTTCGATAATTTTTCACCTAAAGTAATTTGTTTAAATGTTGTTCCGTCCGGTGGAAATGTTTGCGCAGGGAACGTTCGCGCACCTAGAAAATATTATCATATGTTAGTTTGCACTATAATTGTAAATATTTTTATCATGCAATAATGTGATGAATTGATGTACGGTAAAATCCTTAGAGTAACTAATACTACTACCCATTTTATTGTTACTTGCGCATGCTAGTGAATAGTATGATGCATTATATCTAATAACTTTACGAACATAGTGATAAGCATGCATATTAGTATGTTAGACACAGTTTAACTGGACACAAAACCCCTAAGCTTTGATGTGTTTGGTGACCGTTAGTAAGTTATCTCTGACTGTATTGAAGATCAACCTCACCTTCCAGTATGAGAATAGGTGGAGGCATTATTTTTGGACAAACGAATTTGGGTTGATTTGTTGTAGAAAATATCTCAGTTTCAGTTGTCGAATCTGTCGTGAACTCTATGCTGTCCGTGGTTGAGATATTTTCACTAACGGTTGGCATTTCTGTATTAAGTTCAGTTGTAGAATCCATGATAGTTGTAAATGGCTCAGTTGAACCTGAGTTAATCAAATCTCCAGTAGTCGATTCAGAAGAATCGGTTTCTGTACTTGAATTTTGATTATCTATCGTAAATAATTCAGATTTTGAGGAAGCTGTCGTTGATTCATTTTCGTTTAGATCATCATAAAAGTCTTCAGTTGCATTGCTTGTGCAAGCCGGGCATGAACATTCACAGCTTCCTCCTAAATCACTCTCATCAATTGTAGATTTTTCGACTTTTGTAGAACCTTCTAA
This sequence comes from Abrostola triplasia, assembly GCA_946251915.1. NCBI lineage: Eukaryota > Metazoa > Arthropoda > Insecta > Lepidoptera > Noctuidae > Abrostola > Abrostola triplasia. The sequence continues at coordinate 2,690,816 of OX276426.1, forward strand.
AGTAACGGGTTTGTTAAAATTCGACGGCTGGGTAGGTTCAGCATCCATCGGAGTAAACTTAATGGTTGGAATATCATTTGTATCTCCAACTGTGGGCACAGTCAATGTAAAGGAATAAAGCTGCTTATATGATGAATTTTCAGTGTCATCCGCAGAAATCGTTAGATTAATCAACACATGTTTAGGGTTAGTCACATCTGGAATTTTTGTTTCAGCAATATTTACAGTTGTAGCCTCGTCTGGAATTTCTTCAGGTGAAGTTGTATTTGTAGCACTGTCATTATTAGTAACACTCAGTGATTGATGTGTGGTCACAACACTCTCATTGAGCGTGGATTTATTGGTAGTTGTAAGTATGGCATTTGTTGTGGTTACAATTTCATTTGTTATGGTTGTTTCTGTGCTTGTGTTAGTTAGTTCATTAGTTGTGGCTGCTGATGTTGGTTTAGTTGTTTCAGGAGCCTCAGTAGTGGTGTCCCGCACAGTCGTCATGAAATGAGGCGCACTGGTCGATAAGACTTTTTTAATGCCACTATTTTCACTATCGTAATGAAACTTTTGTAAATTATCATCTAAGTCAGAGGAATCATTGGAGAATATATGTAGCACTTCCTTCACCTGCTCCAATTGTGAACGAAATTTAAAAAACTTTAGCTTTTCTATACCATATGATCGAATGGATGGAAAGGAGTCACTTTGCATATCCTCAGGATCATAAGCTATATTATCATCATCTTTTTTAACGGGAGAAATATCTTTGTCTCCAATTTCGGGTGGTTGATCCACGTGGGATGGATTGATATTATTTGTTTTTATAGCTGTACTACTAACATAGTTAGTCTCTTTTGTTATTATTTCTGCAGTAGTTGGAGTATTAGTCGTTGATTCTATTTCAATCTGACCAGTAGCTGCTTGAGCAATAGTAGTCAATTCCACTGCTGTTTCTTTATTTATGGATGTTCCGGGGTTATTTGTTGTTAGCTCACCAGTATTAACTAACTTATGACCAAGGCTGCTAGACACGAAAGCATTGTTAGAACCCTCGCTGTTTTCTTCTTCCCGTGGAGTGATGATTTCTTCTGCCACACCATGCACTAAGCTAACAGTGTTCACAAAAGGCGTGGTTATATCATGCATATTTACAGAAGTGGAAGAATCCTCGGAAGAAAGAGATTGAGGTAAAGAAGAAGCATGCCCATCTACAACATCTACACTTCTACGTGGACGGGAGTGATGTTCCTCTTTACCTGTGCCGATAGTTGGCAAGCTTTGATGAGGTTTCGCCATGGATTTGTTGGCGAACTCCAACGACGTTGCCTTTGGAGCTGGAAATACCTCCGGTGGTTCACCGACGACTACTGTACATGATTTGGGGTTTTGATACGTCCAGTTTACAAAATAAGACGCTGTGAACAAAAGTTAACATATTATTCAAGTGAGTATATACCAGAGGAATTCATATTTTATTGAATGTAATATATACCTTTATTTATATAGTTATTTTTTCAAGAGTAAACTTATTACTTGCTTCTCTTAATTAACATTAATTGTTATTTGCAATAATATTGTAGCAAACTTGAACTCACCTGTCATATAAGACGCGATGGCTAACAATACAACAAAGAGTATTATAAACACAATAGCGGTACACTTCCAGGAGCATCTTGACGACAGGCCTTTCCGAAAGTGAAACCTCGAACCGGCGGAGGGGAAATTCGAAGACCGAAGGTTGTTCCGTACCGGGAGGACTGGAACAGGGGTACCGAAGGTAGGATGAGGGCGATCTGAGCGCTCCATTCTTTCTAACGTGCTCTTCTCTGGTTTGCCTGGACTACTACACGAAGAATTTGACTTATAGTCCATAGACGGATTCTTCTGTATGTCCCCTGAAATTATGTCTCAATTAGATTATTGCCGTCAAGAATAGATGCCGCTTGATGAATTTAATGATATTGTTTATAATGAGTAAACATATAAAACCCGTTATGTTGTTACAATTAAGAGCAAATACCCAAGCTTATTTAAAGGTGAACCAATCGTAAATTAAATGTGTGTTTGTGTGAGTGTGTGGTTATTAAGGCTATAAAGAAGTATAGAAAAGGTTCTAACATTCACCTGAAGGCACGTAAAAGTTGCCTGAGGGTGTGCGCACGAGGCAGGAAGGTTCGAAGTCGCCCAAGTCCGCTGGGTTGCCGGTGATGCGACCGTTCAGTCGAGACATGGTCGGATTGCGAGGCGGCACATCGGGCGGGAGACGCGACCCTTCTAAAAGACACCCTGTGGAAAAAATACCATCATGAGATATAATATAGCAGCGTCTCATTAAACGTACAAAATGCAAGTAAAGGCTTGTTTGGTCTAGGACGTTTGGGTATTTAATCACTACTGATGACAATTATGTCATAAAGATTTTGTTTTTGCTATTTAGACTAAGGACTTTTAAAAACGGTTTAAGCCTAATCTAAATAAGATTGTAGTTTTTTATTATCGCAATTCAGAAGTGAAAAATATATTATGTCTAAGAATTCCATTTTGTACATATATTGTGGTAAAAATAAGAGTTCCTTTTAAAAAGTTATGATAAATAAAACCCAGTCACTATCTTGAGAGATAGTGGCAGTTCCGCTTCGTCAATAAAAGGAAAAAATAACAAATAGGACAGTTGTTCGATAAGAAGCAGCAAAAAATGACGATCACAGCATCGCACAGCCCAAGGCCGGTCATATAAAAATATATCTTACTATACATCCTACTTTCGTTGTCGTAAGCAAGTATGCATCAAACCAAGACGTGGCCTTTAAATTACCAATAATCCGCTATCAAATGACGTTATTTGTAAAGTTAAAGGCTTTTACAAAATTAATCAGCATGCTCCAGTGGTCGTGGTGAAGGCATTAGCACAGGGAAAAATTTAATTAATTCCATCCACGAAAATTTACAAGTTGAAATTCAATTAGGGGCGAATATTGCTCACCGTAATGGCTCGTAAACAAATAACCGTAGATAGGCTCATGCAAATGGATCAAAGATCGCGTGTTTCGGCTGTTCTTTATAAGGAAAATATATTAGATCGGGTGCTATTGGTCTAACCGCGGGGCGCGGCGGACTCTCCCATCGCTAATATAAGCTAATGGAAAATCGAAGTATTATCTGTGGCCCCCGCGTCCTCGACACCTCTTATCGGCGCGCCATAACATCTAACTTTTGATCCTCAACGAATTTTATGGATTCCTTCGAGCGTTAATTAATTTATTGTACCGTCCGATGTAGCCGCAAGAAAACTCAATTAATTTTAAAAGGGTTTTTGTGTTGTTTTTTTCGCGATCGGTACCCCACCCTCTCGATCACCACCGAAATGAAAATGGTGAACTTCTCGACAATATCGTCAGCCGCCTTTTGTGGTCGCGCCCTTTGATACCATTCTTTTCTTAGCAATTAGAGATTAATGAGTTTCATTGTACTTTCATAAAGCGCACTTTAATCTGTAGTGCTATGGGATTACAGAATTTGTAAGTAGGTACCTAAGGAATAAAAACAGTCGGTAATGTTATATATCATTTAAATTCGATAGAATACGGCAGTTGTGTTTGAATTTTCTATGTAAATACATTGTAGTTTAATAAAAACCTGTTTTTTATGGATTACAAGTCGGAGGTAGAGTTAAATTTAAGGAACAATGTGCTAGGTCGAGCGCACCAACGTTTCACCATTCAATACATTTTGTCCTACAGCCACAGCCAATGAAAAAACTAAATCACCAAATCCCTTACCTAATTTAAGAGGACAAGCATAGTCATTAATACACACGTCAGTCGTCGTGCTACTACAAAATGTGGCCCATTTATATCCCGTCTCGGGGCCTGGGAATTATGGTAATCGGACGAGTCGTGTCCTTTGTCTGTAATGGTTGGTAATTACCGAGGCACCTCCGGGGGCACTTCGTCTACTGGAGGGGCCCACCGGGTCGGAGAATTCGACACTCGTTACGCGAATCGTCTCAACTTTAAAAAGGGAACGCGATTTTGAATGCCGTCGTGGGATTTGTCGCTGCGCACCCGGAACAAACTCACTTTTTTCTTTTTTTACTTTTGCCAAAATTGCCCCTCACATACCGGTCTTGATTGGTCCTTTTTACGTTTGTTTATGCAAAGATAATCAGTATTTTTTTACAGCCAACACAGACTTTTCGGCGCTCACTTTTACTATGCCATATTATTTATTGGGACTATACTATGCATAAAACTGAATAACAATCAGATAGAGGCTACTATCCATATTCCGGTTCATTTATTTTTATATTTTTCGAGCCATCTGGCATCCGATCTCCTATTTTCCGTTTAGGATCCGTATTTTCTTCCGAAGAAATCCAAAGCTCGCTTACTTATTGGAAGATAAAGGGGGTGTGTTTCGGCTCATTTGCGGCCGAGCTCGGCCCGAACAAACGTGATTTCTTATTGGAAACGGAAAAGAAACAGACCGACTTGTAATAGAGTAACTGCGGTTTACCCGGTAGTCAGCTTTGCCAGGAAGGTTAATTCCCTGTCTATTATTCCCGCTTAAACTAACATCTATTGACTGTATTTGTACAAGGCTATTTCGGGAAGATTACGAACGTAATAAAGTCGTTTTGGCCACATGTTCACAGTAACGCGCAAACTGTCAAGTATGTATCTCTTTCCAGGTAGTTTCATAACCTGCGACGTTGATGTATGAGACGTAAAGCACATTCACGTGTAAGACGCGCACCGATAGAAACGAGATACATTTGGGCAATCTCTAAAGGCAAGAGACGCGGCGGCAACACGTGCTCACAATCTTAAACTCGTTACATGAACATTCCCGAAGCAATTTAGAATTTACCCCTTAATCTTGATCGCAACTCGAATTGAGAACATACATACAAGAGAATCCTTATTTATGTAGATTAATATCGAAGGAATATAAGTACTTATATCGACAGACGGGAATAGTTATGCGGCAAAACACTTAAGCCATACGTTCTCCGTGGCGTCGATTCCCCAATTTCGATTTTAAATTTAGCACCGAAGTTGGACCCGTGCAATATTTATATGAGAGAGCGGCACTGCGATTTATAGTTGGGAAACAATCGGGAACTTGGTCCGGCGGCGTCGTGACTTCGTTTTAATTAGTACCCATTCATCGTTGAACAATCGAGTGCTCGAACAAATCCATTATCGGGAACTTTTCGATAGCCGAAAGAGGTGTATTCAAAGTTTTGCGATTGCAAAGGGATCGAGAACGAGGGCTTTTGTGGATCTTACATTCTGATGCCCGAGACTGTCTTCCTAGGGATCCCGGTCGTTATACAGTCTAGAAAATAAAAGACGATATTCAATAGATTTTGCATTGAAAGCATTTTTATATATAACGGCATTGAAGAATAGGATTTGTTATAACTTCCTTTCTGTTTTCGATATCGAAACGTTTAGCAGCAAGCATTACCGAAAAATACGGAGGCATTAACGAAATTCACCAGTTCGGGAAAGGAAGGCCGCCGCTATCTCCCTGCTGCAAGTGGAATGGGCTTGCGTAATGACATTACGCGTACATTTTAATCGATGGCTCACGGTTGGCCGGAGCCCAATGCTGTATACATAAGCTTATCTCTATGGTACATAGACGGATTCATTCTATTAAAATTGATTGATTAACTTCCCGTACTGGTTTGGTTTTGGGAAACAGTTGTACAAACAGCGCTTTAAATACAATTGACACATGTAGCGTTCGTTTAAATCGCGATGGCGCGTTTCCATGTGCGTGCTAGGACGAGCGGCGACGAATGTAAATGTATAGTGCAGGCAATGTATCATGTCAAGACGCGGCGGCCGGTTGCCACGCTGATAAGATTACCAGACAAAGGAAGTCCACCCATATCACTACCACCACGACCGCTAAATGCGAACCTTCATTTACTACCCCTTCTGCTAACGTAACTAATCTCAATTTTAACACAAAAGCTTTAGAGTCGACATTGTCTCGTACGGTCTTTATTAGTGTCCCGACGTCAACGTCTGCTTCGTTAAAGGACACTCAGCTTTATTTATGTTGACATACTGGCAATGTTGCCTTATTTGTTGTTGACTATTGCTATTGTCTGAAATAGGATTTGGACCGTAAGGTTGCATAAATAGAGTCGAGATTGAGTATTTCGTTTTAGAATAGAGTTGGTTGCGTCAGGGGAATTTGACTTCTTTGCTGTATGTTTTAGAGTTGTTATTTTTTCGTATCCGGTTTGTACAGAGAGGTTAGCCGGGTGGTTTCCGGACGACGATAAGGAGACGATGTTGCTAAGTCGGTCCGTCACGCGACCTGTCCACTAATTTATGTTGAGCTGATTTTGCGATATAACAACCCAGTAGACGGAACCCTTCTCGTAGTTCTAGACGGGGCTGAAGTAAGGCTTTTTATGGGCAGTTATGTTAATGTATTGTCTAGCAAACATCCGTAGAACAAAGTAAGTAACTTTTATAACATAAATTTACATTAATCTCATTAGAATTCGACGAACAGAATCGTAGGTATATGACAAAGAAAGTTTATGGAATAACTTGGAAGGTAAAATCTTTAATACCGCAATTACATATAGAAATATGTATAGGTGCCGGTTTTTGGATTAATTGGATTAGTTGGAGCTTGGAATTAGGTACTTGCGGATGTTAGATTACAGACTTGATAATAAACTAAAAGTGCAGGGCTAGAGCTCGTTAGAAGCTTGCTCGGGAGCCTTCATTAGTGTTTACAAGTAAATGGAGAAAAAATAAACCGCCCGAGAGCGGGCCGCGGCCGCCTCCGGTTACAGGGTACAACACCCAACTGAATATCTTTACGATTTAACATCAACTTACTAATGCTTAAAACAATATGCAGCGCCATCATTAATCTCACTATCTCATTGTACATATTTCTTTGTCTAAATCCATTAAATTAATTACAGCCATTTGGGGAGCCGACTCCGTATTTATTAGGCTCGTTATCATTCATTGAATCTTTCGATAGACGAGTACTCGGTAAATTGGAAGAAATGCCGAGACGCCGTGATAGATGTTCTACTTACACGTAAATGGGGGGCCAAATTAGCTGTCTACCGAAGAATGCAGTTACTGCCGTGACTGATACCCGTCGATGGATTTCGGGAGCGAGATCCTGGGTGCGACTAAGATTCATAGGTGTCATCGCGTCCGTTTAGAAGGGTGTTGAAATTGGGAAATTCCTCACGATATTACAAGAGGTGCGAAGAGTCGGCAAACGGAACGAATGATAGCAGATAGACAAGAATTGTTGTCATACTTCGTTGCAGACGAGTGTAGTTGCGGGAGACGGCGGCTCGACTTCTGTCTCGCCTAGTCCGCGAGCGAGGAATGTTTATAAGTCGCGGACAATAGGATCGACGGCGGGCCGCGGACATTTGATTCTAGTTGAGCCCGTCAGATGTCCGATAACCGGCAGCGGCTCGACTTCATTAACCTTTACCCGTCCGCGGAGGCATTAATTACGCTTAATAGAAACAAACAAAACGAAACTCCGACAGATAAATGGGCCGAGATAGTTATTTAATTGTCTTATCTGAGGAGCGGGCGTCGAGACGTCTCCGGCGGCGTGGGGTGTTGGAATAATGCAGATTCATTTGCCGTTTACGTCTTAACTTTTGTCAAAAGTTTCCACTTCTACCGATCCCCCTTTCCGCTAATGAACGATTCACAAACGAGATTGGGTGTTGTGAATTAATGTTTTGTGTAATTGCTTGTGTACGATGGTGTAATATGATGCGCATAAGCAATGGCAAGAGATAACAACTGCAGCGATGTTTTGAGTATGCATATGTTAGCCAAATTTGAAGTAGAAGTACAAAAAGTTAACGAGTTTATTTTATACACTTCCTCTTCTGTAATAAGTAGGTATTTATTAACTATATATCTTTGTATGAAAATGTAATAATATGAATACCGATGAAACAACGATTGATATGTAACTTAAATATACTGAATGTCAAGAACTACAAATATAAATTTTCTTATGTGATATATAGTCTATAATGTTTTTAATACCTAAGCAAGTCATGTAAGTGCTCAGTAGTAAAAAAAAAGCATAAATCATCGAACGTTACTTTTCTGAAATAAAAGTTCAAAATCGCCGTGAAATATCTGTCCCAGCTTATTGTCCTTCTCCTAGGGGGGAGACACGCATATGTTATGGGAATATATTCAGTCGCGTCACACTGTCACATGTCCACTATGGAAACGGTCATATTTTTCGTCGCCACTTTTTTCAGCAACGGAAGCTCGAGCATCGCCGACGGCGATACCCTGATAGAGATTGATGATCGCACCTACCCCCGGCCCCGCCCGCCGCACACCCTCGCGGGTCATTGAGCTTACCCGATTACACCAGGCCAGAGGGGATTCGCATATATCCAAATTACCCCAGTGATGGACGTTTCTTACCCAGATAACTATCCGCCAATAATCCCCTTGGTGTCGTATCAATGTATCGATATTCACTCGTATGTTATCATTTGTGTCTAGTTAGTGATGCACTGTCGAATTTTATGCGCAAAATAATGCGGACTTTTAATATGAACACTAAAATTCGAAAGCTTTCAGTTTTATCGGCGTTCCATTGTACGCTAACAACATTATTATACAGGGCTGTACCAGTTTAATTTTAAAATTGCCATCCATAAAAGTCTGTTTTGAGAAAGGAGTTTTTACCGTTTTAGTAAAAAAAGTCTCGGTTACGTAGAGTTCCGATTTGTAATTTAATCTGCCGTCATCGTCGCGTTGTTAATAACTCTGCCGTTTTTGATAAAAAAAAATACAAATGACAGACGCGCTTGATGCGCATTTGTCAACGCGCGTTGCAGCACCCGCCATCTTGAATCTTGAGTGGCATTCGACACCGACTGAGTGGCTCATCCATGCGTCCATACAACAGACAAGTGTCATTATTATACTGCATACAAAAAGTGCGTTTTCTTTGCGTAATTGGTTAGAACCCTTCACATGCAAAAATCTGTAGTATGCTGCTTACATCATGCGATGCACTGATACTTATAATATATTTTCACGCGGCGAGCGGAGGGCTCTCAATTGCGGCAAAATCATATCGCGTATAAAATAAATCAGCTGTTCCGGGGTGCCTCGGGACGGATCGCGTTACACCCTCGATTTGTGAGATTATTTGCATTTCGATATAAAATGGCGGCCGCGGTGGGATTTGACGTGACGTTGACAGGTGCGCAAGCTGTCAAACAACGCCTTGTTTATAAACGGATAACTGTGTTCAGTATTTAAAAAAATAATACATTAGTAGAATTATCATATTAGGCATCTATTGTTTATACCATCATATACCTATTTTGTCTAAACATATAGTGAATGAATAGTTTAGTTAACTTTTTAATTATAAACAAGACAAACAAGTCTTTAAGGCAATTTTTCCAAAGCGGATTACTCTAGGTTTCTTGCTTTCAAAGCATAAAATAACCTAATTCCACATAAGCGTTACTCGTGAGCGGAAACGCACAAACGCCGGGCGGCCTATTCTATATGTACAGAGGTCAAGCATACTCACAGCCCTTTGTACCCAAATAGATATAGTACTGTGTGCATTAGCGAGGGTCGCTTTTCTTAACATTTTTTTCAACAAAGACGAGGCAGTACCCTTCAGCCTCTTCCGTTAGGGTTTGTGGGGAACCGCGATTAAATACATGTCATTTTGATTTATATGTGCTATTTATTACACATCATGCAGTTACAAACAATTAAAGCATTTTTGGTCAAAGTTACAACGAAGGGGTTTGTGGTAATTAATTTAATTAATCGTGTAAGCAAACAGTATTAATAATAAACTCGGCTGTTATGGTTTAGTGCAAATATTTGGGCAGGATGTAATTAATTAATTAGCATCGCATTGTGGCATTAATCTAATTGCGTATGTATGTAAATTTCGATGCAAAACATTTGAACAAAAGCATACGGCGGCGTGACGTAGGCGTAGAAAAAATATATCGAGCATCGAACGGTCAAGCGAGCACTCCAGTTTAAAACCCATTTACAAATGTAAACGTTGCCGGCGTTACTCAAACAGTGCGGGGGCCCACGGGCCTTTCCGAGCCCATCCATCTTGTGGACCTAACGGGTCCGAATGTTACAGTGACGAACGATGGCCCCTCGATATGGAAGATGACACAATGCGATGACCCCGAATCCATTCCTTCTAAGACCCAGTAATAGTTTTCCCCGCTATCCGTTACTCTCCATATTTTATCGGCCCTTTTTATGAGGGTTATATTGAGAATGTGTCATGTTGCGATTCGTTTACGTTGCTGCTGCGCGCTTATGTATACATATTTGATGCAGACGCGTAAAGGATTGATGACCCTTGTACCTCTTTTTCGGGACCGATTCCACAATCTATTTAATTTAGGATCCCAGATAAGCATGTGTCAAATATCGCTGAGACAAAACGTCTCAGGCCAGATGTAAAGCTTTGTCTTCATATATATTTGCATTGTTGCAACCCTAATGGGCCAATTTTGTTTCGATCACGTGGTGGCATTAATGACGTCATCCATCACGTCAAGTTGACAAGCTAGCACAGTTGCAATGGACGCGGATTTAGTATTGCTATTGTGGTAAAAACTTTCCACCGAAACGATAAAACAATTAAAAATATATTTTACATATTTTAAAAGTTATTTTGCAGCTCAGTCGTTGACGTTGCATCAATAAACATGGCCAGTGTTTTTTGTGTCACAGTTCTTATTTATGTGATGTGTGGTTTATATAACACTAAGCTAACTGAACAAGAATGTTGAGTGTTCTTTACTTGATTGCATCAATGTCGGTAATCTCCCCAGATTTAGCACAGAATTTAGGCTGGCAGCTTCGCAACATCCGCTAATCCAGGTTAGTAATCATACGGTAAACCTATTACCATTTCAAGTGTGAAGTGTGAAATCGATCATTTCCAAATGCCGTCGGAACGCCAGCTAAATGCAACCGCAGCGCGCTATTCTTAGAGAATAAATTCAATTACGAATTGCCTCATTTAGAACGGAAGGAACGAGAAATAATGCGGGGCTTGTTAGTCGTAATCTAGTGACTAAATAAAGGCGTGAGTTACGACCGCCGCCGTGTGGATTAAAACGGACTTTTCTATATAAAAAATGGGCAATAACCGGGTGTGGAGAGGGTATCCCCAGCGGACAAGATCCCTCGCTGGCGGAATTTCATTTGCAAAATTTTCTCTGACCGAAACGCCATTATGAACTCCCACTACGCGCATATTATAAGTGTCCTAAATTGAATTTCTTGACGTTAGCGTCGCCTAAACAGGCTTGTAAAAATGAGATTTCAAAATTATGTCAGATAATTTTTATGCGTGAAAATGACGTACGTGTAATATAACCCTCGCGCGAGATTAATCCCTCAGAAATGTAGACGGAAACGAATCAAGAAGACAGCGGTAAGTATCTACACGGGTATTCCATCAGGGCGCGCCTTCGCACCTCCGCATTTTTATGTTTTCATAAATTTCCGTTGAGATCAATATTTTATATTCGCACCGGCACCGCAGTAAATGGGGATTTTTTGCAAGTTCGCGCCGCACCCCCGGCTTTATTTATTCGGATGTGGCCCTCTCGAGATTCGCCACTTGTACCGTTCGATACATTTTTCACACGAATAATGTTATCACGTACCGTTTCTACGCGCCTTTTCTATCACTTATGCATATACGGTGTTTTTGTGGTGTGTACGTTGGTTCTAATTTCAAAATCGCAACTCGACGTCGCGTCTGCTGTCCTTTTAAACGTGCGATTTGTCCGGTTATCCGGCAGTCGTGAGAGACAAATCCAATCGCTGGGAATCCTTGTACGGGCGAGCGTTGATTGGTCGCGACATTTTATTACCTTAGCCAGGAGTTGGTTTTACGAGGCGGGCCCGGCCGGCAGGAGGGTGGTTTTACGTGATAAGTATTTTTATTTGTTCGAGAGCTCGGATAAACTGGCAGAGGTGGTCGCGGATTACTTTACCGTAACACAATCTCTAAGCTTTTACGGGCACCTGTCACGTCGCTGTCCTATATTTTGGAGTTTTTCTATAATAAGTTGAAGCTGTCATCTTAAGTTGTTTATCAAATTACTAGGGGATAAATCGATTCGCACGTGGTGTGTTCGCATGGTAGAGGTCGCAGTAGGTATCTCTCGGCCGCCCGTCGCTAGACGCTTTGTTCGCGCGACGCAAAAAATGACCCAGTGTGCTGCGCTCCCGCTGCTAATCCTATTTACTCCGGCAAATAAATTATAGCGGGTGACCACTAATATGTACGGACGGTGGCCGGCGATACTAACTGCTCTCTGTTACTGCCACATCTATAGTGGGATTTGCCACTTGTTGTAGATTTGTTATATTGCTCTCTATTACAGCGACACACTGGAATATTAAGTTTCCTTATGATTGTGTTGGTGTATTTTATACAGCTGTGTCCCTTGGAATTGCATTAACTTTTATTGCTATAAAATTAAATATTACTATTTTATTTATATTAATATTAATATATAATTTAAATTAACTAATGATTTTAAAAACAATAATTTTAAATTATAATTATTTAACTATAAGGAAAAATTAAAAAAAAACCTTTCATGTTTACATCTTCTAAAACAGACCGACTGCTTAGATTAATCTATAAGTATTATATCGACATATATAGATTATAGAGGTATAGGGTTCGTAGTTGCAGCTCTTACCCACGTCGGTAAACCTACTGTGTGTTCAATGAAATTGTTCACAAACAACTGACGGTGTCACTGTTGCGTCTGATACGCGGTCCATTAACATAACAACACACACAGGTGACACACGAATATACCTATGTATATAGTGTGTGTTATATGTCAAGTGCTAGAGTGAACATTATTTAGTGATTTATACGCTGCAGTCAAGTACTCAACCGGTGGAAGACGACTAGTTCTGCCTGAGCTGCAGCCTTTAGAGTTATAAAAAAACGATAATCGACCGCCATTTGACAGTCGAGTTATTTTTTGTTATTCTGCATTTCCATTCGACATTTGTCTGTAAGAGTAGTATGTGCCCTAAAATGATTGAGTTCTTTTCAAACAAACGAAACTATATGGATTTCTAAACACTTACAACGCCTCATATTTCAGAGGATGCAGAGTGACGACGTTAGTCACACCTCTAGTTAGTGACGTAGCTGGCTGGCTGACACCCGAACCCGCCGTGGACATCACCGTGTGGCGAATAGTTCTCACACAATCAACGGGAACTGACGGGGCTCCATTTATACTCGACCTCCTCCATAGTACAGTAATATCTTGTGAGCTTCCGAGTAAAGCTCATTAGAATCTAACACTGTTGCACCTAACAGGACGAGTAAAACCTGAATCTCTATGTTCGCAACATAATATTACAGTTTCACTCAACATATTGAAAAACATGTGACGATGTTATAATACTGTAGTTTATTCCTCTTCTAGTTTTATTTTATAAGGCCTCTAAGCTATGAGGCGTTATTAAATATCTTTGATATAAAATACTCCTTGATAAAGTTTAAAATATCCCACATGACGCGACGCATAGCTAGCGCGTTTGCATAAGCGTACTTGGAACTAAATCGAAATAGCTGACATATAAATTACAAAGTTTGGCGCTTAAACATGAATAATTTAATATTCTAAAACGTACCTACATAGCTAACGCCACTATAATTCTAAATTAGAAATTCCATCTCACACATGCGGCGCACACAAAAAAGATAAATAATTTCGTGCCATTTCAATAAAGCCACAATTTCACGGGCGCGTTGGCGCGAACTCGCGAGTGTTACAATTTAATAGAACTTCAAAAGGCCTGCTGATTCCACCACAATTCTATCAGCTTAGCACGAGATCCCGAGCATTATGCGTATAAAAAGCGGTTATCGCGAACCCCACCACCCGCGGGCGGGGGGGGCACGAGCCAGCGAATAGGGGAACAAAACGGATACGGGGACGATACTACGAGAACTCTAGCGGAACATAACTTTTGAGTAACTTTTTAGGTTGTTTTAAGTACATTGCTGTGTTGCTACAGAAAGTACCCAGTAGTTTATTCGGAAGCGCGTATTATAACGCTCTGATATATATTGAGTCGTTGGTTTTTATTGATATTGTTTAAGTGGGACACATGTGTCTTCATTTCGTGTGTTTTGTTCGGAATTCATCATGAAGCTGCAACTTGATAGTTCGAGCAAATCTGAAGTTACCTTATTAGAGGAATTGAATAGGCAATATAATCGTAATAGTGACCTAGTTTTAACGACGATGTGTGTTGTAGAGATTGACTTCAAAAAGTGGCTGACGAAGTTTAAACTTAGTGCCGTTACTAGGTTCGCTCTAAGCGAGGTAAAGTAGAAATAAAAATTACAATTGTTAGGACAAACACCTTTTTGTTAAAACTTTGGAATTGTTTTCTTACATAGACCGCCCATTTAGTAGGTATGAAAAAAAACTGAAATGAAAATAGAGGCGAAGGAAAATGTTGGGGATTTATATTTATAGTTTCAATTAGCGGGCTTTGCACGCGCCGCGCGCTTGCCTGTGAAGCTCGTTATTAGAATTTAAAAAATATATAAGCCAACTTTCTAGAAAAAATACTCTTTCGAGCGTTCCAAACTCGAAAATAAATCCAGCTGTAAATTAGCACGAGTATAAAATTCATCGTGTGAAAATTACGACAGTATAAAAGGCGGTCGTCAACAAAATTTAATTCGACATTCGGTGGAAAATGCCTCATTTGAACGACAATAATCAACGCATAAAACAGTTTAATGCGGTCACTTTTAAAAGTTTGCGATACGCAGCATTGCGCTTTCGTTCGGAACAATTAAAATTGCGCTCGGTCAACGCTTTGCGATTTAACAGTGACTATTTAGCGACAATTACGTAACATCACTGTCCATTGTCCTGTAGCGATTAAGCTTCGACTACAATAGTCCAATCCCGACCTCTAACGAAGCGACTTCGGCTGTTTCCGCCCCCACTTCGAGCCGCTCAAAGAAGCGTAATTTGCGGTTACGAAAATTGTAGTCGCTACGAATTTTGACGATGTTCGCCGAAGTTTAACAACTGCAGTCGTTTGAAAGTCGACCTTCCAGCGGGTTAAGTCGAGTTGACGAAGTTCCGGGTGTGTCAGGGTTAATTCGACCGGTCAGTTTAACCCCTATTGGCTCGAATGGGTTGGGATATAAAATAGTACGAGAGACATCTCTATTGACGACATTACTTTTTATGGGGTTCCTTTGATGTTAGTAATTTAATATATTATGTGTATAGGATATACACTGAGATTAAATTAAATACACACATGGGTCGGTTGCTAGGTAAATTCGTACGTCGTAAAAGAAAATATCGTCAAGTAACATTGTGTCAAAAGAAAAAGCCACGCGGGTAATAAAAATCCTACCTTTACGAACACGAAGAAAACGTACAACATACAAAGAAAAACCTATTACATTAAGCCTTGAAATAACGGCAACTTTATCCGACTATTAGCAATATTCAGTTCGCACTGAGTGCTGCGCAATTATACGTTGACAAAGCTGAGCAAAGGAGGTAGGGGCCCTTTGTTGCAGCGACGCCAATAATGATGGCATAAACTTTACTAATTTAGCTACAGACCGCGAACGCCGCACCAAAGCCCGGTTCACATGTACGAGCCCTAATTGTGACGTAAAGGTAAAAATTGTGTTGGAAGTCAACTTTTTGCCGTGAACTTTGCGTCAATTGGATAGAGTTAGGTTAAGCGTGTTTAAGAATGATGAAGGACGGTCTTACTCACCGACTTTTGCGTTGTGGAGAAAAAGCACAACAAAGTAACTTCATTGAGAATGTCCCTATCGAAATAAATAAATGTAAACCAATATAGGATGGTAATGTTCAAAAAGGAAAGAGATGAATGCCCACGTCTTTTACCTTATTATGTTTGTTGCCCTAGATTAAATTAAATTCGTTCTATCAGCGTTTTCTTTCATAATGAATTCAGTTTCCATACAAAATGAACATAAACGGTACGAAATACAGTTCTTAAGTAACTCCACGATAATATCATTTACAGCCAAAACACAATAGCCGCGTTATGTTCGCCGCTTTACTTCGTATACTGTTTCAGTAGCGACTTCTGAGCGTGATATCAATTGCTCGCTAACTACGGCTGATAAAACGCGCTCGCCCTTTGACAGTCGACTCGGAACTTCGCTTATCAGTACCTACTCTCGTTAAATTCCGACAATACACGAACGTGCGTTCGTATATGTAGCATTGTTTAGATTGGTACGGTGTAGAAGCTCTAGCAACTTCAGTAATAGGCGATGAAGTTACTTTTTATCGGCGATATATTTAAACGGCACGTACACTGCGCGGAATTGTGATTAAACATGCTAACTAGGAGCTAGCTTTACAAGGAAACGTTAGGTAGACTTATGAAAAGAATTGTTTCATATTTCTTGAGTTGAATTACTCTAGCAGAGCTAGGTTGAGTGATTGTCTTTCAGCGGCAGGTTACTTATGATGACTTACTTCACATGTAACAGATGCGTATGAGACGCTGTCTGGTTCTGTCGTTACTTATTATTTATTATCTTATATATTTTTTTTATAGAACAATATAGAGTCCACAAAAAATACTTATTTAGTTCTTACAAGCTGGGTACGAATCTATGCTTCACTCAAACTGTTAATATAAAAAACTTCATTAATGAAGTCTTAATTCTTAATTATTTGTCGGGTAATAATTTCCCTAAAGCTCACTATATCAAACTAATTGCAATCTACCCCCTAGAGTGCGCACTGAAAAAAGTGATACACAAAACAAAATCCCATAGCGCCTAAAATTAAAAATCGCAGGCCCGACAACTGCAGCCCCAGATAAAAAATCATTAACACCAAACATTGTTCTGGTGGCGTTGAAAATCGCGATTATCGCAAACTCAAACGCGGCGCGTTTGGCGCCCCGAGGACGCGCGTAAAGCAGGGCCCACTCCCCCAAAATATAGGCACAAAAAGCCGCTCATAAGTAATTCACCTGTTTAAGCGGATGAAAATAATGGCCGACTACCAATTTCAGTTCTGCTTACTCGTGAAAAAGGTCGGTGAAATGAGATAATGGAATTAAGATAATAGATTTTAGTGCGCTTGGTTATTTGAACTTTCATTACAGTAAGTGAGTTATACTTTAATTTAGGTATTCACATTAATTCATTTTTTGGACCCTTATCTTCGTGTTTGTTTTAAGGTAACGTGTAACTTAGCTAAACGATTATCATCATTATTTATTTATAAGTATTGTACTTCTTCGCTCGCATCCTTAGTCAGTAACACTCGAAAAATTGTGCTTTTACTCGCATTCAATCCTTACTTTTAAAACAATAATATATTATCGACTTTCACCATTTACTAAAGTTATAGCACTATATCTTACAAAAGTAACATTAAATCACATATTTTATAAAATTAACGTTTTTATAAAAGATAATTTAAAATACTCTAGTTAAAGCAAATACGAAACGATCATAACGTGCTACTTGATAGTATGAGCTTTTCAATAATTTCTGAACATATTCTCCATATTTTTAAAGTCGGATGTGTATTATGGACATAAAGTACAGCATTAAAGCCGTTGAGGCCTTTTATAATGTCGACGGTAGACTGTTCGGGGAATATGACCCCACTCAATTTACCGCACACATTTATAGTGGCTTGCTATTGTTTCCACTTTACTGATAATACATACGTTTCTCTTATCCTACGTTACATTGTAATTGAGTAGCATAGTATTTATATTGCAGTTGTAGATATGCAATTCTATTATTCTCTTTAAAAAAGTTCTAATGTATTCTAGATTCATGGAAGCATTTTTGTAACAATTTTTATCACTTAGCAAGGTTTTTTATTTTTTTTTATTGCGTCGCTAGCGTCGGTGTACATACTATTTCATTAACTTTTAGGGATAATGGTGCGATGTAAATATTCGTGCTTATTTTGGTTTTCTTCCCATATAAAAAAAACATCTTACCAATTGTAAATAATTCGAATATTACTTCAGAATATTCTCGAGAATATTGAATAAAATACTAAAAACATTTGTATTGTATCATTGGGACAAACTATGCAGTCTCTTTTTCAACTGCATAATACCTAACAAAGCTCTTTCTTGAATAATAACAGAGACGGCAGTCTAGCTTTTAATACCAGGGTGGCCGCAAGATTTGCCATTAATTATTAGTATTGTGGCTTGACTCGCCGGGCTCTGTAGTGTTCTGGCGACTGTTTGTGTAGTATTGGTGTTAATAATATTTAGGACAATATTGACAACATCAGTAATACATATACATTTTAAAAACCCTTGGAACTATATTCTGGGATTCGAAGGACATTTAAAATTGTGCTCACATGAGTCTCTTCTGACACTTCAGGAACTCTATTGAAAAAATCAGATAAAAGTCTAAGATATTTTTATTTTAAATAAGTTATAAAGCAAATGTTACATAGGTAATTGAGCAAAGATTTAGCAATAGTCATCTACCAAAACTAACACAAGTCTTAAAGCGTGAAATAGCTCAAGTTTTCGTTACATAAAAGGAATATACAATGCAAAGAGCATCGACACTAAAACCAAACGCGCATGCGATAGCGTCATGTATAAAGATTACAATTAAACTTTTGTTCAAATATTTACTGAACATTTGTCAAAGTGTCCGTTTGCTTGCGTAGTTGTGGCGACTAGGTCTGAACGAAAGCTTAAGCGGTCACTTGCCACGCCTCGGTGCACTCCAAAACGAACAGTGAAGCGCTCGCAAATAAACAGACTTACTGACGTTTCAATTATATTTATTTCTATTGTTGTATTACATTATGCTTCTATTCTCTTGTGTAGGCTGATAAGTATCTCGTGTTTAACGTGTATATCGCTGACAGCAGTATTAAGTTACCGTTCGTAATATGTATGTAGGTAGAGGTTACTTTCTAGCCATATCTGAGTGTCTCAACCTACTATGAGGATTATAATTTATTTGACAGAAAATCATGGTAACTATTCATGGTCTTGAGATCGAAACCTTGAGTATGGTGGCTGTTTCGTTAACCTTCAAGCCGTGAGCATATAGTACAGTTATTCACCAGAGTATAAGTCGAAACATGTATAAATAGTTTTATTCAAAAGTAAAGAAATCTTCTAAAAGTAAAAGTCCTCTCACTGAAACATCAACATTTATCAGGACTTCTAGTTTCTCACACCAATTAATTACCACTTTAAACTTCACAAAAGTGGGAAACTAAACGACCGCTCAAATTGCTTAAATCTTTTACGGGAACAATAGGAGGACAGTAATTGTTAAAGAGCTTCGCACAGTGAGCAAGGTGCGGTGCGGCACAGCGCGGCGCCGCGCCGGAACAATTGGCGGGGCACCCGAGCGGGCTCGCGCGCCGTCCCATGTCTTATATACGTATAAAATTCGCCCGCGCGGCAGTCCGGGGTGCTACGTTGCAATGCTTTTGGTGTGCGGCGCCCCTAAGCGCTTAAATCGCGATCATTTCAGTTGCATATTCTCAATTATTGTCGTCTGCCGACGACTTGCGGGACTTTGGG
Organism: Abrostola triplasia; assembly: GCA_946251915.1. Taxonomy (NCBI): domain Eukaryota; kingdom Metazoa; phylum Arthropoda; class Insecta; order Lepidoptera; family Noctuidae; genus Abrostola; species Abrostola triplasia. Next base: position 2,710,483 of record OX276426.1, read on the forward strand.
ACGAAGCCTGAGCTCCTTAATTGCAGCGACGCTACCGCCTCGTGATATAAATTGAGACACCACAATCAAGATGGAATTAAATTCCAGTATCGGTGTTTTCGTCGAGTTGATTGTCAAAATACAATTATTTGTTGTACAATACAATCTTGTTTGGATAAAATCATGATGTCATTATTCCATCTCAACTTAATATGTGTGCTAATGAGGTGTAATAAAGTGTTAACGTGCACTTTAATGTTCTATGTCCAACAGACCCTCATAACAACGTAAACGAGCTATTTCGATATTCCTCTATAAATGATTCGATGCAATTACGAGAAAAACAATGAAAACGCCATCTAACGGGCTGATTACACAACGTTATTGTGGTTTTAAAAGAACAATTAAGGCGAGCGGAACTTATCGCGGTCGGGTCAGGGTTACCTTTTGTGAACCAAATTGTTATGTGCCAGTCGCTATTTTAATACGTATTTGTGCTTTTCCGTTACTTATTTTTGTACATTGTTGAAATAGTGCGTTAATCTTTGCAAAGGATACATATTTAGACTATAATGCAAACGGCAGCAAGAAGATTCCTGGTAGTGGAGAATACAGTTTATTATATTCTTGTCGCCACTGTACTAGACTTGGCCCAATAATTAATTAAACAGTTTATTTTACTTAGTGAATACTAAACAAACGTAGGTATCATTATGTCGCACATAACTTCCGTTACGTTCTAAGATATCACTTTTGTATAAACTCGGAACACCTAAAGCGATACGTCTGCCATTAGGTACGTTGGGCGCGAAACTTCACGATATTTGAGTTCAAGTTAAGGATTTTGTTCGCTTTTATGTAAACGAACTCGCGAACAAGACTCCACGTTATAAAGTTTACGCAAGGCGCTAAACACCCGTTTTATATAAACAAAATAAACGAGTTTCAGAATTTAGTAGCACAAAGAATTTGAGCACAGTAAGCTAATTCTTTTAATTAAACACACATAGGAGTACATACAGTCGTGTGTGTATTCTCTGAAGGGATAGGTGGCGTCCTCTTTTATTCTCATTTGGCCCCTCATCATAAATCCCAAGTAATGATTGGACGCCTATTACAATTTATCGTATCCACATCATATTCTTTCCCTCTTTGCAATTTTTCAACGAAAAGGAGTTGTATCCTTATTCTATGCCTCCATTACGGTCGAAACTCAATGAATATCCAAAAAATAGTATTGCGTGCGAAAAACTGTTCGTATGGCATGAAACTAGATCGAAACTTTATTTTGAATATATTAAAATCATGAAAATTGGCTCTGCAAATGTTTGACTTCGCTCCACGCAAAGTTATTTAATAATTTTGTTTAAATTAATTGATTTCGCTCCGACTCGGAAGCTTAATTTTTGAATTGGCATCGGCAATTACTTGGTGCGCCTTGGGCCGAAGGCGGTAATAGAAGCGGGACCTCGCGGCATTTCCAAGAATAGCGGCCATTTTATTAGCTGATGTGGGAAACTCACAATCTGAACCTTTTCGTTGATAGATGGGAATGATTATATTATCGATTATTTAGACCACCTCATTAGTAATTTAGTACTGTGGTTTTTGAAAACAGTAATATTGTCGACCCGATTGGCGCAGTGGCTAAGCGATTGGACTTCTGCGCTAAGGGTTCGAATCCCGCACGGGACAAAAAACTGTGCTAGCCGTTTGTCCCGAGTCTGGGTGTTTCTGTATGTGATATTTCAGGTTTGTGGAATATTTCTTTTAAAGAAAAAAAAAATGGTTCCCAGGTCGCAACGCTAAGTTACACAATGTCAGGTCGTGTTATCTCATACTACCTACGTTCAACGACACTAATTCTGGGTATGCCATAGTACACCTTATCTTAATGTAGATGCAGGCACTGTGTGTAATCTTGAAATCAAGCTCATAAACTAGAGATCCTTAAAGGTGATAATCGCGCAACAATATTCACATAAAAATTGTTACACATAAACACATTAGACTATCAATAGATCAATTAAACCGAAGCTATCATTAAACCTGTTTCACTTTCCCCTACATGATATAAAAATGTCAGTTCCCCTTAATAAACGTACAAAGTGTATTGGATAGGCTAGTGCATTATCCGTGGCATGTACGATAGCCGCTTTTGAAGGAAATAGCGCGCCTATGGAGGAGGCCAGTATTTCCGCTAGGGGGAGGGTGGGAGGGGGCGAGACGGCCATTGCCGCTAATCGAGCCAGCGGTAAAACGTAGTATCTGATTTCTTTGAATTTTATTGCAACTTATTCCACGAAAATGTTAGTGGTATTCATTTACAACTCGCTTTACGTTACGGGTTGGTTTCTGTTGTTAACGGAAGATATTAATTTTGATTGTTTTTGGTTTATTGTGGGAGTTAAAATTTAAGAGGATTTTAATTAGCTTGGTATTTGTTGTGAAATCCTGCGCAGTATTTACTGTTTCACAAGTATTTTATCGGTGTGAAAATTTATTGGCTGATTCCTGAACAACTTGCAGCTTAATGGTACATAACCAGAGATGTAGGTACTTACATAGCAGTTATAAATACCTGCAATGAAATTTTGATTTTCAATTTCATACTACCAAAAAATTTTATTGTACCCTTTGTGCAACAGCGGACGTCTTCCTGCTGATGATGATGATGATAGCCAACACTGATCTACCCAAATCAGCAACATAACTATTATATGATGAGGGACTCAAATCTTCTACCAGCCAAAGGCGGCGGAAAGTCAAGCGTGCTAGTAGCTGGCTGCCAGCACTAGCGTCTTCTTTACAATACCAATTTAAATTACTAATCTACTACCACAACCTTGCGAACTCTGTGTTGTGTAAAACGTAAAGATGTGTGTATGTGTGTGTGCATGTAATAGCCTCGCCGCGATGAAGGCATCCATCAAATGGCGTGAACCGTAGAAAGCTACTGTCGACCACTTATCAGATTTGGCCCTATTTGTTCGCCTACTTATAAGTAATTTCCGCAAATCGATTTGTTTTCTTGAATACTTTATGCTCGATATTGATGTTTGGTGGCGGGTGGGTTGACGTGGCCTATTTGCGCGATAGCCATTGCAAGAACTTCGTTGGAAGCAATTTCCATTATAAAACAACTTTACTACTGAAGTGAGAATATTAATATTATGAAGATTTTTACTTGTGGCATTAGTCATGTGTGCTGATGAATTCTTAGAATACAATTTTGGGAAAGAAAATAAGAAAAACTTTTCGAAGAATAGTCGTAAAAACAAAAAAATGTGTCACAAACCTGAGAGTTTCTATAGAATTATTAGGGATTCATAAAGATATACCTAGCTCTATAACAACTGCCAATACATTCATTTATAATGGTTAAATTGTATAAAAGGTAACACAATAGAAAGTGGTAGTACGTATGTACTAGTGAAAAAATCATACACGCACACGTTTGGTTTAACTAGCATGTCAATTTGAGCAAAATGTGGGCGCGTTTAAAAACGTTACCGTTTTTATGATCGTATAAGCGATATAATGTAAAGATTTCCACTGTATTTAACAACCAAATATTCACAAATAGGTATATAAAAGTCCAGTAAAACGCGGAGTACCCAACAAAAAAGCGCTATCGAGCCAAATATTTACACGAAATAGGTACTCGAGAATTCAAGGGTTGAGTACAAAATCCGTGCTCATTAAAAACTTTTCAACGCTTAATGAAAATCTTATTGAACCGGCTACGAGTGCATCGGGCCTCCCGCTCTCCTCGGCGGCGGGGAGAGCCGCCTGAAATGGCCCGGCTAAGTGTATTACAGTCGGATCGCTGCCTTTCATTCGACACATCAAAGAAGATCCCGTTCGTTCGCAACTAAATCGAATCAGCACAGCTTTGTTTCTAGACTCCAGTAGGTAAATTTGCAAAGGGATGGGGCCGATATTGAGAGATTACTGCCTTTCAAGTTGGTCTAGGCCGTTTGATTCGTAAGGTTAGAGTTACAAAAGAACCGTGTGTTGGAATACATTTTAATACACAGATATAGTTTGAGAAACGATATATTTGTGTTTATTTCTATTTATATATTTTATTTACAGAACGTATAATAAGTGGTATATTATTACAAAGAACTATTATTCTTTAAAGTCAAGGAAAATTCGAGTTACAAACGTGAAGAAGTCTAGGAGTCACAAATTACATTTTACAACAGCGGCTCCAGTAAAAGAGCTGCGAACTTAATATAGAAGTTCAATAATAGTTACATTTAATATTTCTCGAATGACTCCCATTTGACCCGTTTCTTACAACTAGAACAAACTCGCTTTAAAAATAAAACCTTTGGAATTTATGGAGCTAAAAATTCGAAGTCGGATCGGTCGGTGGGACCGCGGGTAACATAGCAGGCAATAAAGCAGGCAGGGTTAATTTCAGCGTCGCGTTGGCATCCGCACTGGCGTTAAAAACTAAACCAATATACTTCTTAAAATTACGCCCGCGCCGCCGCCTGGTTACGTAAGCGAACGTGACCCACGGAGATTTTGGCAAACGGCCGGCGACGGGTTAAGATGTACATTGACACGGATTTTCAAACCTCCACTCTAGGTACATTTTTGGCAGTATGTTGTCCCCAAGCGACCTGTTCGTCGAGAGTTCGTAAATTGCCGATATATTTATTGCTATAAAAATTGGGAAGCCAAACGATCTCTAGTACAGTATAAGTCCTGTTATCTTCCCAAACGATGCCAAATAGCCTTCTATCTACCAACATGGTACGCTACTCGGAAAATGTAACTGTCCTTCTGAAAACGACTGGCATATGGTTCCATATGTAACAAGCACACAAATGCATAATAATCGAACAAGTTCGATAACACTAAAAATATCCCATCAATTAAACTGAATCTAATACTTCCGCTCCAAAAGTCCAGTTCAAACGCGTTTCCCATTCGATCCAAAATTGTTTTCGCAATCGGCGCGGGCCTGGCGAGTTTCCCAGTTGGTACGTGTCTCGCCTACAGATGGACGTGGTAGCAACCTAACCAATAGTCCGACGGGCCGCCTCCTGCGGAACTCTGCGGAAGCGGTCCCTTGCCAACTTGTCGTTATAACATCTCGTCTACATTACAATATATTTAATTCCCATAGTTTTGTCGTAACGATTGGGAATTGTCATAATTGTGTATACCCTCCTCCTTGTTATGTTATATGTATAATTATAATTACATGATACCCATACGATTTTTGTTGCGAATTCACCGATACGTAATATGTAGTTCCTATGTATGAATACACATTTAAGTAGGAGGAATGTATAAAGGTCGAAAATGTTTGCAGGTATATGGTGAAAATAGAAGTTAGCACTTTAACTCACTGAAATTATTCCTCTATTGATAGTCCTAACGAGACACAGAATCAAATCTAGCGACTTAATTTGATGTTGATGTTATTCTAGGGATTTCAAAATAGCTCCGACAGCAAGCGGTTCCAGCGTCCAGGAATAACCATCTATTCTCGTTTTGTCTTCGTAGGGCAGCAATGGAGCTTTGCAATACTACGATCTTATTTTTTATTTAAATATACATTGAGTGTAAAGTGGGGAAATAAAAATCACAGCACATGAACATTTACTGCACTGGATAGCGTTATTACTTTAATCCTTTGTCACGAAAAAGCTTGATGTTTTTCAAACTATTCTTGTTCATGCATTTCAGACTACTTCCATTCAATTGGTTATTACGTGATTAGTGCAATAAACAGGTACATTAGGTTTATGCCCAGCAGTGGACTACAGTGGATTCAAATACTGATACGTATGGGGCATATACGGGCAGGAGTGGGTGCTATGCTAAGCTATACTAAGTACGTGTAATTGGTTTATGCAATGAACTTACTTATTTATTTTCAATACGCCTAAAATATACCTGAAACGGAATCGAAAACATTGGAATTACAAACTAACGAAACGTTTATAAAAACACATCGTGGAATGTTTTATTTAGAGTCTGTAATATAGGTATTTGTAGGTAAATTATAATAATAGGTGTCGATGAAAGTCGGTACTAAAGCATGCCTATGGCACGAATGGATGAGCATAGGATTTGGCTTATTTCTTCATCTGTCAGGACACCTTCTAAAGGCGTGTGGCCATTGTTTTACTATTGTGACTGCAAAACGTGTCAAGCTAAAGGATATTTGATAAAGATGAAGTGTAGAAAGCTAAAATAAGTCCGGTCGAATTTCAGCTATTGGGCGACCATTAGTATATATTGTGTCATGTGCATGGGTATGTATACTAGCTGTGGGTATAATATGGCGACCCGATTAGCGCACCGGCTAGGCTCTTGGCTCTCTAGTTAAAGCTCGCGGGTTCGATCGCAACCACGGCACGCGACACGTATTTCTATGGCCTCCGGATATTTGTTTCTGAGTGCAAAATTAGACTAGGTAATTCAATTTACGGCACAGTAGGAACTTTGACGACCTGATTGGCGCAATGGTTAAATTATTGGACTGCGATATGAGTTGTGGGTTCGATTCTTACAAATAAATGTATCTTTATCTTTAAATTAATTTCAAATCAGTTACCAAATTAATCCCGTAACCAACCTGTAAACAGTGCAGCCAACATAAGTGAAACCAAGAAACTGAAATGCAAATAGAATCGTGTAAACGGTACTTTACTAATCGTGCCCCACGTGCATAAACATGGCCGTTTTAAGACAAGACTCGTCTCAACAATTTGGTTATCTATGCAGTTTCCGAGTTGCCCTATTATTTTCATGCTGACAACGTCACGTCTAAATTCGCTGAGTCTAAACTTGCGAGCTGATGTTTAATAATTTCCTGTTTATTTGACGAGGCAACTCTGCTTTTGGTGAAGTCGTAAGCATAGCATGCCGTTATTGTACGGGGTTTGACGCTTTTGTGTGTTGTACACTATAAAGGATGTTTATTTATTGAAGCTAGTTTTTTTAATAATAACCTCAGCCTATGTTACTGTCAGGGCTTTGTTCAACAGTGGACGACTTATACTGATGATGATGACATAACAGTCAAAGCAAAGGCCTCTTGTCATACAGAGAAGGAAGAAAGATGGTTACCGCAATTCCTCAGTGAGTGTTGTTGATTAAAGGTATTAAAGTAGATATTTTGAACACATAATGCTCTCTGACTGGGGAGACAATTTAATATTTCTACTACCTGCTTCACACCTCCTGGGTACTGGTCTAAAAGAAAACAACAATGTTCTACACGAATTCGATAAAAACAAGTCGTAAATTACTTGTTTTTTTAGTGCTACGGTTTATTCCAGTCAATTAACTTTTACAAGCGCATCTTTTTTGTACGGTGCTACGTCGTAGCGGCGTAGCAACGTAGAACGTGGTACCGTAGCATCTTTGTAGGTTTGCTACAATGTGCTTCTAAATAAATATTGGTTACCAGTTCAGTATGTTTGTGTTCATATTTTGTTTTTTTACAACTTTGGTTTACTAAACAATATTACTTGCGGTACATTCAGTTTCCTTGCATAAATTAATAATGAAAATGTTTAATTCCATTTTTTGTTACTAGCATCTTAAACAAAGGAATTCCGTAAAGTTGCCTACCTAAAGCGCAATCTTAGTTACAAAAAAGTAATTTTTCAAGTTCAGATTTTTAAGGCCCGCGTGTTTTGTTATCTTATATTTGTTGTTAGGTCTATAATTATGCAGTAATTAGTTCTTACAGACTGTCAGATTGATTGATGCAGTGCCCTAACATAATTAATATACGAACATAACACAGATATGTCCGCAAAAAGCATGAAATCTATTCCTCGGATTGACCGTCTGTCTGACTGTCGATAACTTTTTGCTCTACTACAAAGTCGAGCCGAGCTTGTGACCGCTTGACCAACGAAGCGGTCAAATATCGAACAAATTGGAATAAAATCGCTGGCACAACACAGCTTAAAAAAACAAACAGTAGCAAAACAACAAACACAAACATTTAAGAATAAATAAAAACCCCGTTTGCTCTGTACGCGACGTTCGTGCGAAATATCGTCGCGAGGGAAGACAATAAAAAAAATGAACAGCGGAAAGTAACTGCACACAGATGGCGCCACCGCGGAAATATATTAAGTAAATTTAAAAAAACGTATTCCCGAACGCGAGGCGAGCAATGGCGCGTGTACAATTTAGTGTTGCGCTTTTTGAGATCAGTTGCCGCGCGGCGTGCGGGGAATCGTAATGCTTGCACCTTGGCTGGCTCCGTTGTGTGGTTCGGAGCCTTGGTTTACAGTGATACAGAGCTGCTCTTGTAACGTGAGGTAGGTGCTGGTGTACGTCTGTACGTTTAACATATGTTAAACGGATCGAGTGGTTGAGTCTTGAGTGGAGGTTGTTTGAGTGGGTAGTTTTGTGGTATGAATGTTGCTGTTAACGTGTTTGTAATCAAAATTTTCGTTATCTACAGGCAGCTCTTTATATCACACATCAAATTTCACACTTTTAAAAGAATAATCTCGAAAATTGATTCTCTTGCTCATGTTTTTCTGGCAATAAGGTTTACTTTTATTTTGAACTATGTTATAAAACCTATGTGTTCAATGTAAAGGAATTTAGACACTAACTCGAAAACGGAAATCACATTCCAAATTCAGTCGTGCAGGAAAATTCCCAATCGGAATTTATTCCTATAAGTTTCGGTTGGAAATGTTATTGAAAATTGAATTCTCTATTTAAGCACCAATTATGGCAGAGCTCGGTCGGGCGTCGGATAGCGAAACTCAACTCAATCGTAATTATTTCCCTCTCGGAAGAAAACTTGAAACGCGCGTTAATTGTGGCCAAGGTAGGAACCTCTTTACAGGGGACGAGGTGGTTGCGGGACGGGATCGGCACGACTTGTTTACATGCCTAATATTTTTAGCAAAGCTGAAGATCACTTATAACTTATATAAATCTTTTTTTTCTGGAACAAGGCCTCATTAAAAAACTAGCCATGATCTGAGATATGGTTGTTTGTTTACATTGCTTGTAAAGAAAAATAAAATAATATAAACAAAATATAACACACATTCATTTAGGAAACGAATGACCAAAATAATTAGGCGAAAATAAGATGAGAATATAAGATTAAAGTCGTCCGGCCTCTCGTCAAGTGTAAATCGTCCTTAAGCGTGGACAAGCAGGAGGTGTGACGTCATTAGCAATCTGCCACGTCGCTGTGCTCGCGGCAAATTGGAGCAATTATAATGTACAGTTTGTTTTGTTACAAACCATCCCCTTGAAACAGTCGTGTAATTTGACGACTAGCAATTTTAAACGACATTCTATTAAAACGATCAAAAACGTCTTTGCTTTAATAAACGATTGTTCAACAGTTTTTCCGATTCTGTTGTGAAGCGTCGTTGAATTTGTTTGTGCTTAGGACAAATTGCTCGTGATTTTTAATTGATGCTTCAGAGCGATCAGTTATATTGAAACGTGTATTAATTGTCTATGTTCATATTAACCCAGTGGTATCCGGCCTAGAATTGATAACCCCCATTCCTCCCGTGGGTGTCGGAATATGCGACTAACGGAAAATCCAGAAGATGGGCAGCAGTGTCTTCTGTAACTTTACCACCAATACTGTGATCCCCAAGCCGCTTGCCAAGCGTGGAGACACCCCCTCCTTATCTAAGTGGGAGGCTTTTATTCAACAGTGGACGTCGTCCGACTAATGATAACAATGATGTTCATTTTAAAGCTTCAAATTAATGATAAATAAATATCATTAGGTACTTCATTCACGAAAGTTGATTTCACAAGTCCGAACAAATAAGCATAATCTAGGGATACAGAGATTGGCCGAAGCCAGGCTGGGCCCAACGCTAGTTAATTAGCAGAAAACTTTGCAGTCATCTCCCGTAAGGCTTCGAAAAAAGGGCACCATTCCCAAGTCCGACGATTGTCTAACCAGTCTATGTAATGAACGGATTAGGGATAAGTATCTACATATGTAAGCTTAACATAATGGACAGACCGAAGGAGTGAGTTTTATACGATTTGTTTTATTACTTCGGAAGATAAAGTTGGTATGTGAATAACTGTATTACATAGATCCTTTAGTCAAATGGCGGGACAGATATGGGCTATATACATTATTTTAGCCTGTGTATTAGTGTTTTTGGAGATTTGTATAATAAATACAACAGATTAATTAATGATATAATAGGAACAATAGATTACTAACTAATAGCATTGTTGCCAAAACTCATAGTTTCTAAGGACTTGCATAATTCAACTGTTTACTAGACTTTATCCATATATAAAAAGGTAGGTTCATAATTACTTAAGTATGTAATATCAACTTTTTTCGAGACTACTTTGTCTGGAGGCAGATTAAATAAATTAATTCACTAAATGGATCAGAGAGTTCCGTTTCTTCTTGAAGGACACGTGTATTTTAACGTTACGAGTCGCTTATATACACAAATTAATCTTGTATCCCTCGGCACGGGTTTAAGTAAACATCACAATTTCCTTGTGTATTTATTTAATAAAACATACATAATTAGGTATACCTCGACATTCATTTAAAGCTTTATTCTGTACAAGCATGCTGTGAAAATACGTTTGTTTTTGATAATTGCAGCGTAGTTGTAAACAGTATTTAGATATTCCTTAGTTTGACACTCCTTAAACCTTATTTATTTATTTATTTTATTTTAATACTTAAGTACAGTAATTGTGTACAAGGCGGACTTAATATCTTCTTATTTTCTACCAGTCTAACCTTATGCCAATTTGATTGCAATCAAGAAAATAATATACAGAGAGGTCCGAGCAAAATAGATTTACTGAATTTTAGGGGTTATCCTCCGCGCCTTCATAAACTATACTACACCATACCATGCTATGGTTTTCCAGCTACACTGCCGTATAATAATGAAGATTGCACAAGCAATTCGATCCTAAACAATTTATAGTAAATTCGCCGCTCTATAGTTTCATAGTTCCTTTATTAACGATTAGAATCGTTTTAAACGAAGCTACTCCCGTATAAGGTTACTTTGTTAGTAGGTTCAAAGATTGAGCCATTTCGCCGACGTATAATGTGGCCGATACTAGTGGTTTAATTTGAAACTTAAGTAATTGACGTCGCCCCGAATAGTTTACGGGAAATTTCGTGTTCATTACGAAGTTATGTTATATTAAATGTTTATGAGAAAAATTGTGGTTTCAAGTAGCTTCCATAGCAAAAGGTGTTTTGATTCTTACACGCTGCTAATGGCTACCACCGCTCTACCTATATTTTTTTATTCCACGGGTAATCTTGAGTACATAAACTATTACCTCTTTGGGTCTTGTTTAAGTCAATTCAAACAAATACGTACGTTATGATTAGCAGACATTTGTCACAAGTTCGTCAGTTCAAGCCAGCTACAGGAAAATTGTTGGTCTATTCAAAACAAGGTAGCGTCTAAAAATAGGCCACTTAATGAACTCCGTATACGTAGTATGCTTAATTAATTTAAACAATTCGCCGTACTCACCGTAATAAAGGAAGTTACGCTGCGGAAACTTGAGTTTTTTAATTTCCTACAAAAATGTCGACGCTGCTTTTAGAGATCCGCATTTGTAAACATTTTGTATGTTTTCCTGATGTTTTTTATGACTTTATTATTTTTTACATGCGTTTAAGTTAGGCGTTTGTAAAATGACTGCTTACAAGCAATGTCTGAATATGTAATGTGTGGAATATGAATTAAACTTAAGTGAATAATTGTTGCAATTGGCAAGCTGTGGTTCAGTGTGGCGTTCTAAGGGAGAGGCCTTTGTTCGACAGTGGACGTCTTCCGGCTGATGATGACGATGAACTATTGTCGTTCTTTTTATGATTTATCAGATTAATACTCCTGTCTATCAAGTATTTGTAAAATATGAATACCAAACATAAGTCATGGCGTTTAAAGTTTTAGTTTATGCAAAGGGTTGTTTCACTTTTTTTTCTGTTAAATTATGCTTATGTTTTCAGGTATACATTATTCAAGTAGGTAATAATTGTTTTGGTGAAGATATAATGAGTAAATACTTAATGCTCACTTAAACAATGTTACAAATAAAAACAAAAATAAAATTTAAGCGATTCGCACTTGCCTTTTCTTTTTCTAAGCAATAAAAACTTTAAGCATTTTACGTTGAGTAGTACTTTCGTACGAAACAAAGAAAGGTATATAGTTTGTTGCAAGTTGGAAAGAGACGGTATCGAGATGAGAAGCAATAAAAATGTACAGCAACAGTTGAGGTGGGCTGTGTGCGTCATACAAAGTTACGTTTTCTTTAGTAGTTCAAGAAGTGGAATTGAGATTTTATTATTATAAATTTAGTTGACGTACTGAGGGGAATTGATTAAATTATGTATGAAGCAGATGTATATATAGGTAGGTGTGCTTCATGTTCTATATTCGGGAACGATGTATTATTTAGGTCCGACCTAAATGAGACAAACGAAATATATCGACAAAAACATGTAACTATATTTCGGTTCAACTAGAAATAGGACTGTATTTTCTATTATCTATAATGAAAGGCCATTTGTTCTAAACACAAAAGTATTGGTTCCCAGAACAGTACCGTTCCGTAACCAGTTTAATGAACTAAAATATGAAAACAACATTGGAATTCTCCGTTTAAAATATAATTGGAAATCAAACTTCGAACATAAACGAGTACAGATGCGAGTTGAATTGCCTCTGCGTCTAATTACTCGGAGATACCAGCCAGATACCAATAGAAGATACCTATTTACAGCGATACCAACTGAATGATAATATTATTTTATACAAGTTCAAAACGAAGTTATCGCGTTGCCCCGGGCGCCCGCAGTCGCAAGATAAACTGAAATTTCTCATTCCGACACAATAAAGTTTCACGAGTATTTTTTTTCTCCGCCAAATATTTCAAAATACTTTTCTATTTGCTTTCGGATTTTGCTAGGGAGTTTTACAAATTGTTTCGATGTGACTCCCCGAGAATAACGGGTGGACGGATTGATCAGCGGAATGAAATTCAGATGAGTTTCGCGATTGGGAACTTGTGAGAAATTCTTTTTTTGTTTTGCGTGGAGGGACATTTTGGTGTTTCGATACAGCCGAAGCAACGGTCGAGCTGTGTTCTGTTTCTTTTATATTAAAATAGTAAATAAACTTGGGCTATATAATGGCGCAATGTGGTAGAACTTCGAGCTTCGGCCGAATTGTCATATTTTAGAAAGGACTTTGAGGCTGCTGAATTTTGATCATAAATGGAGTCTAGCATATCTTAAGTACTTACGTATTCTTATAAGAATGAACTATGTACTAGTACCTTCTACATATTTAAATTATTATTGTCATCACGTTTTCGTAAGCTTTGTAGCTTTGTTACAAAAATATTGAATTATTTATGAATTCGTTCACAAAACAACACTAACATTGCTGATGCTAACACTTATTTAACTAAATATACCAAAACAATACTAAACATAGATAAGCCAATGAAGAGGAAGTCGGTAAAAAAGGGATAAATATTCTCAACAAATATCCCAATACAGTAACATAAAACACTTCTATTTATACAACCATATCTTCTTATGCCGAATCCTAAAAAAATATCAATAAAGAAAAAACGGTCGAACATTAAACACGGTGCCGGATATAAGCAGATCGAGCGATGCCCGGCCCTTAGAGGATAACAGATATTCACAAATTATAAGTGGGCGTACGGCAAACGACTCCTTCGGCGATCATAATAATATCTTCGAACGAAAAATGGCGCGAGCGCGGACTAGGAGCCGCTGCGATACCGACCGCGGCGTAAGATATAGGCGACTGATTTGTTCCTAGTCTCCCCAAGATAACTCTACAATGGACCTACTATGGAATGGTAAAAGAGCTTTCAAATTTTTTGAACTATTTCGGAATCAGTGCAGAACTCTATCTTCGCACTTGACATCTCCCAGTTTCTTTTATAAAAAAGTGGCTGTATTTTCCCCTGATCCTTATTTATAGGGTTTTCCGCTTGTGCGAATCCATAAAATTGACTCCAGCTTTAGGAAACATCGTGCATGATTCGGTACTACTCGTAAAACTCTAAAACTGGCTCTAACAAACACTTATCGTTAATTAACAGATATGCATTTATAACTAAGGAAACTATTATGTTATTTCCCTCAGCAATTTAAGCGTTTGTTATATTTTATGATACCAAGAAACGTCCAGAACGCAAGAAAAATAATAAAGTTCTAAACAAAAATGACTGACATAGGTCAACCGTCTAGCGGCTTAGAGTAATAATTTTCGATACAAAGTATAGTATTCACAAACGCGTGAGGTTTGAAGGGTTGACGTTACATGGGATACCACACGTGGGCTTTAATATTATAGTAGGGGCGGCAGGGTGCTGGTGCTATGGACTCCGTCGTGACGAATAAGACAGTTGGCGCCGGTGGAGTGTTGAGGCACTTAGTGACTTTTTGCTGCAATTCTGTCGCGATACGTTTGCGATTCAGTCGCTTGTTTTTATTTAATTTGTATCTTTGTTAGGACCATCGCGATTTTGTGTCGTGTACAATGCGCAGTAATTATTCCCAGCTGTTAGTTGTGATGTTTGTGTTGTTCTTCAAATTCTGTTTACAACCTAATCAAACACGTCATATGCACGCGTTAGTACTGACAAAACCTTTGACTTAGTCCACATTAAGGTAGTGAGGAAGAATTTGTAGAACTAAACTTTCTAAAGGCGAGGTCTTAAATAACACGAGTGTACATTGTCCGTTTTATAGTTTGTTACTTTAATGTTTGAACGGAGCCTTCGATGTATGTTATCCATTGGGATTCGAACTGATTACTTCGCCGTCTGCGGGGCAACGCTCTGAACTAACAGTGATACAGCACAATGCTGTTTATAATTTAAGGGGTTCGGAACAATAACGTATTGTTCAAACTTCCAAGTTTTGGGGAGAAACAATCGATGTATAGTGAAGACAAGTTTTTGATAGACTTTGTTCTTTACTTTCGTATCTTGTTCATCTATACTGACAGCCACATTTAGAGAGGGCCTACTATAAGTGAATCCCACAAAAATGTACGTACATCGTCCAAAGTACTAACGACCTAATTAAAAAGAGACCCCGAAGTTAAAGTTGTCAGGACTCGTCAAACCGAATGATAGTCGATCGAGATTTGCATGCGAAAGCTATAATAATAGTCTTTAAATGTTATAAGGTGAGATAACCATGGAACCGCGTTTATGTTAATTGTGAGAATGTTTAATGCACCGTGATCATCATCATCAGCCTATCTCCGTCCACGGCTGCAAATCCGTTATACGCGGTGCTATTTTAAATTTAGTCGAGTACATCGCTCCAGTTTGGTTACCTATAGTAATTCGAAAATATTCAGTTACTTTTAATTATAATTTATATACCTTGACAATGAATCCTTTCAACCTTACGCTGATTTAGCTAAAATTTAATAACAAAAACGCGACGAGCGCCTCGCACTGACAATAACAAAGTAATTTTTCATCCGCACATAAAAAAATGGTTTCAAAACACCGTCACTATAAAACGAAGACTCAGTCGACCATTGTCACGTACAACAAAAGGAAATTCCGTGACGTCAAGTATCACCAGTTTAAAACGATAAAAAAATAATGCAAATTCACTCCTGCGCCTTCGTTCCGTGATATAACGCCTGATCGTTACTAAGATAACTGAGTTTTTCCGTTAAATCGCGCCTCTTCAGTAGTTAACGACAGTGTCCTTCGTTAAACGGGAAGTGATTCAGGTAGTCGTTTGTGTTTGAGTGCTCTTTTTCATTTGTAAAAGTATTTTAGAGCGTCTTCACAATGAGTTTTTGTATTGTTATTGTTAGATTTAAGGTATCAGATGGGCTGTGCGAGATGGTTAATGATGTACCAAGCCCCTGCTGGTAAGAGGCGGCTTTAATGTTATTTATTATTTTTTAAGCAGTCTAAACAATGAAATATTGACACTCTTTTTACCTTAAGTCCATACAACGTTGCACGAATAGTAAAGGTCAACCTGTTAAAGTTATGTCATATATTTTGAAAGTGTTTTTACGGACCCGGTTCCCGTACAGATCTTCGAAGTTTGGGACATATCTCCCTCCCTACGGGGACTACTAATACCACTGCAGAGTATAGGCTTCTCATCTAGAGAAAGATTGTAATAAAATAGATAAAGCTATCATCATCATCAGCCTATCTCCGCCATCAGGCTTCTCCTATAGTATTATACGTATTATTCGTATATATATACTATTAATAAAATGGATATTCTACAATCATGTTAAATTAGAGAACCATATATAGGTAGGTATATTATAGTTACATAAATATCAGCCTACGCGTTATTTACATATGTATCTTCAATCGAGATATTGTAGTCCAAGTTATAATAAGTAAAGTGCTTGTAATGTTAGTAGATCAATACAAACACTGAACAATAGTCCGTATTTACTTATAATATTGATACCATTAATCTTGTGCAAACATTGGCCGTATCTAAGACGCTGTTGGAGAATATTGAGAACAATTTCGTACCCTTATTTAAGATGGTTATAATAAAGAGTAAGCTGTTGTTATTTTGGTTTATTTACATGAGCCTGTTATTGTTATAGATGTAGCTTTGTTAGCAGTTGTATAAGGAGTCTACATTTCAATTTATTGCAAATAAATTGGAGCTTATTTTTTGGAAAATAAACGTAAAATATGCTGAAGTATGTTCTCAAATTATCATACTAATACTATAAAGGCGAAATTTTGTGAGTATGTGTGTTTGTTACTTCTTCACGCTCAAACGGTAAGACGAATTTTGATAACATTTGGTATGGACGTACCTGACACCCTGAATTATGACAAAGGCTAGTGGGTAACAGCGCGACGGGCAGCTAGTAAAACATAAAACAAATTCTTAGCTACTCGAAAATAAGTAGGTACCTACTGCTCTTATTTCTATGTATGGTGATAACGAATAGATTATGTTTGATATCAGAATCGAAAATCAAGCTTTACTGAAGCTGTATTCCCTCACTAATTCAAATGTAATCTAAAAAACGCTATAAAAGAAACTTAATAAAATCCTCCTAAGTTAATGACGAAAATTTCTCTTAATACCCACCTTTTATATCACCTGAGTCGAAAGATGTTAGAGATAACAGGGGAATCCAATCTAATCATGGTGGAACTTTTGACGAGTGAGACTGACACATAAAAAAGTGTCGTAAAATCGACTAGGAGGCATCCGCCATGGCCGACGCCGGGAAATGATTTACTTATGTACGGGAAATGAGAATTTTTACAAAGAAAATATATTAAGATTCATCCATAGGTACCTACAGCACCTGTTTACCTACTAGAGACGGTTAATCGGTTTTATTAACCGGTGACTTAAAGATGTATTTGCGATGTTTTTAAGGCACACGTTTCTAAGCTTCAGTTGCTAGGATGCGACGCTATCGTACGAATATCTCTAAGGTCATATACTAAAGGTCATAAATTGTTTTCGAAGTATCTCTGCAGGTCGATTTATCTTGTAATCAAAGGAGCGTTAAGCTTGTTGTCAACACAAACGAGTGTCTAGGTCGAAAATAAAACGAACCCTATTTCTTAGCTTTTCTGTTACAGCCCAGGATTTAAATGGTTTTCTATAAATAGAAAAATAGCGCCTATAACATCGTGGTTTATGAATTCAGAGAAAAATGAACTCAGTGAAACCATAATTTGCTTGTTCAATTTAAGGGGCAAATAGAATCATCGTATATTTCAACTCCTTGCGCGGTACACTCAAATATAATATATGTGGGGGTACATTAAAGCGTATATGAAAAGGTTTCCGCAAGGATCAGGTGGAATCGTTCTAATTACCTGTGTTCTACAGGATAATGTTGTTCGTAATATCGCGGGGAAGCGCGTACGAATTTCCTGTTTACCCCTTACAAATGAAAAGGGTATTTAATTTCTGTATAAATCGCGCCGCCGACGTCTTGCCAGTATAATTGCTTTGGCCAAGGGTTTTTAGATTTTTCTTTGTGATAGTTTGGATTAGAATTACCTCTTCATTAGTTTAAACACTTTCATTCGTTTAGACTGTTAACGTTCTAGTTTTTAAAGCGTTATTTATTAAAGCGTTCGATATAATATCAGTACGTAAGAAACATTTTTGTCACTTAAAAGTATTGTAATGCACTCATTATCATCTATAAAACATGTTCAATTTCACAAAAATTCTCCTATTTGTCCCATATAGAAATGTTGTATCATAATATATCTGTTCATAACAACAAGGACAAATTCCAAATCTCTAAATTGAGGCGCGTATCGTCGAACAATCAAACTTAAATCCCTCCCACACCACACATAAATCAACCGCTGAAAGTGAAGCTCGTTTTCATTAAAATATATCCTCTATCGGTGAATTATCCCTAACACCTGGGCAAGTTGCGAACTGGCGGAAACTTCGCACGCTAAACACGAAACTTGTCTTGAAAATCACTAACTTGCTATCTAACTGGTAAACAATCGTTTCAAACGTAATTTGCCGGTTATAGTGTAATAAGTGTGCAGTTGGTAGGATTCCGAGTTGCCGGAGCCTCCCTTGTGCGTTCGTGCAAAGTTTTCCATTTACCGACTCTGTGTAACACTGTGTTACACAACAGCTTCGATTAATACGGTTTTCGGTGTCGTAACTGACACTTATGAGCGTGTCATGCTGTTCAACTAAAGATTGAATAGTACATTTAATAGCCAAAGTTTGTTGATCGAAAGACAGAGATATTCTTATCTTATCTATCTGATAAAGATTTACGAAGAAAGCGAAAATAATGAGTGTTTTAGAAAAATATCAGAAATGAAAATCATTGCTTAGGTTTGAGTATCTGCCGTAGAGATGAGCGAAAAAATTGCGACAGTACACTAAACCTTAGCAAAACATCTGAGCCTACTTCGAGCCAGTTTTTATTCAACATCTTCAAAAACATAATCCGTGACTCACGCCACTGTTCGGGCACTGTATTCGTACTACAAATTCCATTAACAAACCTAGTGTGCTAGGTGCATTTCTATGCAGTGCCCGTGTTAGTACGCAGAAGCCATGTCCAGAGGCAATGTGTCTGGTTTAAATGTAGTACGAATACGGACAGGTTGTATGCGCAGCGTAGTACCCAGTTGTTTACCTAATCGTGTTACAGAAATATAGGTGAGTGTGTAAGTGTCGCAGTGGACGGCGTATGAAAATTTACTGTGAAAATGTTTCTTTGATGGCTGGCTGGTTGTATAGTGTGCATTCAGATGGCCTACTTTAATGGTAGTTTCGTTTGATCAATTCAATCTTACATGCTCCTGAATTTCTGATTGGTAACTTATTGGTGGACCGACGACATCGTCACAGTTGCGGGTTTACCGGTGGATGCAAATGACAAGTGGTCGTTCATTGTGGCGTTAAGGGGTATTATGTTCCCAATATGGAAATCGATTTGCCCCTGTTACCTAAGATTTAATACATTTATAGTAGAAGAAGAGCTACACACATGATACATGCACATGTAAGAATGTAGAGTCATTCGTAGCTACGATAACATTTTGAAATATTTATAAACGCGAACGAAAATAAATCAATACACACGCACAGTTTATATATATTTCAAAAGGGAACCTCGTTAATTGGAATCTATTAAGAACACCCGCTTGCTCACATGTTGAAAGAAAGTGTTAACAATGGTGAAACAGATTCTAATCGGAGAATAAAGGGCGCGAGGAAAGTGATATTGACCTATCACGATTTTGTTCTTATAATAATATCCTAATACTATAAATATTGTATTAACTACCTTCTAAGGTACATTAATGCGTGGGCCCGATAAATAGCTGAAGGCGCTACCTAATACGTGGGATGATTAGCAACGACATGTGGGTCAATTATTAGATTTCTAAATATAATTCAGATTTTCTTATGACTTTTAGTGTTATTTTTCAATGTTGCCTATGCTAAGCTTAAATGTAAATTGATAAAGGATTCTTGAAAAAAATATGGACACAAGCGGGACTCGAACCGGCGACTTTCGCCGTATCGTGACGCCGCTCTGCCAACTGAGCCACCGTGTCACTGCTCGCGTTCATCGAATTTGAAGTTCCCTTTTAGTATTTACGTCTTAAGGGTAACGTCTTTGTCTCTGCATTGTGAAGTCAATTTTGTTAACTAGGGGCCGACTGAATGTAGGCTTAGAAAAATAATAAATAAATAACTTAGACAGAAGACACAAAAGGAGCAGTATAGTCAGACAAAGTTTGAAGAAATTTTTAAGACCGTTGACTGGAACACGCATGAATTATAAACAAAAATAAAAATAGCTACATAAAGTTCCAACTTAACATTCTAGGAAATATCAATCATTCTGACATAATTACTAGTACTCGAACTTTCTTCTGCGTGTTTACATCCTAAAATAGACTCTAATGCGTTGCAATAAAACTCGTGTTGTCCGCTAAATAAATGTTGTTGGTTAAAAGTAGCCGAGACAGGAAAGTTGTGTGGAAAACTGGAAGTTTTTGCTAAAGTAGCCTGTATAGTTATAAGGATGAATAAATTAGTACGTACTGGTGGCTAGACGTAGAGTTTTAAATAAATATTCACTGCAGTATTGTAAAATGTAATATGTGGCTTGTTTTTGCTTGGGCGCACATCATACATAATATTATAGGAATGAGATACTGTCTGTGAAGCAAGCTTCTTTAATTAAAACGGTTGTCCACTCGGGAGTGGAGATAGAGAGATGACGTGCTTCTTATTACTTGTATATAATAAATCTAGTAGAACGTATGACCGGTGTCTATAAACGGAAAATAAAACGTGCCTACCAACGGCACAGACATATGCAGTATCTTTATCTATTTCAATAACTTAGGCTGTAAAGACAACCTTATAGTAAATTTTGTTGGGCGACGAATTCAGAAATAACTTCATCAGTTTTGTTACCCATAGTAAATTACAAACACGCATGGAGTGGATACTAATATGTCTCATATACATACAAACATGTAAAACACTAGTGTCCATTCGTTATTTAAGTATATTATCTGCAAAACAATATTTCTCCCCAAATAGCAGGAAACGTGTAAATTCGGTGATTTATGCGACGAATAGCGACTCTATGTTTGGTACTGAACCATGCGATTATTTATCTCTGTCCCCTACTATGGGTTCTCGAATTAAAAGCGATCGAAAATTACGTGTGACGTTGACGGATGAGCCATAATCTTATCGGAACTAACGTTTTGTTGGGACGGCAAACGAAAGCTTTGTTTGCTTTGTAAACGATGATTATCTTTGGTTTAATACACTACGTTGAGCTTTGTGAATGAAAAATATGCTTTGATTTGTTTTTACACAATAAGTCACTCGCTACGTTAAAAGACAAATGGGTTGGAATAAATACTCACGTCCCTTATTACGAAATACGTTTACCTAATAATATTCTGTCTGCGAAACCCCAAAACGATATTAAATGCCGAGAAACTATCTAAAGCATTCAACGCTCCAATCGAAGAAGAAAAAATACTTCTTCTATGGTATTGTTTTAAACTCTTTTCCGACATAATCCTCGTCATATTCGTGCGAACAGTTCAATAGAACAAATGGTAGTGACAGGTGGGCTACCGTGTAAAAGTGACTGATCTGTTCAATACAGCGTTCGGCGAATGGGAAAAAATTGATAGCTATAACATCAGTCGGCGGGCTTTTGTGAACGAATTTTCTTTCTCGATTTTTTTGTTTTGTGTTGAAATCTTTCAACAATCGACGGTGAATCGTTGTTCAGTGCAATGAAAGGAATTAAACGGCTCGTTCTACTTACGTTCGTGGTCTGGTCGTTCGAATGTAGACCTCAGCATTCCTGGAACAAATAGAAAATATATTTAGTTAGGCTTTTAATTATGTATTTAGAATAGGACTAGGCGTTTAAAGTCATGGTCAATCTTATGTACATGTAAGAGTGAACCATTTAAATAGGTTCATAGGTTGAAAAAAGTTCTAACTTAAAACACACCTACTCTTTATTGAATTGCTATAAAAATAAAAGGTCATACAAAATAAAATTTCTAACTACACAGAGTACGCGAGAATCGTATAAAAATAGAAGTTTGTAAAACGACCTCTCATAAAATATTCATTCATCAGTATAGCTACTATAACCCATTCATCATTTTACATTCACACAACTATGGTACAGCCGCTGACAAAAGCGCCAGCCAATTAGTTTGTTTAACGTTGTGTGCCGAAAGCGCGCGTTGTCATAGCAACCGGTTTATGGTGGGCACGTGTTAATTGCCCGGCCTCTGTCTGAGCGACTAACATTTTGTACCATTTAGCACCTCCCAGCCTCGTCCATATTACGTACAATCGACAATACACAATATTAATTCAGAATGTTTTAGACTCGATGTCTAGGTAATGTGTCAGTTTTATGATAAGCGAAAACTATTTTTCACCCTTTTAGTCTTTATTATACGTTTATTGTATTTAAAAGTGCTTGAGAAAATGCCGTTTTACGAAAATAATTGTGATACACGGAATTAGTTTAATATAAATAAAAAAATGTAAGTAAATTGATATGTTATGAAAAATGTTTCACAATATATTAATGTTACCAACAGTCGTAAAATTTATTAATTAATTCACGAAATATTCCACGATTAAAATTAAATAAATATTTTATAATTAGTTTGAGCGCGACAGTACTGGAAATCGTATTCGTTCTTTAAAATTCGCGCAAACTTATAATAATATTAGTTACATTTTTCGTTAACAAATTAACTGCTAGTCAATGTATTCTAATGTTAGATACAGGCTCTCAGTTACAGGCTGGATTCCGATCCGTTGTGCAGTCCCGATAGCGCTAATCCCAATCACAATAATACGTCCTAATACCGTTATCGACGGACTGTAGCCACAATTATACTGGAACAACACATCTCTACGTAATCAGGCATCGTATTCAGCTAGTTATCTGAGCCTGAAGATTTTCCAGCCGGCAGTGTTAGGGCTCTTTCAAATTTGCTAGCGATAGTCGTACAGTTCGTACAATTAGACGTCCATTTAGTAATTTGTGCGAAAGTCGTATAATAGGAAAGCCGCGCGACTTTCGCTGGTAAATTTGGTAGAGCCTTTAGTCTTGCTCAATTTTTTCTGTAGCCGAGTGAGCATCTAGTGTGAGTTTGTTGATAACTTACCACAGTTACTACCGCGTATTTCTTTTTTAAATAACAGCTAAACAAAAGTAGAGTTAAGTAGCAAATGTTAAATTTTATTACCTATCAAAAATACTTACCTACCTACTTGGTTATAATATTTGCAATTTCGAAAAGAGAAATAGTATTTATTATTATTACCGTATTACGTCACCACATTTAGTTCGAATATTAAATTGTTTCGCTACAATATGGCCGACCTACCCTGTTCTCGGTATCGCGTCAAATATTCGTTGCTCACGGGTCCCAGACAGTCTCATAACAAATTCATCGAACACTAAAACGTCAGCTAATGACTAAAACGTTTTTGCACTTCTGTAAAGATAAAACTGCAGTGTGTATCTATAGCTCTATAGCTATGGCGCGGGCATATTTTCCCACATACAAGCATGTCACACCATTATCTTGTATGCAAATACGTTGGTCGCTTCCTATTTTTATCAAAGGTTATAAGGAAGCACATATCAAAGGCATTTGTGTCCGTAAGTTTCACAATTAGGCCACAAACTATAAAGAAATGTTTCACGACATAAATTTTGTTAGTTCAATAATAAATTTTCTTGAAGTAAGCATGTTATTGAATGCTACATAGACTAGACAAATAAAATAATACAAGGTGATATTTCAATTAGGAACGCTGACTACAAATTGAACAGTAGATTTGTACCTCGTTAGGAAAATCGATTCTGTAAAAGCTATTATTTGTATGTCACTGGTGACTAACATTTACCTACCTATAGTTTTATTTAGAACTCGCGTGTCATTGGTAATTGATTAAACGATTCGAACGTTCTTTTGTTTCAAATGATGTTTTAATAAAACAATTGCTGTTCGTGTGTTAATGACTAGCACGAAGATTAATTAAATCATAACTTATTTACTTTTTATAATGAACAACAGTTTTAGTTAAGTTTTTTTTTCAGTCAGCTACTATATTTCTTTGACTGTCTTTTTTAATTGATTCCTTTTTTAATAACAAAATGCTGGCCAGGACAATGCTAGCAAAAAGAAGAAAATTCAACGTCACCCAACAAAAAACCTCGAGAGGCAATTGCGATTCAGAATTTCCACATACGTACGTGTAAAAATAACTTATGCCACCAACAGATGTGGGGTGCGTAGTGTTTATTATTTCATTGTGTATGCTCGATGAACTCGCATCTTTTCGATATAGGGGGTGAGTGAAATTTCTTTAGAAAAACGTAATAAGAAAATATTTCAACGCATCGCCACGTTCGAACGTATTGTGAGCACTCACTAGATCCAAATATATGGATCCGCTTTGACGTTTTATTATGAAATGCGAATTTATTTTCGGATAAAATTTCTGAGTGTCCATTTTTGGTGAGTATTAAATTTTTGTAAGAATATTCCTTCGTATTGAATTGATTTTCGGTAGCAGATTTTTTAAGTCCTTGTTGTAGTTTGTCAATTCCAAAGAATGAAGTATGTTGAATAATTAAAGTAGGAACTTAATGTTACTTTTGTACCTCGGTACTTTTACGCTTTAAGTCTCACATATTGTACAAGTATCTAGAGGTCACCGTCTGAATATATTCAAAGCCTGAAAAAGGAGGCTCATTTTTACAAGAAACACAGAATACTCAAAATATAATGCACTCTATTTTTCTTTTATTCGCGCGAAAAATGAAGCCTGGTTAAAGTGCATACTCAGAGTGGGTTCTTGAAATTTGGTAATAAACACTCCCCTGTGTGGGGTGCGAATGTCTATTTGCTAATAATCTTCATACCAAGGCACTCGTATTTTTTTCTCACATAAAAGTTGTTTCACTTCGTGAAGAAAACATTACACGGAGTATAGTTGCGACATATGCATTGTTTGATGGCCTTTGTGTTGTGTGCGGCCTATACGACCAATTCACGATTACGACCATGAAGCGCCATAAAGTGGATATAAATCAAACAGTTTATTGAATAGTAACATCAAAACAATCCGTTGCAAGTTAACCCTCAAACGCGAGCGTGACCGCGCGCGGACCGATCACGACACCAATAAATAACGATTGCGACAAAAACTGACGACAAAGCGCGCGTCGTGAGTCACCAGTCGTGATTCGTCGCACGTGGCCGGACAGATCGGAAGCCGATCGGTACGATAAGATCACGACTCTTTAAGAATAGGATTTCCAGTATACGCTCGCTTAGTTAATTGGTCATTTTTACTTTTTAATTATAACGACTCGTGACGTTTTAGCGAACGAGGGTTGAATTTCGATTTTTTTAATGAACCTTGTTTTACGTCTGAGTAATTAATTCACACAGAGCATTATTTGCATTTTATTTCTTTTGCGATTAGAAAGCCCGATTTTTATTAAACTTGAAGGTAGTATTTAAGGAACAATTGTTAAAGAACTGTGTTTGCATGTGACCTTTAAAGGTTTTTAAACTGTTTACGTACTCATTGCGGCACTTACTTATAATAATACCGTAGCATCACATATTTCGCAACGACACAAATAGCGACATTTATCACCGGCGGTCAATGAAACTGTAAAATGTACGTATCATTGTAATTGTCTGTTGCGTATTGATAAAATGTCAAAGTTCAGCAACATTACTATTTCTGGACAGCATTGATTGGCAGTAAGAATGCAGATTGAGTGTTATTGGCACTGTGAAATGCAGGAAATAATGTCAATTTAATACGCCGAGATTCATTGGGTGTATTGTTTTGCATTCACTAATAAAGATATATTTTGCTGAAACAACTTGAAAATTGTATAATGTTAAAAAATTCAATTATAAACAAAATGTGATTTCTGTTAAAATAAACATTGGAGTTCCTATTTCATTTTATTTTTGTAACTTAACTTTTTGAAAGATTAACTTTCTGTTTGTGTTGTAGGTATGTAATTTCAATAAAAACAATGTTGCATTTTAATTTAAAATGATAATAATACAAAAATACATTAAAGTTTTTCATGCGGTTGATAAATTATATAACCGTTTTGGAGAGCATGCAAAAAATAAGTCAAATATCGCTTAATATTTAACGATACACCCAAATTGGTCGCAAATTGTTCATAAAGTACGACAAAAATCTTGCGAAAACGTATTACACTGCAATGACTGTAATATGGGAGTCGTCTCAATTATCAACTTGGGTTTATAACCATCTGTAAAAGGAATTATCGTTCCTATCTCCTTTATTGCGATGCTATAAAGTATATGTGATGGCGCGACCACACCCAAGTTGGGTGACTTTCTGAACAACGCGGCACACAAATGAACTTGGCAAATTATCACTTTCATATTTAAAAAAAGTTTGCTCGAAAAAATTTTATGTCTGTATTAACAGTTAATATATATTATGCGCTTTTTATTATAATCTATTTTATCGTAGATATTTTATTTGTGTCCGTCTTGAACAATTTATAGAGAATATTGAATGACATGCACGGAAATGAAGCTCGCGGATTACTTAGCAATATACCAGTGTACATTATAACAGTATAAGTTAGATCAACAAGTAGATATATCTACATGGTAGCGCCGGTTCCTCCATGATTTATGACCGCAGCGGACTAACTGTCAGGAGCACATCACTTTTTGCGCCCTATGAAGTTTCTTGACGAAAGTAAGGGGTTCAGTAGGTCTTAGCCGAAAAGGATATTACTTTCCTAGATAGTGATCGTATACGAGACACTTGAGAAGTTATAGTTGTTATAACATGACGACGCCATGTTCTTTATTTTAGGTTAGTAAAATAGTTTTCTTCAATTTACGATTGAAGGTCTTATTTTTTTTTGTTTACACGAATTTTATTAATCCCTGTTTCTTGTTATGGTGTAAGATAAACGAAATAGTCCTAACAAATACAAACATATGAAAAACTGGCTTTGTTACAATTTAAGTGGACAAACTCAAACTGGTACACAAACATTCAATTTTTTTTATCCAACCAAATACGGATGCTGCACCCGACAGTGAGCGCTGTAAATTAATTTCCAAGTTCTACCACAATTGTATCGCGTTACAAGCGCAGAATGCAACTCTCAACTCCTTATATGGCAACGCAGGGCCGGCTGCCATACCGGGCTGGACATAAATGGCCGGCCGTTACCAAACGCGGTGGCTCGGGACAGCCCGCAGCGAACGGGTTAAGTGACACACTCGATTTTGAAATACGTATAAGAAAGCTTCGTGTTAAACGATAATTAAAAGTATGGAACTGTTTGACCGCACACATTGTCACAGAGGTTATATAACTGTTTTATTGTAGTTCATAAATATCGTTGTTTACCGCTCATAAATGTTGACTACATATTTAAAGTCTATTGATTTTTAATGAGATAAGGGAA
This sequence comes from Abrostola triplasia, assembly GCA_946251915.1. NCBI lineage: Eukaryota > Metazoa > Arthropoda > Insecta > Lepidoptera > Noctuidae > Abrostola > Abrostola triplasia. Next base: position 2,738,061 of record OX276426.1, read on the forward strand.
TTTATTTTTGTTCATGTCAAGAGACTTGAAAATGCTGTATTTTTGATAAGTAATAAACAATCAAATTAGATTTCCTAGATCCCACTGTAGGTATCTAAGTACATACATTTATGTGTTACTTTATGAGGTGGTTTATCATTTTTTTACCACAATTTACTAGAAGTGTTTAAATTGGTTCGTAACTGGGTAACTAGCGCTAAAAATCGAGTGGTATGGGCGCTGGACTGCCATTTCAAAGGTCGCAAGTTCAAACCCCAGCACATAGCAATGTCTTGTCGAATTCATGTGCGTACTACTATAAATTAGTTATCAGTTGCTAAAAATGATGAACGAAACATCGTGAGGAAACACGCCTAAGAGATTTTTTAACGGTGTGTAAAGCCATATCAGAGGTGGTTTTAACGTTGACATTAGTTTGTTCATCAACCGTACGATAAGAAAAAGACTAGTTATTAAAAAAATTCAAATTATTACAAAGAAAGCAGGTAGCTGAAGTAATCCATTAGCAATATTCCACAGATTTTCCCGTTTTTTTTTCATTAGAATTCATAAGAGACTTAGTTAACAAAGGACGGAGTTAGATTGGAAAAATTTATAACTTGCAAGATTTGCGCAACTCAAGTGGCGCGGTATTTGCATTTTAATTGTAGCCAGGTGTGGGGTGCCTGTGCGGGCGGGAGCGACAAGCGGAGCGGGCGCGTCTGTGTACACATATTTAGTAATATTTATTCATAAGTGTGTGTAAAATATTTACCACTAGTTAGTAGTGTATTGTATGTAATATTTAACTTTTCTATAGAAAAGCATGTAAAGGTTGCTTTATAAACCTCACTTCTACGAAAAAAACGTCTTTTACCTAGTGACTGACTATGCACTGAATTGTTCTCTTTCTGACGTGAAGAAAGTGACATTCAAGGGAAAAAGACAAAGGATCGAGTAGCTATAAAACTACTGTACGGCGCTTATTAGTATCGTTGGTTGTTAATAAGTAGAGTTAGTTTAGTTAGTATGGTTGTTGTTTGCTAGTTATAAATCGTGAATACACTCACATCAGTCCATCATCGATATTTGTCCTGTGCTCGAAACGGCTCGCCTTAGTCTATCATGTCTCTTAACTGCTATCATTACAATGATAATGTTTGATTTAAATCCATTTCCTAAACGTCATAAATGAGTATTGATATCGGTATCGACGTATCCGTAAATAAACGCTAGAATTAAAAACAAAAGATAAATTAAAAATAACAATAATTAATGTTAACGACATGCTTAATGATGACACACATAATTATGTTAAACACGATTAACTAACCAATTAATTATTAACCAGGGCACAAACAGAACTGGAAAATTAAAATTCATGGTGAATATTTAAAACGGTTGTAGTATATTTGTTCGCTGCCAGTGAGTCCTCACATTAATAAAATAGCAAGTAATCTTCGACTATCATTATAATACTTTTTGAATTCATGCATATTTTCAGCACTTCTGGGAACATAGTGGCTCTGCTTTTATTAATTAAGTTTGCGTTTGTTCAGATCTCTACGCAGTCATATTCGTATTATTAAACTATCAGAACTGATCCGGTAAAAGAAAATTAATATTACTTGAATGTTTATTTAAACTTAGTGTATTTTATTCTGACCACTATTTATAGATATGTGAGAGTAATCTATTGACCTAGCACAGTTTCGAACATTCGTTGAATATATCGACTTGAATGGGAGAGTCCATACGCGTTTGACAAATGGGCTGACATTCGATTCATAAACTGCCAAACTGATAAAAAACAACAAAGTAAAAACAAAAAATGGCTATATTTCACTGTGTTTTCGAAACTGTTCAGGCTTCACAAACTAAAACGTTTGGTGTTTACAAAAGTGTACATTACTTTACTTATGTACGAAGAAGTACATAGAGCGAAGTCAGGCAGCAACCGCTAAGTGTGAGTTCAGTTGGCGAGTCATTTATCTCTGTCGCCGTCGCGATGTGGCCTCGGCTTTACATTAGGCTTGTTGATAGCCGTCGGGGTTAAGTGAAACGTCTATCTAGGAGGGTGTGAATTCGTGAAAAACATGTACGTTCCGCCTTTCAAGCGCAGATGTAAGGCGGGAAGTTTTTGTACGACACGCTGTATTGATGTCACCTGCGTCTATTTGTATTGAAGAGTAACGGCCGTACCAATCACACTAATATTATAAAGGCGAAAGTTTGTGTGTTTGTATGTTTGTTACCTCTTCACGCTCAAACGGCTAGACCGATTTTGATTAAACTTCATATGGAGGTAGCTGACACCCTGGATTAACATATAGGCTAGTTTTTATCCCAAAAAAATGTAGCGGGTAACACCGCGGGCCGCAGCTAGTAGGTGATAACTATAATTTAATTATAACAGATTAGTAGTCAAATATATGACGGTTTAATTCACTCAAGTAACGTTATTGTGGGCTCTTACTATTTATTATCCTCTTGCTATAAATAACTAACTAAGATTAAATTGCGAGTCTCATAAACCTTGTCATAAAAATGTAAATGAATTAAGTACACCGGCCTATATAAAACGTGGGGCTCGAATGTTATATACTCATTCCTAATATAAGGCAAGCGAACGTATAAACGTTGAACGTTGGATTTATATAGAATCCTAATAAAGAAATCTTTTCCTAAAACTTTTCATATAAAAGTAGAGAAGGATTTTTATTACAACGGAAACGGTAGTTAATTTTAATGTTGCCAGTAATTAACAAATCTTAAGACCCTTGAATATGGGTAAGAGAGGGCTCCACGGCTTAATCGCGCCGCCATTGGGTTTGTCCAGAGTTACACGCAGAAGCGTTTAGATCTTGATTGGAGTATTTCATAAATGTGGTCCTACTTTATTTGCATTTTCTGTTTAATATTGCTAACTTCGATGACCTGATTGGCGCAGTGACTAAGCGAATGAACTGCAGGGATGCAGGTTCGATTTCAGCACGGGGTAAAAATTTGTACGAACCACAGATGTTTGTCCCGAGTCTGAGTGTTTGTGTATGTGATATTTCATGTTTCTGAAACTGACCCACGAAACAGCAGGAATTTTTAGTGTGGGGCGACGTTTATAAAAAACTAAATATTATATTAAATAACTAGTAATAAACATACTTTTGTCCTCTTCCTAGAATATTAATATCATTAAACATAGAGATTTTATTGTTAAAAAGCCTAGCAGCCACTACGTGGGCATAAAGCCAATATCTAAGATTAGAAGAATCTAATAATAATCTAAATTCCAGATAATAAGAACTTTACGTTGCTTTTCATATTAAATACAGCTATAACATAGAAGCTTTTTGAAGTAGATTAAAATAACTTGTAATATTATTCTTTGACTTTTCTGTAACTTGTCAGTAAAGTAACTAAAACATCTGTACTTACAGATGTAGTTGAAACAAGTTGAATTTCCAGGAAATTTTTAAGAGTTTTGTGTAACATTTTGGAGTATAAATAAAGTTGAGTGCCTCGTTGGTCTAGTGGTCGGTCAGCGTGACTGCCGAGCATGGGATTCTGGGTTCGAATCCCGGTTTTTCCATTACGTTATTATCAGTAACAGCATAGCTGCCCCCTATTAGATTGGGAGTACTGGTGAAATATGTGTGTACTATAATCCTCTGCCTACCCAAGTTTACGAAATAAAGTTGATAAATCGTGTAAACGCTACTTCTTACACTTGGACCACACCTTTATAACTGAAAAGACGTTTTTCTTGGATTTTTCGTAGCAAACGAGTGGAGGTAAGGAAAATTAGATATTTTACCTTCGGCTTAATGAGGAGTTATCAACGTACTTGGCAGGGGTCGAGTACTCGCTCAATATCGGGCTATTATCTTTTATGACCCACTAGTGCCTAGTAATTGTTATTAAAAAGTTTTAGCAATTACGTACAGACAAATTGTTGTAATGCCTTGAGAAAATTGCGAGTCATTTAAGCGCTTGTTTGCTCTTATAAAACAATGTGATTTATAAGCGTTTAACCTTTTTTGTCCATTTAATCCGTAGTAGGTATGATTAAAATACTTGAGACATTCATTTTGTTAATTAAGTACAATATGCACATGAAACACCAAAATAACTAAATAAGGACATCATAAAAATTACAGCATCGCTTTCAAACTTGTTTTCGACAGTTAAAAATGCGCGGATATTTTTATGGCATTTTCGCGAATCAGCCGTACGTTTTAAATTTCAATACTGATCGCCCGCCGAAATACGGATATTTGTATTCAGCCAATCAACCAATCAACTCGTTATTCACACGTTTATTATCCTTAATTTTGTAGCTACCGTGCTGTAATGTGTCTGAGAATTATTACACGGATATTGGCCGTGTATTGATGCCAATGTTGGCGATACTAAACTGACTGTGATATTTGACGAATCACAATTCAATTATATTGCACAAGTTTTAATTTTGCAGCATTACCTACTAATGTGTTTGACCGGCCGGTAGTGTGTCGAATATCTGACAAAAAATTGATGTCACAGACTTTCTCACGAGGAAGAATACGCTATTGAGTACAAATGAAAAAGACTTAGCAAAGGTGAAGTTATTTAATCTAGCGGAATATCCCCTTATTCACAATATTGGAATATGACTGCACACCGATGAGGGGGAGTTTGAACGTAATCAGCGTCTGATCACGTGTTCCTTTTGAAATCGGCTTATCCTCTACCCACGAAGATCTAGAAACGTCCGACATTGATCCCAATGGCGTGAGGATAAAGTATATTTTCGAACAGAATATTTTCGATACTCGTAAAATGTTCACCCTGACCGCCCAGACGAAATTCGTCTTCAGCGTTACCTTTGAACAAGTAATTATGGCGGAATTCCTGAATTAATACTGAGATAAGCCGCTTCCGTATTCCTCCATTTTAAATAGCATAAAAATGAGACCTCAAACCATTATCGACGCGTATTTCTTTGGTAATTTACGAGTTTTACTAATCAACGGGAGTTTTTTATAGCGTTTATAATCTCATTTCATCGTCTCCCAAAACTGGGGTGAATACCTTTTGTTACTGCATAAAGTTTGGGAAAATGTTGAAAATCAAATTCTATCCTGAATCGACAGGAGTGAACAACTATGTGATGTTAAAAATTCACAAGTTACGCCCCACATCGTGGCGGCGGCGAACGTTTGACATGGAAATGTGCAAGCCTACTCGTTGCGATTTCCCGCGGAATTTATTCAAACGCCGAACGCCTCCCCTCTCCGGCCGCGCCCTAGACCGCACGCATCTGTCTTCGCGTTGCCATTGATATGCACATTCGATTGTCGACAATCGCGTGCAGCGGACGTGAAGCACACATACCTTTTAGATGTCTATGAATTGTATTCCGGCGTAATTAAATATTTGCTTTCGTGTGGAACCAAAACATTTCTTCCCCCGTATATTAGTATGTTATTATTAGTATTGGTGCTTCATGGGTGAATGGACACCCCTTAAGAAGTTAAACAAACGTGACCGGATGTTTAAATAAATTACCATTCATTAAATTCAACCAATACCTTCAAGCATCAAGAATATTATCAGTACTTATTCATCGTTTTACTTCAAAGGTTCCATCTCGTTGATGTATCGCTATTTAAGACAGAACCATAATATTATAACTAAATCGATTTATCTAAAACTGAGATATTAACATGTCAATTCAAGATGTGTATCAAGCGATGACTTGCGGATACCACATGAAGGGAAGAAGTTAAATTAGGGGACGTGGAAAGATAAATGGCTGGAGCTGTCAATATCTACTTTTCATTAATGGTTCAAAAGTGTGTTTGCGTGGAATAAACGATGGCGGTTCTTGTACAGTCACTGTCTAATGTTAAAGTGAAAAGTTGGCTGTTCTTTTTCACTAACATTTCTTCAGAATGTATACTTAAGTAGCAACTACGTTAAGTATTTTCTTTAGCTATTCTAAAAGCCTCGACCTTTGCGGTCAAGGCTTTCGGAACTCTGCTCAATCAAGCCAACAAAGGCGTTTTGGCTTTACATAACAGAATATGCATTAGTATAAGTTCTCAGTCTAACGCTATAACCACCACAATAATTATTATAATTTTTCTTTTATTAACAGCCTTTTAAATCAAGCCATATTTTTTCAATTACGAGTACAGTAATGTTATAAAGTTAAATAATGACGCTTTCAGCGTGTCGTTAGAATAATACGTCTTTACTAGTAAGTAAATATATTCACAAGCTGGCATGAATCACGAAAGGGAGCATGTTTGGTGAGCGTTTTAGTGGCGGCGCGCGGCTGCACACTGTGTCTCTGTAGTGTTATGCACGCGGTAATATGAGTGGAAATTATATGCGGTCCCTTTACAGTGCAGATTGATGGAAAATAGATTCAATATGTTTTATTTTTTGTGTGTTTTCCTGCGGTTGTCTCCCGTGACCTATTGTGACATATATATAAAATTGCTAACCAGTAGCCTGATTTACATTGAATAAAGAGTATAAATAACGAATATGTATGTTACTGACATTTCTATTTTAGATATGAATTATTCCGAAATCAAGAACGTCGGTTGAACTAAATTATTGTATGCAAGCTTATGTTAAACTATGCCATAGTGAACTTAGAGCACGTTGTTATGTTGCCTCAAGTCTGTTAAGAAATATTTATAAGAGAAAACATATTATTACAGTGGAGGACCGTTTAAATTTTATCTCACATCGTTTACTTCGCCGTGCTAACTTGAGAAGTTCATGATATTTAATTTTCAACCCTATAAATTAGATTTTAAGGTTGCTTGTACTTAAATTCTATAATGGACCACAAAACACTGTGCAAATAGCTGGAAACATCTTTAGAAAGCTCCGCAGTGGCGTGTGGGGTAAACGTACCAATTATAGCGGGAGACGGCGTACCTACATCCCGCTTCTGGTTATACCTCTTAATTCCTCGTTTTAAATAACAAAAGGCTGTTACTAGCGTTTTTCAGTGCCAGGCACAGGGTAGCACACCCTCGCACCCTCTTAGCAAGCGATCTAATGGGTTAGGTGGCCGTTTGATATGAATGCCGAGGTTAAAAGGGTTTCTTTTTTATAGATAACAATTCCACTTTAAGTTTGATTGCCATATTAATAGATTCTGTAGCTTTAAACGTGATTTTATTTCAGTATTTATCGTTATCATTTACATTTTTAGAACTCAAAGGCTCCTATTAGAATACAATGAATGAACGCAGAATTAAGAATTATGCGAAGTTTAAGTCCATTAAAGCTTATTTCTTAAGATTGTATAGACTCTTTGTATACGAGTCATTGGATCCATTTTTTACTAAAAAGATCTGAATAAAATTATGCTTTATACCAGCCAAACGAACTCGTGACCTTTGTAATCTAAAACACAAATTATACGACATTGTTGCTTATTATTGTACTTTATTTACTTTTACCAATAAGAAGCATTTAATCCAAAACCCATTTTTGTAACGATTTAAAAATAATTTGTTTTATACCTGACTATTTTTAGAATAACGATCTTCGTTAGCAAGGATATAATGTCCACGCGAAAGCTTGAAAGATTTGCAAAAAAATAATAACAAAAATACCATACTGAAGGCCTAGGTTAAAGAACTTGGTTTGTAGGTATACTAGAGGAGTCCAAATACTACCATATAAATATATAGTAGCAATAAAATTTTGCAGGATTAATGCAGTTAGCATACAATCAAAAACTTTGATTACCTTAGACCTCGTCGTTTGTCTAGTGGTCACTAAATGCGACTGCTGAGGTTCTGGGTTCGAATCCCAGTTCGGGCAAAGGTTTTTCCATTAGTTAATTTTCAGTAGAAGCACGGAGTCTGGATTTGTGCCCGGTTGATGGCAATAGGTTTACTTTGAAATGTGGGTGTACTATAGATACGCCTCTGCCTCTTCAGGGAATATAGGCGTAATGTTATTTAAATGTGTGATTGCCATTACTTTTATACGTATAGTTACGTCCATGAGATAGCATGTAGCTAAGCGTCTTGCTACGTATTAGACAAGGCTTCTCAGTTGCGGTGACCAGTGCAATCGGCAGATGACTGAAGTAATTAACTTACTAATTAGCGAGCTGCATAGTCGATGGGCTGCCTACATGCTGATTTCTTTTATATAAAGTTTTAAGGTACTGTCCTATTACAGTATGACATACATAATATATCCTCATAATATCTCTCTTAAGTTTGGTGGAGTCATAAACCATCATTCCACTTCAAGCACCGAGTTCATGCAGCGACACAAGTCTATAATAGTGATACAGTGGTAGTGAAAAAAATCGTAAAATATCTTGAATGTTTTCATATTAATGATCTGAGAGTGAAGAGAGAAATAATGAGTGAAGAGAGGTAGTTTGTTACCTCATTTTATACGCACACTCTTTAAAATTTCCACCATCTTACATCTAGCAAAAACTACCGACACTTCTCGTTTTGTAAATTGTTTACACAGCAAACAAGGCAGCTGTGACTTCTGAACCAAATATCAATATAAATATAACATTCCCGTCTTAATATATAGACTATTTATATAACATACAATTCCTTTAATAACATTCTTATTTACCTTTCCACTTAAATGATATACAATCAATATTATTATTCCTTGAATATTTCATTCATCCGTTCATTCACAGCTCCTATCTACCCACTACTTGTTAGAAACCATTTATCCACTGATATATATTTTACTCATTCTATTAAAGTACCCAAAATAACTCCTCTAGGCTCACAGTTGTAGGATGGATAAATTGTTATACAGTTCTCTTTTAGAGAATATTGTCCATGTAGACTTGAGTTTGGTTTCAATAATAATTGGTTTATTACATATTTATTTATTTACTCTTCGAGAGACATATAGACTAATAACAATGTAATATTATAGTCTAATGTAGGTAATCGGATTGCTAATTATGAGTCTTTACACATAGGAAAATTACGATCGAACTTGTACTGTCATTGGTGGAATGTGTATGCAACCGTAATCTTACCTATTCTAGCAACAGGTAAAAACATCAGTAAGATTGCCCACATTTATTTTATGTTGTTGGTCATGCTACAGTACTAGATTTCTATTCAACAAATATAATGCGGTACAGTCGAGTACTAACTCACATAGTTGTAAGTCAATTGAAATAGCTGACAATATAGTTGAAATATTCGAAGTGTCGCTAAGGTTCCATATAATTTATAGCTGTGAGCGCCAAACGACTCTGTTCCAGAGTTATTCTAACTTCGCGAATAGTCTCGGCTTTTTGGTTACTTACTGCAAGTGTTTCTCTGTGTTTGTTGCAGAACATCAGTGTTTTACACATTGATGTAACCATCATTCGCCTATGGCATGTAAGAAATTAGAGTTTGTGGTGGGCAGAACACAAGACTAGGGGGACTACGAGAGTAGGTATTGGGTCCAAATAGTCAATAAAAACTCTACTATAGTACTGAGTCAAAGAAGTAATAAGTAGGTAAAAGTTGTGTACATCGAGCAAAATATGCTAAATAGAAAGGACTAAGAAAGAGACAGAAAAAGAAGAGCAATTGGCGAAGCCATATTTATCATTATTAACTGTAGAATTAAAAAACAATGTTCATATCAAAGTGAACAGCCAGCCTATCCCACAAGCAATTAGGGGTCGGTGCATTGTTCAATTTGACTTATTAGTGCGGTCCATGCATCCGTAATTGGAATTATTGGCTAGGAGGCCGCCCTCTAGTACACTACAATGGACGCCTTGTAATCTGCTTGCTGTAATCTTGTGAGGCCTATGATAGACGCTGCAGTCGCAGCCCACTGAAGCTACGTCGGTTAAGGTTCTAGTCTTGTTGGATGAATTAATGACATTATGGTTTCCTTTGACATGTTCATGCGATATCTTCATGTTTATGATGAGAGTAAAAAAAAACCAACGCCTCAAGCGATATGACGAACTAAGTAGATATGGTTGAGAACTTTTGTTTTGTTTTTCATTCCTAGATTCAGAATGTACTTTATCGTAAGATCTTTATGTTTAGCTCATAACATAGTCTAGGTTTTGAGAACACCGTAGATAGGCGTCAATATATTATACGATGTATTACCGACTTTGGCTTTATGTAGGTGTGCAACACAGTCTCTGTCGAGACTGTCAGTTAGTTGGCACCGAGTGATATTCTGATCATATATTTTGGACAGCAACTACTGAGAGTATACTGACTAGGAAAGCAGATCGTATTAGGCCAATGCATGGTACTAGGCAACTAGCACGTTAAGGGGTTATTGTATAAATAATGTCTCTACCTATCGCTTAACCGCAACATCGGACGAACGCAGCTCGGTGTACAATACAGCCACGTCGCCACTCGTCCGTGCAACGTGCCGCCCATTCATTGTACGCGCCTAATCACGACCTAATTCGCCTATTGATTGTTTGGTGGAAAAGATCTGGGCAATAGGGCACAGCGTTCGTGCTGAAGATCAAAGGCCGGGTCGATACAAAGGTTTTAGCAATCAGCCACGATTTTTACTTTATTGTGTGATAGTATTAGAATTGGGCGGTATTTATGGAAAATCATATTGTGGTTTAACTACCTAGACATAGAGTGCCGCCGTCGTATTAAAATTGACATCATATAATGCCAACACACATTAGTGTAATACTTTTCTATTGTATTGTTAAAGAAATATCGAGAAAATCATTTGTTTGGTAACGGAACTGACCGCCTTGGTGGGTAAACGTCTTCCGAGTTTATGGTTGAGAATATCGGACATTTCATTTTCTAAAAAGCAAACATGTATCTAAGTCCACCTCCTCGTAAGCCATTCTTCCGATACCTACGTTTAAACAAAAACCTACTACAATTTGAAAAATCATTTCTGTAAAGAATCGTGCAAACAATACAGAATAGTGTTGCGGTATATATTGCATTGTAACTTATCGATCTGTCGATGCATTATTGAGCAGACAAGCGGGAACTCGAGTCGATACCACGTTACGGAACCGAACAACTCCTATTTACCTGGAGCTGTTCTATTTCTGAACGCGAACATTGTTTATGGAATCCATAATGCACGTTTGTGCGGTCGAATGACATTCCACAAAGAACAATCACAATTTCGCCATTTTGAAAATTTATTTGTCTTGTAATGTGTGATCGGTGCGGTTGCGGCGGTATTCGATTAAATTGATTTTAATAAAATTTTAGTGAATTATTTTCTAATATCCTATTATACATAGGTCTACCACATAGGAATCTAATTTACTAGGTGTGCAAATAAGGAAGTGTTTTAAGCTAGGGCTGTACAATGGAAAGTCATTATCATTAATTTGAGGATTACGGACTAGGATTATACAATGAAGTGATTTTATTCTTCTTTATCTAATGAGCTAAGCTTTTGTCTGTGACGCAATCTCCAGCGTTTCTGTCTCCAGCTTCTCTCTTGACCTCCAGAAATGTTGATTTACTAAATCGCGATTTACTATTTAAACGAGATCATTATTTTATAATTGACGTAGAATAACTATTCTAACGAAACGCTAGTCCATAGAAAATGTTCTGCCTTGTTATATCAAATTAGAAATTGGAATTCATTACATTATTTTCGGATTTATTACGAACCGAACGTGACTAAGAGTCGTGAAATATTTCGAGAAATAAAACAATCTCATTAATTCAAGATTGGGTCGTTTTGCTTAATATAAAATATGTTTCAATATAATCAAGGTTCGGCTATTGAATCATTAATATATTATTTTTGGAATAGCCATATTGTTGGACCTTTGCGTGTTACTACGAGAACTACGTCCCCTTTGAGCTAAAGTGCCGGTTTTACGCTATCCACAAAAACCCTTAAAAACTATCAACTATAATTCAAGATTGTGTTTAATAAGAACGTTTATAATAGGAGCATAGGAGATGGTAGACAGTTATTACATTCTTGAATAATAGAGCGAAACTTTATGGAGTAAACTTACTCGAGTATCACAAGGAATCTCATTAACAACAAGTTGATTTACTTATTAACGATGCTATGCTTATTTTAGCTTCCTTTTTAAGTTTCGGATTAACATAATAATCTTTTTTAAATTTCATCACACTTTATACTTGCAATTTGTGCCTTCTAACATAATTGGCGAACGGTGGGCGTTCTTCAGTCACCTCTGCCTACCTCTTTGCGGAATTATGTTATTTTATGTGTGCCTATTGATACTGAACAAATATATGAATTCTTATTTATTGTATCTTTTTAGACTAAATTTACGTGTAAAAGTAGGCTGCTTTTTGAAACTTATTAAATCATTAAACACCAAGCACGACTGAACACAGAATTTCATGTGAACTAGTAAAAAGCAACCATTAGTAGGAATTTTCCGAACGCTTTCAAGTCCCGATTGCTTCGACATATCGGCACTTTAAATCTCACATTTCCACAAAATAATGACTTCATTAGCACCAATCGATTTCTGTAATACTCGATTCACCGCCCGGCGTCAACGTTAGATTCACACATTAAGCTGTAACAGAAGCTTTCAAATTGCTGCTCAACAACGAAGCCGCAACGTCACGTGTCAGAGCCAATTCACAGGATAGATCAAAGGCATCGAGAGGAGTCCGAAAATTCTATCGATGTTTCAAACACAGGGCCATCACTATCGATACGCTTTCGTGTCAGAATTTCGCGAATGCATTACGGCCTTTTGTGGAAGTGGGCCAGTCGGCGGCTGCTGTTGCAATTATTGAATGGGCGCAACTGTACTGATGCCACCAACGTTCTTTGAGCTGTATTCATCTGTACTATCTGACTACATTATATCCTTTATTTTCTACGCGAATGTACATTGCGCGTTGGGTTGAAACACGATTTCAATATTCGGTTTGAAATACCTAGGAAACAATTTATTTTTTTGTGAATTTAATTGCAGAAACATTATTATCATTCTTTAATGCGAGAGAGAAGTAATAATATTTAAAATCAGGAAAAATCCTGGGTTTTTTTTAAATGGCTCACTGAAAACCTAATTATTTTGTCTCATGAAAAAATAATTAAATCCTCACCTTTCAGTTCAACTTTGCGCCATGCAGATACAGTTCAAATTACGTTCTCATTCAGAAGTAGATTTTTTCGTCGCACGACGCGTCTAATTTACAATATAAATAATCACGAGCAATCGCGTTGAATCCGAGCTATTTACCTTTGAAATGTTCGCGGGCGACAAAGGTGGCTTAACGAGCCACGGAGAAACGGCGGCTTCGAATTATAAAAGTTTCAGGAGAAATAAAACGGAAAGTGTTCACGAGGGGTCGCTACTAGATGCGGGCGTGTGGCAGACAGTCACTGTGCAGTTTAAATAAATTGTGATTTACAGGGACGAGGTGTGGTGCGTTTACCTTACGGATTGACAGAATCTTTTCCTTCGATTTTATTGTGACGAGCCACCTGGCTGTGCCGTCTTTTGTTTACAGAATGCATTTCATTGGGTGCTGATTATAGACCTGCGTGTATCCTTCAGTATAAGTTTCCATATGTACGGCGTGTTTATAGTCGCTGACGTCAAAAAGTAATCGTTATTTTTAATTCTTTTTCCAAGAATATATGCACAATCATTTTTAAGTTATGTGGCTTCATGACTAATCTATAATGTAGAAAATACGCAAATAGTGGAACGCGCAGAAATATTTAATGCCTAATCAAAGTTCCGCAGTGAGCATAACTAAGTTAAGGCAACTTTGACTGTAAATGTGGCGAGGTTTCTTTATAAAAGTTTCAGTTCAAGAACGTAGATCTATGAGGGGGCTAGATAGGAATACATGTGTGGCTACTAGCATAGCCTTAACCATTACACTTCCGTACGGAATGAACAAAATCATTATATAAACCCATGTGCACAAATATAATCTAAATGTAAACTGTTATCATAATATTTTTAAGCGTCGCGCGTCGTCCCAAACTAGGAATTTCTCTTGAATCATTCGTTACACAAACATGAAATATATATAATACACAAACTCCGAGACTCGGGACTACCATTGCGAATCACACAAATTTTGTCCAGTGCGGGAATCGAACCCGCCACCCCTAGTGCAGCAGTCCAATCGCTTAGCCACTGCGCCAATCAGCTCATCATATTATAAAACATAGATTAGATTTTGTAGTTGTCTATAATAACTTCAATTACAATCACATGACTTTTCGCTTTCATACTAAATATCCTTATAATGTTTAAGAATGTACAGAATAGGCACCTCACACTAGCAGGTAATGTTGAGGGAGACCTGAAGGTTAAGAAACCTGCCTAGTTCAAGTATTATAGCTATAGAATAGGCCCCTATAATGTTGCTGCCTACATTGATTAACGGCACAATTGTAGTTTGACGTGTGACGTCATCGTATACCATTACATGACAAGTAAACGTGGGGAGTATTGTTTGTGGTTGATAGGTATATGTAATTAATATGCGTTTGATTCTGTAACCGCTTCATTGGGTTTGTGGTTGTAGCGCTGCTGAGATTGAAGCACTTGGCAGAGCTTTCACTGGCTATAGATATGTTATAATTGCCGAAATGGTAAGGTAGTCACACTATGGTGGACATTGGATGACGCTGGGCCACTTCTTCTTTCTTCATCGATGATAGACTAATCCTTAAAGAAAGCGGTCCATAAAAGAGTAATATAGAGATGCGTACCAGATAGCCAGATCATCTTATTTCACAATAAAAACCAAGAAGATACACATCGCCTAAACAATAGACCGAACAACCGCACAAAGTTTCAAACCCCATTCAAAACTAAGGCCTCCCCAATACTTTTAACTGCACATTACCGTACGAATCAGTATCTATTTGTTGAGAATATATAAAATAGTATAGCAATGTTAAGATATAAAGGGGAGACGTCTGCGAGTGTCGTTCCGGGCCCGCAAACTTCTACAGTAAACATGGCCGGTAGGGATGTGCCATTCTTACTAAAATATAGATAGGCGATTATGCTATCGATGGAGCGGACGAAATAAGTTGCGTGGAAGAATTATTTCGTTCCGTTAGTGATTCAATTTTATCGATAAAGTTGCCTGAATATTTTGTGGGACATGCACAAAAACAATTATAAAATGTACATTGAATATATTTTGTTATTTATTTTGATGTCGTCTGTTATAAGTAATTTCTAGGACTAACCGCCATATTTGATGTACGAATAGCCGGTGTCGCCACCCATTGTATAATACGACATCTCTGATGACTGAGCAGTAAGATCTCTAGAAGCTCAGGCTACCCCATTTTAAATGCTAAAGCCTTAGTTTTGTCATAAAAAAGTCTCCGGCTAGGCCAAAGCTAAATTAAACTTAGTAACAGCGCAGGGATGTGAGCTCAGGGCGTTCCTAGGGAGTAGCTAACGTTTACTTTGACTAACTATAGCTAAGTCATATATTCATAGTCACCCGCGGTAACACTGTTACAGTAAAGTCACTTCTACATAACCCGAGCAACATCTACTCAGTTATTTATTAACGTACGTTGTTGTCACATAACTTGTAGTGTTGAGATAATAAGTAAAAACATAGATTATGTAACAGACTTGACATTAACTTGTTAGTCTCGTAGAGGAAAAGGCGAAAATAAAAGTGGCTGTTGAGTTCCTAGTTTTGAGTTAGATTATATACTTTATAAATTGCAATAGCTTTGCCACCTATTGCATGTAGGTATTGAATAATACACCTCTGAATTAGTCTTTTCTTTGAGTATTTAGTTTATTTTCTACGGTATATCAACTGTGAATTTGTTCTGCTATAATTATGTTAACTCACTCGATTTGATGATTTATAGATTAATAAACATCTTCTGGCATTTACGAAACTCTAGATTTGTCGCTCTTACTAAGAGTCAAGACGTCAGGTTGAAGGATGGTGAGACTCAAAGCCCAGAAGTTTATTTTTGTGCCCAAAAAATATTGATGTCCACAAATATTTTTTTAGTGTCTAGACGTATGTCAATTTGAGATTTCGGTCTGCAGAATACACACAAAAATATCAGAGTAAAAGTTAAGTAAAGAGAAAATACATCTAAATAAAACTTAAGAATTAGTTTCTAGTTGAAATTAAGATAAACATTTCAAACACAAGTAACGTTTAGCTTTTATTTCATTAAAAGTTTACTCAAAGTTATAATAAGTAAATTAACAATTCAATTGTCATAAACGTTGTCTAGAGAATTTATTTTTAATAATCAGTTTCGGTTGAAGTTTTGAATTTTCATTAAAGAACTACACAATATATTTCTTTGAAAGATAATTTGTCTTTTAATAAAGTCAAGAGCTATTGTGATTAGTACCTTAGTACATCCGACGCTCTCTAGGCGGTCAACCTCGCCACCTGCTTTGTTGACTTAACTGGCCAATCTCTACCACGGCTTGACCTATTTCCATGTGACAATTAGCATAAGCATACTTAATTAAATACAATATAATCTAAAATGGACACTTTAATAGAATTTTGTGTAACTTTAGATTTTAACAAAAACTTTACTCATTGTTTTTGTAAAAATGTGTGTTTGAACCGCTACCGTATTCTGTCTCTACACTACAAAAGCCTAAAGCATCAAGTCCGCTTTATACATGACTATACTAAAGAATAAATAACTGTCTATGAAGAAGCTATCACTTTTACTATTACACTTCTAAATTGGAGTGTTAGAGGCAATGGCGGTCGAACTACATCACTATCAGTTGAGTTGTGCCATTCAATTGCTACGTCATTCCGCTGAGCGTCGCCGGGAGCTGGCTGTTACTTAGGATTATGTATTGTTTGCTACCAAGTTAATTTCTATTTCTATTGAAAGAACATTCGCGTAATTGGTTTCGCTATATCCCTTCAGCTGGTTCAAGAACTTTGATTTAGTTACTTAAACCACTGCTGAGGTATATTTCTTTTCAACGTAATCAAAAATTTAAATCTTAGGTAATTAGTTTGACAGAACAATTACAACTTAATTACAATTAAAATGTTATTATTTAGCTTGTTTTGGTTAACTATAGTTTTAAATCGACAAAATTGTAAAAAACATTGTCTAATTTAAAAATATATGTCCCAGTTAGGTAGTTACTTAAATGTTTGTACTTGAGGATTCGAAGAATACAATTTCCTAGGTAACTAGATATCGAGTCGTACTTATATCTTGATGGAAAAATATCGGTGTATATGCAGTCCTAATATATGAGGACATCCCTATTAAGAAAATTCTAAATGGGAAAGAGGGGTAATATTGGCATAGCTAGATTACACAAAGCCAGTTTTTAACTAGGGAAATCACTTCGGGATGAGTGCCGGGACTTCGTCCGTCTTGGGGCGGACGAAGGGTTATGCTGGACTCCCACAGGCTGAAACCCCAGGGTGATCTCCTAGCTACCCTAGGAAGAGGGACGCGGGATCTGCATACGATAGAACGCATCATTTGACCAGGTGACGTTGAGCCTGCGATGCGATCTTTTGTATTGGGGACTGTTCTCGGGCAGACGTAGCGCGCGAAGCAACATCCCCAACATTCTCACCTCGTAGTTAGCACGACTGAATGACTAAACAGGGTGTCCATATTTAATCTGCGCGCCGCGGTCGTATCGGTTTAATGTGCGGCGAATGCATGCATAATTCAGAGCGCACCGAGGAACTTGGCATGGTGTGTTCCGCGGCATAATGCGATGTCTGAGTTACGCTTCGACGCCGCAAATGTTGGCGCCAACACGCTGTAATTTTTGAGGTTGGAGATGATTGGGTAGTTTGGGCAAACATTGGCCCAATAGTGTAATTTGATAGCTGGATATTTTTTAAACTTACACGCTGTTTATTGATTGATTTAATTATTGATGGAATTATATTGATCGAAGGCACTAACTATTGGATGTTGGTAGTAGTTAGCTGTTAAGTGCTGTGTTTTCAACCATATCGTTTAGTTTGTTTACTGTTCAAGTAAGTAAGCCGTAATACATAATTTCTATCAAGGCCTTTATTCCTTAAAAACTATTTTCTACTTTCACTCTTAGTTTCCAAGACTCAAAGCGATCTATCAAAACAAACAATTCTACAAAGATTCGTGGGTTCTAGTTTTTTCTTTAGCAATCGACTCATGTCCCTAGGGGGCGATAAATCGTGGTCATATTGTCCGTTTGCGTTTTTTCGCCATCCCCAATTCACCTGCGAACCACGTATTTAATCTGGGTGAACTTCGCTTTGGCATGCATCCACTCTCTAGAGAGGATTCAAAGTTTAGGGCTTTATAAAAATATGTTAGTTTTGTGCTTGACTGCATATGAATGATGCTGTCACATATGTCCTGCTTCATTCATTCTTCTTTATATTTTGGAATGCGTATGTAGAGGTACATTTGTTTGGCGGTATATACATACATAGCTTTGTAAAGGTCATACCAACTTCTTGTTTCTTGTCGTGACAATGATGTATGTTTGGAGTCGTAACGAGGCCTTGACTCCAGAACTGTCTAACGAGAATACAGCGGTCTTATACGGGGTTGGTTTGGCATTGCCTTGGTATCCTGATTGAGACACGGTGTTTATTAATGTGTTATAAGCTTTTACGTAAAGGCTTTAACAGAAATTAATATAGCGTAGTTTTTAAATGTAATTGTTAATGTTAAGGGTAAACCAAAATTGAACCAAGTATTTACCAATTGAGTTGAACACTAACAAACTAATAGAAACACTGTCCCAAACCGTAGTACTCAGGTACATTTACAATGTTTAACAAACCGCTAAAATTTATAAATATAGCAACCATTGTCAGCATTAAAATAATTGTCGCGCGCCCCTTTAACAACGTCGGGTTATTTGTGTTTAATTCTGTACACATTAACGAAATGAACATCGTTGTTCGCACAGCCCTAACTCAATTTATATAATGAATGCCATACATTACCCGTTTTCTGTTAACAATTCGCTATGAGCACTCCACTTGCAAAGTTTGTCTACGTTGTGTCAACACTGGCTGAGGTGGCATTCGTTGCTCTGACGCCGCGCCGCGCGGACGTCTCATATTTATTTTATTAATAAATATGTTAATACCGAGGTAAGTAGCGTCGCGTGCATTATTCATCGGGAACGGTGGCTCAGTTGACACAGCAACGGATAGTCATGCAAATTCAATCCGCCGAGATGCGGCCAAAAATTATCATAATTGTGACGTTTTTGTTTCTATACCTGCGCTCAGCTCGGGAAGTTTAATCTGAAGTTTGCCCGACACTTTTAGTTTTGTATAACGCCGTCATCACATCCCCATTTGCAATTCAGATGGTCGGAAAAGGCGGACGCGGGCCGGATCCGTTTCGCCTCAACTTCTGCCGCGCACTGCGGGGGATTTGTTTGAAAAATACGCAGGTCCCCGCTTGAGGGAACTCTTTTTCGTCTTTGTACACTGCTTTTCAGCGTAACGACAAATTGAATAATGTTGTAAACGTAGGACCGAGTTTTGAAAACTTTCGCCTTGCTGATATGAAAGTGGATGTTGGATTTTCTTAATTCTTTTTGTTGGACAGTGGGTCGGGTCGGGCTCTGACGTTTCGGGAAAGGTCGAGTTTACTAGACAAAAGCTGAATAGCGCTGGAACCTTAATGCGTGTAAGATCAACTCTGATTAACGGGGGTGACGTTAGACAAAGGACGGACATCATAATCTATCTGTGAGATGTATTTAAGTGAAACCAGAGCGGGGCAACGCTGCGATACGGCTTAGTTCCTGCGACGTAAATAACTATCTTCAATGTCTTGTATACATTTTCAGTTGTACGTATTTGTCGCTGTACTACAGAACTAGGTCCTACAATAAACGTTGTCATTTCGACGTAGTACCGAATTTTGGTACAAGGAAATGTCAAGCAAAACATTTGAAAGGAGAGTGTCGGTTGACAATAAGTAGGTCACCGACACAATCGCTGAATGATTGGATTGTAAAGAAGCTTCTTTGATGTCTTTTAATGTTACGTTTTAAAGTAATGTTTATAATAAGAAAACCACGGACAAAACTAAAATTAATAGTACTTACTTTGGCACAATAATTATTATTTTACTGCCGAGTGGTATGACCGTTGGACTGCCAAGTCAAAGGTCGCAAGTCCTGACCCCGGCACGCGCTTAAGTATTTTTGAATTCATGTGCGTATTATAAATGAGCTATCAGTTGCTAAAAACGGTGAAGGAAGACATCGTGAGGAAACTGGCACACCTAAGAGATTTTTCAACGGTGTGCAAAGCTGTGTCACAGGCTTACAGGCTGATTCTGATACCAGGTTGTTCATTAACCATACGATAAGAACAAGATTGTTTTAGTGTCAATATTATATCCCACTATATATTATATAACACAAAAATCTTTTTTGGAAAATTGTACTTTCTGTTAATAGACATATTCTCAGTAGCTTGTCAAAGCAACCGCACTCTGCCAAACACTATTGACTAAAGCCTACAGATATAAACAGTCTTTAAATCCAGTAATTCCCAGTCGTAAGCGGAAATAACCGGTTTTATTGCACCTAGATTGGAAGTCAAACGTTTACAGATATTATGTGAGTTTTTATAGTGTCATCATGCTGTAAATACCTACAGGGTGTTAAAGCTGGTCCTTGAATCGTAAACGTAGGATGTTGGATCGCTTTTAAGCCTACCGATCAGATTTTATGTGACAACGAAGTGTCGTTTCGGATTTATTGCGCGATGTGAGGTTGTTAAGTGGGCTGTAAAGTTTTATGTAAAAGAATATTTTACATAATAAGCTTTGTAGTGGACAGTGGCTAGAAACGGTAGCTTGACAACATATTTGTTGCTTTGTTTTGTAATAAAAGAGGTGGATAATAAACTGTCGATAGCTTTTGCCACGAAGACATCGTGAAGAATGAGAGACGAATTAAGATTACATACTCCTTCTATCGCCGGAAAAGAGATTCGTAAACGAACCGGTTAGGCCCTACGCGTAGAAATAGGCTCACCACTCACTGATTGAAACTTATGATGAGTTGCGAAATGTGATTGCATAGACTCCTGATGAAAGAAAAACATCTCTGTATACTCCATCGAACCTAATAAGCCCTTTTGTATGTATGTATTCTATCGCAGAAGATTTTTTAACCAGTTTGTTCCTCCAAATTAGTTTCGCGCGTCTAATATTATCAGTGCCTCGAAGGCATTGACAATAACACAACAATTTCAAATGCCGAATGAACCGTTCTATTTCCAAAATTCTTATTCAATTTTCGTACGTCTACGTCTGCCAATCAGCGCGAGGGGCGCGAGGGTCGCTTATTTCCGTTACGGTAGTGCTCGTGATTTTTTTTTCGCGGCTTGACGTGGACAACCTTGGTGCATTCATCACTACGTCGACGAGTAGAGTTAGGAAGTGATTGGTACTTTTTTTTTTGTTTTTCGAATTTTGCTTCTTGGCTGTATGTGTGCTAAGTAACTAACCATATATTATTATGTAATAGGAAAAAGTTTGTATATATTTCAGTAAGTTTTTATTACTGACTTGTTATTAAACAATCTCTGTAACCTTTTATAGTATTATAATGTACAAAGATAAAAATAGTAATTTTCATTTGAATGAAGTGTAGTAAATGGAAATTATAACGTAGAATTTTACGTGATCTCAAAAACTCCAGTTCAAAAATGTGTTTTATATTTTATTCATCCATTCTAAACATTCGTACGTCTACGCAAAGGACCTATACAGGGGGATGTTTTAGCAAATGAGCACTGGCTCGAAGTCGACGAGGCGCCAACTGAAAAATTTGTACCACGTTCACACATAGAGTCACGCTTTGTAAGATTGTGTATGTGTGAGTGTATGTGTGTAGTGTAAGCGAGTAGCATTTCACCGTTTTCAATGTAATTTGTATACATGACGTCAGAGAGGAATGGAAGAAAAATGCGTTAAGTAAATCAAGAGGGTAAAGTTAACACACAGTGAAAGATTTTTTCTATTACTTCCAATCTGGTTTTTCTCTGTAGGGGTCGCGGCTTTCATTTAAATCAAACTACTTACTGCTGCCATTTGTATTTCAAAGAATAATGCATTTAACGAATATCGAAACTTCTTGAGATATTTTCTTTCTGTGAAGGACTATTCATGTTTTTAAGAGTGATTAATTCAAATCATAAAATCTAAGGCATTCACTTTACATCGAACAATAGAACAATACGGGCAATTAAGTCATCATTTAAACTCATTTTACCTTTTAAAGGTCCTCAAGTAGCACTTTGTCAATATTCTAATTGCTTTACATACATAAAAGGCTTTATAAGCGTTTCGTTGCGTATCTAAAAATAACTCTACCCTTCTCAGAGTTTGTAAAATTTAACTCAAAGAGAAGAAAATTGTTCGCAAAATATATTCAAAACTACGCCAGCGAATACTTAAATCTTTTTAATTATCGAGCCGTTCGATACAGGAGCTCGAAGCGTTGTTAATTCAACAGCTCAAACGGCAATGAACAAGGAAAATTTCTGTGAATATAATCCAACCAAAATCCACTCGTTTAAAGAACGTTTTTGTATAATCAAAGTTTTAATTGGAGTATTAATACGCAGGTAGTACAAGACTTGAGAACTGAATAGACATATAGACATTCTGGTGAAATGTACGGGACGAGGTCATGTCCGGGGACGCAAGATGGGTACGGAGTAACAGTTACTTGCGGGTCAGAAATACTATTCTTTACTAGGTAACAGTTACAAATGTAGGTAGGAAAGGAAAGTACACTTAAAGACATCATATTATATCGTACTGAATGACTGTTACTAATATCGGATCTCAATTTTTTTCGGTTTTTAATATCACTTGTTTTTGGTAATGAGTTCGAACTTTATAAAAAGAGCAGTGACAAAGCAGTAAATTACACACGGAACTGTAGCGTCACGTCACAAAATATAAATTCGTGTATTTCCACCCAAACTTCCAGCTAAAACCGTTTAAAGAGATTACTTTCGTTTTGTACAAATATTAAAGGGACTGATTGAGTTGAAAACTTCTTAATTACGTCAGTCGTAGCAACATTGTTCTGATTGGTTCATTCCGAGCGGTGCGTGCGATACGGCGAAATACCATTGGATGAATTCCACAATAAACCTGGGAAATATTTTTTATGCCAATATGTGAGCTATTTGACGTATTCGTATCGTTGTGAAAATTTTTGTTGCCATGTTTGAAGTTCGTAGTAATATTGTAATTGATTTGTGGGATTCGATTCGAGGTATTGAAATGATATTATATTAATACGGGAACGTAATTTTGTGGTGTCGTACACATCAATATGAGCGGCCATTGCAAAATTCTTTAACATTTAATTACATTCGTTATAATTTTTTAACAATGGATGCTGAGAGCAGTGTCCAAGCACCATATTCTTTTCTACATGTAGTATTCAAATATAAATATGTTCATATCATTTTTTACGTGAACTGTTGATTGGCTTTATTAAATTGCAATCTGATTACTAGTTATCTTTATTTGTATCTTACCTTATAGACACCAAAAGTTGCATGCAGAAAGAAAGGCTTACCTAAAACAAAAAAACAACATTTTAAATACAAGTCTCAAAATGTTTTATGAATATAAATCGCGAAGAGTAATGCGATATCGCGAACTATTCGAGTTGTTGTCATAAACAACATCAGATATATCGTATCATTCTCACCAATCTAAGGTCCATTTATAAGGGGATTCGAGTGAAATGAAGTGTCGACAAATACCGGTCCTCCATAATGTAAACATCAATACATAGCTAAAATAAACTCGACCCAATATGACGGATGGAATCGTGGAATCGTGTTTTTTCTATACGAAAATACGAAATTGTAATAAAAATATGAGATACGATTATTTACGTCGTGAGGAATTTCTGTGCTCTTCAATAGACGCAATTTATAGTTTATGTAATCTTTGATATAGGAATACATATTTGCTGATGTGAAAATGTGGTACCTAACGAATTTACCTACTTGAAATGGAATTTCTGAAATCGTAAACACATTGAGCGAGAATAATCAATTATTACATATATATACATTACTTTTCTGCAGAAGAGGCGTTTCCGAAGGAAATAAAATATAGTTTCAGAAAAAAGGAACACGTGAAAAGACTGTAGGGAGACTATGTGTAGGTAGATACCTACAGGTCCTGTTGAAATAAATTACTCGAGTGTCGTATCTGTTTCTACCGATGTGCAAAGAGGTTTTCGATTTTGTTTGGAGTGTCAGTTCATTGTTGTAAGGCCTCGATGCCAACGTTTATAACAATAGAACACAAAAGACTGAAACATAAAGGACGTTTAAAGAAGATTTACAATATTTGTTCCTTATTGTTACTCCTGTTTCATAATATAAGCAAAGTTAAATAGAGTTTATATAAAAATACATTTCTAGTTTGCGTTTTGACTGGACGAACAATCCTAATTCTCAGGGTAAGAGATTTAATTCCTTGTAAAAGCTCGATAACACTTTGAACACTTAAAATAGCCTTACTAATTATTTGGGTCGTCAAAACAAGAAACATCTAAGTATAAAACTATTTAATATTAACAATTCTTAAATACGCTGCTTTCCACGTAAAAATAAAGCTATAATATCGTAACACACTATTATTACTACCCAAAACGGCATTATCGCGGGTAATGGCTTACGTTGCGGTAACGTGTACACAAGCAAATATTTTTTCCTAACAAACTCATCAATGTACGTGTTTTCTTTGCATCGTTCCGAGTGCACCAAGTACCTCTTAAGGCGGAGTATCTATGTTTTTTTAAGGAGAGAAGCACACGGTCATGTTTGTGTTCGATCACGAGTTTGAAGTAAAATGGTGTCTACGACGTTTTGAAATGTGTAATGTTGTCCTATTACCACTTGGTCGGCAGTGTACAAAGTCACTGTCACAACTGTTCTTATGAAGGTACCTATCTATACCTACCTATTTAAAAATTCAAAGATAAATTAATTAAGGTTTGTATATACCGGTAGATGCAACTAGCAAGCTGTCGTTCATTGTGGCGTTTTGAGGGGGAGGCCTTTGTTCAACAGTGGACATCTTCCGGCTAATGATGATGATGCATATAGTTATAATAGTAAGTGTTCAAGGAAGGACGGGATATACCGCACCAAAATTGGCATTATCGCCTGTGATGACTCACGATATATTTTGTTTGTTGTTTTATGGTAAGTCTTTTTATTCTTATTGTATGGTTGATGAACATCCTGGTGTCAGAGTTTAAACCGTCTGTAGGCCTCTGACTTGGCTTTACACACCGTTGAAAAATCTCTCAGGTATGCCAGTTTTCTTATGATCCTTCACTGTTTTAAGCAACTGATAACTAATTTATATAGGCACATGAATTTGCAAAGACATTGATGCGTGCCGGTGTTCGAACTTCTGACCTTTGATTTACCAGTCCAACGGTCAGGGCTGTTCAAATGTAAATGAAAAAGAGCTTTTGAACTAAGGATCTATAGCAAACATTATCATGTTCCTGACGTTGACAAAACTGTGGGTTTAATGCGCAACATTCTGCGCAGCTGCGCCTACTATTGTTAAACTTTATTTCCTAGCATTATTTGAAGAAATAACAAAACTAGAGGTGTTCAAAAGCGCCTTTTCAACAGCAATTAGTTTAATTATTACAATATTGCGTGCTAAGGCAAAACATTTCATTCACTCATTTCACGTATCTTACACGTACAGTCACGAAGGTAAGCAGGTGGCATACTGTATAATTTGTATGCTAGAACAAAAATAAATGTTTATATTTCTGAAATTGAGAATTATAGAAAAAGCAACTTAGTTTTCTCAAAGAATACACTTTTGTCGATTCTCTTTCCCAATAGAATATGTTTCCAGTCGGAAAATTAATTAATTGAATAGTATTTCTTTTAGGAATATTTGTAATCTAGTATCCATGTTTTTGTGGTGGTTGTGTTAAATATCTATAATTCAATATTATTTGCATATAACATATACCGCTTAACAGTACCGAGTCTCCAATAATAACAGTTGCAGGCATGGACTGAATGCAGCGACCATAAGCTAGTTAAATTACAAAATAACGCGTCCCACAGCGCTAAGTAATCGGACGCATTGTCCGCACATTTAAAACAAATGTAAATTAATAAGCACACAACTACTAATTAAGTTTTAATGAAGCAATAAATTAATTTGTTAAAAATTCATTGGGAAAAACCGTTGATGGGGGCGATATTTCGTCCAAACGATGTAAACTGGCGGAGTGGCCGTTAATTCGGGTAATTGTTGTATACTTGTTATAAATTCAGGAGATTAAGCCGCGCCGTGCCGCGCGCAGCGTGCAGTGTGCGCACCGCTTTAAATTAAGACTTTATTACAATGATATATATCGAAATTGAAATTAATTATTCATTTATTTTGTGATGGGCCGGTGGATACGCTGGTTAATCTGTTCGGCCATCGGAGATTGTGATAAGGATGGCAGTACACGAGCACGATCAAGTGGTTTAAATTTTATATGATTTATTACTTTAGGGATTTAATGGTTTTTTGTTTGTATACTTTTATTACCTTTGATCCAGTTACATTCATACTTACATGAAGTCCACCAGGGAAAAATTTACACAAAGCTGCTGCAGATTTTTGTCCAGGGTATCTAGTAGGTTTACCTCTCTAACTGTTCGTAAAGATCCTTGAGTCATATTTAGATAATCGATAGAAAAATTCTAAACTTAGCCTGGAGAAAGATAAGCGCTCGTGACGTTCTAATTAGTCTAAAAAAGCTCGTCAGCATCCAAAAACATTGATTGTCTGACAAACAAACTGAAATAGACACAAAATAAAAATGCAGCCGTCAGCGTGTTTATTTTGTTTTCACTCCGTCTATGTTCCAAACATTTTTCGTGCATTCAACCCGGTGAAAACAAATAGGTACACGATATAAAACAGCGAATATAACATCGACACGATCTAATAAAAAAAATTAGATGTCATTCCAGCGTGCAATCGTCGTAATGCAATCGTTCCGAGCGATAAAATAAAACGTCAATGCCTACGTTTAAATAAAAAAAGAATAACGTAAATTCTTACAGGCCGTACACAAACAAAAGCGAACGCCTTTGCCTCACATGAGGAGTGTTTGCAAAAATTTCGATCGCCTTTTATCCCCTGCCTCCTCTTAACCCCCTAACGCCCGTCGCGTACAATCATAAGTGTTTTCTTTGTGGATAGCAGAGCCAACATCACCCTTTAACGTGTTTATCCTTTTCGGTCGAGCCTCCCCTTTATAAACGAATATTTTGACCCTGTTTTTATTTTTTATACTGTGTTATTGTAACTGAAATGTTTGTTTGGAGGTATTCTGTTTACCAACAATACAGCTAATGGACTTCAGTACTGATTATACAGATGGTGTTAATGTGTGTGCGAACAGATGCACCTTCTTTAAAGGAAAATCACGAAACGTAGATAGATAAGTATAGCTCAACTCGAGTTCAAATAAATAATTCCATTTTAACCTCTTCTCAAAATATCAGGACAAGTCGTCTATTTATCACCGAAGAAACTATAAAAGGTACACAAAAAATCATCCAAAGATCGGCGTTTAAAACTAAAGCACATTTTTGTATTACGAGCAAACACATTTAGCACCTATGTAGAGGCAAGACATTTCCTAATTTGGTAATAGAATTTCGGTTTGTTAGTCCACCACGCGCTGGGAATACGTACCACGTACGTGGTCGCTGCTGGGGATATGTGGTCGCAGTTGCAGCGGGGAATAGCATGTTCATTAATTGTGTACGTGTTGTATCCAACACATGCCCAAAGGCGTGATGAGTCTACACTGAGTCGAAGTCACTAACGGTGTAGCACCGCACGTGTATACTGGTAGAAACAATCTAAAATAAATGATGGCAAGGTATTTATACTAAAAAATTAAGTATAACAATGATAAAATGGGTATTTCATTGTTAGCTGATGCCATTTCAATATCTCGTTCTAGTTCCCATTTAATTTTTAATATCTGTCATAATTAATAACTGTTTTCTGCCTACACAAAATCGATTGAAATCTTAAAGAATAATAAAATAAGAAATTAAAAATTGTTGATTTTCTGTTACCTTTTCTATATTGTCAACTAGCCGATCATAAAGCTGAAAGTTTTATACACCAGTTTTACTCCCACAAATAATTTAATTTGTAATCTTAACGACATTAAACATAATGATGTCATCTTATCGCTGCAAGTGGAGCCCCAACCACCGCTGTTGCACGTATCGCCCGAGGCGTCGGTGGATTAAACGGATTACACGCGACGGGGCGCGCGTGTTTTTATCACGTAATAGCTGCCAAAGTCACCGGTATCGGTTAATTTTAAATTGATAATCATTTATTTGACACACAATTATGTCCCTTAGATAAGCGACCGTAAACGACCGATACATTAGGGTTTATAGGAAATGCTACAATGGAAATTGTAATAGGTTGTGGTGAAAGTGAAACGGAAGCGAATTATACATGGTAAAATCTAGATTTGTGAAAGTTATCGCTAAAGGTGGGCTGCATGCATGGAATATTTTTGTAATGTTGAGGGTTGGTATTTAATTTCGATTCCTTTAAGAACTTTTATCATGTTATAATTTAAAATATTTAAGGGATTAGTACTTTTACTATCGATCAAAGGTACTCTACGTCCGTTTCTGTATTCCAGACAAAGTGTTTATTTTTGGTGTACAATAAAGAGAAATCTATCTATCTACATATATGCAGAATTACATGAAATTTCATCGGTTCAGTCGTTTCGGCGTTAAAGGGTAACAAACTATCTTTTAAATTTAGAATTATAGTTAGATTTGGTAACTTTTGTTTTAGGAAAAGCTTAAAAATATCAATTAATTTTATTTGAGAAAACAAACTAACTAAAGTATATCCAATAATAAAAAAATAAGGCAATGACCCAATAATCATAGTAAAAATTAATAATAAAATAAACATCTTCATCATTAACACAATTCATGAAAAAATAATAAAACACAAGTGGCCGCTGGCAGTGGGACCCCACACCAACCGCTGCACGTTTCGCCCGAGGCATCGCGGATTAAACGGATTACAGGCGTCGAGACACGCGTGTTTTTATCACCTAATCATTACATATAGGAGACGTGGTCCGGTCGGCTTGTAACTTAGCAACTGAAAGAATCATACCTGTCCATGTGTCCAACCGTTAAATGTTGTTTGTATATATAAATGTGAATTATGACAGAAATAAATGGAATTGTTTTTTTTTATGACAAGAGGATTTTAAAGAGGCTTGGCTTGTAACTTCATATAATTTTCCCGAAGTTTTTCTAACTACTGATTCGGTAGTTAGTGTTATTTATTTATGTATAGATTTTATGATAACAAATGAAATTAAAAGTAAACTTTTTTACTCGCAAATCGAATTATAATTAAAAATAAAAACATAGCCCAGAATACACGAAAATCACGAATGACTATGTACTGACAATCCATCATTCATCATCGTTATCTATTGTGTAAAATAGCCAAGTATCCGAGCTAACACAGAAGTTTCATCCAACTTCGTACTCCATCCTTGAAATCTAGTTAACCTCGATATAAATTTAATTAGCGTTAAAACGGTACACTTCGTAAAATTATTATCTGCTTTAAATTTTAGTGAGGATTCCTGAAACTATAACAGTATCAAAGTTTACTATAGTTTGTCTAAGTAGCGCTTGAACCCGCATTAGTTTGGTAACTATCCATGGCTGTGGATTGAATAACGGAGAACGCTTCTAGGTTATGACGTATGGGTAGCCGAGTACTTATTGTTTCCAACGAGAGATTTAGGAAGAAAAAGCATAAACTTGACTTGACTTCAACTTGACTACGGTTGACATCGATGAAGGTGAATACTATGATGCTCTTTGTTTATTTTTGTTTGTAGTTGTAAAATATCCATTAGTGGTTATGTAAATAAAATATAAACACATAATAAGATCGAAAAACCTTAAATGGTAATTAAGGCTTCTACCTATCTAATAATTTTATTCCCAGTCTATCTATTGTTCCAAATTCAATCTAAACATAGGTAAAGAGCCCATTTCTAGGTAGGCTATTGCCCGTTAATGCGTCAGTTTTGATCCCTGTCATGTGTTTGCAAGCCTGAATTCCCCGAAAACGCGATTCCCCTGACAATTTCAATATTATTACTTAGTATTTTATGTGGAAAACCAAAAGTCCTCCAATTGACAGTATTTACACAGTTACGGAGAATTCTCACACGTTCTGTTTCTGACAACATGATCGATATTTGGAATAAAAATTAGTAATGGAATCTAAATAAAAGTAGCTGAAGATGACCTGAATCAAAAAGGATACAGAGGTTTTTATAAGAAGCCTGTAACGTTGAGAATATAAAGGGAGATATTTAAAAGTTTATTGACCGATAGTTAAATGCCTACACAATACATAGAACAAAGTATTTTAATTTTACTTCTAGCTGCGCCCCGCGATGTTACCCGCTACATTTTATCGGGATAAATGTAGCCTATATAAAATTTCATCAAAATCGGTGTAGCCGTTTGAGCGTGAAGAGGTAACAAACACACTCATAAACTTTCGTCTTTATAATAATTTACTGTGATTCCATTTGGCTTAAACCTTGTCTTAAACTTAAGGGCAAGTTAGGTACATTACTCTGCCTAAAACTACAGGCCTTTGTTAAAAATAACCAAGTTCAACTTATCATGTAATTAATCATTTTTATTTGTTTAAAGTAACCAAACCTGTAATATGCATAAATTAATAATAAATACTTTGTTAGATCTTGTTAAAGGCGGTCGGGCAGCCATTTTATCATTACGCGTTTTATAAGGAGCAGTCACGGCACGCCACGAGCTTTGTAATTATATTGCCACTGTGTTTTATTCGTATATGAAGTCATTATAACCTTTAAATGTAATGTTAGAGTAATTAGGAGTAAAAATTGTTTCTTTGATTTTGTTAGCGAATTAATACTTGATTGAGAATTAGTTTGATATTTTCTCGTATATCCATCTATCGTATTCTTCCTCAGAGTTTTTAACTACAATCTTTATAGGGCATCTAGACAAGGTATAGTCTATAAAAAAGATATTTTAAAATGACACTCTTATAAGTAGGTCAGTTCTCTGTGACATTAGATAGTTGTGATGACAGTTGTCACTAATGTCAACTATCTGTTACATAGTAGAAGGTGTGAAGGTGTAACTACAAAATACTTGGCATGGTGGTTAGCCAGTGGAGTGTTACAATTTTCCGTAATACAGGATTGAGAATGATAAAAAACGAAATTTACCCAACCCATTATGTATCTCATTGTCACCTAAATGGCACAAGTGAACTTAATGTTTGCGACGTTGTTCTGCAACTGAAAATGGGACAGAATAGCAAACAATTCACTGTAGCATATTGTTTTACTAGTTCGCGCAGAACGAGAATTATGTTAATAAATTATACTGCAACACTCAATGCGTTAATGTGGTAGCAAACGGAGAATTAACACTTGGTTATCTGTTGTTACCACTGAGTAAGGATAGTGGATGTTTTAATATGTCTATTTTTGTTTTCCTATTAATTACTTTACTTTTCTTTGGAAAAGGCAAAGGAATATCTACTAATATGCAGATGTTGCTAAAAAGACCCTGTTTCTCGGTCGGCTTCTAAGAATTATGAGGAAAAACCTTAACACGTTCCTAGCCCTTCCCCTAAGTCGGGTTAGCGTCTCCGAGTATTTTTCCACACACTATCCAACATTCGCTTTACTATGAACAGCTGAAAGTATATTTTCGTTCGGCGGTAAAGAAGGAAATTCGTATAATCGTCAGCAAAACGTCCACAAAGATTCCTTTCAAGCCTCTCTTTGAAAGGTGATCATTATACATTTATAGACGACTGACTGTGAAAGATTCCTTCGACATCCAGACATCCTTAGGATAATTTTCAAAAGCTAACACGCCTTAGCGGGTTACCGCACCGTGATAATATAATGGTCGGGCCCTAAATGTTTTGGAAAAGGCTTTTGCCGCAAAACACCATTTCTGTGTCTGGGTAGCTTGCAGCGAAAATAGATCGGAAGCAAAAACAGAAAGAAGGTAAATAAAATTATTCTTTTTTTCGAAATTTGGAATATTACTGGCCAAATAATAATCAGGACTCTCTAAAAGTAGGTTGCAGCATTGGCCCTCTGGATTGTCTCACAGAAATGGTCATTTTTTCCCATTCGTACCATTGAAACATCAGTGAGTGATAAGCACATGTTTGCTTGTGAGTGTGGCGTTCTAAACGCAGTTACCAACATAACTACTTAAAGTAGGAATGATTCGGAGTATGTCTGTGTGAGCAAAAAACCCAATCCATTACACTACCATACATTTATTAAATTCACGGAATTCATTCTCATTTTGCTATTGGAATTTCAGAAGCGCTTAGATGGCTTTATAACTGATATTACATTACACTTTTCGGAACCTCCGATTGTTATAATTACCTGGAAAGCTAACAGATTCCCGTAACAACACAAATAAAAATGCTTTATTTATTAATTTGGATGTAAAGGAACTTTTTACTACCAAAAAATAACAAAATAATATTTAGATTACAGATGAGCTAGCGAATAATATTAGACGAAAACATTATAATCCTCCCTGCTATCCCCCCATAGTCCCTGCTAGCCCTCTCCATTACCAAGCGTTTTACTTGGCGCGGATAAATTACACAGTTATGAATAAATTTCGCATAAAACTCGGAACTGCACCTTTACATGACGAAAGAGTAAGTGAGATGTACGACGGCGGGTGCAAGAGCGAGACGTGCGACGCGGCAAGTCGTAATACGAAAATTTCATTAAGAAGTCAGGCCATCCCGAACAGTTTTGCTGATATCTAGAATATTCGGGCGTACTTATTAAGACGTGGAATATCTTCAATTTGTGCAGATGATTTTATTATAGTAGCACTTTAGAAATTTAATTATGTATGAACGATTCCTCGGTTTGGCGATCTTGGTATTAATGTGATTGAACTTTTCTGTTTTGTCATCAAATACCGAAGTTATTACAAGGGTAAATGATGTTGAAAAGTTTATAGGGCGTAAGATTATGAGACTTTCATTGGTGTCCGATGTTAAAGTTAATCATGTGTAAGACATGCGTATCCATTAGCTTATCGTAATAGTAGGCTCTTTAGATAATAGTGGTAATATGATGGCGGAAATATACATTTTTTATATGTATGTGACTATGCGTATGGTAAAGTGTAGTATGAGAACATTGACTTAGATCTAGTCGTGACTACATCCAAAAGTCACACGAAAAGGTAAGATAACTAAATTACATTTTAATTCATAAGTTTTTTGTTTTAGTTTAGTTAGTAGGTATATATTTTATCTAAGGTAGGTACTTATACAACACGGAAGATACAAAGTAACTTTTTAAATATTTAAGGCGCGATTAGCCGTTAACCAATCAGGGCCGAAATTTCAAAAAGCGTTCGAAACACACCCGCCATTAATTACGGTCGTGACGTAAATTTTTCCAGTTAATCAAAAAACTGTCGGACTTTTCTGAGGGTTACGTATCTCCCGTGACGTCATTAGCGACCTACCGAAACGAAGCACCTAAGTTGATTTTCGAACGAATTTAATTTAATTTACAATTAAAACGTAGTCCTCTGTTTATTTTTTCGGAACACTGGCTTCTAATTTGTCCGATGAATTCTGACGGAAGTTTGTTTTTCTTATTTTTGTTGGTGCCGTGTTTGTGTTGGTGTTTCGTTGTGTGCACAATTTATTATTTTAATGTGGTGTGTTGTACTGTTTATTTACGAAATTGTAAATACGTTCATATAAATGATTGTACCACGACAGGATGAGCGATGGTTGCTAGCTGACAGATTATTTTCAGTATTGAATTCGGAGTCACGTATATAATCACTAGAAAAATACATTTTCGTCGTTGAAAATACAGACTAAGATTGAAGTTTTATTAGATTATATATATTTCTACGTAATCCTTACAAGATCCAGCTGTCGTTACTATTATTCTTACAACCCACACAGTAACAGTACCCACTTGACATTCAAACGCCCTAAAAAATTAACCGCAAAAATGCGTGCACACGATCACACACCCTCTCATCCTATTACACGAATTATCATATCAAACGGTAACCGAAGCATTCGCCATGAAAAAAAAAACAATCATTCAAAACCTTTCATCCTCTTATTAGAGAGAAAGGGTTAGTATTCGACGGCCAACGTTATTTAGCTGTCAGCT
Source organism: Abrostola triplasia (assembly GCA_946251915.1). Taxonomy (NCBI): domain Eukaryota; kingdom Metazoa; phylum Arthropoda; class Insecta; order Lepidoptera; family Noctuidae; genus Abrostola; species Abrostola triplasia. Next base: position 2,772,385 of record OX276426.1, read on the forward strand.
TAAACAAATTTCAACCTTCACACATTGTGATAAAGGCGTACCGTTGTGCAGCATCACATTTGTTACGATGTAACAAGCTTACCTCGCATCGCAATCAAAGGTTCGTCTATTTAAATAAATCTAGATTGAAATTCACAATGGAGTTTAAAGGGAGTCGTTATTTGGGACGCACTTGGGTCGCCAAATGTGTGCGAACGGGTGCAAATTTATCGGTCCATGTTCCCCGCTCCGAGAAATAACGAACTAACAGAGCACTTATCTGTATAAATTGCAGCAGGTAACTTTAAGTACAGAAACTTAAATCTTAAATGTATGTTAGAACACTATGTAGGTACTACTGTAAACGGTACTCCATACACTGCATTTTGGTGTGTTTTATTTAAGTTATTTTGCACGAAACATGATCTCTTCAATTAATTGATTTGATTCATACAGATCATTGTTATGACGATAACAAAAGAATACTTATTACCCAAATAGTATTTACGTTTACAAATAAAATACCTACCTAAATTATTATTAAAAACCCAACGCCACCTCCCTCCGTCCCTGGCACCAGCAAAAATTATGAACATTACTTTTGCCAGCAAAATTGGGTTACCGATGGGTACGTAATGAAGTGCTGAACTTTCAGGTCATGTGTGGAGGCTTGCTGGGTAATTGGCTCTGATATACTGTGCCACCGAATCCGACCGAACGTCCTCAATGATAATGGGCTCCCTCTATAGTTTTAATCTTCTTTATAGCTGACCCTTTCGGTAAGTTTCAGACCAGTTCGGCCCCTATTGTTTTAGATGTTTGTATGAGTGTTCAGATGTCTCGTGTGTTCAATTGAAACGGATACGGTGTTGTGGTTCTGGCTTGTTGATTATTCTGCGACCGTTAGAAGTTAGTACTTAGATAAACTGTGAGTGGGGAAACCGATTTTATAGGATTTAAATGCCACAAGCTTTGAAGGGTTCGAAAAGGGGGAAACATCCTTTAAAACTTACTTAGGGATATACCTAAAGAATATTCTAAAGGTCATATTATATGTTTTGTAATTAGTTACTAGTTTTAGGTCTTTATTGATTGACAAAATGGTTGACTTATAAAAAAAAAAACTTATATTCATCTCTCGTCTCATTACTAAACCTTGAACTGACTTAACAGTTTTTGGACCACAGTGCAAAAATAGGCAATTATTTTAAGTAGCATTCAAATCCAGTTACAATTAAAATACTGAGCACGTATCCAACCCATACTATGTATAACGCCATCTCCCCCCATTACTCAGTACTCGCAAGTAGTTGTAAGTTATAAATCTCAACAACCAAATGAGTGATGATTTTTCAAAGCTATTCGGGTGTGCTCGCGACAAGCGCTACAATTAATTTAACAGGCTTCTGTGCTCGGCTCCTGTTTTGGAACAATAGAGGTCCGGTAGCGTTTCGATTTAGTTGCGTATTATTTATTCTATGTATTCATTAATAGTTCCCTACGAATTTAATTACTGGTCCTTTTTAGACCGTAATTTATTTTAGAGATATTAATTGAAAAATGTAGCGTGCTTCAGATTTTTTTATGTGGTACGATTGCAGCAAGACTAGGTTTTCGGTTTGTTGGAATATTATTGTTTTAGGCTGCCGTCACCAACTACATGACACTAAATGAAAGTAGTGTGATCGTTATTAAAACATTGCACATGCTTATACATTACATAATCTCAAGTTTATTTAAATTTTAGAGCTAGACCGGTGAAATGAATTCATTATGAAGAGATTTGTCACGGAGCGGGATGCTACAGGTTATATTATGTAATTGTAATTAAGTGTACATCGAATGGACGTACTGAACAAATGTGTCGGGGTGGCCTAGTGATTGACAGCAAAGAAACCCAGTAGTACCAATGTGACTTTTTCAATGTCATAAATACTTTCTTAGATATTGTAAGACACTACTGACTAACGGTGACGGAAAACATCATGAGGAAACCTGGATTTGATTATCTGAAATCGCCAACCCGCAGTGAGATAGCGTGGTGATCAATGCTTAATTCTTCTCCGTACGAGAAGAGGCCTTTGCCCTACAGTAGGAAAGTTAAATGTTATTCTAGGTTGAAGATTCTACGTTGTGACAAGAAAATCCTAATTAAACATCGATTTATACGAATAATCGCCAGTATTTCTTAACTTAAGGCAACCGAGGAGTAAACTGGGGCAAAATTGTGAGACATTAATCTTTAGCTCACGCGAAAAGTATTGTACAGATAGCGGGGGAGGATGTTTGTGCCGACTCGGTTTAGCCGAAGTGGTATGCAATGATTACCGGGATTTGTGGATTAACTTGTATTTAATGACTTAACTTGAACAAATTTATTATAATAATTGTCAAGTTCTCATGTTGGTTTGTTTGTATCTACTGTGTATATGCCTAATGGTGTACACGAATGTTTTATTTAACCAGCGTTTGTTTTTTAAGTACCTGGATGTAGGTACAAGTAATGTTATAAGTGATATTATTTCTATATGTAGTATGTTTGTTGGTTTTGCATGGATATCCCAAAAATAGTTATCAGCATATCGCATCGTGTGGAGCAAAGAGAGCCGTGGGCAAGTTAGTCATAGTGTTATATATATAAAAAATATCTATTTAGTTACTTGAGTGTATCAGTAAATACTATGTGTCAATAATATTTACATGAATGATAGATTTGGCATACATACTTAAATTGAGCTTTTGGACCCAATACTATAAGTTCGTACAACTTAATAATTAGGCCAAAAATATTGTTGTTTCGTCAAAGTAAATTAACTTATACTTACGTTACAAGTGAGACGCTAGTGTCTCCTCCCTTACCGTAGGGGTTGGTAAAAGATTAATCACAGTGCTCCATACAGATACACATTAACAAAATTTCTAAACAACACACTTATAAATCAACTTAAACGGGAGAATACCGTAAAGTGCCAGACAGTACCTACAGCGTTTACAATTACTTTGTACACTTCAATTATTGATATTAATTGCTATTGATGTTTGTTAAAAGTTAGCATTCTGTTTAATTAATCACGAATCATTTAGATACCACACAAATACCTGTAGGTATTGTTTTGTTTTCAATTTGATTTGAGTATTTATGTAATTCAGTTGTTTAGTTACCTATTAATCCATTTTAGGAGTTGTTCGTTGCTGTCTGGTTACAAACAAGCATGCACGCTAATGCGGTACATGAATGATGCATGTATTTAGACTAACGATATATGAAGGCCAATGCATAAAAACATGCACAGAAACCTAGTCGATGGTAAATATTTATGATATCTTTTAACGCTGAAGAAACAAGTGAAATGCATGGAGATCGCATTCTGATACGCCTTCTACCTACATTGTCGGAACTTGGCACGGTATTTAGGTCAGCTCAAATATCCCGTGGAGCACAAAACACTTTTCAGCTGTATTAAAACACACTTCCAAATCAGATTGCGTTACTCCAAACGTTTGCATAAAGAAACTTATCTCAGAGCAGTTCAAACGAAACTAGTGCATTTAAGCTTCGCTCGCCAATAGCTGTAACAGATTGCTCGAAAATACACCGTCCAAGTTTGAATTAAAAGCAATGCGACAACTCTGTGTGCTGTTATTCTGCTATTTCTCATTTAGCCAACGACTAAACGCGGATGCGTCTGACATCGTGGCTTCGTAATATCCTGTCACTACATTGACCTATTTCTAACCGTACACTATGCGACACTGTGCCGCACAGTGCACACCCTACGCCTAAACTTACCAGCCGAACCGCCGTAAATTAACACAGCAAGCTTCTGTGGCGCTTGTTGGAAAACTTACACTGTAACATTACTTAAATCTTTATTACGAAAGCAATAAAGGCCATATTTAACGCTGTCAAAGGTTTCGTCGAAATTAAAGCGTTGAAATGAAAGTTCGGTTGTCTTTTTGGGGTGGCACTTGGGGTCTTGGAGAGTTTACTTAATGGAAAATGCTCTTTTGCCGTTTTAACTGTAATACTGCCTTGGAAAATTAATTATCTATCAATTAGAATATTTTTAATCTTCTTTGAACGATGTTTGACCAATTCTATTTGTTTACTCAGTAGTAATTTAAATAAAAAATAAATAAATCCTACAATATAACCTAAATTTTGATATGTATATTCATTTTGTTAAATAAAAAAAATGCAAATGATTTTTTAAATAATGCAAAAAAAGGAAGCAAAACAAAAGATCGGATGCGACACAATTAACCGCATCTCTTCTGAAAACAAACAAGTTTCAAATAAAAAAGGGAAAAGATTGTTAGTAACAGCAAATGTTGGAATATAAATAAAATAAATGTTCTTATCACAGTGACCTGAATACAGCGTATTAACCTAGAATAGGGACGCACCGACCGTATGTTTGTTTACTTCGTTCATTTATAGTAAGGTGTAGTTACCTGACCTATTATTTACTTCTTGGACGTAGGACTAAATAAGAAGGTTGGCTGTAAAAAATATAGCTGGATATAAATCAGGCTGATTAAATACATGTTTTTTGTAAGAAACTTTAGCAGTATACGTTACATAATACGCTAAATGTTAATAAGAAAGTTTTCACGGGTATAAAATGATTCTTAATTATCCGCTTGTCACGTTTTGCAGAATAGTGAAACAATGGCCGCCTTTAGAACGCATCTTGACACATGAAGGCTTATAGAATTTTGGTATATTTTTTTGTATTGCTATTCTTCGGCTTAGACGTAGCAAATATGGTGGGAATTGGTGATTTCATCATTTACCTACAGACCATGGCCATCTTTTCTTGAGTGAGTACATTGACACAGCTTTGATATTAACTAAAAAGTATTCGTAATTTGTATACAGTCAGTAACATCAGTAGCTGAACATGTTAAGAAGCCTTATTTAAAATAATTGGAAGAAATAAACATAAATTCACGTTATTGTTAAATTTTTCCTAAGAAAGAGTTGTTCTTCAATTAATGGTATATTAAAAAAAAGTTTAGCTAGTTGTGCTTCTGACTGTACCAGGAACATTTTAAATATATTATTTCCTTTTGAAACACCGGTTACAAGATAAATAAATGACGAATCTATAAAATAATTAGCGGCACCTGTCATGTCATAAATTATAGACGCGATGTGAACGTAAATATCCGAATGTCATACCGTGGTAATTAATACTCGGTTATGCATCTCTGCTGACCCGGGAATGAATATTAATTATATATAGAGAGATGGGGAAATCTTTTTAATTTATTGGAAATACAACAATTATAATTTAACATGATTTTACACTTTTTTTACCAATTTGCGTTCTGTTTAATTATCATTTTTCTTTTACCAGTTATTGCAACACCTTTTTATGTCTTATTCCAATAATTCTTCTGTAATCTATAGGTATAATATAGAAATTAGCAGTAGTATTAATTAGCAGTAGTGCCATTCGTATTTCGCGAAACGGTTTCGTAGGTCGTTATCGGCCTTAGGCAAATTTTTGTTTTATAAGTAAGCAGCCATTATTTGTTCTTATAAACGAGACAAAATAAAGTCCTACTGGAAGTCATAATTAAGAACTAAAGGAAAACGTTGCTTTATTTTTTTCATATAACCACGTAGGTACTTTTTATCTAGCTGGCACAGACATTTACAAGTGGCTGTTTTATGAAGACACATCAAAATAAAACTGCGGGGTCGATGCCTCTTACAAAGTCCAGACATTTCTCATGACACAAGATTAGGTAACGACAATGCAAGTCTGAAATGGCCTCTTGAGAAAACAGCCATAGCAGATTGGTTAGCCAGTCTACAGACCTGCATGGAACAGTAATATATAACTCGTAGATATATTGTAGGTTCATGATCGAGATTGCCTAGATACTAGACAGCTTCAGCTACTGAGCAGTGAACGGGTCTTAAGATAGAACAGAGGGGTCATAACTGTTATTTTTTGGGAAATTCTTAGCTGAGTAACGTTCCAAATTGTCCCCGATAACTACTACTGTACTAATACTTTATGCACTAAGTTATTGTACAAACGCAGATTCAATGCCAAAGGCATTTTCTACCTTAGGACCGTTTACTTAATCGACTACTTAGGGTGACTCAGTTCTATGTCATAGGGTGTAACTCTACTATATATATCTTATTATTGTTTTTGCGAGTTTGGTGACCAACAGAAAACTTCTACCTATCAGTTTAGGGGAAAGTATAGACATAGAAGTATCATCGTCGTGGGCCTAGACGATCTATGGTAATGTTTGTGAGGCATGTCCTCTGGTACCTACATAAGCCGATACGGCACACCGCAGGCCTTTCAAAAGAAGTACTTATATTGACTTTGTTTTACAGCTATCCTACTCAATGGTAATGATAGACAACCTAAATAGTTAATTGAGATTACCTATCTCGAATCAGATTTGCAAATCTTGCTAACAAATTCTTAACCTTTAGGTCAATCAATCTATTTTTGTTAGTAAGGTATTCGGATTATGCCATTACGTAATACCTAGCTAACTAAAATAGACAAGAAACTAAAATGTAATTATAGGACGATTTTATCCTGATTTCGCACAAGCGTGGGCACAAAGAGGTATTAGGAGTATTCGAGGGCACAGACCATAAAATAAGAAGGTCAAGACGCCCCGTCCTAGTCCGAGAGCCACGGAGAAAGGTATCGGCGAAATTGGTAGTTAAGACTGTGTTGCAGACGGGCGACTATTCCTTGAGTCACAGGTGGCAATAACAGTCATATTATACCCTTTGAATCGGAGAAGAATCTGACTAAGGGATTACGTCGATAACTAGCGGTCAAACTATAGCATTTTTTGTAACAGTAGTTTTATATCAGTCTACGAATATATGTACCTCTAGTCTTTATATCATGTAGGAAACTTGTGTTATCTTAATATATGTTCGGCCGTATAAAAGTCAGCAGGTAGCTAAAAGGGCTGGCTACCCAGGATGCACCGTCGATTAAGAATCGTCATTCGTAGAGGTTTGTTTAGTATGTCTGTGTGATTAGTGCTAGTTTTATTTTCATTATATAACTAATCAAAGCCCCTGTTAGTTGATTTTGAATATTACTGGTCACTAAGTGCAAACATTGAAATAATATCGTTGAAACGCGCAAAAAATCTCCGACTAAAAATCGCAAGACTGTGGTCCTATCCTTTGGGTGCGTCGAATTTTTCGGTCGGTCATTCGCGTGACCGGTTCGCATTAGTGCAATGAATCAAATTGAATAAGGCCGTGGTCACATCCGCGATTGGAGGAAACGCCCGTCGCTTTGCTAATAAATAATCATTGTTAACTAGTCGTGCCACTGAAGTCGTGTTAATGGAGTTTTCAGGCGCGCCACTTTGTTTAGATTGAGAATTGATTAGAATACACCTATTTAGGGCAAGGCAAGGCAAGGGCCTATTTGTAGCGTAACTGATATAATGACTGTATTCTTGGATGATACAATCTCATGTGATGTAACACTATCCCATTACAACAATTTGGGTTATGTAAATTGTAGGTGAATTGTATTGTACATATTAATTATTTCTACTGATAGATGTAACTGACGAATGATGAGAACAACAAAACTAGTTTGCAACTACATCAAAGGTACATAAACTGTCAATTTAATTAAACACCATTTACCACGAAACATTTATTAGTTTTAGTGAAACTGCTACAATTACAGCTGTAGGCATACAAAACGAAATATCTCCATCGGACCGTTTCATGAATATATAGACAAGGCTTAATTAAAGTGACACCATTATCAATTACTTGAAACTAAAACCGCTAACCCTCAATTGAAGCTCGCACATTTCAAACAATATTCGAGCCAACACTTTCGCTGCTCGTGTCATTACGAGAGGTCGTAACGACCCCGTAGTGCAAGGATTAGGGCGCACACCAAGTTCAAAGTCGTTCGTACACTGAATTAATAGGGTTATTGTGGCAATAAATACGGGAGGCGCCTAGTTTGCGGTGGCCTGTGGTCGGATAAATCAAGTGGGCGAACGCCGCAAGATGTCCCGTGCTACACCCTTCCGTCTCTCACTAGCCGATGGCCGAAAGTAGAGGAGTTAGCGGGTTAATACGAAAGAGAACTGCAGTAGAGGGTTACAATAGCTGTGTAGTTTTTGTTTAAATAAAGTATAACAAAATTAAGAAGACCTCGTGTTTTGTAAACGTTACAAATCAAAACAAAACTTGATCTTATATACCTAATCATTACGTTGTAGGTATATTAACATGTTTACCATCTTTGAGTTAATTTATGAATTAAAATTAATTTACAAGTCTTTATGGTATTTCCAAAATCAAAAACTCAACGACGCATCTATTATCAAACCTTTCTAAATATTATAAAACATAAATGCGTACAATTCCTTCATAATTGCATCCACGAGACAAAAGGTCGTATCTTAATGTAGAAAATCGCTGAAGTTCGTACCTTATCCACGCTCCCACAAAGCAGCCAACTTTAAAGGCCATACTAAAGTGAGCGTAGCGGTGTATTGGGCATGTTATTTTGTTGAACGTACTGCGCTTATGATGCGCATGTATGTACGAGTATGTACAACCTACCAACGTAAATATGACCACGCCCGCGAAATTGTCAGGACATTTTTGGAAGTGTCGAGTTTTTGTTCGAACAAAGTTTATTATAGTTATCGAGTTGTGGTTACTTTTGTTGTGTATACTTTGAAGTACGCGTTATTACAATAAAGGTGAATGGTAGGTTGTTGACAATGTAAAGTTGCTGCTTTATAGGTACTTGACTTATAAATCCTTTTTGTTTTTATACCTTTTTGCCTTTTGACAATATACACATGTGTGAATGATTCAAATCGTTTATTGTTTTTCAAAATACTTTAGATGAAGTTTGTAAAATTCTCTTTTACGAAAAATAAATCACTTCTCATTTATTACCGCGCCGTCGATATACCATCGAGTGAACCCACAACTACACATAAACAAATGCTAACAAACCCTGTGTGCAGCCACCAATGATTTCCCATTGAACAAATTACACCACCATTCCCTAATTTCTTATCCAACTAGTTCATCAACAATTGAAATGGACCAAAGAGGTCACAATTTATGCGAGGACCAAACCACCTGAGGCCCCTAAAAGCTAGGGGTGACTAATTTATTGCAAGTTAATTTACTGGACATGTTTTATGTAAGCCTTGGGGGCCCGAAAGAATGTTCCGGCGAGATTTGCATGTGTACAAGTCTAAGTGACCTTTACAAGTGGACAGCCCTCGTTGATATATAGCTACAGTAATATCAGGATAATAGTCTGTAGTATAACGAGTAGCTTGTCACACCCCTAGCTGCATTTGGTTTTAATGATTTGGAAAGCCCATTCAAAATAATTGACAGTTGGGTTTTTAGGAAAGGTAGTAATTTAGTACGATAGGGTTAATGTAAAGGGAGGGCCTTTTGTACCTTTCGTACGTTAAGCTGTTTTAAGAAGGTTTTAATGCATTTTCCATTTTACTGTTTGGTATTCAAATACAACCCATGTATTTGATAAGATTCAAATTAACTTCTCGTTAATTAAAAATAGGACAAATATGTGTAGCTACATACAACTACTTTCACAAACAATTATATAAATAAATATCCTTTAGCCGAAAGTTCGAATTTTGGCGATAATAACCCTTACTACCCGTGAACCGCGTTATTTAAAATATACAATTTATGGTAATGGTAAAGCCGTAGCAGACACGGTGTATTTTCCTTTATTCTGCTCTTGACGTAAATAATTGTTATGCAATATTTTTACTTTATAAGTGGTCGGATATTTTTGTACTGGTTCCGGTCGATTCACGAGGCAGTATTTATTGAAAGACAATATTGGCTTGTTCAGATTTAAAGAGAAAATTATCAAGGGTAAAGATGCATTGTGATTGTTTACTCATACAATCGTACAGTTAATCTTCTAAGATAGAGAGGTCATTGTTCTCACCATAAACCTTAAAACAGTTCTACATAATAAAATTAAGGAAGAAAAGCGTTGATTACAGCACTGATAGTCGAGCGGTATGACCATTGGACTGCCAAGGAACTGAAAGGTCGCAAGTTCAAATTTCGGCACGCACGAATATCTTTTCGAATACTTGTGCGTATTATAAATTAGTTATCAGTTGCTAAAAACAGTGAAGGAAAGCATCATGAAGAAACCGGCATATTTGAGAGATTATTCAACGGTGTATAAAGCCATGTCAGAGGCCTATAGGTGGTTTAAACTCTGACACCAGGTTGTTCATCAACCAAACGATAGGATAAAGAAGCGTTTGTTTGCGGACTCGCATATTGTTACCTATACTAAAGGTCATTAACACTAGTATCACCCATGTACTGACGAGATAAGGTCACTCAGACTTTTAAAGCAACACAAAATGTTGTCAATGCCCGACCGAGAACGGAATCGTACCACGTGGAGAATTAATCTACTAGAAATCTCAGAGACCGGCAACTTTAGGCTAAACGCTTCCGTGGACTGTCAAACCCAAAATTATCTCGGACCCAAATTGGATGTTCGTTAATTATAACTTTACCGCTGACGTGTCCAGTAAAACTGTGCACTTCAATTAAAAGTATTTGGTATTAGATAGCCCCAGCCTTGTTGTGTAATTATAAAGCGCGATGGGGTTTCAAAATGTTGAAACTCCGGCTCTTGTATTGTGACTGTATTCCGGATAATTGAGGAGTATTTTATTCCGTTTTCGGATCGAATTGTGTTGTCATTGGCCAGGTAAATGGGTAAACGCGTGTTTTTATTGTAAGGAAAACCGGAACGGTAACAAAATAATTACATACTGTGAACGTTCCTTCTGCCGAAATGCCTGCGTCAATCCAAACTGGGACTAGCAACGAAAGACATTTTATAACGCACAGGTGTGTGCGCAAACTGTACTAATTATACAAAACAAATAAATAACTGTACCTTGTATGTAAATTTACAAACAGCTTTTTCAAATTGAAGTTCAAGGTTCAAATGCTTTTATTAAACTTAAGCTTAACAAGCTCCAGTGAAAGGTCAAAACTCTAGTTGTTTGATATGACTTTAGTTGCGAACAAGGTCATCTTTACCGATGAACACGATAACAGTACCTACATCATAACCATGACTACGCATGCGCCCCACAGATAAACAATGGAATGAACACGATTTTATTTTTAATTAATGAGTAAACATGAGCTACGTTGGTACGCACCATGGGCCGCATTTTCAAATAGATGCGAAAAACCAACACTGACAAATGAGAGCTCTGATTTTACATTCACAAGCCTGTTCACATTAATTCAAAGATCCAACAGATCGATCCCATCAATCAGCTAATGAAAAGGCCTCAAAAGGATTTTTATTCCATTCATTCGATGCTATTCAAGTATTTTAAGATTAAGCACTTATAACATTAAGTGAGAGTTTTAAGTACATGAGATTTTGGGAGTGATTGGATTCTGCGTTTTAAATTTAAAATTAATGATTGCCACGTTGAATTAATACTATTTATTTAACATCAATATTGAGACGTGTATTTACTGTGACTTAGATATAATGAAATTAGTTAGAAAACAAATATTTAAACCTTCATAAATTTAATAACAAAAGTGAAATCTACGTTCAATTTTAGGATACCAAGAAATTTTCATTTGAAACATGAGGCTTTTAAGCTTACTGTAAAGTACAGAACATTTGAAAGCTAAAGTTGTGTTTTAAAAACCATACCACCATTTCCGAGTTATAATTATGTGTAACGGTTGCTTGAACAATCGATTTGATGTTCCCTACATTATACATCAAGTATGCTTATTGCTAATATCTTTTAATTTTGTTAACTCGATGTCAAAATAATATAAGACAAAACTCAAACCAACCTTAATACACCGCGTATTGGGACTGCTTCAATTTGAGCGTAACAAATGAATGAATGCCCTTAGCACCGCAGTTTATAAATATGAGTGATTGGGAATACTCAGATGTTTGATGAATCGACTGAAAATATGAACAGGATTTCGTACCTGTAATATGTCGAGAGTTATATTATTTGAGGATTACAGAAACACAAGGTATTGTAGATAAAGAGATGGTAAAAAGTACGTATACCTATATGGTATATTAAATTTTGTAAACTTCCAAGAATAAAGTGCGTTCATCGATATAGAAAAGATAGCTGGAAATGGTTGGAGGAGACGGGGTCGCCTGTACCAATAGTGAGTAATGTTATGTAAAGATAATATTATTATAATAATCTTATATCTGCATGATTTGTTAATCAAAGTATAAAGTGAATTTATTAACAGCAAAGCACCTCCTTGCAAAAATCCAACGAGAAGATAGAGTACATCGAGAGGAGAACAGATCTACAGACATCTATAGATTCGAACACCAATCAATTACAAAGGACACTAGAACATTCTTCTAATAAAAAGGCAACAAAACAGGTTTTAAGTCCAACTCCGACTTAGACCAAGTTGGAATGAAGAGGACTTTTTTAAAGAATCCCGTTTGTTCCTTTATAAAGGAAAGTCGGGGGCAAAAAGACGAGAATTTGACATACGCGCCTGATAAAACCAATAAAGGACTTGGGAGTGAATTGTTTACAACCGATTCGGTGCTGTCCTTTTTTAATAGGAAATTCTTTTACCTGGCCGTTGTTTCAGAAAAGTTTGAGAAACAACTGTCGGGCTAACTTCAAAGAAATGAGACAAATTAAATACTGGAAGAATGTCACATAAACTGCTTTCTGTTTCACTTTGTTTGTTTATAATAACGTTTACCTCTATTTTCGAGACAAAACAATCGTTTATTTGTTTTTAATCTTTATTTTGTGTTTACATAAACATAACATAACATCAAGCCTGTATTCCCCGAAGTAGGCAGAGGTGCCTATATAGTAAACCCACATTTCGCCAGTTATGTTTTTTAGATCCCAATGTAATAGGGGGCGAGCCTACTGCCATCAACCGGGCACAAATCCAGACTCCGTGCTGCTACTGAGAATGACCTAATGGAAAAATCCAGTAACACTTTGCCCGACCCGGGATTCGAACCCACCGACCTCGTGCTCAGCAGTCGCACTAAGCAGCCACTAGACCAACGAGGCAGTTTTATATTTTGCGTTTAAATGTCCTTTTATTTATCAACTACACAGGTATTCTCGGACATTATCGTTAAGCGAGTTTTTTGACTTAACTTTTTAAGAAAGCTACCCATTGTGCCAATCGGGTGGTTTTTGTGGCATTCCACATTCCAATTTCGTTATCCGTTGCCCACTAAAAACGCGAAGTTGACCATTACTCACTAAAATTCCGAAATCTTCAGTTCAGATTCCGTGAATTCCACTGACAAAAAACTGCACAAGTTGAAATTGGATTCGGAAAAACTAATACTTTTAGAACGGCAACACACACAAAGGGATTCTTTTCGCGGGCCGCGCATTTCTGGTACGCGTTGTGCCGTGTGCGCTGACCTTAATATCTGCGCTCTTCATGTGTGTGTTCTTTACAGTGGTTGTTGTTTACAAAGGTGGTTTTGTATCACCATATGGGAGTTATATTTTTGCATTGTCATGAATCCTCTATCTAAAATTCATCCATTTTTTTATAAAAGTTTCGCTTACCCAAGCTATTATAACAACATCCCATATTGGTTTAAAAGCCAAAAATGCATTTATGAACGCCACTTTTACTGTAGTATCTAATTTATCGACATAAGTGACTATATCATATTTTTGTACATTTGCTGGTAGCGAGAGGTCAAAAGAAGTCAGGGACAAAAAACAGTAGCAATGCTAAACCGACAAGAGCTGGGTTCTTCAATAGTAAAAGAAAAAGGTAGAAAAAACCGACCTGTTGTGTCAAAACCTTAAGATCTACCTACAACCTCGGACAATACAATGTTGAATTCAACATTATCATAATATTCTCGGCCGAATAAATAAACGCTTCAAATGTCCGTCCCAGACGTTTCGTGCAAATGAAAAACGTAACTCAGGAATATTATGCATCTTGAGGTTAAAGTCAGCGTGACCTTGCGTGAGAAATGTCAAAAAGGTGAAATTGTATCAGGTTACATCCAATTGCCCCGTTATATCTCGGAGTACTGAGGTTTTATAGGATATTTCAGCAAATAAAAGAATGTTCTGATTTCTTGAAAGTTTTAAGGGTCATTCAGATCGGCAACTTTGAAGCAACAGATTGGCCACAAAAAGTTGTTTAAGTTATTTCTACGATAATCATGGAAACCGTGACTATTAAACCTTCTATTCCAAAATCAAAATCAAATCAAATCATTTTTATTGTGGACCATTTATAATTATTAAGTCTTATGTATGAGACACGGAATCTACTAAAAAATTAAGTGTAATTGTTGATGCTTTATAGACATCAGATATTACACGTTACCTTCTTAATAAATGCAAATGAGCTACAACATATTCATTCGGACAAGGTTTCTATTTTAATTAGAGTTCTTTACTATGTAGCAGGAAAAACTTACACGACATACCATACACACTATAATGACGCTTACAAGGCAAGCACTTTAAAAACTTACGTAAGACAGAAGCGAGGTGTCAATTTAAACATCCACACTTACACACAAACACACACACATAGCATCACATTACAGTGTATGTCTACTAAGAGATTTTTGCTGTCTATAAGCCGTTTCATCTTTCCCTTTTGGAGAACAAGAAAAGTTCCACCAACTCCTTTAATACTGGCAATGTGTTTTGTCGCGGCGAACGCCCATTGTTGCTTCGAAACTTTTTTCTTTTTACCTTTTTTTTTTTCTTTAATTTTATTTCGGCCTCGCTGTGTTATCTACCCTTGGGATTTACACGCGACGACTGGTAATCGTAAGCATGTTGAATAAGTTTATAGGCGCTAAATTCTAAATGCGTACATTAAATGTTTATAGTTCTGATACTATTAAGTTGAACTTACACGAATACTTTGCTTTTAGTATTATTTTCTAGCTTAACAACATCTTTTTAGCTGAACAGATATTCTAATCTCCTGACTTCAGTCATTACATATTTATTCAGGACAATTTTAAGTTTTAAAAATCGGGAAGTGTAAAGAAACGCTAAGATTAATAGCATCGTGACGCAGTCGTGTCGCTCAATCGAAGAGAGACGTGAAGAACTCTCACTTTTGAAAATGAATTAGGGCCGCTGATTTCGTTATTTTTATTCAGTGCCCCAAGTTTCTATTGCTTTTGTTTTGTGTCCAAGTTAACAGACTTTTGTAAGTTAAGTTAGCCCACAGTGGAGATAATGTTTGCCGAATGAAGCACCTTTTTATTAAGAGATTTCTATCAAGCAGATTCATTTGAATACTTTTTTTCTTGTTATCAGAAACGGCCTCCGCTTTGATAAATAGTTGCGTACAAAGTAGCCGAGAAAGTTTTATTAGTTGTATGAATAATGTTTTCTTTCGTTCACGAAATGAAGTATCGTGAGTTGATGTTAATTTATTGTTTTGTCTGTCCGCTTTATTAATTGTTTTTATAAAGAAAAAGGTTGATCAAATACTTTTTATCTAGCCTTACGAATACAAACGTAGAATGGTCGCAAGGATGGCTCTGACAGCTATTAATTTAATTATTTATCATTACATGAATCCTTTCTAGATTGTTATTTAATTAATAACCTCAATGACACTTAAAACCATTAATGTCAGAACATACACCACAGTAATAAATTATATTAATTTCACCAATAGAACTAAGCGCTACCATTAATTGATCTAAATTTAACGAAGCAAACAATTTACGCACAGCTTACCGAGAAAATCCTCCCAGACGGGTTAAAAAAGAAAAAATCTTTAAACCTGAAGCAAGTGACTCGTTAGACGAATGGTCTGAACCCGTGTGTCGAACGCAGGATGCTACCACCCCATCCCTAAGGATCCACCCTGTTGACCTCTCTGGCACAACAGAAGAGAGGCAAGAAAACCAAGTCTATTCAACAAGCAGAATAACATTCATGCAGACAGACAGCTTAATCAGAACTGATTTGAATAAAATACGGGACAAAATTAAAATGTATTTGGACTAATTTTCATAAATTTCTTACACGAGCAAACTAAATTGGGCAATTTTTGGAAAGATCGGCGGCATAGACCGTTTAATAGTAAGATAGGCCGCTGATTTTTTAATTAGGAGAATCCAATGGGGATGATTGCTCCTGCCATCGGCCAAATCATTGATGACTGGATGGTGATGATAAAATAGTGGCCAGTATTCAAAAATCAAGTCAATAAGGATAAAAAATCTTTGTTATGTCCTTACGTGAAGTGAACCTTCTGAATGTACTTTGTGTGTCTAGGCTGTCGAACGCAGCCGATGCCCTCGTTGAAATTGCGATAAGGAGTTGGATACGTTACAGACTTTCTGGAAGTCGGTGTGATCTGTGATAGTCAGACGATTTTTTGGTAATAATATATTGCACTACGAAGTCTGTTGATAGATATGAATACAATTTGTAATTTTATTAGAAGCCTAGTAGTTTATTGGCTTGATTCGAATCCAATCAAAGAACCTGACAACAAGGCGTGTTGCCTTGACTTTATTGCTTTAGTCGAAAGGTATAGTACCTATACAAGGTGCAGCTAGTACCTACGTTTGTGGGATTAGCCTTTGGCATGTTCCCCGTCAATCGAGAGGCCCAAGCCTCAAGTCAAAGCAGCAATAAAGGCATCCGTCCATAGTTACAGTATACAGTATCGGAGTTAAGCAAACACAATATGTTGGATAACGGGGAATTCTATGAAATGTCTTTCTCAATGTAAACAGTACGTTTGTACTTAAATAAAGTTGTGGACAGTTGGTAGGAGACAGAATAACAACGCAATGTTCTATCGCTTTAAGCTATCGTTTATTTTTACTGGATTCCTTTGTGTATTTTTTGTTGTATAGACTTTTTCTGGTAAGGGAAATAGCGATATCTGTATTTGTTTGACAAATAACTTTACGCGGAACCGTACTTGGTACAATGAGCGCCTGTATTTGATGACTCGATAAAAAATAACGAGTTTAAAAACTCTGCTCGTAGGGTACAGATGATTTTTAAATAAATAGGTATCTCTCAATAACTTAAATATAAATCAATTAAAAAAATATTTTGAATAAAATTATGAAAAAAAACTTATGATGCCAATAATCGTGTTTTCCTCTTTATTTTGCTTTAATTTTATATTTAATGTTCGTTTAAACGAAATAATTAAAAAGAGGAAGAATATAAATTGAAATACCTAAATTAGTTAGGCTCTTGTATAATTGACATCATTTCATCACAAAATCGAATCGGCAAGCCCCTTGGAAGACGATCGATCGACGAAATCCCCGTCTTATCTACTTGCTTATTCAATCCTTTTATTATCCAAAAACATCATTATACAAATTCAAATTCGGAATGTAACCCTCTCAATTTGCGGAGGTAGGGTGACTAAGGGTACGTTCGTTGTGAAACTTATTTAATAAGAAATGTATTTTAAAATAAATAGGAGGTTTGGATTTTGGATCTAAATGAGACGCTTATAGGCCATCAAAGAAACGCTTTTTTATAATATTTCTACAAACAGTTTTCTTCTCTTACTACATTTATTTTTAAGTTACATCATAATTACACTTTGCTTTTAGTTTAGCAGCGTATTCAGAAGCCAAAGAAAATCATAGTAATTAGTATACCTAAACAAAACGGGCGTGACACTTGTCAACCCTATGCGAACAGAGACATGTCGTACATTCATTTCAGTCAATAATCAGGGGACCCGAGCCAGTAATAGCTTCAGGGCTGTCACTAGCATACGAGTCAATAGAAATCCTCATATACCGGCCAACTTTCGATTCTTCGACGAAACAAAATGAGCGAAGTTGTAACGTAAAAGAAATTGGATTTTCGTATTGAATTGACAGAGGGGTTGGGAGGGTGCGGGGCGAGGGGAGGAAGGAGTGAGTAAACACAGGTGAAAGTAGTATGTGTAAACACGATCTGTCAAAGATCGCGACATCCGACGTTAGATTACGGTTTGATTGGACAAGAGTCAATTATTGCGGTGGTCGTAAACCAAAACAACCAACATTTAATCCAAAACAATTATTTGAAAACTATTCCAGCTTACAGATCGGGAATCTCGTGATTTTATTTAGCAGGTATCTAAATATTAGTTTTTGGTTTCTGTGATGTAAAAAGTATTTAATCACGAACGAAAAGGTCTGAATGAGTAATCAGTATAAAATTCTAGGTGGACTTTATTATGTAGATGAGACATTATAAGTTCTTATTCTTGGATGTTAAGCCCCCCTAGGCAAGCGGCAAAATGCTTGAAATAGAATACAATGAAAAATATAATGGGTTAGACATTATGTCATCGATAACATAGTCGGAACATTATGCCATCTCGATACGTTTATCATTCTATTCGATTTCTATTTATCTAGCGTCTTGCCTAAGATATGAGTTCTATTTTCAGAGCACCACTTATACCTAACTTAGCTTTAAATCAAGGTAACACTATGCCATCCAATTAAAAAAAAATACGGATAAAAGTGTTTTTATCCATTTGCAGAAATAAAATCATTTATCACTTGAAAACCAATTGTCGATTACTAATGATTCTCCATAGTCAAAATAAAGTATAATCTTTTAAGTATAAAACCGAGTGTTCCCTAATACAGAGGATTAATATTCAATATTCCTTGAACCAAACTAATAACCAGAATATGCAATAAGTGCGTTTACACCGGCGGTGTCTATTGCCTTCCTTTGAAACTCCCTTTAGCGGTAATACAGAATTATTGCAAGCGTTAAATTAATTCGCATCAGCCTTTATTCAAAGTAACAACGCTCGAGAAAGCAGAAATAAACTATTTCTCTCTTGCCAGTAGGGAGACATTTACATATAAATTCAAAAGACAATTCATTCCAAGTCGGAATCGAACTGGTTCCCCCGCGGAATGAGTTCTCAGAAGTTTGCGCGCTACAAGTACTTAATGTCTAATTAATAAATCGGACCAAGTTTTAATTACGAGATGTTTGTATGAAGTATTCTGAAGTATGGAGTGTTTTGTTAAGGCTTTCGTATTAAGATGCTTAATAAGATGTTTTCTTTTAAACAACGAGCGAAGTGACGTCATATTAGGTTGAATTAACTTCTTAAGTTCTTATTTTTGGATCGCAAAATTTGTTTAAGAAATTAGATTACGTGATATAACATATTTATATGAACCATACAGAGGCAGTGATACGAAGAATCGTTATGTCAACCCACTAACCGATTATAGGCCTATAGAAATATTATATATTTCTCACAAATATTCCATTACATATTAATAAATAAAGCATAAAAGTATTATAATATAAATGTTAGGTATATTTTTTACATGCTTTCCAGATTAATTTCATGACTACAACTATACAGCAAAGGAGAATGTCAAAAATACTTTCATGAATCCAGCCTCATCAATAATAATAGGAGGCCTCGGCATCTGTGTTATCAGTCCACATAGAAAAGGGATTGCCAAATGGGCCGAATCTTTCGCGACTAAATTAGTATCCGCTACAGACTTGCATGCAGTAAGGTTCAATTCCGTATAATTTGGGTTTTATCGACCTCTCGTGTTATCCCTTAATCCGTAGGGACAAAGCGTTTCCGTTAGAAGCTCAGACGGTGAACTTCCGAAATCTACACTATCGCCCTCTATCAGCCGCCCTTATCGGGCCAACAATCTTTTGTATTTGGCTATCTTGTTTCATATGACGATCTGTTCGTTTCGATAATATCGCTGTTCGTATGGCTTCATTATGTACTTGATAGTTATTGATATCAAATTAAATTAAACAGCTGCCAGCAATGCTTTTATAAGTTTGATGCACCAACTATCACAAAACTGCCGTCTACAAATGCATAATAATAATATAAAATCATGAATGTGTATTATGCATGTCGCATAGGTAACAGAATCAGTTCGACTTGTGACCACGCGTCATCAGCTTATGAATGAGTTCGAAGCTAGGGACGCGTTCCCGAAAAACACGTGTGAAAAACCTGAAAGTAGTATATAAATACCATAAATTAAGTCTAAAATTGTTAGTCATGCACACAACGTAGTTCACTTCTAGTCACAGGCCTCTTGCAAACTCCCGGGGGAGGATGCAGGGTTAATGGCCACAGAGTAAGTAGGGTCCGCAGACTACCCATTAAAATAGTTTGATAGAGGCAGTGGTGTTACTGTCATTTGCACACAACACGACAGTAATGTGACATGTGAGTGGTATATTATATTTGAGTATTCAATAGACTAGAGTTAATGGACTGGTGAGTAAAAAATGGTAGATATTTTTAGGGCCAATGTTTTTATCAGTCTCATCCGCACTATGGTGCATTCGTACCAATTTTAAGCTGATTTAAAGTTATTATGTGGTTCTTATTCAGGACAATGAGACTTATGACCTAATTATCTATTTCAAGACTCCTACGTCAAGCTGTAAGGTCAGTTTTCTTTTCCTATACAAATAATGAGAAACGCGAGGAGCAGTGTAGGTATATTTACAAAACAAAACCGACAACTCCACCGTCCGGTATCTACCTATATCACATTTTAAACGACTTTTTACTACACAGAGGGATTAGATATCAGTCCAGTCCATACACTAACGATTCGAACCCTTGCATTAACCAATTTACACCCCCGATTTGAACCCCGTCGGGGCCATAAATCCTCGTGGCCGACGAACCGCTTCCGTTTCGTATCTGCTTTCGGGTTAAATAGGGGTTTGTAATCGTTCGAACGAAAATATTGCCGTATCACGATTTCTCTTGATTATCATTAGATTTTTTTTTAACAAGCGAGTTTTACGTAATTTATTGGTCTATGTCACGCGCGCTAGGAGTTAATACTCTATTTGTATTCCTTAGGGGATGGTTGTTACAAGTGTTAACACTAGATGTGTAATTACTGAATTGTAATCAAGTGTACACGTTTATTTAGTGCCGCCTACTGTAGGAGAATCTATTCTGCAATAGCCGCCATATAGTATGAGGTACTTTTTACAGAGCATGTTTGTTTATCATCACACCAAACGATAGGCTCAATTTGTGCGTTTTACAAGCATTTAGTTTCACATGTCCCGTTGTCTGTATGCCGCAATAAAATCTTGCAAGCTGAATTATTTCATAATAACATCCACAGTTTTAGTTAAATTAGCAATGTGAAAGTGGAATAGTGGCCTTCTGTTTGGTTACCCCCTACAGCCAAAAGGCGTGTTGATAAATACACAGTATGGTTTACGAGCGGAGAAGGCTTTATTTACGAGCATGTTTGGGTATGGCGAACTATTTAAAGTGAAGGGGTCGTGAATAAAGGTGGATGTAACGCACACAAAGAAAACTTAACCTAATGCTGCAATAGTCCCGGTGATGGTGGAAATTTCGTCTCGTGGTTTGAAAACGGCAAGTCTTTATTTCGATTGCCCGATTAGATAAAGTCAAATCGACGAGATTTTAATGTTTGAAATGAATTTCTGAAATATATGAAATCATGACAAAAGAGTCTCAATTACTTTTGATTTATTATTTTCAGTGCTGCTATCTCGAACAAACCAAACTAAGTAACCGAAATGTGTCGTAAACACTTTTTTCAAACGTTTTCTTGAATTAGGAATTACTCCTGTATCGTGGGTGCCTTCATAAACCCTTGAATAAATAAGCTTTACCATTGTAAATACAAAGGTATCTTAATCAACGTCCTCATGTTATATATAGGTAAACACATGGCCATTCTCATGTCAAGTGAACGATAAACAGACATGAGTTAATGCCATACAATATTCAGAAAATGTCCGTTTTACTACGAGTAGTGTCAGTTGTTATTATTTACTATAATTGATATATAAATACTTTGACATAATGACTGTCCTTCCAATGAATTAATTATTATTTCTGTTGGAACAAGGTTTATTTATAGAGCGCCCTACTGTTCTTGTAGTGAATTGCTGTTTGTCTTAAGTTCAGTTTTTAAGTCCGGCGAAGTGAAGTGGTGTTTTTATAAAAATGTTCGAAACAAAAGCCTGGGGATTGTATAATTGTATTCTAATGGACTAAAGGAAATAGGAATCAGAAAAAAAAATAGTATAAGTTCTATAAGATTTGACGATGTAATTGGCGATTGGATTGCTGTAAGGTTTCGGGTACGATTTCCGCAGAGGCCAAAAGTTTGAGTGATCCGCAGATGTTTGTCTCGAGTCTGAGTATTTATGTATGTGATATTTCATGTTTGTGAAACGCACCCACGATACAGGACAAATTCATAGTGTGGGGCGAAGTTTAAAAAATAACGTAATATTTTAAGACTCGTACCAATTTGTACCTACCTGTTGCATAAGTCTAATAATGTTTTGTGTTTAAATTTTTCAAGTCCTTTGTCCATATACTTAAGTATTGACTAAACAATCACAACTTTGACTATGGAAGCACAAGCATCGCAATACGCCATTAATTTGATTTCTTCAACTAACGAGGGTGGGCTAGATACCCTCTGTTTATCGTTCATCCCCTAAGTAATACGCTGTTTTTCATTATTCTCGTATAATGGACAGAAATGTTGGTTAGCTAGAGATATTAAATGAAAATGTAAAGTTGTATGTACTGAGATATACCCACTATGTCCGAGTCTAATTTTCATGTTTTTTTGTAAACGTCGCCTCACCTTAGACATTTCTTGTATCGTGGGTGCATACAAACATGTAATAGAACATACACAAACAGCCAGACTCGAGACAAATATTTGCGGATCGCAGTAATGTGTGCCCCGTGCGGGAATCGAACACACTGCGCCAATCACGTCGTCATTTATGTTAAGCTTTAAGTTAAAACGTTCCTTAATTGTATTTGATCACAGTATATGCCTTATAAAAGGTGTACCTACCTGATATAACGCAAATTACTAGAACTAGTCGGCCAATAACTTTCTGTGAAACGTGGCTTACCTGTAACAAAAATTAAATAGTTTAGACACATGCAATGGAAATGGGTATGCGAAAGACTAGCATTATAAATATAAGTCATTGAACTAGTGTAGGTACCCAATTAAAGTGATTTATTTTATATAAAAGAGGTATCAGCAAATTACTGGCTGGGTACGGAAGACAGTATGAAAAAATGTCTGTTCTATCCCCATTATTCTCTATTAGTGAGGCCAATGAACTACAGATTAAATAATTTCAACCCTCAACGGACCCTTATTTTGATTGACGATGTGGTTGATTGAAAAAAACGAAACCCACGCACTTCGAAATTGATCCTTAGTTATATTTAGGGTTGGCCGGTTTAAAAAACTAAGTAAACACAATAAATAATGAAGCTGTATGAAAAGGTAAAAGAAAATTGGTAGACTGAATAAAGATTGCCTTAATAGAAAATAATAAGAAAGCCCGCACACTATATAGGCTCCTAAGTATATTAGCTGAACTTTTCCTTTCATATTTTAGTCTTTACAAAACCCATGGGAGCTATATCTTTTAGCCTACAAATTGTCGAGAGGCGATAGTTATAGTGTACAGATATCGTTATTGGTTAATTGAAAGCATGGTAGAATACAGCGTGTATAGAACTGAATAATATTTAATTCCATACGCAAACTAGTTCGGTTAGACGATTGTAACAACCAGGCATGTGCGTCGCACGGTGCCTTGATAAAACAATGAAACTGATTCGATTGTCATTGACAAATCCAACAGTCGTTCATTAACGGGTCTGTCGAACCATCGATCCAGTCGCGCAAACATGGGTACAGTTTAATGCGCAAACGGCACGGGTACCATGCAATTATCTAATTACAGCGCAGCTTCAACATGGCGGCGCAAGCGACAAGGATTACGTTGTTTGCGCAAATTGTTGGAGTTCAAGATTTCTGCTGTTTGTTCACATACAGTGACAGTGTTGTTATGCAAATTCTCGTTTGTGTTGAGTTTCGGTGGAGAATTTGGAGGTTTAGGTTTTTTATGTGTTGTGGGAAGAGTTATGGGGTGTTGATGAACACATAAAAAGCGTATACACACATACACACTACCGTCTCGATTGGCGTTTGTCAACAAAATAGTATGTCGTGAGATACCTCGAGTAAAACAGTTACACAACATACAGATTTTTTTCTCCTAAATTTGTTAATGACCGAATTAGGAAATTAGATAACTTTTACCCGGGTACGTGAATTAATAGTTCGATTAGTGAGTGACACCACGGGCAACAGCTAGTACCATAAGTACCATACTTCCATCGCAATAACAAGCCAGAGCTTAACATTTATAATATTTTCAGTTGTCTGTCTGGTTCGTTAATACATTGCCGACGCGTTATTTTGTGATGAATTGTGATAGATTGCGATGCCAGCTAAATGTTCTCTGTTATTAATTTACGCAACGAAACAAATATTATTAATTATTTTTTGTTTATATACAGGGTGCGAATGTTATGTCAGTTAATTGTTATGTGTGTCGTGTTTTCTTAATATAGGTCTAATTCGGTTAGCAAGAAAAACAATTGGTACAAGTATTGGCAAAGAATGAACTATTTAAAAAAAGATGGGACGAAAAGACAACCTCTTTTTTCTAAAGTCGGTTTTACACGATTACAATTATGATGGAGTGAAATGTTCGCGTTGCCGGTACCTATTGTTACCAATAGATATTATTATAGAGATGCTATATGGATATAATCATGTTATTAAATATAGGTACGTACTATTTACATTTTACTATTGTTTCTATAATTCACACAGATTATTATTATACGAAAATACAATTCTAAATTAATACATAGCGTAGTATATTTATCAATAGATAACTACCACGGTTACAATTTTTTTTAATGCAGATGAACACAAGAAAATCGCCATCGCAATAGCTAAATACCCCATTAACAAACTCACGCTAAGTCTTTGTATTGAATTAAGAATGTATATAATGTAATCAATACCTATGTGTGAATTAATTTAGCATTTATGAAGCTGTAATTATTGTACTGTAATTAGTAATAGGTAACATAATATTGTAATCATGGGGTATAATAACTTCATGTCCGTGCTGTGACCTAATTACCTACCACTAAATTATCAGCCGTCCGCATGGCTTGCTGCAACCATTGATCCATGGGGAACTACATGTTTAGTAGCATTATTTGGCCAATGACATAGACTATAAGGCCTGTACACACATAATAATATAATTGAATTTACCTACTTATAACCTTAAACGTAACGTAACTTAACTTTCGGATTATCCCCCAAAATTTGTCATGAAAATTATCATATTTTCGGCAAAATTTTGCTAACGCAGGTGTTATAGTACCAACTTATACCGTATTGGGGGAAGTCGGGGTGTTTTCGGATACCGTACCTGTATCCCATAGGGGCAAGGCGGGTAATTGCATAATATTAACATTTATAACTTCTGGCGTATTGTATACGGGACCGTTATTATAGCGAAAGCTTTATTGCCTTGGCTATGGAGTTATGTGGGGGGACGTCGGGAAATTTGGACCGCTCCGTAAATATTCCTTTTTCTTGAGGACAGCGGAGGATATTGGCTAAGATTAGGGTTATTAATAAAATACCTACAAGAAGGTTTAAAAACATGATAGGTATATTTTAGGATCCAAACTTAATTATTTTAATATCACATTCTTCATTATGTATACGTCAATAAACCACACCAAGAAACTAGAAGCTAGATAATAAATTGTTACCAGCTATAAAGAGGGATGACCTTGGCAACACACAGGGAAAATGTTACGAAGAAGTAAATAGTTTAATCTAACACGTAGGTGAGCCAAGGATTCTCATAACGACAACTTTTTTATTACACATTTCCGTGGAAGCATGTCATATAAGTTTCCACCTAATTTGACACCTTACTACCGAATAAAATTGTCCAAAAGTTCAGCAACAATAAATATAAGCTGCTATTAATTCACCTGTATCGTAAAAAGAAGTTATGTTTTCATATGTTGGTAAATTTTCCTGCGTTTCAAAGTGGGTCAAGGCAGTACCAACTTTTTCTATCAAAGGTTAGATTGCATGTTAAGAATCAATATTGAAGTCAGCCTTTTCAATTGTGCCTACTTGTATTCATAGCTTTGCCTTAGTCAATTGTTTTAGTTTTGTTCAAATCTGTTTGTATTTTAATTCCATGGACAGTTAGATATTACCTATTTTAAGAGACGTAATCGAATGCTTACAGTAGATTTATATCAAACTATTTTATGATTAATTAGAAACTTAATAAGGTACGATTGGACTGCCATGTATTGTATACAAAAGTCTTAAACTAAATTTTAAAAAAATGTACATACTTATGTAAAGTGGCATATTTTCCTGATTCTTTACTTATGTAAATTTTTGTTATGATAGATTTGATGGTGATGATTTTCTTCACGCTTTGGCATAAATAGCCAGTCGAGTCTTAAATAACTATGAAAAGAGATACGTTTGACAGTGAAAATGTTTTTTTGAGTTCAACTCTCCTTTAGCTTGTTGGACACCTTATGACTAAGATCCAGTTATCTTGATGTCATGCATAATGTCTCGAGCACCATCTAAACATGAACTTTCACCGTGAAACGAATACTTTCAACGATCGTTTACGTACAATTATACTGCAACGATTCGCTGATACGCTGACATGATGCTGTTCAAATTGCAGCCACATCACGACCACTCGTCACGAAGCGCCGGCTGTTTTACTGCCAGATCTACTGCCACTCATAGTTAGGTGTTGGGAACATTTTTATATTTTATTACCCTATAAAATATAATTTATAGATTTTTTGGGCCAGTAACCCTCTTGGGCCTCCTCAGAAGATTCTTCCAAAGTTTCATCACAATCTCAATGGTTTAGGAAAACCAAGGGGACAAATAAAGAAACATCTACTTTTTATCTTTTAAGTAGGTATAGATTTTATCAGCCTCGAAAGCAGCAGATGAGGTCAATCACACTTTGTGCCTGAAATATTGCTATTCACCAAAAACTAAGAAGGAATATAAATTACAGCGCTTTCCATTGTAAGAATTTATTATTGTCGTGGCGTTAACCTTGATAATAAATATCGTTTGGATTGGATTTTCTCAATTACAGTTGTCTACCAAAATAATAGTCTATGAAAATGTTTACTAACGTATATTTCTAACTCTAAGGAATCAATGAACTTAGTACATTATATACATATAGCACCAGTCAGTAAATTAGTGGATCATTCAGTTCTAACCGAAAATTGATAAGAGGCTATTATTTTGCTAAAAAGCGTCAACGATAGCACAAATCTATGTATAGAACACATTGACAAAAGCGATAGAAGTCAGCATCTTCCTCAATATCTAAGCTCCATACGTTCAGTGGTATAACCAGTGTTGAACGAGAGCGGAGGTCGGTGATCGTTGTTAAGATTACACGGGTACAAGTTCACCCCTCATTGTCCGGGACAATGCTGCACAAATGTTATTGTCTTCACTATGCTTTATTATAAAGTTGGTGTTCATACTTCGACGGCTTGCTTTGGGTAGTCGCTCTCTTTCATGTCCAGTTTCATTTGGGACATTATCATATGTTTTTCGACGGCAAATAAGTGCTTCTAATCTATTGGGATTCGGAACTTTTTAAATTATCACGCTAAAGTCAAAATAAAATAGAGAAAACGATAAAAGTTCTCTAAGCCTCCCTTAGACAGTTTCTGTTAATTTGCAGCAATACCTAACACGTTTCCGAGAACAATTGGGATCGTTTTCATCTAAATTATCCTCTATTGAACTACGTATGCTTACCGTAGATTACTACAGCTAAAGGCCTACCCTTGTATCGTCTAATCCAGTCTTTTAATTGTCGGGGGTGAAGTCAAACGGTATCCTATTTTCCGAAAGATATCATCGTATTAGCAAGGAGCGTCCCCGCTAAATTGTAAGGATAAGATTGAGGTCACATGACGCTGGGTTCGCTGGGTTATGTCGATTGACAAAATATGTAGCTATGACCATAGCTTGAACATTGAATGTTATATTTTCACAAACCCCTCGCTTACCCATCAAACGTTATTATGTTACGGCACATTTTCAAGTAAGCTCATCGTCCCTGATCACAAAACCCCATTACACTTTTTGCCGCACCTGCAATTTTAGACGCAGATCCGGATTTCAGTAATTGTCGATACCAAAGCCGTCTAAAAGGTTGCCGATTCAAACAAATAATTCAATAAAGCCATTGTATCCTTGCAGCATTATCATCAGAATGTAACCTCACCCTATACCGTGGTTGTAAACCGGCTAAACAGCAGACGTCCTCGCGGGACCGACCTATGTTATCTTACGAGCTTCAGTTAGATTAGTTCTCGTTCTTATTATTGGAAATATCGTCTGCCCTATTATGTGTTGCTGATTTGTCTAGATAATAACATGTCTGCGAATGTATGGGTGATTTATTACTGTCTTCGTGTTGTTATTCTTTTCGGTATGAGGAAGTGTAAGTTTTGTCGTTATTTATAGCGACACCATCAATTTGCCGAAAGTTATATTCATGCTTAACAGTAAGTCGTATTAGATATATAAATTTAAATAATTCTATAATCATTTATGTTTAAGATATTATTGTAAGTGCCCTTTTAATAGGAAACACAAAGCTTATTGAGACTGAAATTTTCTTTTCCTGGATGATTACCATGAAAATATGCAATTTATTTCTTATTTCGATCACAGTTACTTAACATTCAAAATTTAAATGAGCTCATCTCAATAACTAAACAACTTTGATCTAAGTAAAACACCCACAAAAAATATCAAACAAATAAAATGAAATTGGAAATCTTCAGAAGTCCCATTATTTCAAGACAAATAAAATTTTACAGAATTAGCTCCTTCGAATATCGATGATGGGAGGATCCACCGTGCACCGGAACGCAAAGCAAACAGTTTTCGATCTTAGGGTATTAACAAAAGATTCCCCTATTCGTTTAAACCGAAAGAAATAAAAAAACCAACCCACCCCATCTCTATTTCATAATTTGCATCGTAGACGCAAATAAATTTAAAATATTGCTTTGCGAAGCCTTAATTTTCCCTTTCTGATGTTCCAATCAATCTTCAATGTATTTGTGGGGTGGGTTTCCGGTGTTTTTCTGTACACACAGACAAACATGTCGGTTGTTTGGAATTGGAAAAGTTTGGTGCTTCACGTCAAAACGATTAAAAAGATCTGCATGGTTAATCACCCTCCAATGAACGTGAATATTAGAATGGCGAAACGTGTTCCTTTTTCATCTGTTTCATCGAACGACATATTCATAAATTACGTACCAACTTCACGGAGTTTTGCTTTCATACGATTTAAAGCTTTGGGATTTTTGGATTTACTATACAGTCAAACATATTATAAAAAAAATAGAAACATACCTAAATTAAGAAAAAAGTCTTTCTAGAAAGACTTTTTTCTTAATTTGGCTATTTAAAGCTAAGGCTAAATTTTAAATTTAAGGCTAGCCTTAGGAACCTTTAGGATCAAATACGCGTTTTCTGTATCATTAAAAATAACAGGAGTTAAGAAGAATCCTAGAACAAAAGACAAGCCCTTCGACTTTTTTAGAAATAATTCTGAACCACTTTGCTCGTTAAAGATAGCATCTGCATGTCTTGGAATACTATAGAAACCAGTCGATGTAAACGATTTCTATGGCTGAAGGCAAAAAGGGTCGTAACAGATCATTTCCAGCGATTCCGTCTAGTACCTCTATTTACAATGTCACAATTTATTCATTATATCTTCAAGCCAACACGTTATCGTTGCATATAGCTCCAAGCAGTTCTGATTGCTACCTATAAAATGAATTGCGTTAGATAAAGTGCTTCTGCATTGTGTTTACTGGTCTAAAAAATTGGATTTCATATTGAAATCATCTTAGATTTTTATTTAGATATTCTTTTTTAATGTGGAAGCTCCCTTGGCAAGTAATTAAAAATAACTAAGTGACTTCTCACATGCAGACTGATTGTCTCATTAGAACTATAGGGTTCCATTTTGCCAGTTTAGCCAAAAAAGAAAAGGTTGTCAAAAATAACGGAAACCTTCGATATCGGTCAAAAACCATCTAAATATTACCACAGGCCTCCACAAGAGAATTTAAATCGAAAATCAAATAAAATTGTGAATTCTGCACGCGTCCCTTGCTGACAAGGATGCCTGGGTCTGTTACTGCTACCCCAAGACGTGTCGCTATACAGTGACGTTTTTGAATGACAAGTACCTAAGGTTTTTATGGCTGCAGCCCCTTGTTTGGCCTTTTGATGAAGGTCACGCGTTGCCAAACGGAATAGGGGATTACGTTTCCCGAACTATGCCGGTTGTGGATTTTGCTTGCACGGCGTTTTGAGACGGCAAGATTTTATTTTTACCGTCTATGGTAATTTGGACTACAAGCTTTCCGATAGCAACGTAAAACACGTTTCCTGGAAAGGAATTTTTTAGTTCTTTAGGAAGAAAAAATGCTAATTTTTAGTTTGGGGAACTAAAAATTTCCTTTCTGCATTGGCATTTTTTGGTATTATTGGTTTGAAATTTTCATAAAACTAATAAAACGAAGACAATCTTTGAGCACGTGTTCATTCCAGGAACTTCTGGTCTTTGTATGACACGAATACAATCGATATTATATTATGTAGGTGGGTATATAAATTATTCCTAATAGTGGCAATTTGTAAACACATGTTTACACTTTGCCAGTATCACATAGCGAACGTTGGCAGTATGCGCAATATGTTACCGGCAATTTATTTTGTACTTGCAATACATTTGAACTGGTACATTTGCTAGGTAATTTATATACTTCCTGAATTGTATATATAATAATGCCGTGTATAATGTATAATCGTTTCATGAACTAGAACAGTATAATATAGGTAGGTATGTATTTATTACTAAGAAAACTTGCTTTTCCTTGACAGTGTTGAAAGTACCTATTAATTTTCTTCGTAACAAGCTAAGCAATATGTTTATCAATAACGAATTATGATTAATGTCTTTTTTTTCATAACGCGTGGAAAATTATATATTGTTTTCTAATTAATCTGAGTAGGTCAATTTTGCTGATAAGTATTATATTTTTTAGCATTCATTAATATTATCTTCAATGGCCTAGTGAACATTGCTGATTCTGCTAAAATAACAAAGCGAGGATCGGCGTTTATGAGCACTTTGGAGTCGGATCGTTCTCAGTAATTTCTCCCCTATTCAGATATCTTCCGACGATTTGATCCAAAATCGCTGACTATGCTGTTTAAATAATTTGAAAAAAGGTACTTTAGATAGTCGGTTTTGTTAGCGTTTCTTTAGTTAAGTTATAATAAGGCTCTAAGTATTATAATCGTCAGTAGAGTAGATATTTTTTTAAACCTTCTAATAACGTAAAAAAGTTGATTTTATTTTGTCTACGTACGAAGAAAAGCCTGCTAGTTTGGTCACTATGCGAATTAACGTTTACGAAAGTACGTTCAGCTTTCAGTCTGATGAGATGTACTTAATGTCAATATTCTGCATGTACCCACAAGTGTTCACAAAAAAAGGTTCTGAGTTCAAGGGCTTTTACCCATTAGCCAATAAACAGTCTGAGCCAACTGCTAATTAGCTCCAACCCTCGTATGATCTTCCAACCTAATACAAATCGCAAAATAAAGCACTTACTACCGTTCTAAAGCCGCTTATAAGATTTAAACAACCGTAGGGCTGGTATTGAAATAATTCAATTTCGCGATAGAAAGACTAAAGCAGCTATTATGTTAAGCCGGTCCCGTAATGTTAGTCGTGATCATATCTCGCTGCCACCGTTGGCTACTGACGGACGTTCCGCCTACCGATCTGCGCCGAACAGGAAATTGAATGGAGTTGTCGACGTAAATTTTATTTGATAAATATGTTTTGTTTGGATATTAATGCTTCGATATTTTTGTTGCTAGTCATGCGATGTTGTAGTTTTTGTTTGTAAGTATTACATCGCGGAACACAGGTTTAGGTAGGTTCCTAGTGTTTTTTATACGCATCTGGACAGATTTCAATTAATGTAAAAAAAGTAGTTGGTTTTAAAAGTAACGTACTTCTCTGTTCTACAATGGATTGTAAAAAGAAAAAGACGTAGCCCTATAATAGCATCATATTAAAAAAATATAGATCGTAAAACGCGACAAGCTGTTAACCCAGAAAAAGATCGCGAAGACAATAAGTACTAGGAGATTAGATGTAATCTCCAGAGAATAGCCGTAACAATCCAGTGCTCCACGGCAATTGGTAGCGTCTACAGAGTACCTTGCCCGCAAGCTGGCCAATCAATATAGTGGCTGCAATTATGTTAATGCACCGCCCTAGGCCGCGAGCCCAGACGCAATTGAAAATGTAAACGACCGCTGCACACCTCTGTCGGGCCATGATAGCCTGGTACTCCGCTCTGATGTAGCCGTTCAGTTTTAGATGGCCATAAACAAACTGGGGAGGCGTGGGAGAAAATGATCATGGCCTTTCAATTTATTTCCAGTTTTCGTACTGAAAATTTATTTGAGGCCAGATAATGGGAATGCAATTGGCAGTATTCAGTTAATTTACGATTTCATTTAGTAAAATATGCAGTGTATGTTGCTTTACTGTTATTTCGGTGGAATATGAAATAACTTGTACTGCGTGCCATACTACCGCATGAATTATTGGAGCCAAAGGGAGTTCGTGTTTACAATTACTATAATATACCATTAATTTATTTTCACTTGTAGTAAATATAGCCTTTTCAACCATGAAAAACCAACTTGTGTAAAATATTTTAACACATGTGTAACATCGCACTAGTAAGTAACATTTCTGCTGGGCAAGTGTCTTACCATTCAGAATTAGCTCTTAATTATGCAGTCTTTAAAAATTTAACTGTTATGTATATTAGAAATGCCTTTTATATTGGCAAATTATCATTGTATGATCCGAAACACTCACAGTTCTAAAGACTTGTTATTGTTGTATATTCGTAATTCACACTCAAAACTAACATGCCATAGATACTGCTACAAAAAAGTTTTATAACCGTATAACTTTTGTTAATTCTAACTCACGTTCAGAATAATCTAATCTAAGAATCTGCAGAAAAAGGCGTTATTAAACAACGTCGTGCAAGGCTAGGTATTAAAACATCAGCGGCTTATAAGCTGTCACTTGCTAAACTAATACACCGAGGTTTAATGAAGAAAAAATGTAATTACAGCATATAATTAAAGGGCGGCCAGTCTGCCTGGCCGTGGCATTGCTTGTCCGACGGAATAGTGATTAAAAGAGAGATTCCTTTTTTTGCTAATGTGTCAGGAACGTCTGTAAAATCCCCTTCTTGTTTCAAACTGATTTGTCTAGCGAGCTAAAGGTTTTTTGGTTTTTATATGTTTATAAATGAGATCTAAAAGCGAGACTCACATAGGCAAAAATCTTTTTTTATTGGAACTTTATTTTAATTTAAATGTGTTCTTGTTTGCCTTCTTTGGCTGGTACTCATGTAGATTTAGTTTTAGAAAATATTTGGGACCAAACTCTCCACACTTTAAACGCAAGTAGGTACCTTATTTACATTTATGATCACTTATACGGGTTAATGGAAAAATATCAAACACCATTCTAAATGAACTCATTATAGTGCCAAATGTTTAATTGTAATGCAAAATAAATCATAATATCATCTCCCACGGGTGTCGTTAGGTAATTAAGGGATTAGTGGTGCCAACAAGATGGGTAGCCAATGTAGTTGATATAACATCACCCTACTTTCGATTCATATTTGAATTGTGTGTTTAGAGTAGCTCTTATGAATTTTGTACAAACTTAATAAGAGGATGAATAAAATTATAATTTCGATCGTTCCAAAAATCTGTTGGTTTAAAACGACAACTTAATACTTTCAACAATAAAAATGTCCAATAGTGTGAAAGAAGTAATAGCTACTAGTCTTAGATAAGGGCCCATATTATATTTGCGGTCTAAAAAGTCTTGTATAAATAATGTTTAAGATTAAACATCAACCATTTATGTAAACAGCTGATTACTGCGTCTCTCGCATCAAACTCAAAGATGAGCAATAAGGAAATTAGAACGAAACCGCGTAATTAATAGCATAAAATAAATAGTCTGGTGCCATGTCGCGCCAGCAGCCCCCTTTAGCCAGGCTTATCACTCTCAGCCTAACTTACTGCAAGTCAATAACTGGAAGTTTAACTAATTAACGCGAGGAATGTGTATCGTTCCGCCATATTTATATTTATTTAGTATGTTTAGATGTTAATTAAAAACTTTCCAAACTAACCAACGATAAGCAAGCTTGTTTACCTAATCAATTAAAAATTTACCGACTGTTCAATGTTTTTTTATTATTTAGTATAAGTTTTAACTTTGTGGTGCTTTCGAAGACTTTATGGTGTATTGTTTATTAAGTATTTGTGTTAAAATTAATTACTTCTTTAAAGCTGATTACTTTATGTTCTGTGTATCGAAAATAGAATCGTATTTTTTTTTGTGGAATTGGTTTCTATATCGGAAAAAGTACACAAACACACATTATAGGTACTCATAAAATCAACAACGCTTAAAACATTTAGACCTTTAGATTCAAAGCGATAAAGCATTTAAATAATGAGTTCCGTAACAAAACTCGATTTATTACCGAACAATGCTAAACGAGTGCGCCGAAATTATCTCGTTTTCAACACAATGCCGTTATGTCGAGTTAACAATTGACAATGTCACATGCAACGTAGTAGGTACCAACGACTAACAAAAGGGGGATTTTGTTCAAATAAGCGCATTGATCGAACATTCTCACGTAAGATCAAATCTA
This sequence comes from Abrostola triplasia, assembly GCA_946251915.1. Lineage (NCBI taxonomy): Eukaryota > Metazoa > Arthropoda > Insecta > Lepidoptera > Noctuidae > Abrostola > Abrostola triplasia. The sequence continues at coordinate 2,807,285 of OX276426.1, forward strand.
TGTATTTTAATCAGTTCACGAGTCCTCGAGAGGCAATTTTAAAAACGCGCACGTTTACGTTAAGTTAACCTCGGATTTTTGATGACATCGACCCGTTTACCCGGTACGTTTGCCTGGTAGAACGTGTGTGGGATTACTTCTCATTTTCTGGTGGTTCATATGTTTCAATATTTACGGTATCTAGTAACGTTTACCTTGCCATTGTCATTTTTAGGTCAGTTGTTTTAAGGGGGATATTCCGATTTCATATCGTCTGGAACTTAGTATCATAATATCCCGTACTGTTTGCCTTTCTTCCCTAGCTTCAGATCTACAATGAATACAAAAGAAGCCTGTTTAAGTTATACTATGTGTCTTAAATAGGTGTTCTAAACTCTTTAGAAAGGTCTCTTTGACCGGTTTATGTGGTAGATGGGTAGGTACTCATTACTTACGTTCCCAATCCCGTTACATCAAAATATTCTCCGTAGCCAGTACAATCCGAACCCGAGTGTTATCGATGCGCCGTACATCACAAAACGGGACTATAGTTTGTGATATATGGCTTGATAAACGCGACAGCTGTCATCAAACCGACTACATATTAACAAGGATCTAGAGAACCATATTATTTTGTAACGCTAGTATTTTATTTATAGAATTTTTTATGTTATCATAACATCACTCCTGTATTCCTCGAAGTGATAGGTAGAGGTGTACAGCTATACTTATAGTAGATACACCCACATTTCCTCAGTCATGTTAGTCCCAATGTAATAGAGGGCGAGCCTATTGTCATCAACCGGGCACAAATTCAGACTCCATGCTACTCAGAATTATCTAAAGGAAAACCTCAGTAATACTTCGCCCGATCAGGCTTTCGAACCCAAGATTTCACGCTTAGCAGTCGCGCTTAGCGACGACAAGACTAACGAGGCAGACATTTTGAGTGATCTTATTTATCAAGACTTTACATCCAGACCTTGCGTCTTATCATAAATCCTAGGTAATAGGTGGAGAGACTATTGCCATCGGGCCTATTGCGTGTTCGTCGCTTTTTGGGTCATGTACAAAAGCGGAGGTATGTCAGCCTCATTATGTTATTACAGGAACTTTAAAGTACTAACCAGAAACGATTTTAATTACAGCTAACACTATTGATGAAAATACTGCACACATTAACTGTAGCATGCACGAATTAATTAATACCAGCAATACCGATGAAAATAAACAAAATGTTATATATGATTACAATGATACTTATATTCAAATAGCATTAATTAAATTCTATTTATTACCTTTATTAATGTTCTCATTAATGACGCTATTGTGTCAATTAAGTACATACCTGGAACAAAATATTTTGGATTAATGTATACATATTGTAGCATTAATTATAATTATTAATAGTTATTACGGATGACGTAAAGGTAAAAAATTTGCATTAATAGTACTACACGGCTCTTCTACAAATCCCTCATACTTTTATCATCATCATCATATACTAGCGGACCCGGAAGACGTCGTCCTGCCCGGACAAGCAGCGGGACATGAGCTGTCAATTGCGAAAGATGGCGGAGTACCAAACCTAATTTATTTTAAAATTAATTACTTGTTTATTTTTTTTGTGAATAATTTCGACATTTTAGTGCACTATTGCACTATTCTGCTATTCGGGGTGGAGACGAATCCAACAAAACAAAAACCATGAAAATCGGTACCGCAGTTTTCGAGTTACATATATGTAAGTGTTCTAACAAACCCAACTTTGTTTTATATATAAAAAAAAGATAAATATTTATTCACCTTATAATAATATCTACATTTTAAAATAAAGTATCAATACTGCCAGTATAGTAGCGGGTTCAAAAATAAATTCCAATATCCAAAATGTCCTTCGCGGCTTGTGTCAAAAGCAACCACATCTAATTTTGTATGTATAGATTTTAGGTCAGATTAGTTGCGGTTACAATTTACGCAACGCTAGCCTACCGAACAGAGCAACTAGAATACGCCACTTTCTGTATTAAAACCGACATTGTATACTTGGTAAAGCTAAAACTAAAATAGAAACCCAATAGTAAGCCAGTCGTGTCCGTCGCGTGTCATATGAAGTGAGAGCTAAAAGTACCGACGAGGTCTAGCTTTATATCTAACGGTATCGAGGTAAGTCCAGGTTGAGATGACAGTATAGAAGGGATTTGTTGTTAATGTTACCATATATACCTAACTGAAAAATAACTTCTAAACTAAGGCAAAAAAAGAAAATGTAAATTTTGAACTAGGCAACACAGCGTAAAATAATAGCGTAAGTTACAGTAATGAGTATTCTCAAGTAGATCATGATAAAGGAAAATTTAAAGTCTTATTTGTGTTATGAATTAATTTTCAAATATACCTACTATAAAATTCATCAACAAGAAACTACTAAACAAGTTTTTACATAAGCCTTCGAAACACAATGCAAGGCTCCTTGCTGCGGACTCGGTGCCATCGGCAATCTCCACCCCTAATTACAAACAACTTGTAAGGTACCCGTTTTATTATTAACTACTTACATGCATGCATTATATTGCTGTAATAAAGGCCTCTAGTCAAAAGAAAGATTATGCTAAAGGCACCAACATATTACCATACCGAGCAAGAGTTTACTGCAAACATTCTCTGTTTATTTTTAATTGAGGCGAGAGATCTGAATTACAATTTAAATATTAATTAGTCCTCAGAAACTTTAATGAGTGAGGCTGACTTTAGGTAAGATATACGTTGTGTTAGCCCACACACTCGCTTCAAGCATCAACCTCCAGACAGTTAATACGATCATCTAACAACCTAAACGATCACACGAACAAGTTAATCAAAATTGTAAAATGTGTATATCAGAAGTTGCGGCTAATGTAACTAGGGCAGAGTGGGGGCTGTGAATAAATGAGGAGTCCGCAGCAATCCAGTTAGCTGTACAAACACGGGTTGGGAACAAACAACATTGCCCTGGGACACTGAGTGACGCGCGATTTGTGTGTCTAATAACTTTGGACCAAAAATCGCTAGCGAGGACGGAAGAATAAACCGTTGTAATGGGTTGTTCATACGGAAACTGTCGCACGTATGCGCGGCTATGTTTTTAAATGCGCAACTTATTTTGCAATAGCATTACTTACTTCCCAACGCGATGATACTGCGCTGCAGTGAGCTTTGCTTGAGATTAAACAACAAAGTTTTTGCAGCTACGAGAAATTTACGAATCCGGTTATTATAATATTTATTATAAAGAAATGTACTTTCTGAGAAAAAAATATCTCAAACGAATTCGAAAACTCAAGATGACGAAGTTACGAATACATATTGCACTCTCATATTTATACTCATTACTATTCGTAAACAAACATTGAAATACATCGCGGATATTTCTAAACGCTTGAATAATTTATTTTACAAGACACAATCCCGCAACGAAAATTACACCGACTACTGCCTTTCTGAGGCGATTACAAACAGCTATAAAAACAAAAACATAACCCCTCACTCACTACATACTGGGGCAAAATAAACTCTACAACCCAAATAATAGAGTTCAATTTATAATAGAAACTTATGTTAATAGCCCGTCCACAGGTGATCCAAGCATCTGCTTGGTTATTTTGTGAAAATATAAAGTTTTTCCCCAATAAATAATGCAACGTTACTTTGAAAGCGAAAGGTATGGAAATACGAGTAACTAGTGTGTACGTGAAATATATGGGTATACTGTATTTTTGTTAGAGAATTATTTTAGGGATAATTCATCCGGCAAGATAATGTTTGTACAAGTTATGAAAACATTTGGGGATGTGGTGTCTGTAATCCACCAGATGTGACTAAAGAAACAAAAAAGCTATACCTACATTGATATGATAGATTATGTGGAATAAAAAAGTCACATATGATTATCTTTTATAAAGGATGGGAATGAAACGAAAATACTGTGTCAGGATTTAAGCGCATGCGTGGTGATGTAATGTGATCGCAACTCAACTACTTTTTTTGTAGTTTTTTAAGGCTTTTTTATCTCTACTACCATGTTTTGAAAACGGAAATATATCATATTTTTGAACTGGGGACGGTTATTTAATAATAGACTGAGTCGTATTATAATTCTTAATGATTGTAAACAAAACGGACTATAAAAAAACAATAGAACATTTTATAGTTTCTAATAATAACTAAGTGAAATTCACCACAATTTTACCTAAACTTGATAATATATATTTTCAGTAATTTCATAGTACCTGCCCCCTTACCATGAACTTAGACGAAGCGAGACACCGCATTACACTGCACGTAACGGCGTCTCGCTTCCACATCGTAAACTGTCCTGCTTTAAGAGTTCATGGTAAGGGGGCTAAAGTATTAAGGGACCCCTACCGTTGTTTTCTACATCCGAGTATGACTGCAAGAAGATTTTCGCATTGATAAAACAATCTTTAAAATAAGTCAAATGCTTTAAAAACAGTAATACGCTTCTGGTTCTACACGTAAAGAAACATATGATCCAAAACTGTTTACCGATGAATAATAGTAAGTTAATACAAGTGCTTTTAAACATAACCTGTCCAATGCTGCTTATACATTTTAACACGTATTAAAACGCAAGGCAAAGCAGCAACTTTTCCAATATCATCGATTCAACTCGAACCAACTTCACAGCACATAAAAATATTCACGTGTAACCGTCCTCGTCGCGCTCACAAACAAAGTAATATCAAGACGTAAGATACTTACCGTCTACTACGAGGATTATCCTCAACTTGACTTAGATATTTTGATGTTTTAGCAACGAAATTGGTTTTTCCCTTCAGCAAAGAAAACCCATTATCGTTGCTGTGGAAGCCGTCTCGTTACCGCGTATCTAATTTGGGATCATCCAGATTTCTCTTTCTTTGCCCTTAGGTGTGAGATTGACAGCAGTGTAAGTAGGGATTTGTACAGTATAATGGTGAGTTCAAGGGTGTGCTGACTCGCACGATAATGGTGTATGATGGGCCTGTGAAGGCTGACATTGTGGGCCTGAATCGGTTTAAAATTGTGTGCTCGCACGCTTTCGAGAACGTTGATCGAATAAAATCTAGGTCGATCGGATAGAGCTATCTCTTATGGAATAGATGCTACAATCTGATATAGGTCACGTGTTTTCCGTCTGAGAAAACACTAAGTGTATTTAGCTGTTTATCTCCCACACAGATTGTACTCCTAAGTGAACAAAGGGAACAGATACAGATGGTGTATCTGTTTAAAAGCAATTGTTATTACCTCTAAACTTATATAATCATTATGAAACTCGTACTATAATATTTTGAGACAAAAATGAAATTCTAGCTACATACTTGAATTAATTTACTCGCAGAATACCTTTCAACAAAAAACCAGGCAGGCAAAACACCAAATCCCTGTCATAAAGCACCAAAAATTAAGACATTAGTTACACTCACCAAAATATGCCTCTGGTGTTGAAATAAAATTTGCAAATTGATTACTGGCATCATTCACGAGGCAACAAATGTTTTGTCACACACACGCGTATAGGGGTGCATTGTGTCTGGCAGGCGTAATGATGCATTTGGCGATGCACCCGCCAGCCGGGCGTGGGGGATGCTTTGTGACGTGTCGCGTACGTTTAGGGACACTTTTTGGAAGCCTATAATGTGGTTAGACGTTTAGATAAAATTTGGTTGGGAATGGGAATATTGCTGACAATTTTATTATACCTACATAGTACATACACTTGTATTACAGATTTTAAGTATGCAAACCAGTGTCTAATAACGATGGCTGTGTATTTTAGAGTTACCAGTTTGTTCTAGACCTTGCAGCTTCGAGATAGCTGCTTAGTTTTTATAAGAAATCAGAAGTAATATCCTCTTAAATAATATTGTTCGCTTATTTGTTAACTCATTTATTTATTTCCTCTCAATTTAAAATGTTCATTCAAAAACAAACTTTAGCGATTCTTTTGTAACCTCTAGTTAATTAGAACAAAAATGTCTTCCAGAAGAATTCCCTAACAGACAAAGAAAATGTCTCTTTGATCTATTTCGTACAATGTTATCACGTTGTTACTTTTGTCGTAGACACTTACTCGCGATTTCAACAAGTTTCAATTAAATCTTAAAAATCTAACAACGTTATTACATTTACTAAAGGATATTGCGACAATATTCTCGGGAATCTCTTGTAATTTAATTTATTTGTTTTATTTTGTCTCTCCCATTCTACTTTTGTGTATAAAGTTATAAGATTAACTCAATTTTTGGGGCAGGAGTATTCTTTTGTGATAAAAAAAGTAAAATATATATCTGGGCACTGCTGAGAGTTTTAATGGAATTTTGGTGAAGCGAAGTACGCAAATCGGTTTTTATTGTTCCATGAATTATGTATAGGTTTAAGCTTTACAATATATGGACGTTGGAAAGAATGAATTGAATATTTTTATGCCAGAATACGTTCGGGACTCAAAAGTTTTATCGAGAAGTATTATGATGAATAAGTTATTTGGTATTATGAAAAAAGCTTTGCTAAGAAACTTGTTACGAGGGAAGAGGACTGAACTACAGAAACGGGAACTGGGACAAGCACAAGTCTGTGAACGAACGTTGCTAAATATAGCATGTTAACTTAGTTGTTCCTGGGTTCTTTAGAATAATAATTACCTATCTTTTACAAAAATTCATTACAGCTACTTTACGTACGGATTACCTATATTGAAAACAAAAAGCTCTTCTGACTATACTACATTTATAGGTATTATGTATAAAACACAAAAGCAAACGCCAATTAATTAAACCAGTGGGTACCTATTCGCTGGGAAATCTTATCCAAGCTATTATAAATTATTATTTATAAACACAAAACCCAAACGTTAAGAATACGAAGCTTAATTAACTCATCAATACACGTTTTCTTTGAAAACACCATCGAGAAGCAAGGGTTCTTTAGGTATACCACGAACAGGCTGTAAGTGTCTGAGAGTTTGGGACAAGTTACTAGCGTTACGTTCAAATATTATATGATTGGGAATTTAAATAGTCAACACGAATCGGATTGTCTTAGACACTATAAAGTTAGAACTTTGAAAACTTATTTATGAGTAAGATATTTGAATATATTACGCAAAATTAATTCAATTATATTTAATTAAATAAAAGTGTGGGAAAAACATGACGCAAAATGGCATTGGTTAGGGTTTTGTGTCAGAGCAATGGGGAGGCCTTTGCCCAGCAGTGAGAAACTGAACAAGCTACATAGAAAAAAAGTTCGTCGGATAATCTAATTAGCGCAGTGATAAACGAATGGGCTGCTGCAATAAAAGTTGCGGGTTCGATTCCCGCTCGAGACAAAAAATTGTGCGATCCATAGATGCTTGTCGCAAATCTAGGTGTTAGTAAGTGATGCTTCATGTTTGTGAAACACACCCACAAAACAAGGGAAATGCCCTGTACCTGACAACGTTATTTGATAAATAATAGTTCATTATCCATATACATAATGAAACTCAACTCAAAGTTGACAATGAAGTGGTTCGTCTGGATTCAAATGAAGCAGCAGATAAAAAGTTGTTTACAAATTCCAATTTAAATTCTTTTAACAAAATAAAAGAAGGCTGGTCCCCTCAGTAAAGAAGAAGGAAATAAGAATGACACGATCAATGAGTTTAAGTTATCCGCTGCCTTTCCTATCTTGTAACCAAACAGGAGCGATTCCCCGGGCGGGCGCTTACTAGAGATCCCACCGCCTTATCATGGCCCCGCAGGCATTGCGGGCCTCACCGTATTTTTGTTAACAACTTCTTTTCAGAAATTTTTACTTGACGTACTACATTGTGAAGATGGAATTTGATTTTGTTGTTATCGCCTGCCAACGACTAGTAAGTTTCGGCGAGGTGAGTCTTATTTGTGTCACATGTTTAGGTGCTCTACGGTTTTTCGCCGAGTACGAAGCACTATTGTACTTACTTCTTTCGTAACTTGGTCTAAGTTAGCACTTGTTTTTTGTAAAACTATTTTCTTCATGAGATCCGTCGGGAAGTTTCTGAGTATGTATGCTAAGGCTTGTACCGTAGGGTATATGCATGTTTTTACTATACACTGATAGCTAAAGTCTTATAGGATCTTATATGATATTTTGTATATTGAAAGTCCTGTTTACTCATTACATATACTTCTTTACTTGTTATACCCTAGTATCATCTAAACTGATAATTTAATTTTAGTGGCATTAAGTAGGCAGTGTAATCAATTACTTATAGGCTTTTATACCTATTTGTAGGTCATATAACATTGTGACCTGAACGATCCCTGAATCCGTGACCTGATTCATGTCAATAAACTTATAACATTCTTAGTCACCGATAATTAATTATTTAATTGTAATTACCATTTATAACGAACAAAGTTTCATTCTTTAATATCACACAATAAAAACTACTTTGTTACAGCAACTAAAAAGGTATTTCGTAAGTATCTGAATTAAATAAGGCCCGTTCTAATTAACGTGGAATATTTTGTTCTAATTATCAACATGAAATAACAGAAAGCTCATTTACATTCCCGTGTATTTTTCTATCTCTGTAAGTAATTAAATGTCGCCTCGTAAGCTAGATTATGAAAATAATTTGGATACTTACGTTAATATTATTAAATAGGTACAATTAAATGTAAAATGTAAGATTGTAAAAATGGATTTTCAAAAAATTAATAAACATAAACAATTATTGAATTAAACACACACACAGAACTGGGTCAATATTGTGGTTACAATAGATTTGTGATCAATATATATTTCGATAATAATCTGAGAGCTAATAATGACCTCCCCATTAAACAACGTCAACAACTTTTGAAATGTTCTTAATTTATTTAGATCCTGCCGTTGCCTGTCAGTTCTAGATTCATTCAAAACCACTGGACGTAAACTATGCTTAGACAAAGGATGTTTCAGAGTGAATCATGTCTGGCATGGACGGGATGTGCACTATCGACAAGCCGAAGATGTGGGAAACGTTCCCTACAGTCTTCTACCCCAACCAATATTTTCATTTAAGTTTGAAAATTGCTAGCGCTCGCCCGCGCAACTCGCAAATTGTACTGGAATAGGGATCGATAATAGGATTGTAGGTGCGATTTTCTTTTGCCAAGATGACTGGAGTGTAAATCTTTCTGATAGAAAAATTTCGGAAATTGTCCTGGAGATTTATCGCCGCTCCCGCCGACGTTGTCGCGTGTGCTACGGTAAATTGTCTTTTGATATTACCCTGACATTGGATGGGTTATGGAGTTAGTACGTAAAGATGAGGGAAAGGTGTCTTTACTCTTTGTTACAGTTTCGAATTTCAATAATATTGACTATAATGGCTAAGGATACGATGTTGAATATTGTTGATGTGCGAAATTTGTTGGTACTTTGTCATAAATAGTAATATTCTTGTATTTATATGGTTATTTTAAACCAATATAATAAATAAATATCATTTAAGAATCACTTAAATATTTACAAAAAATATACAAATTACGATAATGGTTTGTAATGAGGTTCAATTATACTAAATACTCTCGTAAATGTCACATATTGTCATTCTTTTTAACAAATAGGTAGTATTTGTATAGTTTGATGATCCTCTGAATAGCCTTAGAATAATATAATATATTATATTGTAAATATGTGGTGTGTATCATCGTAATATTAATTATTTACGGATCAGCCTATCTTTTAGCATAATTAATATCTAATTAGTAATATAGTAACATACAAATGCTTTAAATTAATATTAATGGTTTTCATAAATTGATACAAATAAATATAAAACAAAATAAAAACATCGATAAACAATTCTAAGAAAATAAATTAAACACGTTTACTTCAATCCCGAATATTCAAGTGCTTTCTAAACCTTTCAAACTCAAGATTATTACGTTCCCAGCCTTTGAGCCGTCAGAGGCAAAAAAGATTTACATAAAAAGAAACTTCCAGTCTCCTAAATTATGATTCAATTAGTATTAAAGGATTGGTCTCTCAAAGGACTCGTACTTTTTCGGGTCTGGCGACTCGGTACCGAACTCCTTTGTGCTTTCGACCAAACTAAGAAGGTTGTAGCTTTGTGCCATGGTTTGTTGCATAAAGCTTTTGGTACAAATTACAAGCGGATTTATCTGTAAGACAGCGATATGACAGCTCGTGCCAAGGAACATAATGAATTGATTTTCTTTCTTATGTCAACGTATAAGTATCCCTCAGGGATAAAACTTAGGGCCGCTAGTAAATGTTATGTCGACGATATCCGCTTAAATCTTGTACACGGGTCACACAAACGTAGTAAAAGATTTCAGTTCATTACGCATTACAGTATTTCTTTCTTCGTCTCTCGTTTTCGGGTGAATTTTTACGCTCAATGTACTGTGAAAATCTACTCTACTGTCGTCTTTTAGGCACAAAATCCTTTGTAATATACTTTTAATCGTTTATTTTAGTAATCCAGCGATATCCCAAATACATTTGTAAGTAGCGATTGTATCAAAAGCATGGCCATAAAAGTATTGTAAATATACGACGGACCAATGTATTTTTATTCCCTTTGAAATATATAAGGTACCTACAGTCTTACTTACATGGCCTTCTTTTTTCTTGGAGGTGTAATGATGGTGTCGGATCAAAGCCTTTTTCCAAAATAAGTGTGTTATTTTTTACTTGAGAGGGGAAACACGACGAACATTTCATTTTTATTTTAGATCACATAAAACCCAAGCCTGCGTTTGTCACAACTAATACTAGGTATTTGTTTGACTAACCCTCCGAGATGCTCGGATTAAGTGACGAATTATATAATTTTTTTCAGCTCGTCACAACCTCGCGATTATTCCGCTCCGTTCGTGAGTTTGAGATATTCGTCTTGAGGATTAAGGGATGTCTTGAGCGAACGAAATTTCACAGTATCCCCTTGATGGATGAATACGGAAACATTAATTCCGCAATTTTGGGTGTAAAATAGTGAACGATGCGCGACGCGGCGCGGTGCTCTAGCTAATAATGTTATACTCTTTCCGTCTATTCTTATACGTTTACTAGTAGATTAATGATCCTTCGTAACACTCATTCCACATTTGTTTTGTTAAGTCCGACTCGGCGCGATCATTAAAACAGGACGGCACCATATGGAAATTTAAAAAGGCATTCATTCATTAAACAAACACACATAAAATTTAACGAAGCGCTGCCATATTCGTTAACGAATTTCCGGCTTTCATTATGATTATCCCACGGTTACTGAAACACTATGCATATGCATCTCTTTCTACTGCAGTAGTTGGGATTACGCGAGAGCGGGATAAATATTGGTTTGTGATTCGAAAAATAACCGAGATCCATCTATCGCTCGGCGATTCGTCACAAGCATGCGTTTAATGGCGGCAATTAAAGGCGACATTCGGTAGGTTTACCGAAATATCGCGACATAAAAACGTCATTGTTACCGCGTATCAAATTGTTTAACACATTCGCTGGGCGAGATCACATTTACGACTTGTCGCCTGTTTATGACGGCTATTCGAGCGATTTGTGATACGCCATCGTTTTGAAGCATAGTCTCAGTTCGTTGATTGGTCTCGGTTGCCTGTATTTAAGTTTTAAGATTAACGTTTATTAAAATAGAGAAAGTTTATTTTGTAATAACTCGATGGTTAACAACTACCTTTCTGCTAGTTAAGACTGTCTAGAAAAGTAATTACAGTTTTAAAATTAAAATTTATTGTGAGTTAATAAAGTATTATGAAAGTGTGGTATTACGTTCTGGTTAATTGTGTATGTTTTTGCATTGATTTACCTTTATTATTGTTCATCAATATTCATATTTTAAAGTACATTTAATACTTACATAATAATTATAGGTACTTAAGAGTTAACTGTCCATTCAAGTGACCGCTACACATAAACTACATCTTGTTATTTATGTTAATGTTCCTCCGTTTCGTACAACAGAAAAACGTTAAATAGCATCGTATCACTTAGTTTAATTAACGGGTGGAAATGAACTCGAGTGACACAGGACGACCCAAATTAAAGATGAAACGTTACATCCATTACGTACGGACAAATTATCACGGAATTACGTGAAAGCAAAACACAGGCGGAATAAATTCAACACCACAAACAAAGGTCCAAGCGCAGACCGCGAAACGACAAATGTTGTACTAAACGACAAATAAAAGCTGCGATAGTTTAAATTAAATTGGGACCCCAAAAACTGTATGTAAACAAACATCGGACCCAAAATTTCAACTGGAAAGTTTTGAGGGACGAAAGTGAAACATTGAAAACACGCGGTGGGTATCGGAAACGTTCGTTAGTAATTTGTATTTACAAGTTATAACTAACGCTATTGGAAGCAACACGTAAACAGTTTACGTGGAACAGGGGAATGTAAATGTTAGACTATTTGGACAATTTGTGAGGTGGACGTTAGAAAGTTTGGTAGATAGGCCGACCCGGGGTTATTGAAATCGAGTTTCAATGAACTTAGAGCATAAGTCAAAAGTTTTATAGTAACTTTTATAATAGATGCCTTATTATTATTTTTGTCAGTCAGTCTCGATAGTAAAAAAAATCTACATCACTACAGCAAAATAAAGATTAATCGTACTAAAGGCATCAAAAATCATACCGAAATGAACAATCCGCATTTTGAATACATTCAGAGGCCTCTATAAATAAGAGAATTTAAGTTGTAAAATAAATATCAACTCTACTACATTTACAGTATTCAATGGAAGTACAGTTACATAAAAAGCACAGTTAACTACGTTTTTTAATAGCACTCGAACCGAACAGATAATCCCTAGAACTTACGTGGCTCAGAATAAAATACCAAATAACGTCGACCCACAAACGCGGTCGATTCAAATCACACCGAGGGAATTCCAATTAAATTGCATTTCAATGAAATCTAGAACGATTATAGAATCCAATGGTTGGCAAATTAAAACCGGAACTCCCTAGGATTTCCTGTTCAATTTTCATGGAGCACGACACGATAAAAATCCATTAGGAAACCGTCGCGAGAGGCCTCTGTGACACAGTGCTTTGCTAAATGAATTTAGGGGACCGCTGGAAGCGATATTAACGGGGAAAAATTAAAAATCTTACGTCAAAAATTCCAACATTTTAGCTAAAATATTTTAATTAAATCCACTGAAAGTTCACGCATGCAGAACAACTTTATGAAGTGCTTTGTAAACTCGATGTTTATAAGTAAGGGGCTAAAAGCAAAACATTGGTCCATAATACTCGTAGTCAAAATGCTTTGCAAACTGATACCACAGTCTATAAAATATTGTCCTAATCTAGTCCAAGCCGTGTTTAAAATATAAATATCGTTTCCAGTGTCACGGGTCGATATCTATGACTGGCATAATGCGATTCCGTAGCAATCACATGCTTCATTTTGCATTCCAGCAAACACTTTTACCGCGGTATCCCCGCAGCCTCTATCACGGAACCGGGTAGCCCCTCGGCTTCACCGTTTAAATTCTAATAAATAACGTACGTATCATCTGCTAGAGTTTAAAAAGTTGCATCACGTGATTTCTGGAGTAATTCTTGACCTCTTTTTAGTTTTGTAATCCATAAAACTTTAGTACATTTTTATCTAATTCATAACCCTAATTGTCGACAAAACGACATTTTCGGAAACCCTACATTCTTGTACTTGTAATATAACATTTAGTTACTAAGAAAATTCATTAAGAATCCAGAAGAAGTAGGTGAAACAAAACATTACGTAAGCCTTTGGAAGAACTGACGCTAATTGCTTTCGACACATTAAATGTAACTTAAACCGTTACTCAAGCATTAGATTACTTCACCACGTGGAGATCCCACACGAACAAAAAGTTAAAGAGTAATAGCAGTCATGTTATTACGTCCTTAAGCAAGCGAGATTTAAGATGGTATGAAGCTAACAGCAATATCACTGTAACAAAGTTTACTTATAGTAGGTAATATACATAAATGAAATAAGATTACTCCACAGGGTTACCACTGATAGCACACATTATTTGATCTATTCGTGTCACTAGTTTACTATGTAAGACTATAGCCGACTATATTTGTACGTTCCCGTTGAAAAAAGCAGTCTTTATGATAATCTACTAAATACTAAATTCAATTTAAATACTTTCAGCCGTTTTTGCGTGATTGAGTAACAAAATTTCACATTTATATTATAAGGGTTATTTATATTAGTATGGAAACTAGAGAGTTTCAGTTTTTAGCCTAACATTTTGGGACTGTGATTTTAGAGTTTAGACCTCACCGTTATGCAGTAGGGTGGAGTCCCGAGCGAGCGGCAACTCTGAGTCGGTGAGGGTTGCGTCGGACGCGTTGTCGGAAGCCGACGTGGGCGTAGCGGGAGCGGTCGGCGAGTCGGAGAGACCGCTGCGCGCACGCCGCCGCCCGCTTCCGCTGCTGGATCCGCTGCCGCTGCCCGAGCCGTACGGGTGCAGCCGGCCCAGGCCTGGGGAGGAATACCACGGTAAATATATGCTTCATAGGGATTTGTCACTTAACGACGAATATTTTGTGAAACATTGATAAATGAATGATTAAATCCTAGTATAATCCCTAATATGGTGGTCTTAACAAAGGACAGAAGAAGAGGATCAGACAAATACATACAAATACATACCTTTAAAGTGAACAAAACAGTCGCATCACAGGTTATATTTAGTTTAGTAGACGTCTTATCCCTGGGTTATATTGTGATACTCAGCAAGTAAATAACACAGGTCAATGGCTACTCAAGTTCATACTTCAAAATAAATCCTGATGAATTATGGAAAAGATTCATAAAGCAGAACACAAACAAAAGAATATCAATAACACATGAGAGAGAGAAAGACTTGAAACATCCAAAGAGAACATTTGAAGTAGACATTTCATACATACCCTGCATTACGGATAAATAAAGGAGATACTATCGACAATAAATAAAAGGAAAAGAAGCCGCATAACGAAGTCGGAAGGAAAGGACAAAAATAATTAGGAATAATATGGCTTCCGAACATGACAAAGAGTACAATAAGAATGCTTCGCGAAATGATTTTAATGTTGGGAATAAAAATAAGAAAATAAGAGGTAAACTTAGACGCGATGAAAGTATTGGATGTACTCTTTAAGGTATTAGGGTTTGTGATATTCTTACTTTCTGAGCCAAATATGGAAAATGTGTACGTATAAGCAATATCTAAGTACCTTCTAATCGTATAGTAGATTCAATGCGCACGTCGATAACTTTTGTTTATTTAGTGTCTTTCCAGTAATTTATTTTTTGGCATTAAATTAAACATTTACAGGTAAAATTCGCGTTTTAAAGTAATCGTATGAGATCATTAGGGAAAAAGTATCGGAAAGAAATAAACGGGCCGTGGAGGAAGTGCTCTTGAGAAGTAAAGAGGAAACTTTTTAATTTAACGCAAATATCCCGGGAGGCCCACTCAAAGGAGTGGAAGAAAATAAAATTTGTTTCGTAGTTTCGTCTCTGCCTCATTACTGGACTCGGGTTACTGAATACTGATTGCATCAAGACATCGGACTATCCTAGCTTTGATGTGTATAAAAGACTTTCGTATTACCGTAAGATATTGATTGTGCACTTTAAACAATATTTTGGTTACGGATAATAATGATTGAGCTTTATATTGTCCGTGTTTATTTAATTAAATTATTTTAGTTAACCTGTTTGTTGAACCTTTAATGGCTAAAGACACTCACGATATTATTTACAAAATGGCATCATAGCCTCTACAAAAGGATTTCATTTGTAATGCTAATTTAAATTACAGTCATTATGATAATATACGTTTTACGATTTATTGAAGATACATAGTTATTCTCTATATAAAATTTAAAATAAAAGATCTTGTCAAATTCTCAAAACCGTTAATTAAAGATAGCGACGGAACCCTTTGGACCAAATAAAAAGACAATGCGCTCGTTAGGCGAAAATTTTTGCCAAGTTCCCCCCACTCTCCTTGCTGTGGTAGAGGAGGCTAGATAAGAAATGCTAATTGAAAACGAGTTGCAAAGTAATGACTATGCATTTTTGGTTTTGGAAATATTTTGTTTTCAGAGGCACCTACAATTTCGAGCCTTTGGCATTTTGGGAATTAATGATTCTGTCTGAGATTATAATTTGAGAAGTATTAAATTTTAATAATGCAACGTAATAACTAAATTGCAGGTGAATAATGAGATACGAATTAGAATCAAAGTCAAAAAAGAACAAAATATTATGTCCAAGACTGAATAAATAAATGTTATGATTAAAATTATTTGAATTAAAAATGAAAGGATGCTGCAATGGTAAGGTATAGAGATCATTAGCGTCCACGTCTTGGAACATAACACTCAATAAATTCGCATCTCCGTACTCGGTAGTAAAACTACAACGACAGGTCACCACCCAACGTCGCAAGGGCAATGAACATTTCAAACTTTATTACAAACGTGTCACCTTTTATCTTTCAATCTTCTAATAAATTCTATGTTTTGTTAAACACGTTGGTTTTGCGTCTAGAACTCGATACAGAGTTATTTTAAATATGAATGACATTCGGTAGTACTCCCCTGATTGCACAACTTGGTACAAAATAATTTGTCATTTTGTTGCGATGAGTGATGACAATAGAAAGAAATGGATATGTCACTATTTATCTACTATACAACGTTAATTGGTAAAGCCGTAAACATTTAATTGTAAATATTCCAAACCATTCGTGAAATTTAATAACTTTAATCTCATTACATACCTTTGTACTTTTAATTAAATCAATATTGGATGTTTGCTGTTTGATCATTAATTCAACGTAACAGTCTATTGTTGAGTTTAATCACTCTATCTGACTTAATTGGCTATGTAAATTGCGTGTGAATATGTTAGGTCTATAATATTATCTCACGAAAAATGCCTTGTCTAAAGTATTGTAACACTACACTTAGATGTGATATATCACTGTATCACTTTAAAATCTATCCATTCACTGACTGAAAACACTGCACAAATCACGTTCGTCCTTCAGATAAAACGATGCGAAACTAATTCGCGCGTCGAAATCATGGATATTCTAGACTTCAGTACCATTGCGCGTAGGCGGTCGGGGACTAACATAAATAAAAATACTGTCTGTTTCCTCTTTCGGTGATAAAATAGATGATAAGAGGTCGGCGCAGGACGTCCGTGGTGATAACCGTTGACCGGTCACTTTTAATGAAACGAATATTGTTTTAAATGTAAAACAGCTTTGTTACTATAGTAATCAATGAACATTGAGTCATACTGATACCAAAAATAGTGACAGAAGCGGTATTCACGAATCAGAACACGTTAGTTGATGCAACGTTGGAAACGATTTCTAAATAAACATTTTTTTGACAGGACACACTTTGTATTTTGCAATAGACTGAGCTGTCGCTGATGTATTTATGGTTATTGATACCGTGTAAGCAAAGCGTAGCAGAAATATCAGACCATGACAGTTTTACACGGTAAAAATGTTGCACAAATAATGGCAATTTGCCAACGCATCTCGCTGCCCAGAAAATTACGTAAAATATTTTTAAATAACATGCTCTTAGTTGCAATACTTTGAATATTTATTACAATTGTAACAGTGATTCATAAACACTCGATTCCCAACTCCTCGCTAACTAATCCCCCACAGATTCAACTTCAAATTGGTATTACAATAAAAAATCTATACAGTGAAATAGTAAACTCATAAATATACAATTGGCGGTTTGCTTACCTAGCTGAAATACGTCTACTGCCCCAAAAAATACGCAAAAAACATATAGAATAAAACGCAAAATCCTCTTTCCGCACGTATTGTTGCCAGTTCGTTACTAGCAGAAAGGAAAACTACGATTTGAAGTCGACAAAGTCGCATAAACGAACTGACAAATCTCCTCCCTAGGGGGACACCAGTTACAATTGGTGCAAAAAAAGAGACATATAGACAATCGTTATTGCACACCCCTTGAGATCGTTGACGCCGCATATTGATTTATCGATAAACACAATTAGGGTTATCGAAATAAAGAAAATGCTAGAAATTTTACTATCATCATTACTAGTTGAAATGTATGTAAAGTTTTCAACGACGTCGGCCTCCGCATATTCATGCAGATATATATTATATGCTACTGCCAATAAAGTTTTGCCAAAAAGTACGGACTTATAAAATATGAAGCGAGCCGATTGCCAGTTATGAACACCTTAAAATTAAATAATGATGCTTTTTCAAATACCTATTGTTCTGTCACGGGTAAATACGAAGGTAGAAAGCAGCATCAATCAGTACGGTCTAGGGTTATCATTGGCACCATTGTAGTTCTTCACCGATGACAGATTTTCATACCATTAAATGTAATTGTCATAATCTGTGATCCCTTACAGGTATTTTACCTGACCTTTCTTTAATTTCATAATCCAGTACTATCATGAACAATCTCCTATCTTTAAAAGGTTAAGTTAAAAATGACAACAAAAGAGATTAACCATAAATATTTGAGCTAAAAATAAAAAGGTGTTTACGTAACGAGTGTACCAAAAATGTTACGTTTATTCATACGCCGTACGTTTCCACGTCACTCAAGATTCATTTCATTTGTCCAGAATTCTACACCCTTTTTTCCTTATGTAAATCAATATGACTTCCCAAAGTCCCTTCTTCAGATATAATATTCTATACACGGTGGCCCGCGTTAAGGCAAACGTAGAAATTTGTCACATGAGCGATGGTTCGCCTACGTGTTTCGTTGTCCAAATCCCAAATATAATCCGTCGCAGTTCAAATAAAACACACCTTTATTACTTTAAAGAGAAAAGCTTAAATCCAGCGCGGCGTCCTTCGGGGATTTCATATTTCATACGAGAGCGGACGTGGATTATCGTGCGAATTTATGTCTTAGCGTTCTAATCAAAAAGTACGCTTTCTGTCGACTCCTGAGTCCTCCACGTTTAGTGTTGTAGTTACGCAAAGTGAGACTGTATGATTTCATGCCAGTAAAAGTAAAGAAGGTTGACAAATAGGTCGGGCGTGCCGATGTTCAGTTTTATTAAAATTAAAATGTTCTATCGTGACATTAATAAAAAGCGCTAAGGTTTAGAATCGCTTGCGTATCGCCGTTTAAATTTACAACGGGAACACGGGGGATAAGCTGAACATTTTTATTATCATCGCGCTAGTTTATTGCGTCTCGAGTTTGAGCATTAGAAATAATCTTCAATATGGGGTGTATTATTTACATTTCTAAGATTAAGGTGTTCGAAAAAGGAAAATCGCGAGAGAATTCTTAATTACGATGTTTCCGTTAAATAAATAAATGCAGATCGAAAAAGGCGTTTCCAATATGAAGGGAAAGCGTTTGCGAAGGCGAAAATTTCTAAAAACAAAGCGAACAATAAATCTGTCGGTTTGGAGCAAAACAGCGGAGTCGAAGGGCCCGTCCACAGTCGTAACTCACTCCACGTACAATTTTACCGACAATTTATTCGACATGAACTGTACTTGTCAAACGCTGACGTTTGCGTATCGGAAGAATAAATGATAGACATAAAAGAGTGGCTGGAGACAACTGTGACTTAGATATTGTGGTCACGTAGGAGACGCGCCACGACGGAGGCGCAATCTTCGCGGAAAGAATTACATTTATCCAAAACATGGGAAAATCTTGAGTAATTCAATGCATATATTCGTTGAATAGAAGAATAGTTAGGGGAAAAGCTTTTGATATGTCTGATACAATGGCGCCTAATATTATTTATTTTGCGATAAAAAGAGAAAGAGAATATGAGTAACATATTCTGGGCGAAAACAAATTCTGCGTTGAGTTGATTTACTGATTGGATTTGGTGCGAAACTCTATAACTCCCGACAACAGCTTGTCTAATAAATTTTGGAACACTAGAATATATTTGAATAGATTTTTATTGTGCTTACTATGAGACACAACATAAAAAGTTTTTGTTCGTCAATAATGGTTTTTATTAGCAATACTAAAATAAAAGGCTTGTTTATTCCATTGAATGGGTTTTTAGGCGGTATAATGTTATCACGTGTAGGTATGTCTTTTACTTTAGACATAATCAGGGTCACTATTTATTGTCTTTTAGTTTGAGGCAGTTTAATTCTCTGGACTCTTCAAGTCAGAACGGCTGTACTTTGTATAAACTAGGCATTTTTCTTTGTAGCTGGTTGGAAGTCTCATGTTTACTAAATGTAAGGGAAGGTGGAGTGGAGAGGTAAATAAGGTTATTGTTAAAATAATAACTGCAAAAAGTAATGGAATGCAAGAAATATAGCTAAGCACATAATGTTTAGGTACTGGTACTACTTTAGGAATTCCAGTTGGTTTATTTTTAGGTAGG
Source organism: Abrostola triplasia (assembly GCA_946251915.1). Lineage (NCBI taxonomy): Eukaryota > Metazoa > Arthropoda > Insecta > Lepidoptera > Noctuidae > Abrostola > Abrostola triplasia. The sequence goes on from OX276426.1 coordinate 2,827,713, forward strand.
GCCGCGGCTGCCACGGTAATAGCACAAATTATATACACTTCTACAGACCATTTATAATCCATTGAGATCTCTCTGATGTTTACAGAAATATTCGAGTTTAGGAAGTCAAACAGTCGGCGATAGGTGGGTCTCTGAATCTGGTTAGATTTTCTTTATTATTAACCGGATGATTTCAAAATTTGGGGTAGAGACAGCTGTTGTAATCACAATTGAGCGATGACAGCTTATAGACCTCTAAATCCCAAACGTACAATCACAGCAATACACGCGATGATTGGGAGTCATCCGAAACTTAGATCCGAAAATCCCTACAGCGAGTGTTTGTTTTTGATTTTTGTCTAACGAGACAATGGGGAAATGATGAGCACTGTGCCGTACGTCGCCTTTGGGATTTCACCCCATACCCACCCTCGTGTTGCAACGTCAATCAAATGTAGACTTTATTTTGTTCGTATTACGGTTGGAATTTATATGAAGTGATTATGGAGTTGGGCTGTTTTTTTCCCAGCGTGGTCACATATGGCGTCGAACGGGCCACGCAGAGTGACGGCATGCCACTCGAGGGACCAGGATTGGCCTCCAGTGCTCCACGGGACATTCACTATGTCGTTGGACAGCGGAGTTGTGACGTGATTCAAAAATCAGGTGAATTTGCTGGTTGTACGGACTTTCTTTTTGTTGCTGTACTTTTAATTGCTGGCTACATAGTGTGTAGTTTATAATTACGGTTGTTGATAGTTATTCTGATCAATTTAAGTGTTTGGGAGCTTTGATTGGTTCAAGATTAAAATCTTGAAGCTTGCGATGTTAAACGCATTGAACTCAGATCGTTGCCTGCGAATTTATTAGATTTCTCAGTCACATACATTACAAATGAGGCATGTTGTAGGTGACAAAACTTGCTTCTGATTCATTGTGCGGATTCACAGAAAGATCTTATTCATAAATGCCCTATAGATCAAACAAATGTTTGTCCCGTACGGTGTTTGAACCCGCAACCCACTACAGCCGTCAAATCATAGGCCCTACTATGGGCTAGGCGCTATCGGATAGGCGCTACTCGGTCGTCAAATCTCATTTAGTTATTATTTGATATCTTATGTGAAATAATGCCCAAATAAATAGTTTTGCTGTCAAAAGTTGGTGACTGATGACCAAAAGATCTTAGGTTTGATTCCCAGGTCACACAAACCGTAACATGGTTTTCTTTCTAGTCATTCAACTGACATGTGTCAGCCATAATATATATAAATCACTCATCTCGCTATAACTAAACAGAATTTTATTCAATGGAAGGTGATATTACATCTCTGTCAAACTCTATAGTAATAGAAACGATGAAAATATAATACCACACAACAAACTTAATCCGCTGTTACTCAAAACAGGACTTTAAAACCAACACATACAACATAATTTAGTCTGTCAAATGATTTGTCACTCATTTCATAAGCCGTAATTATTAGCAGATTACAAGCACACCATGACATACGCAATTAGAACAACGAATCAATGAACTTATAAATTAATAGCACCAGTCAGTAAATTAGTGGATTAGTCAGTGCTAACCGAAAATCGATGGGATACATTCATGTATCGCTAATTAGACGGTTCTTGTTTACCTTTGTAATGATCTGACATCAAAGTGATGCTGAGGCGCCCCTGTGTCAGTCACGTATAAATAGGAAGGCAGTAATACAAGTTCGTTGGAAAGGTGTCTGTGATGAGTGTGTGGTACAGAGTGCGGCTATGTTTGCGAGCTTTTGCGCTCTATTTTCAAATATCTTCTTAGAGGTTGGAGTTTCATCATAGTTAACGATTTCTTACAGATGTTCTAGGATATCATTGTTACGTAACGTAACTGATATAGAAGTATTATTAAATATAACAATAATAGACTGAAGTGTAATAAATAAATTAGTATTCACCGGTATTTAACCAATACCTATAATAACACTAACATTAATGCTGATTTTTATTCAGGTCTCGTTATAATCATATTAACAATTAAATTGGTTTACCTCAAACCGAAAACTTTGCATACACAATACAATACCGACTACCTCATTGGTGCAGTGGATAAGAGATTTAACTGCTGCTCTAGGGGTTGCAGGTTCAATTCTCGCAAGGGACAAAAATTGAGTGAACTGTAGTTTCTTGTTCGGAATCTAGCTGTTTGTGTATGTGATATTTCAGGTTTGTGAAACGCACCTACGATACAGGAAAAATTCCTAGTGTGGGTGCGATGTTAAAAAAACGTAATACCGTAAAGTTTTCAGTGAGAAGACAATACTGTAAAATTGTTTGATCTTGGTATAGTTTTAAATTCAGCAACAGTTATTTTTTTAGAGCACACAAATTCATCAAATTCAACTAGTTCATTTACAATACTCCTGAGCCACATAATACAGATATACAGCATCTAGTTCTAGCTATCGCAGTGAAAATGAGTGAGAACCCATCAATATCGAGTGCGTGGACATCGCATAAAATATGCATACATATGCATAAAATTACAGTCCACACGCGACCCCTAAAACCACCGCTATAACCCATTTCTGTCACTCAACTAATACTATTTGTGGTACGTGATAAACAGCTGATGAATTTTGTATTTTCAAAGTTTGTTTCAAAGTTCAGTAGAATATTTCTAGCGCGTGGTTTCCTGCGAAGAATAGCTCATATCTGCCCACCTTGCGGTTGTATTTTGGAAGTAGGATTGTAAGGAACTTTTCTCGTATGTTGATAGAACACAGTAGTCACTTGTAAGATTGATGTAGAAGATTAATTGTAACTGATATATTTTATATAGCATTACTTTGGCTGCCTCATTGGCGTAGTGGCTAGGCGATTGGACTACTGGGCTAAGGGTTGCGGGTCCTATTTCTGCACAGGGCAAAAATTTGTGCGAACCGCAGATGTTTGCTCCAAGTCTGGCTGTATGTGTATGTGTTATTTCATGTTTATGAGCTGCACCTACGATATAGGAAAAAATCTTAGAGTGTAGCGACGTTTAAACAAATACTGGTAAACTAAAGCTTTATAGACACAAGGCTACTGAGTAGTTTGGCTTAATAATCTAGTAATTTTTTATCTATAGTTGAGTAGAGGGTTTTATTCATTGTCCGCAAGATAGACTGTCAAACAATACTGTGACTTACGTTTATGATAGGCTAAACAAGCGTCTATTGTTTTATTTTTAACGATTACCGGCTGTGTGACTAATGCAACGGGGAGCATGAGCGTGGCGTAATTTTATAATTACGTTCCGGCGTAATTGGTTTATTATAGAAAAATCCCAACCTTGTTTGCATATCAGCCAGCAATTCCTACGAATGACACACTAGGGAGTAATCCAAACTTGTTCTACTGAATCTGTCTGTTACCGTTCAAGTAACTGGCGTATCGCGAACTCAAACTTAGTGATTTATTTACGTTGCTACCGTATTGATCGACTGTATGAAGGTACATTTAGGGAGAAACGGGGTCAAGTGGATAGAATACACTCCATGTCATTTTGTTTGTTTTACACGAGCAAATAATCTTGCGAGATTTGATTGAGTTGTACGGAGGGTGAGGATATTTGATGTCTTTGAATGGCTGGCTTTAAAATACACATTTTGTGTTATAAGACGTCGGTTGATTGAAGTTCAAAGAAATGGATCTGATAGAGATATCCCCTTTCTACCCGTGGGTGCTGTGGAGATCCACTAAGGAGTTATAGAAGAGGATAGGCAGTAATACCCTGCGTGTTAAGTCTCAATTTACTAGTATATACCAGAGGTGTTTTAGAACAGTCTCATGTAATTGGGAGGTACTATTGAATCTTCAACTGTTTTAACTTTGTCTGTTACTCTCTTATCATACCGTCATGAATTAAACTCCGTATTAGGTCCATCTCTATTCTTTGACATGCAGATGTATTTTTTTTTTAAGAAAAAAGGGGTTTAAGTTTATTTAAAACCACAGCTTAAAAAAGGTGCAAATGAGGTAACCATAGAAACTCTTTTTACTTTCAACTTATATCACCTTACATTAAAAAACAATCTAATGTAGATTAGTCTGATTTAAGAGGTAGGTAAGCCCTCTCGCATATAAATAAAATTGATTTCTCATATCAATGATATCCGTAGTACTCTTTTGGGAACACGAGCGGAACGGTTGCGATCTTGAACTGGAAGAAAAATTACATCAGCTGTCTGTGCGCGCGCAACTGCTGTGCGTAAAGGGCTATCTACATCAACGTATCATGCGATGATCTGGTCACTAGTTTGTAATGTTCTTATAGCAAAGCAGAGAACAGTAATATACAAAACAATAGCATATGTTTTCAGTCGTTAATAGAGACGAAAAATTAATTATTAATGGACTTAAAATATTACTAATGTTTGCTAGTGCAAGGTGAATAGCTTCTTGAAACGTCTTCTAACAATTGAAAGTGTGGTTTGTTCGAATTTTAATTAATAAGCACGCTATAAAACTAAGACAGCAGTTATAATTAGGGCACGTTTAATAACAAACATAATACTGTATGTATGGACCTTATACAATTCATAAAGGAACGCCATTAGTCATATTTTTTAAAGTCGTATAGAAGACGATGGAACTATGAAGTCTGCACATAATTCATACGAAGTAGATCTAATACATTGTCAACACTTGGCTTCCACATAATACAGTCTTATCGATTCTGATTATGAATTGAGAGCACTTTCAATTTCATCATAATTACATTAATTACTAGAGCATCGCTAATGATGCGGCGACAGCGCATATGCACGCACATATGCGCATATGGATGTGTATGCAGTGATGGATTGTAACTAGCTTAATTACGTGCATATTGAGTCTACATTAGTTGACATATACAGCAAGTATAAGAAGATATTATGAGATAGTGTTAGTGTACCTCCTACTGGATGTTGTCATTACAAGCATTTATTTATTACATATATATTTTTATTTAGTCTCGTGCAGTTACTTGTTATGCTGATTCTAGGTAAGTTAATCCAAGGTGATACTTTTTAATGTATTTTTTTTAACTTAGCGTTCAATTTTTCTAACGTGAACGGATGCAATTGCGTACTATCACCTCTTAGTTGCTGGTTTTTGGTGAGACTCAGTATCTAAAACAAAACTGAATCGATTTTGTCGTTATTTGTGTTTTAAATTTTCATATTTGCATTTCAAACTCGCCAGTTTCTATAGAACTTTACAAGTTTAAATTCTATAATATATATTTGTAATTGTAAGAAAAAATATCATCGCATTTATATCAGACAGACACGTATTACTGCGGATGCACGGTGGGGAGGGAAAAGGAATTGGTGCAAAGCGCCTCGTCTATTTCCCAGCTTTAACACTAGCTCGCGGTAAGTTGCGAGCGGAGATGAGTTCTGTATTATCATATTTTTATGCTCTACTTTAAACGATTATTTATTTGTCAAAGAAAATGGCTAGACTTGGTTTGATATTCTTGCTGTTAAATGCAAAAGTTAGTGCGTCCGTATGCTTATCACATCGCGACACCACCGAAGCTATCGCAATAAAAGACATGGACAATGGACATTACTTGAAATCTATTATTATAATGACATTAGTATAGAATGGCGTAGTAAAGTGCACGTGGGCGAAGTCTTCAGCAGATGCTTCTACGAAATGTTAAAATAGATATTGTCACCAACTAAAATCTTTCTATAAGTCAATTCAAACTGCGGAAATAACGCAACAAAAACTCCCGACTTTATACGTTCACTAATCATTGTTCGAGAACTTTCGCTAGTCGCTGTCCAATTGATAGACGACAAAGAAAGATAATTGTCCGCAAAAAGACGTCCGACAAGCCCTAATCACAATTAGGAAGACACCAATAAATAATTCAAATTAAAGGCGAAACTAACTAACTATCGAACTGCAGGACCGGAGGTAAATAATTGAAGTAATTGTTGGGTCAAATCGGGTCAATTAATCATCGGACGCGGTCCAAAGCCGCATTACCAATTTATAAGCCGACCAAAATACTCTATAACGTTTGAAACGCAAGCATTTGGTTTGTTCTCTACAATTTTGGTCCTAACAATGTACCTGATTTTAGGCTAATAAATATTTATGCTGGACTAGCAAGCTGTCACGCTGTGAATTACGAGATGTGTAGTTATGTTGATGAATGAGAGTTCGGGAGTGTAGCGCGGCCCGCTTGGGATACGGTGATGGCGGGAGATCGAAAGGTTATGAGTTCGATACACTGCTGTTGCACTTTATACCCAGTCCTTATATTATTTGTTGTGGGTACATTTTTTTTATTTGTAGGTCTTACTAAAGTTTTGTTGTTATCGAATCGAAACAATTCTACTGACATTGCATGTGGCAATTTTGTTTCTTTGAGAGTTATTCTAATACACTACTAAAAGTTGGTGAACGTTAACAGAATTTTGCGAAGAAAATGTTAATAAAATAATCTCCTTGAGATAATCTGGATAATGGAAAGTAAGTGATTTAACGCCTCGCCATATCCGCCCAAGACCCCATAAAAAGTGATAAGTAACGTGGGCCACCATAAAGCCGTGGATTCCTCCCGTGGGGCACGGCACTTAAGTGTCAATATCATAACGACGATACACAACGAGGGCGGGTTGCGTTGGCGGTACGATAAAATCATAGAAAAAATTCTGGCCCACCTAAATAGATCAGAGAAAATGTCTTGATAAATACCTTTCATAGATTAAAATAGGGTACCTATTGATGTAATGGTTACAGCACAGCGTGGGTGATCCGGTTTAAGGGCCTTTATTTAATTTTGAGAGATTAAGTTGATATATTTGTTGAACTAATTCTGCTTAAAAGAGACCTTTATTAAACCCGCCATCAACTATTTAAGTATTAAAGGTACTGAAAGCGAATAATAAAAACGACCACAGATCTTAATACCCTTCGAAACGTAATATTACTGGCATGACAGAAATAGTGACAGCAAAAAAAACTACTACTTATCGTTCTAAATTCAAATGCGACGAAAAACTCATAAATATTATATCATTCGAGAGTGCAGTATACTCTTAAAAGCGCTCTAAAAAACCTTTGTCCCGTTTCAAACAATAAACCGAAATATCCGAGTGACTAGAGACGGGACATTCGAATGCAGTAAACTTTATCTTAATGTCTCTATACAGTTTAAAAATATCCCGTCCATATGTTCGGCCTGCGTTCGACGGCACAACAGCGGCCGTTGTTTGTCGTCCCACTTTGTAATACGCGTATTGATGGCAGCATTTCATTGTTTTTTCCTTTTCACTTGAATATAGTACTACCTATACATTACATGAACAGAGAGCCACATAGAGCTGGCCGACGACAATGAAAAGGTTAGTTTAAAAATTGAGCGTCGAAAATCCGGACCGCCCCTATACGTTTCCGAACGGAACGTTTTGTAAATCTTTTGACATGTATCGTATTATTGAGAGTATTTTTTTAAAACATACCAGCTTATTTTAAATTTTAACCATGTTGTAATCACATATCGCCGTATTGCATTTCAATATTTGATGTTTATCAAAATATGTTTTGGTCTTTTAACTGTATTATTCGAATGAACAGATTTAAATTCCTATTATTTGTACCTACCTGTTGGTATATATTCACCAATGTGTTTGCGAAACGAAATTTTGATATCGTTTTCTTGCAAAATATTAGATATTTAATGGTCATTCCAACACGCCTACCACACCTTCCAGCCAGTGACAATGCAGGTAAGTTCAGCTTCCTATAATGGAACGCAACAAAACAATTGCACGTGCAAATATTCGTTTGCTTCCAAGATGTCATGTTACGAAATAGCAACTTCAGTTTGGTCTTAAAATGAACAGCAATATGAGAGTTGATGGTAGGCTCCCAGGACCTAAACTAACACGAACTGCTACACAATGAATATATTCAACTCCATTACAAACATTTCGATATGAACGTCAACCATACCAGCCGTATCTTACACATAAAATAGTCTAACAAATATCCCTATTACCATGTCAAGTACCTCCCATTTCCACATAACACCACGGTTGCCAGTGCATAGGCTAGGCCATAAAAGTAACGCACTGTCTTATCAAAATGCCACGGGAAATGTGATGGTATCGCGAACCATGGCTCCTAACAGGCAACAGGGGACTCATTCCATACCTTACACTTCACGTTTGAAATTCAAAATTTAAGCGTCTAGCGATGATGGTTTAAGTTGGGGAGAGATATGCTTATTGGGGAGCTAGAATAGCATATTTTCGCATATAAATGCACATTTATTATTGCAACAGACGTTTTATTATTGTGTGAATAGTAATTGCACTGTTGTTTATAATTCGTATTAATAAATTATTGCGGTTTGTGTTTACGATGGACAAATGAACAATGTTTTATATTAAAATAGCTTCGATACAGGATAACTGTGGTGCTTTTAGGAATTTATCAAGCAGTACCCATGTTAAATAGTTCAGGTAAGTTTTCAGTAGCACTTTTAGTACCACACGCACTGTTCAAAATAAAGCCCGATTTTATAATCGGTCAGCTTCGTATTTATTTACTCTTTGCATCAAATTGTAGAAGGGCAAGCACACCTGCCTAAATCTTAAAACTTAGGAGTATTTAATAAAACAAAATGAAGACATTTTCAAGCATTGGTTCATTGTTATTAAGAATCGTTCTCCATGATCTAATCTAAGTAGTACTGCATATTATAATCATATAAATACACTTAAGCAAAAAGTTAAATACCTAAGCCAAATCTACATTCATTGATGTTCGTTCGTGCAAGCTTTCAAAATGATTTTCGGAATCAATACACATATAATTGAATCGTTTACCAGGAAAGTGGGTGATTTGACGAATGTTTGAGTCCCAAAACGATTCTGTATCGATTGATAAAACATGATTTGAAGAGCGATAGAGAGATAATATATTTTTTTTATGTTTTATTTTATTATCTTTCGATAGTAAAGTTGCTCTTAAGGGTAAACTTTTCTCCCGAGCTTATTTCAACGACTTCTTTTAGTGTTTTTAGCTGTGCCTTAATTTATTTTAATTAAAAACTTCTTTGGAGCTGCAACGCTTTCTTTAGTCATATTATTTGTATGACGGTATAAGAAATGCTGAAGAACAGTCCTTGACATGTATTTATAACGTCCTAACGTTTGAAATAAATACAAATATTTTAATTACCTAAATTGGCGAACTATAAACTTCGAACAATCACAAATAAACCATTATATCGTTACAGGGTCAGGTAAAATAAAACATGGAAATGTATTTTTAATTTATCCCCTGCCTCCCACGATGCAAACTAAATAAAGCATCGAATGGAAATAACGACAGTGCGAATGCAAATTATTTAATCACCTCACCATGTACTGCGCAGGTCGGAATATGAATGAAAAGTAAAAAGTAACCAAACAAAAATATCGGCGACAGAGACGAAGTTTCAACAATTATGCTGTTTTATTAATTATTTCGTGTTCGAGGAAAACTGTTGGGAAAAACGGGTTCAAAAGGTAATGTTGTATTTTATCCTATTTGTGAAAGGTCTTTGAAAAAACGTATAAACAGACCCAGAGCTCTTGGCATTTATACGATATACAATCAATGTATTACGGATATTTTGAGTGTGGAACTGATGTTGTTTCCTTCATTTCAATTTAATAAGCCAGTCTTTTCTAGTATTATTTTTCGATTTTTTACAAAAATATTTTTTTAAATAAAAAACGGCAACCCACACTAAAAATTTCTCCTGTGTTGTGGGTGCGTTTCAAAAGCATGAAATATCACATAAGCACACCCAGACTCGGGACAAACATCTGCGGTTCACACAAATTTTTCCCCGTGTGGGAATCGAACCCTCAGCATTAGCGCAGTAGTCCAATCGCTTAGCCGCTGCGCCAATCAGGTCGTCAAGTTAGTATTTTTATATTGCACCTATAATTATGTTGGGTATGTATAATTTAATTTGCAACAAAAATGCTTGTTTCATAATTTGTATTTCGAATTCTTTATCAGTCTTTTTGTCTTTTATCTACTGTATCTGCCCAAATGTATTTCAGTTGCACAGTAAACAAGGAACCAATACTAATGGCTTTCATATTTGATTTATCATGGAGCTCTATACCGCTGTTCTACAATTATATGGAAATCTTTTATTAAAAACTTAATATCCCAAACTACGTAGAGTTCGACGTAACATAGTAGCCAGTAGTAGGATGTTATGCTTTATATTATGTAAAATTGATTTTCGCACAAAATGGCAGCAGTAACGAGCTTTGTCTACATAGCTTATATATAAAACAATGAACAAAACAACGTTGAACGGCGTCCACACAAAGCCTATCGGGCCCTATGTGACTTTGCGATGTCGGCCTCTATAAAATATTTTCAATACCGAGGGAAATTGGTCAAAAATGACTCCCCAACAAGATTATCTTGGCTGCCCCGAGACTTAAGCAGTATTGTGACTTACAACCTCCATTTTAAAGTTGATTTTTCTTTGATAACTCTCAAGTATTTTAAGTATACTGTTTCAGCATTATGTAAGTTACTTCGGGGACTGGAGAAGTAATTTGTTGGGGGCTTATTTAGTGTTCTTTGCTGAGAGATGAAATTTATTTCGTACCATGTATATTGCTCCTGGCTGGATAACTTCAAGTAGCGAGCATAAACATAAGGAAAACAAGGGCACACAACTTTTACACATATGAAGTAATATAGTTACATACATGCCCTAATGAACTTCTGTACAGATTTTATATATATATTTATGTTTTATCTATTTGCACCGGTTTGACGTCATATTGTTAGGATCGGCTATCGCTGAAAATCAGCGCTGAGACTTTGTCTTGCACGGGGTCGCAGCATTAATGCTGAGCGAGGGCCGTATTACGTGCGTGGGACGCATATACCCCCTTCATGTTAATTTTTTTTTTTTACGTTTTTATTTTTTTTTCTTTTTGTTATATGCGTTTTACTCACGTGATTAAAAATATTTTCTTTCTTTCTTCTAACTAGCCTATTTGTTAAGGTAATGTCTCCATGTGACGTGACGTTATTCTGAGTGGAATGCTTAAAGCCATGCCGGGTTCTACACGGCACACCAATGTACAAACATTGACGTTCCATGGTTATATGGTTGGGCATCACGGGGTCACAGTCACAGGTTTATGTCAACAAATAACATAGTGTGTGATCTGCGAATATTTGAACGTATGTAGAACTTTGTATGTTCTAAAACACACAGAAAAAATCCTAGCGTGGAACAACATTCGGAAACGAAAGAAAACAGTCGCCAATCGACTGCAATAACATTCGCAGAATTATAGTCAGCAGATACCAAAATACCTCCTGAATCTTCTCACCCCAAGATATAAAGACAAAGAAACGCCTGCTTAAGACATAACATAACGACGCACTTCCCCAATTGACAGTACGTATTAGAACAACGCCCTACCCGTGGGACGCTGTAAGGAGACAGGATCACTAACTTTTTCCATCTAAAACTTGCACTATAAATCGTCACGGACCACCGAACGGGAACTATCGAAAACTAACCCCCCACCTCCCGGTTTATTGACAATTTATGGCAGATTTGCATTAGTACTGACTAAATGACTCGACGAATTCCAAGTTTTGGGAACGGGTTGGTCACAGATTTATCTTGTTTAGTTTTTTGGAATTGGCTTTTAAGTTCTTATTGGCATTGTTGGGTAGAATTATTACTGTAATAATGTTTTCTTAAACTTTGCCTATGCATTTGAGACATAGGACTAGGATTTATGTTGGCAGAAAACTTCAACTAATAAAAATATGCCATTTACAATATTTTATTAAGATTTATTTGTCAATATGTGTATATTATTATGAGTATACATAATATATCTAATTCATTCAATATGTAAAAGTTGTGGCCCATAAGTTCACGAACCAAATTATATGCAGAAGGGTTACAAATATAATACTAAATTTCAATTTAATTTTACCTGTAAGTTTTTGGTTATTAAAAATATTGTGTATTTTAAATGTCTGCCAATTAGTGCATGTCCTACCTACTTCACTATAAAAAACATATTATTTACAATTATCTATTAGCAGTGAAACCTGAAAAATAACAAACGTCGAAAAGAAACAAAACACAGTACACTTAGCATCGTTGAAGCCATAGCAAGTGTTGGATTTAAGGTACAGTAGGCACACTGCAAACGGTATTGGATTTCGCATAAAGCACCAAATGCAATCCTTTGTCTTCCATTCTATATTAATGAATGAATATCTGAATAAACGATTCAAATATTCAACGTGTGAATGTCTAATAATACAACACCGTTCAATTGAGCCCATATGGCCGTTACGTGTCAATTTGTCCGCAACAAGAAACAAGTTTATCGGCGAAAACTGTATTAGATGGAAAATACTTGGGATATACAAAGGATAGTAAAACAATGAACAATAAATTGGAGACGATCAATCCCTTGTCATGAAATCATAAAGCTGGACATTTTCCATTGTGGAGGCGAGACGTCGTACTACAGCAGGTAGCGGCATCTCGCTTCCTCAACGGAAAATTTCCTGCTTTAAGAGTTCAAGGTAAAGGTCGAAATTTTCTGCCTAAACGGCTTTGTTGTTCAGTTTCGTGAGACGTACTAAGAGTAAGGAGACGGCAGCAAGGTACAAATCCACGTTATATGATTGCTGCTGTAAAAGATTAAAGACAAAAACACTTCATTCAGGAGACAAAATCACATAATTATGGTAGTCAGTGTTAGTATTTGATTTATTTTCGGCTAAATACAACTTTTGAGATTAATGTTTTGTTGTTTGATGTATTACAATAGATTTCCTTGTTGAGTTAGGAAAATGTCTTACTGGTGAATCATGTGTTTGTCAATTTAACTCCCTTGCTCAGCCTTTTAGGATATACAGTCAGTCCTTTATAAACCAGTCTTTTACTCAGATTCCTGTTTATACTGCATCACACTTAACTTTCCAAAGATTACTTTATATTAACGTGCAATTAAACTTGCTTGGTTTATACCTATAACTTCCATAATAATATATTCTATTTTTTAAATATATTCCAAAAATTTAACAGACAGATTGTGCTACTGGATTGTTGGTTGTGTAGTTTCTCTGTCCAGATATAGCACTAGGAAGCGGTGATGGGCAGGCGTTTTGGGGGCTATTTTCAATGAAATTTGACGTCAAAAAAGTACTAATAATATGAGTATATTTTTTAATAAATGATATTGTGTAGTGTACATAAAACAAGGGTAGCGACTCAGCTAATTTCCTCAATGCATTTGTAATGTCTTCACAGATCTTGTCACAAAATATCGATACTGTAACCGCACCGACCACAAACGTAACATTATCTACTCGATTAGATGTCTGTACAATACATAATCGATACTGCTCACCCGCTTCAATGTCCAGAAATAACATTTTGATGTTTTATTCGACGACTCGATTCGATGTCAGTTTTAATCACAGTGTCTGTTGAAAAATTCATGCGGTACGAGTACAATCAAAAACAATGATCATTAAAAATTTAGAAATATTGTTCATGATCTTAGCACTTATGATAACATTATTTTTCTTGAGCAATTTAATATTTTAATAATTTATAGGTATTTGGTTCACTCTTCAGCTTTATGAATGAAACCAAAATCTTGAGGATCTTAATTCTGAAACTTGATTTTAAGTTAACCGTTTATAAACAGTTCATGGTATACAAATACCAAACAATGAACCTTTCTTAAAATGTTCAGAAAACTTGATTAAAGATTAGCGGCTGAGAAACGGCCCTTTCATTACCAAATCAGCGAGAAAATGTCAGAACTACTAAACTGTTTTAATTCGTCATGTTACTTATCAAGTGTTATGTAGGTATTCAAGTTTCCCTTTGATTAAAGACGCTGAGATTTCTTGATTAAAATGTCTCAACAGAGTGACTGCGGTTGTTACTATTGAAGTGCTTGTTTTGAGTTACGCTCGCCTCTTTGAAATTTGAAAACTTTAGTTTATCTCTTCTAAGATTGTTGGCATACTGTTATAGAAATATTTTAGTAAGTTCTATATTATGTATGTATCTGTTTGTTCGTAATTCGGATGATTCGAACGAATTTTGAAGTTGTTATTTGAATTTTGATAAGTTGAATTAGTTTGGAAGTTTTGTTTTAAGTCATTACAATTGTGATACAGTAGTAATGCGAGGTATGCATGGTATTATATTAATATAGGCTCAAGTCTGATAGCCAGTTATGTTTAAGGCAATTGTATCGATGAAGTTGGTACGGGCCGCAACGTATTGAGGCAACTCAAAACCTTGGCACGTAGGGGTGCCCGAGTCGGCACTTATGAGAACCATAACACATAAATACAATTTCGGCCGGTATCATATCCATATTTCTTGCTTCACTGATTAGATATGAAGAATAATATTTTGTCGGGGTAAAATAATATCTTGATTTATTCTTACGGGCAAGATAACGGCGCGAAGGATGTGCTCGTAATGGTCGGCACCAGCCCGAAATTGTCCGAAATGGGCCGAAACGGGCCGAAAGTGGCCCCTACCCAGCGCGTATTTTTACATATTATTTTCAGGAGAAGCATTAAATTACAGGGGATTTTTTGTGGGGAGTTATGAAAGACCATATTTTGCGGAGGTGTGTGCAATGAAAACGACTCCTGCCTTCGAGATGCGAGAGAAAAATATAATTATATGTTTTATGTGGTTCTATTTTTTATTAGGGTAGGCTTTTGTACGTAAGTTTCAGGGTGTTAAATCAACGTGGAAAGCGTTAATGTGCTATTTGTCAGTGTAAACGCCAGGCTCAGATATTTGGCTTAGGGAATGCAATATTCAACGAAGCGTATAATACAGGATGGGTAATCTACAAAATAAGGTCAACTTGGTGATTAAGGGGTATTTTTGGGAGATTTATGCAATACACAACATTACAATAATCCAATTTTATTTATTAGGGATTAGTTTATACGTATAGGTAAAGGAGGTTATTACAATTCTACATTTTATTATACTTTTACGGTATATTCAGACGTCACAAACATAAGCTAGCTAATTCGTGCCTCTGTGATTGTACAGGGAGTTAGAAGCTGTGGTCAAAGGTGATGAAACAAGTCAATACCTTCACTATCAGATCATCTCCGTACGCATCCAAAGTACGCAAAACTGGAATAAAAAAGAGGTGTTCAGAAAATAACATAATATTGAAACAGCCTGAGTGATACATATCTTCGTTGTAAAAAAGATATCTGAATAATTCCAATAGATTTTCAATAAAATGACTCCAATCAAAAAATCAATTAGTTGATAAATACAATTCTCATCACACTAAATACATGCTTATTATATCTTCAGCAGTCGCGCTTAACAATTACTAGACCGACGCGGCAGTCAAAAGTAAAGTCACAACACATAACCAATAAACAGTTCATGGAGTCGAGTAATTCGGTCACAATCCATTATGTCGGTATTATCCTTCAGGGTCATGACGTTCCCGGTGAGGTCATAGCTCTTATTATGTATTCAGTGTACCGTAACCATTGGACCGACTCGAATTTTTATATGTAATAAACTATTGATGACCGATCTGAAGTCGTGAGAAGAATTTTAATAGAAAACGCGATCGGAGTTGAAAATATTAAAGAATCCAGGTGCGATTATGTCAATTTTAATTATTTTTGAGAAAAAATACCTTTTTATAGACTGAATTTTAAATTGTCGCTAGTATAAATGAAATTTTATGCGATGAACAGCTGGGAACCACAAACTATAATGCATCGCTAAACTTATTCGTTCTATTGGCTTTTACTACTTGTAGAGGATCGTAAGAGTCGAGGCGTGTTTTGTTTCCAACTTTTAGGTCAGTATGCAAATAGGTCCTTCCACAACTACAGCTTCGCTGTAAATGTATTTTTATCTTCTAAATAAATACCACTTTTGTCCCATACAACCAAACATTCGTCCGCACGAATAAAAAACATTTTCACCGCCGAACTAACAAATTTTGTGAAACGAAAAGCAAAATCGACCGAACTTTAAAAATCGCGTTACCAAGGAAAAATTCAACGCAGTTCCGTTCATATGTGGCATTCAAAATCAGTACCTCGGCGCCCTGCTCGAAACAAAACGTGAGAATAGTACCTTTGAAATCGGCTTTCTGCAATCCAATGCATTAGACAGAGACGTCGTCGCAAAAAAGTGGGTGTACAGAAAAGGATAGATGATATGCGGACAGTCTGAGACGCGAGTGGAATTGTAAATGTGAATTGCTAGTCGTGGATGCAGTTTCAGACCTAGTTTGCGTTACAGGTTAGTTTTCTGTTGCAAATGGACATCATTTGGAATTCTTGCGATTTAGAGTAGCATTCGCTGTGACTGTTATGGAATAAAGTGCAATGTCTGCTTTAATTATGTTTATTTGACCAGTCTTACCAGTTGTAAAGCAAGAAAAGTAATACTTGTATTGAATGATATAAGTGTAGCATCTATAAAAGTAGCAGATTTATCATTTTTATAATATAACTGCATTAAAACAACCATTTTTAAATTAAATATCTATCTAGGGAAGTTAGTAGGAAGAGAAATAATATCATTACCTTACCTGGTAAAATAACCTCAAAACACTTCCTACTCAGACAAATTGTAAAACGGAGAGACAACACCGCAAAAATCTGCATGCAAATCCGACTCACACATTAACAATTCAGATACACAAACGACGCCAAACCCCAAGCTAACACAGACATAATCATCCCTTAAGGCAATAACAAACGCAGTTACAAGTCCAAAGAGATCTTCCAGAAATGAATACAGACCAGCATTACTAATTAAGTTATTGAAGAGCCGAACAAACTTGTTGAAATTCAAAGTGGATTGTTTTTACGCCAGAGCGTAATCAAACTAAGAAATTCCCACAATTTTAACGGGATATTTTCAGAGGTGAAGTGAGCTGGGTGCCTTGCAATCTTATTATTATGGACCAAGTTACCTTAGTTTGTTTTTCAAGTATCCCATAGATATTTTTAAGGTAATGGAGATTTTATTATGTTTACATTCTACTCGGAACACTTTAGAATGAGTAGTTAGTTTAGTTCTTCAATCTTTTTATGATTTAGTTGAAATTGGTCGGGTTTGGAGCAAGTTTATTTGGCAACTACCTTAGTGATGTTCCAAAGATAAATAATGGTCACTGAGTGAAATAAAAGTTTATTCCTTTGATCGTTATTTGTCAAGTGGAATATTTGTGGCCAGTAACCACAAAACAGATGACTCAATCAATGAGTCACATTGATCTTAACAACAATGCAAATGAATTGTTTGTCCGACATTAGAACCAATTCAGTGTGACCACTTCAAATATTTGCAGGGAAATATTAAACAGAACTTACCGAGCCCAAACGTTCAAATAAACAAACAGTCCAATGTGGCAACCTCTGGCAAATCACACGTAGATAACCGAACGAAACTGACCGATACACCCAGATCCCTATTTCGATTCCGTATACGGATTGAACACATTATCGATTCAGATTTCGAAACATTTCAATTAGTCGCCTGTAGTTTCGGAGCCCATCACCTCTATACCCCTATAAATTTACAATGAAGGCAACTGGTTTTGCCTTCATTCTGAATTTATAGGGGTGTCTAACCATATATGCTTCCTATCTAGTTTTCGATTTTTAATCAATATTAACTAGAGTGACCTATTTTGATGATGTTATACTAATATCAAGGTGTAAAAATATTAGATCAGTTTTCAAATGAATGAAATGATCAATGACGATCATAACTATATTATATGGCATTATTAAGACATACTTACTTATATAACTATAGCTGCAATCATCCCCATTATGTTGCGACTCACCTGCAAAGAAAAAACATCAAATTAATAATTATATCGCAGGAAGAAAATAGCCGTGGCGACAAATAATTCACTGACTATTAATGGGTACCATTTGCCTCTTATAGTCAAAGTTTTTTTAGTAAAAAAGCCTGACATTAACGCTATAAACGCTCCATTCATATCTTCTCCTAGTATGTTGCCATTTGAAAACTGTAACACGAATATATTTCAAGGCCTCGGGCTGGTGCGTCGACCGCAATACGAAACTTGAAGAATTTTATACAAACAAATTCATTCACGTCTATTACGGAATCGTGACGTCACGTACAAGAATAAAACATGTTTAAACACCAAACACTTTTGTAAGTATACTTTATATACAGTTCATTCACAAAATAATCACTTATTTCATGACAATGAAAATAAAACCCTTTGCGTATGATATAAAGTCTAAATTTAAATAATCTTCGATCAGAGTTCGGTAAGCTTTAAGAAAAACTCGACACGTGTCATATATTTCTATCTAAAATGAGATCTATTTAGTTATGAATAAGGTTGTAAATGAAAACAGCAACTGCGACTATCATAATGTCACGTCAAAGTATATCGCACCGTCACGCGACATTAGATATGAATCTGGAGCTCCTTAAAATGTCGTAATGACGTCTTCCGTTTGTTTTGTTTAAGGATTTTAAAAGTTATTTTCAAGTGACTCAGACATGAATGGTCATCAAATGGAATATTATGTAAATGTAAGCCATTATTTGCTTGATAACCCAGGTTAATATTGATATGGAAATACTTTTTGCCAAGTGTTTTCTTTTCTTTACTTACTCTGACTGATATGAAGATAAATAAACAAGTTGTCTGTAAACTATAACGTATTTTTGCAGTGGTTGAAATACATCGTAAAAAAAGCAGTTTAATGAAGTAGAAGAAGAATAAAATAAGGAAAGGATATATTATTATTTACCTAATCAGGCTTCTTAATGAATCTTTTTTGTGTGGTGGTATAAAATAACCACAAATATAATAAGTTAAAATTCTCAGCAAAATATAATATCACGGCCACAATAAAAATTTAAAGCAAAAAGTTTCAACAGACTGACTAACATCCGGAGTTAGGTATTTTTACAAATACTAAATGTTTGTATTTTAAATGGACTTGTATTTTCCATTGCATATATTTGCACGTTTGCTTATCCATTTTACGAGCTTTATCAAAAAGACACACAAACTCACTTTATTCAGGGTTTCAAAGCATTTTTAATGTAGTACGGAAAGATATCATATAAAACCATAAAGTAATCGTTAAAACCCCTATTTCAGACCTCAAAGGTATCACTGCCAAAAATATCAAATGACAAATACCTAGAAAAGTTTGGGCGAATCGGCAGTCGTCTTTTTATCCATAATGACGTAACTCTATACTTTATGGGCCGCTAGGAATTTCATTTTGGGCCTTTATATTTTTGACCACGCGGTCCCCATAGGGAGGGGGGGGACAGAGGTGTGGGAGCGGTGAGTGTTCTTTATCGTGGCCATTGCGGGCTCTCTCACGTACGCATATTAGGAGAAAGGTCCTTCTAAAAGTCGTAAAGAGGTCGACTAAGGTCGGTGCGTCTATGATGTGTCTTTAAGCTTCTTTTTTATTTCTTCCGATCGACTTTAAGGTTGAAATTATGTATAAATAATACACCTTTTATTTTCCTTTTCTTTTTCAAATAGTTGTTTAGGTTCAATAAGTGACTAACGATATCGGTTTGACGGCCAGTGTGAGAAAATACTACTCGTAAAACCTGTGTAATTTTAGCACCAGGCACTCATAAAAAAATACAGACGCAAACAGTAAATTTATTTTTATGTTTGCAGTTAATAAGAATCATATACATCTTCAACTATATTAATTACGACTACAATACCTTATTAAGAAGATAAAGCCGCTTAACAAAAACAACAACATATTGTCGGGAAGCAGATATACGGGACCATTGTCTCTCAAGAGGTTCCGCGGCCACAACACTAGCGCTCCATGGCGTGTGAAGTTTTTTACTTACAACACTATCTTTGTAAGCATCATCACGATTGTCTTCCTTATAGAGCATCGGTTACATTCCGATGTGAGAATGACATGTGTTGGGTTTAAGAACCGTGGTAAACACCTTTAGTGCCGGCCGGTTGACAACTCCAGTTCAAAGTACCAAGTCCAATACATGCGACGTCAAGACTAGCTTTAGCAGTATACCTATGGGAATGACCTGGCAAGTAGTAAAAAAACTGTGGACTAATAATTTGAGTATTTCAATAGACAACGTAGTACTCAAGAAACTTAAACATATTTAAGCATGGGAATGGTGCCACTATAAAAAAAAAAACTGTCATCATCTGCCGGAAGGCGACCATTGTTGAACAAAATCCACCTCATAGAAAAAAAAGTTTTATATTATAGTTATGTAAATTTGCCAGTGTCTATACACTTGTCTTACTTTAAATTCTGCTTAATTTTATTAACAAAGCGTGATGTTATGTATTTGACTTATTAGCAAAGTTCTTAACAAGCCTGTAGTTGTAAAAGCTGAAGTTTCATACGTATTACATTTATGGCGAACGTGTACCTAACTCTACATGTGCGATATCTTTAAGATTCAGACATTGTTCGTACGCAGACATAATGCCAACGTATCTAATTCAAGTTCTACGAGGCACCAAGATATAAAACTTAAAATACCTCGTTTTAAAACTGGAGAGATTTCGTATAAATCGACGACGTCTTCACGTATAAAATTTATAGTCTAATGAAATATTGTTTAGCACTCGGCGCCGGTCTTACCACGGGTTTTCGTGAGGTTTCTTTTAAGTATTTTTGTTTTATATACTTGAAATTGTATTTTAATTAAAATAAAGTATACCTCAGTTATAAAGCAAGTGAATAGATCATTTTTATTATTTCTGCCATCATTAAAATTACGTGCATCGTGAATTGTTTTTCAAAGAATTTCATCATTTTACAACTCGGAGTTGTCACATCTTATTTAATAGTTATCTAAAGTTTTATATTTTTTTTGTAAATGTTTAACATCCTAATTACGAGTATTATAGTTATTTTATCGCTGTTATTACTTTCCAATTTCATCATTACCCCTTTAACCAAATTTCAGTAACCAAACATTTAGTAACGAGCGGTTCTAAATTGAACTAGTTCGGAATCTTAACTTTAAGTTGTGGTTTCGGATGAGTAAGCATTTAGGATCAAAGCAATGGTCAAGTTAGGTGCGCCTTCAATATTATAGTCTGGATAGATTGTTTGTATTATAACTAATGCTAATAATTTAATTAATATTTGGTTTAACATTAAAATAAGCTATGCATGACGAATAAAAATGGAAACAAGACCCCTAAATACAGCAGTAGTATAAAGGCTGAAATTGATTTTATTTTGGGAAAGCTAAAAATGTATCCATTGGTACAGTGAGAAAAAGTTTGCTAACAGCGATGTTCAAACAACGACACACGATAGCTCCCCGTCTATAACTTCAAATTCCGAAAATATTGGCAGAAAAAATATAAAAAACTGGTATCGAGAACCCATAGTATCAATACTTGGTCGAAAGTGCCAAGGGCGGGGGGCGGCGACATTTCCGAGTCACAGCCGCCGTCTCCTAATGACGCGAATATTTCCCGCTTGACGTTTAATTAACTATCAAAAGAGGGTAGTTTGAATAGCCTGCTCTAATGCGGCCGTGCCAATCCACAGCACAGCTTAGGAATCGCTTTTTTTTCTGCTATACGCTAATAGTTGTACAAACTTTTGATAAGCAATAAGCAGTGGTTGAAAACGGTTGGTTTGTTTTAGAATTAGTCCGCAGTAATTAAAATTTTGTGGGCTAATTATTATTATCAAATAATTTATCCGATAATTGGATTTCTTAGACCTGGTGACCTAAATGGTTGAAAGTTTATACTTTAAGAAATTCTTATCTTGACATTTAATTTCCTCTGCAGGCTTGGTATTTAGTAGAATCGATACTTTTTAGGAATCGGCTTATTGATTGCCGTGTCATTTGCAGGTTGATAGGCTTATGGATGTCGCTTATGTTAAGAAGAGTTAAGGTTACTGCGTCGCTGTGTGCCTTTATAATCACGAATCTATTTATAAATAAAAGCTCGTATAATGCTTCCCTATTTTCCTTGGTCACGGCATTACGCGTGAACTGCTAGACCAATTTAGCTTTTCTTCTTTTTGTGTTTGTTATTGCCAGGAAGGTTCTTATGAAAGAAAAAATTGAGAAAGTTGCGAGACATTATAATATTTAACAAAACTTAACGACCAATCATCAACTAAATAGATAAACATTAATAACATAAAACAACATTTTACAATATATAATAAAATACCGAATTAGTTATTCAGATTTCAGAACACAAAGAAACATATCAGACTTCTTTACCGTAAAACGACAAAGTACAAAATATTATAAAGTTTCAAACATCGGTATTTTATTCAATATACCTAGTACAGAGTACCGGCACATCTGCATTTTCCTGCTCTGTGGTAAGCAGCTTTACGTCTCGGTAGCAATAAAAACAAATCGGGACACAATTCCTCATAGTTCTATTTCCAATACAATCTGTAACCACAGTCTGTTCCATGATAGTTTTGTGGGTGCTCTGACGTGGTCGTGCGTGACCGACCGCAGTTCGATGTCTGATGGACAACATTAAGTTTTTACCAGCTAATGGCGTAAAAAATATAGATGGCATTGTGTAAGTCATTGTTGATGTTCAGAGATTTTATTTAAGGGAATTTTGTTCACGATAACTTTAGTTTAGCTAGCACGTTTTGTATTGTTGTTGCTGAGGTTCGTTCAAGGGAAGAGTACTTTCTCTGTACATTCTTTACTATATAATATACAGTCTGTTTAATAATGAACAAGGATTTTTGTCAATGGTCGTCGTTATAGTTTTAAATTGTCTATTTAGTTTTTTTTCTGTTTGTATGTCTAATAATTCATACAGCTATTTCAATTTAAGAATGATTATGACTTAATATAGGTGTAACTTAGTGCTTGTTGAGTTTAATGAGCTTATTTTTTAAATAAAAAGTACAAAGTACATAATGTTGTTCAATATCAATATTATTATTTGAGTAAAAAAACAAAAGGTTGCCCACAACTGGCACTATCCACTTAAAATGCCTAAATTACATTCTATTTCACTTAAAATCAAACACTTAGTCAAAATTCTAGTAATACTTACACAAACAGTCCTAAACTAACAACTTTCAGGCTAAAACCGTCTGCGGGGGCCCAACAAAAATAAATCACACGTAAATCCATTTAGAGCTTTAATTTTAAAAATCATTTGTAATCATAGTGGATGTATTAATTCAATTCAATGTTCGGAGTGGGTTTGTTGATGTATTTACTGATATTCAGGCTGAGTCCAACTTAAAAATAGAGTCGGTATGAGTAATCTATTCTAATATTATAAAGCTGAAGAGTTTGTTTGTTTGCTTAAACGCGCTAATCTCAGGAACTACTGGTCCGATTTGAAAAATTCTTTCTGTGTTAGATAGCCCATTTATTGAGGAAGGCTATAGGCTATAAAACATTTGAAATCCACACTGACGTAGTCGCGGGTGGAAGTTATTTTTGATAATAAATACAGTTATAATGTAAAATCATATTTGGAGAATAAACATATTCATTTATTTTTGTTAAAATAAATGTTCAGTTCCTGCAAGCTTTGTAGTATGTAAATTCAGGAGGTTGATTTAAATATTATATTAAGATCATTAAGATACGTAGTAACCGAATATCTCATTTGTAATGTATAAGGGCTGTCTCACTCGCTACGTTAAAATAAAGAAGGCCATTCATACAACTACATCCGCACGATTGGAGCCACGTTACGAATTCGACTACACTTTTTTCACACCGTCGCAATACGGTCTACAATTCTTTGAAATATTGCCTCGACGCGTGCAAATTTTGCTCGCGTACTTTTGTACAAACTTAGTGAACATTAAAAAGGACCTTATCACGTATATTTAGGGTGTAGTCTTCCTTGTGTTAACTGCAAATGAAAATTGGCGTCGAATATAAGTTACATACGGTTGCCTACACAAAAATAACGAACTGCGCCGTCGAGACGGCTGTAGTAATCACGACGTGAATGGCCGACCATGGACTATATTATGTAAAGGATCTTTTGAGCTTTTCAAAGGGATTCTGAAGCGTTTTCAGGGCGGTTAATTACACGATACGGAGGCCGTAAGCCTGAAGTTTGTCTTCAGTACTGAAATTCGCAGCTATAAAGCGATTTTATGCTTCTTTAGGAGTTTCTTGACGGCTGTGGTTTGTTTTTTCTTTGTTACGCCTTCAAATACTTTTGTATTAGACTTTGTAGAACATTGAGTAGGATTTAATGTTATACATGCATTAGTACTTTTACCTTAGTGTGTTATGTTTATGTTATTACAATTTTAATATCGTAGGATCATTAAGTGTGATGCCTTAGTCTGATGAATGTCTTAGTTTTATCCCTCTGTTAGCAAATATACCTGACTATATAACATGAATATCACCTCGTTCAAAATGTATTGTATTAAACGTAGGTATAGAGTGCTTTACTGTACTATACCTAGTTCGTACTATTTCTCAATGTTATGTTTTAGAAGCAAATAGTAGTAAACAATAACGCATCTGTTTTGTTTGGGGTCCTATACATATTTGATGATATTTATAAACTTAGCATTACACTTGTACGTTTGCAAAGTTTATGGAAATCGATAGAGATATGGCGGAGTTATTAAGCCGCTGATATACGGACGGGCGGACATTACAAATTAATAAGGGTTCGGTTTTTGCCTTTTCGTTACATAACCCAGAGAGATAAGATTACAGGTAAGGTAAGAATGTAACTTTTAATATTAAACTTGATGAAACACTAGTAAGCAGTGATAGCCGAGTGGTAATCATTGGACTGCTAAGTCAAAGGTTGCAAGTTCAAACCCCGGCACGCACTAATGATTTTTCGAATTCATGTGCGTACTGGAAAATTAGTTCTTAAAAGGGTGAAGGAAAACATCGTGAGGCAACCGGCACACCTGTAAGATGTATCAACGGTGTATTAAGCCATGTCAGAGGCCTACAAGCGGTTTACACTCTGACACCAGGTTGTTCATCAACCATACGATAAGATGATGAATGAAATACTCGTAAAAAAATTCATAGTTTAGTATAGTCTTTTCCAGGATTGAAAATGCCTATATCCAGCGCAAAAGGCCATATTGGTGTAAAAATTGTGAAAATCGAATAAATAGTTTAGTAGAATAGCCCCTACCAACACTTAATTTACCTCTTTCTAATATTACTATAGATAGTACAGATTTACCTTCAAAGATACCTTACCTGCATACTTCTATTCTAAAAGGGTATAAACACTCAAATTTTACGGCACACTAATTCACAGTACAATTTGTCATAGTCTCACTGCATTGCAGTTTCCTACTGCGACAAAGAGCCATTCTGATACATCAGTACGACAAGCCATTGTCAGGACACAGTATATGGCCACTAAATAACAGTT
Source organism: Abrostola triplasia (assembly GCA_946251915.1). NCBI lineage: Eukaryota > Metazoa > Arthropoda > Insecta > Lepidoptera > Noctuidae > Abrostola > Abrostola triplasia. The sequence continues at coordinate 2,853,197 of OX276426.1, forward strand.
TAATGCGTTACTACACATTTTAGTAACGTTTACTTTCTCTATACTCTGGTAGTTAATAGTATTTCAATATAAGTTCGCTTCTATAGAAATTACTTTTTTTTTTTCAAAACGTCGCCCCACACTAGGAATTTCTCCTGAACCGTGGGTGCGTTTCACAAACATAAGATATCACATAGACAAAACACCCAGACTCGATAGAAACATCTGCGTTCGCACAAATTTACGCCCCGAGCGGGAATCGAACACACAACTCTTAGCGAAGCAGTCCAATCGCTTAGCCACTGCGTCAATTAGGTGCTCAAGTATGTCACAAGTAACTATAGTCTACAGTTTGTCTTTTTTGTGTGGTTAAATAAAATACTTAAAATTTTTATATTAGATTTTTCTTGTGTAATTCTAAAGTACCACAAACAATCTAGGTATAATAAATATGTATATAAACTAATACAAATTTTATTTTAATTCCTCCGGCTTTTTTCTAAGATTAAAACCAAATGTAGAGATATTATGGATAAGATTCGAAATTAATAGGTTTAGAATATAAGGTGTAGAACAAAAAAGTTACATAAGAGTTAGATGGGCAAACAGTACAATAATATCTATTTATCATTTATGTATAATATCGCTATTTTCGTGGCTACAACCAAACGCGTTAAGCTGACAACGCATCGGCCAGCGTTACGATTGCGAATGTTCGATTTATGTGTTGTCGGCCTACATACAAGCCGTTTGTAGGTCATTTTGTGCGAGCTTATATTTAATAAAATGCTTAAACAATTAGTCATAATTTCCTAATGTAAAATACTTTAATGAATACTCAAAGAGAAATGAAACAAGTTTGTTAATTCAATATTGAATAAGCTAACACTAGAAAGTGTTTGACGACTGTGAGCATGAGCCTTAGTTGATTCCCGCACACGAGAGAAAGGCCAGTGTACCTAGACCCAAGGAAAAATAACAAACGCCAAGCCGACGGAAAACTAAATTTTGTACCGACAACATGATATTTAATAATATAACATTTAAGGTACTAAATCTAGAAACTTGAAAGCTGTTCGTTCAACAAACTGTCGGGAAGCGAACCTGTATATTATGACTTACATTAACTGCCAGCCTCCAACTTTTATGCCACCAATAAATCCTACTACACCGGTTATTTCTAGAAATTTCTAGAAGTATCTAGAAAAAATAACTTTACTGTTCCCTGGCTGCATTTTATGCACTACGTAACGGTGTTTCTCTTAAATTAGCGCAATAAAAGTTTTATTGATCGTAAATAAAATCGAGGAGGCGACTGTTGCATGTACTATGGACATTGTACGGTCATGCAAAATTATATTTGTTGTTTGTTTGTATCTCGATTATAGTATAACGTTTTAAGTTAACGGGTTTTTATTCACATCTACACGTCATGCGTCCTTCGACGTGTAGATGTCGCTACACCACTCCCCTCCAAGACTGGAAGTCGATTAAGCCAATGCCTTTAATGGATATAATACTAGAGTTTTCATTTGTAGTAGTGCTTTCGACAAATAAAAGAAGCCTAATAATATTGTAGTTTATGAAAATAGGAGAAATATAAATTAAAGCCTTATAGACATTTCTAAATATGATTTTGAGCCACATTTATCTGTCGTACCTATAAGTATAATCTTGATGAAAAAGTCACAGCAATCAAATTAAATGAGTAGTAATTCCGTATGATCTTCAGTAGGTTAAGACACAAGATATTTGTCATAAATATTTACTAAGAATAAAAAAACAATAACGAACAACCATATCATTAATCGATATTTTATATAATTACTAGCTGTTGCCCGCGACTTCGTCCGCGTGAATTTCGTGGTATGAAAAATAGATGTTGGCCGATTCTCAGACCTACTCAATACGCTCACAAAATTTCATGAGAATCGGTCTAGCCGTTTCGGAGGAGTATGGGAACGAAAACTGTGACACGAAAATTTTGTATATATAGATGTATAATGAAAAAGTTAACAACCAAAACAATTTCTTCTTAAATAAAAACAACAATTATATATATTTAAACTCCGAATCAATTCCCCACTAACTTGTCATCTCCCGACCAAACACCGAAAATCGTCAGAACTTAACGAATTAATCCTCAAACGTCGACATTGAAAAGCGTCTGCGCTCACATTTCTGTGTACGAAGAGATTAAAACTGTTTGTCTGTTTGTTTGTTAGATATCCATGTTTGTACGGCGTTTAATGACGCTGTAGGCCAGGGATACACTCCAATGTCTCGGTAATCACAACTCGGTTTCGCGTTCTGTTGTAAACTTTGAAGGAATCGACGATTGTAAACGCATAAAGTTGGGATAATAAAGGGGTCGGGTGCGGAATTACTGACTGATAGCAGCGTTAAATTTAATACGTGTACTTTATTGTCGAATAATACGATTTAGGTGCTGAATAATAAAATAATAATATTTTATTTATGAAATATTTATTTTGTTATCAATACTTATTTTATCTACTGAATGAATTGACAGAATCAATATCTAAAATATTTGTGATGGTACTCACTGAGTTGCTACGCAATAGCCACAGGGCAAATTCAAGTTCCGTAGCGTTTAGTGCGTGAACGCTACGACGCTACGCCGTAGGCTATTGCTACGGACCTACGTTCAGGTTATTATAATGCGAAATTCATTTCAGAAATTTGTATTTACAGATTGCGTTTTAGGAGGGCGTGATATAACAGTTTATCTTGTGTAATGAAATTTGTAAAGAGGGTTTACATCCTACTTATAACAACCTACAGCTGATAAAACATAATAGTTATGAGAATCCGTTCAATGTAGGGTTTTATTTACAATCTAAAATAAATTCTTTTCCGTTTGTTTAGACAAATTATATTATTTTTCCATATTGTTACACAAATATCCTATCGAAAACACTGATTTCGAGTGCAGTAGAACTGCGTTTAGGCCGTGTTTGAGCTCGGTAAAACAGTTGTCCGATTCACAACTCACCTAAAAACAGGTGCGTGTACCAAAATAATCAGAGGCGGCACAAATGAGTTGATCCGCGCAGAATCCCATTGTTATTAATACGTACAATAACCAGCGGTCCAAAACGTTTGTCCCACAAATAAATTGTTCGCTTAATCATTGTGCGTATGAGTGATGTCGCCCATCAGTTATGAGGCTGGCTGTTTTTTAGTCGCGCGACCCCGTTGCCTCGCTAATCGACGATATTACCAGTTGTGACGTTTAGCTCCAGGCTTGTTGATGCGCGCCTGAGATTTACGGGTTAGGATGGCCGATAGGCGTTTAGTTTTAGTTGAAGTACTGGTACGCTACTGTGTGATATTAGAGGGTAATTTATTGGTATGCTCATATCAGTTACAGAGAGGTATTTGTTTTACACGAATTAACAGAACTGTCTTCATTCTTTATTGTACACATAACATAAATATTAACAGAAAACATTATAAAGTTTGATGTACAGAGGCGAGCTTAACTCACAATTGAGTTCTCTTACAGCAAACCTTTGAGTAACTGAGAAATTGATGATAGAAAAATCTGTGCCATAATAAACAAAAATGATAGATAATATTATTAGAATCAGCAAATTCATTGAAATATTAAATAATTTGTATTTGAACGTGAACCTGGACTTAGAGAACTTCAGCTTGAAGCTTTATTGAATCAGTGTTGCATAAAGAAGTATCTGTCAGTTACAATATTCAAAGTAAATTTTTCAATGATATCGTTGTAGGGACGACGGAAGAATCTCATAAAATGAAAACTGTTTTTAAAGAAAGCTGATATGACAGCCAACAAGTGACGATCTGATGTACAAGGATAACGATAAATAAAGTCAAGACACAATCAAATTTATGCTTAACGTTTCTAATGTGTAGTAATACATACATAGAATCTGAAATATTTCATGCGTACAGACAAAAATCTCATGAACCAACTGTAGACTGAACAAGTATTTATTCTTGTGTATTCACACCTGTCAGTCAGCGACAAAGTCAAGCGCTTCCCTAGCGCCAATCCTTTCAGCCAATACCAACAAAAACGAGGAACAATACTAAACATAATATTACTTAAGAAAAATACATCCCCATATTTTCCCTTCCAGAAAAAAGTACAATTAACTCCAAAATGGAGTTAATTAAACAATAAATTCATTGTACTACAGTCGTCCGAGCACTAAGGCCAGGGGTGTTACAATTCGATCGATCTCCTTATCTGCAGGTTCCAGTGAACGTTTTAATTGGTTTATAAATAACTCGGCTAACCCTTTCGCCCTAAAATACGAGAAATTATGACCTTAGGGCGGCACATGGTATATTAAACATGGCTAAATCTTTGGAACAATAGCCCGTGGCCTTAGGCTTTTGAACAATGAGTGTGATTAAAATTTTGCGCATTTTCGCTTTTAATTTAGGATTTGCGTGGTGAAAGTGAATTTTGGTTGGTTTTAATAAAGATTTGAAAGATATTAAAGTGTCCAGTGGAATTATTTAGGGAATGATATTAGAGAAATTGTAAAAGGAATTTTGTAACATTTCACTTTGTATCAAAGTGCACTCGCATTCTATTCCAGAAATGAGTATCGTCTACTCAAAGGTTGTCTGCAGGAGATCACTGTTAGAGATAAGGCCGGCCATTGTACAATGGCTTCAGATATAGAGGAAGGTATGTTATTTATCTATAGAATTTTACGTTCTACAATAAAGTTTATTGCAGTAGCATTTCTTATTTGTTTGACAAGAAAAAAAAAGTTTTTTTAAAGCGACCTACGCACGTATTTTGACAATTTAGCAACACATATAATGTGTGCCAATCACAAGCGAGTGCTTGATTCATACGAGAATTTTAAACCAATAAACCAGCCTCAGATCTGTCCAAGTACATAAACCATTCCGTTTCCAAACAGAAGACCATACATTCTGAGACCCAAATCAAACGCGTAACTTCGTACCATTACAGTTAGTACCTAATTCTGCGACGGATGCCGCTAACTGCCGGGAATTTCTATCGTTATGTCATCACTATTACAGTTAGTTGCTATTAGGAAGCCGCGAGTGGGATGGATATTGTTTAAGAATCGTTTGTGACCGGAGCTTCGTCTTTATCTGGATTGTATCGCATTGTGGATGGGCTGAATAATGGCATGGATTTATCGCCTCGGTAATACTCTGGTGTGCTTTGCCGATGTTCAGTTAATGAGGATAGTGATTTATAATTATGGGCGTTTGGTATTGACAATACAGTTTTTACATGGAATTATTACTATGTAACTAAACACCGACTTGTTTGATTGAAGAAAACATTTGTAAAACTAAGGTACAGTATCATAACAATTTAACATATTTAGAAACCTTACGTCAAATAGTTAAAAGAAACAAACATTAATTTAAGCTATTGTTTCAAAACAGAAATGTCAAAATTAAGATCTGAGAGTATTTAGAACATTTTCCTTTTAAGAAGTCGTATTTATATAAAAATATCAAAAATTAATGGTATGTTAAAAATATACTGACTATGTCTACATGGCTCAATTATTCGTGTTTAAAAGATGCAGTTCAAATACTATAATCACTAAAATGTTCAGAAATACAGTCCCTTGTATTGTAGACATAACAGATTGTGTCTACACAGTTTAAATCACAACGAAAACGCATAAATATTGGTTCATGACGCGTGACTTCAAACAAAAACTAAATTATGAGGGTCAGTAATAGTCAGTATTTGTTAGCATTGAATGGGGCCCTCGTGAAATATTGTATCTAGCTAGCCTATTAGACAGTGGTTTCCAAAGCTTTGGAATTACTCCCAATAGCAGCGCAACTAAAATAAGAAAACGCTATAATAACTTTTTCGTGGGTGATATCAGTACATCTTTTCTAAAAAAATATAGCTAAAGAGTTGGTTTGTTTGGTTGAACTTGATCTCAGAAACTGCTCGTTCGTAATTGAAAATATATGTTTGTGTTGGATAGTCCATTTACCGAGGAAGGCTATAATAATGCTATAAACATTAAAAATATGAAAAAGCTCTAAAAAAAAATGACGAGGCACTAAAGGAAGCGCTGTCAATCTGTGACCAAAAAAATATTTCATTAGATAATTATTTAGGCATTTATTTTTTTGTCAGAGAAGAACGAAGGAGAAGGTTAAGTGTCTGTACTGCCAAGCATAAAAATGAAAAAAATACATTGAGTAAATAATTGTAAATATAAAAAAATATTTATTTGTTGTCCTTTAGCACGTTTATTGTAACTAGCGTTAGCATGTACTGGTAACGAGGTTGTTAGACCTATCGCGATTGTCAGGACAGTAATTATTTCTGTGTATGCAGGTTCAAATGGCACAACTAATGCTTGTAAAACACTGATACAAACTCAGATATAACAGTAATTGCTGGACACTCATTGTTAATTAACTTAAGTAAATGGTAGATGGATTTATAAAGTTTTAATTTTCGTACTTTTTTCGATTTTTCATAGAAAGTTTTTGTGCTACGATTGTACTTTTACTAAAGTTTTAGTTTATTGTGTCCCTAGGCAAAGTCATATTTTAGTTTTGAAAACTTTTTGACAACGCACAAATCAACTGTGACTGCGCGATGTCGAAAATCTAAATGTATTATCAACTCTTGAAATATCGATTTCCCAAAGGGGCCAAATATGTATTTTTGGTACAGACAATAAGTTTGAAAACCATTGTTCTACACAATAAATTCAGTTCGGAGACAAGCTATTGCTTTGCATCTTTCGCCACCCTACAGAATGGGTTTCGACGTTTGATTAATGGCATTGAATTGGGGGACGAAATAATTTCACATATCTTGACGACACCCTTATGTATACCTACTACCATTCTTTCCCAGTCCTGTTGTGACGTTTTTTTTTATTCATTTTGGATACACATTAATTAAATTTTTGAAATATGGTGTCTGAATACAGATGGGCTTATATTAATATTAATGATGGGACCCCGTGATGTGTGCTAGTGACATTCGAATTGAGTGATCGTGTTTTGTTTCGATTTGATGATGCGCATAAAATTTATTCTATTTAAATATGACTTCTATTAGATCACAATACATATAATGTTAGCAACTCCTTTCATATAATATCCTTTTAATTTCCAAAGGGTAACCGTACCTTTTGCGTTTATATAACTAGAAATAGACAATTAACGCATCACCATAAAAATCAGTCGTGTCCGTCGATGATTGGACAAGCGATTGATCAAAGGAACATTCATGGTCTACTAACGAAGCCAAAAGCAAAGGCCACTAGAAAACGTCAAGGGAATCGCACGACCGACGATAGAATTTCACTTGTACGCTCGAATTCGGACGAATAAAATTTTAGCCGAAATTGAATCGGCCGGTCGCTAGCAGTAGACCGTAAAATTGGTCGGCACGCTGACCGTGCCGGTATCTTCTTCGGCGTTTGGCCGAATTATGTGTGTATGTTGGGTGTCGCGTTCAGCCTCCTGAATTATACATGGGCCGGGCGACCTGTGATTTAGTACGCCGACTTCCGACCGGGACGCGCGTTTAAGAGGTATGTTCGTTTCTCTAGATATTGTTACCGAGGATTTTGTTTTGCGATGTTTTTTCGTATTGTTTTTTCGGTAAATAATGATAATGAGATTCTTTTCTGTGTAAATAAAAGCTAATTGTATTCTAATTTTAAATTAGCATCAACTTGAATTTTCTTTTAATATTTCTATATAATGTCACGCTTGTTTCCTATAGATGTAAATTGATATTATGGGTTTTCTACTGATACAATTCTGGGATAACCCTTTCGTCTCGTGTACTTTTTTAACATTTTTTATACAACTCTTTACTTATAACCATAAAACCAAAATATCGTTTTCTAATGCCAGAACTTTCTATGAATCGTATTTATTTGATGTCAATGGCGGAATCAGTATGAAAGACTAACAAACAAGATTTGGTGGAAACGCTTTTTCAATATTTCTCCTACAAAAGTGCACTTTTTGATATCAATCCGGGATGCGGAAAAATAATCTGTGGAACGCGTGATATTGTAAGCGTTTTAGGATTATTGAGTGCTCCATGAAATCCATTGGAATATCAAACAGTAGGTAATAGAGTAAAACATCCCATGAAAAAGCTTTTAACTAAATTATTTGTGAAAGAACCGGTTTGTTCAAAGACGATTTTTTTCACGCCAACCAGGTTTTAGTCAGCATGTCTCACTGTGTATTATATTGTTAAACATTCATAGAATGTGGAATAGTATACAGATTTTGCCAGTTATTATTAGGTACGCTAAAGCTGATAGAAAGTTGTTTTGATTCATTTTTTATTTGTTGGTCCTGTTTAAAAAGCCTAAGGCTTCGGTAAATGTAGAACCTACTTATGACAAATAGGAGTAGATAATAAAAAAGAGTTCTTAGATTATTTTTTTGTTAGAATAGTTCGTCTTAACGTTTTGTAATGTTTACGTAAAACATATTTCTTTACTACTCTGTTTTTGAGATGCGATTGATTGATGTGTGTGATGTATCACCTCACATATCTTAGTAAATAAGCGAAGGATTAATACTAGAATGTAACTATTTACACAATACAATTATTTTCAGAGCATCAGTCTAATTTCGTACATCGATCTCCTAACTATCTAAAATCACAATATATTCCACCAAACAGGCACCGTAACAATCTAAATATAACACCTATATGTTGTAATTAAAATACATTCATATTTCAACGTTGAGCCAAACCAAAAATTGGATTAAAAAGAGAGTAAACGAACTCCCAGAACCTTTCACACGTAAACTAGAGTGAGACGAGCTTTTAAGTTAAAATTATTAAGCTCAACTTGAGCCACCGTATAATGCTCAAAGTAAGCCAGCTGACGTACCTATAACACGTTAGGTTTTATCGACGGGTTGTTGTACCTACCTATCTCATCTATACTAAAGATATCTGTATTCCGCGATCCGCTATTGCCTCGTTTGCGACAGTTTGATATCTTATGATGACTTTTGATGGTATCTGCTGTATTATGTTGGCTTTTACGCAATCCGTAATTATTAACTTAAAGTTTACTTAAATCATTAAAATGATGAACTAGAATTTTCCGCATTTTAAAACGTATTTTACAACATGCACTACCTAACGGTTTCAAACGTTTACAATAATTGCACACCTATTACTGTATGTGATACAGGAATAAAATTTATAATATACAAAAAAATATCAGGTCGATCCCCGATTTGATATTTAATTTGTTATTTTTCCTTCGATCCGTTTTATGATAGTTTTCGCTGTTCTCATACCTAAGAATGAGTAAGAAAATGTGATATGCACAAGAAGTTTAGTCGGACATAATTTAAGGTACCGTGGAAGCAAAGTAGAAAGTTTTCTAAAAATTCTGCATCTTCGTACCGGAAGGAATTGCACATAAATTTTAATACGACTCTCATAGTTAACATTTGTAAGGATCAGAATGTCTCAAATAGATATGATATATATTTGTTATGTTATGACTGGAGTCCGTAGACATATTATGGAAACTAGCGTTGAAAGGTAAAGTATTACTCTCTATGAACTGTGGGACATCTATTTCCTAAATATATTGTTTATTTACTTTAAAACTAGTATAAAGTTAAGATAACTACAGCCTATAATGCTCGTCACTTTTCTAATTGAAAAGCAGCGTATAAGTGCGTATATATCAAGTGGTGTAACAAGCAATTACGAATAAGATTTTATTGAATGACAAGTCAACCTACTTCTCACAGATATTCTATATATGTCTTCAGCTTTCTGATTTCTCATTCCCAATGCTGTTTCAATCGTTCATACAAGGAACACACTTGTTTTCGCCAGACACGGGACAAGGCGAGCGAATCGAAACTTCCGTCAACAACAAACGAAGCTTCAACTATAACAACTAGTCGCCCCTCTAATTCTCGTTAAAAGCGAGAGTGGGAGGCAGCAATAACAAATAGTTATAGTCTGTGCTCACCTAATAGATAAGACTGAAGAAAAATAAATTGCGTTGAGACTTCCTGAAAGAATTCTTGTAACAATTTGCAGTGCTATTGGATGTTTTGTTAGAACATCCATTATTATGTTTTATTATTGTTCGGTGTGTAGTGAAAATGGTTGAAACGTGGACGGATTTTTATTTATTTAAGGCTTATAAAGATCAACATAATATATATAACCAAATGTTAAACCGTCAAGAAAGTTATAACTAAGAGACGTTTGTTATCAAATTAGTAAAATTATTTGTAGTTCAGTCAGTCAATTCAGTCAATTTTGAGCGATTTTTAAAATAAATAAATTCATTACGAGAGAATACCACTGCTAGCAAACCCGTTACAACGTTGAAATGTAATCATAAAATTGAAAGTATAGAATAAAAACCGCGTATACACTAGGTGGGTTATTTTATTTAACCCGCGCACTGCTTTCTGATAAATGAACGGGTCTGTGCGGCCACTGGGTAGGAAATTGATATTTCACTCGAATCGTCGTGTCGAGGGAGTTTGCCGTCTGGAAATTCATCCGACAGATAGGCAGACGTTTCAAATTTTGTATTGATAATATTTGTTACTCATAATCATGTTGAATGATTTTTTTAATATTATCTGGCAAGCTTTTGTCTCTAAAATATTTTTGATTAGAATCTCATGTGTTTATTGCATGATTATAAGCAAAATACATTTCATTAGTTTCTGCCAGCAACTCTGTTTGTGTAGTAACAAAGTAAACCAACCTTTCACAAGATTCAAGCAATCAGCATAAAAATTACAAACAGTAACAACAGGCTAAGTTAATTGCATTAATAGTAATAAAATAAGTAAAGCTGAACAAATCAACGAGCAAAAAGTGTTATATTCAAGGAATAACAAACCAAGTTGTTTGGTTGACTAGGTGAGAATTGTCCCACTCTAATTGTTTTTCCCAGAAGAGCTTAAGTGTAAACATAGAAGACGACGCAAATTCAAAACCACTTAATACAAGGCTTAAGAAGTGGAGTCGTTCTGTTGATAAAAGACATTTCATTTATTTAGTAATGACTTTGATAGTTGTATCTGATATTTGGTTGACGATTGCTTTAGTTCCGTATTGATAATAGAAATATCAAAAAAGATACCCTTACTAGTGTTTTGTAAATCATAAAAAATCTTCGATGATTGAATAATGATTAACTTAATGTCACGCCTGTATTTCCCGCTGGGGTAGGCTGAGGGGACTGTAAAGTACACTTTGCCTATTGCCTCCAACCGGGTACAAATTCAGACTTCGTGTTGCTACTGAGAATTTCCTAATTCAGTAACATTTTCTCCGACCTGGGATTCAAACCCGGGACCTCATGCTCAGCGGTCGTGCTTAGCGACCACTAGACAAAATCGGCCGTGTAAATAAATACCTTAATTAAACATTGCTATTCACAAATCAACACCACATTTGGTTAATGTATGTACGTAATTACTCAGATATAAACTATTCTCGTGGATGCTGCATAAAAAGTGCAGAGATTCCAGACTAGTTCTAGATTGGAATGCCGTAAAAACCTTTAACTTACTTGCAGAAAATTTAAACCTCCATAAAACTGTCTGTGTTTGCTAACACAGCTTACATTTTTAAAAGGCGAATCGTGCAACACTAGAACGGATTAAGATTTATTTATTATTAAGATTAAAACATTCAAAGGATATTTTGTATTTACGCTTCTAAACTCTTTCCCGCTTACAGCACAACCAAATAAGTTTTAATCATCAAATTCTTCATCATAAAACCGAGTTGCTTATTCAATAATGCGGCGATTATTGGAAAATTCTTTCGATGAAGCCCGAAGGCCTTTCAAAACGCCCCCATTTCGGGGATAAATTAAATATTAAGTAATGAACGGAACAAATAAATGAACCGCTCTCTCGAGAATTCCTTTCATGAACTCCTTTTAGGATGTCTAAGAGTTTTAATGAGACCCATTGAACCGCTTTTCAAACTCAAATAAAAAGATCACAAAAAATAACGAAGTTCGGGTACTAAATCCCGGGCTACCCTTTGAAGGGACTAATTGTCTAAATGTGTTTAAATATAACATCTTATTGAGATGTCGATCTATTTTTGTTGGTAGGATTTGTAAATACAATTTTGTAAATCGTTTAAGAACGAACATTATACAGAGGTTTATACTAGCTGCGCCCCGCGGCGTTACCCGCTTCATTTTTTCGGGATAAAAAGTAGCCTATGTATTAATCCAGGGTATCAGCTACTTTCATATGAAATTTCAGTAAAATCCATTTAGTAGCTTTTACGTGAAATAGTAACAAACATCCATCCATACTCACAAACTTCCGCGTTTATAATATTAAGCAGGGATTTTATGCCAAATAAAAAATTATAATTTGAAAAATCATTGTATTCCTAAATATTTTTCAAAAACAAATTTAGCTCAAAGGTCTCAAATATTGTTTACATTTTAAGCAAATTGAATTGGAAAACACTAAACCTACATGTTTTCGGGTCCCTAAGCAATCAAACAGAACACAATCTGCATATTTACATAAAAGTTAACGACACGTGACATCAAGTTTTATTGTAATTAACTTAACGGTCGTGTTATAAACCGTATGATTGCTTTACGATGTTGTAAAATCCGTGGTTTTACAATTGTTCGCGTCCCCACGGTGTTACGTGAAGCTAAGAAGCGAAGGCTGGTAGGTTCTGCCCAATACTATGAACTTTTAAAGCAGAACAGTTACGATGTGGGAGTGTAACGCCGCATAACACTGCACGTAGCAGCGTCTCGCTTTCACAACGTAAACTGTCCTGCTTTATGAGTTCATGGTTAGGGGGCAGTTGTTTAGTTTTATTTTCAACTTTGAATTTAGACACGGAAATTAAGTATATCATGAAAAAAATCTTATATATAAGATTCTCGTGTCACAATGTTCGTTTCAGTACTCCTCCGAAACGGCTTGACCGATTCTCATGAAATTTTGTGAGCATATTAAGTAGGTCTGAGAATCGGCCAACATCTATTTTCATACCCCTTAGGTAGTGATAAGAGTTTTTTACCTGAAATTCTCGCGGACGAAGTCGCGGGCAACAGCTAGTAATTGTATAAATATTATACATTTTAAGAACTTTTTATTAGTGGGTATGTGTGTATTTTTTTACGATAGAAATGCTTATATCATTTTAATTAAAATTTGATATAGCTACAGATAGCTGTAATCCATTGGATGAACATAGATCAATTATTAATTATTTATCAGGAAAAAATAGAATACCTTATTTTATAAGCACCTCTGAATTGGTATAATAATTTGATTACAACTAAGTTATATGTTCTTATATCTAGCAAAAAAACACGTTACAAATAAGTTGTACCGCTTTTTACGAGTATATCAAGGACACGTCAGTCGAATAAATCAATTCAATACAATATAAAGCAGTTATTTACATTAATGTTTTGTTTTGTCTGTGTTTACATAGCGCGGTCTATCTATCAACGCTGTCCACGCAAGCCTAATTTATTACTTGTTTACTAGTCGTACACACACTAATATCAACAACATAAAATACTAAGTTTTCCAATAACAGTCCGCTAAAGAATTGTCGGGTATTTTTGACCCATCCCATATATTTGAGTGTTGACAGTTTATATTGAGGTTTTTATCCGCAATTCTTTTTTTTATGTGTGGGTGTTGTCTGTAGCTCCTTTAACTGCGATTTTATTCTATCTTAATGTCGATTTAGGGTTTGCTCTAGAAATAAATGTACCTATAAAATGGTACCTAACATCCATTTAAAAATTTGGTGAAATTCAAAGATTTTTATTCATGGAAACCATTTCGAGGCGCTTATAAATTGTCAAGACTAGCAAATTTCAATTAAATTAGGTAATGAAGGCTTAAAAAGTTTAAGCTGCGCTTAAAAAAATATCCTACTACCTAGTACAAGAAATAGCACAAAACAGCTATACATGACATAAAGATCAAAGATTACCCCTACCAATAAACGGGAAAAATCAAAACGCACAGAGACGCTGCATTCGAACTAAAGACAAAAAAAATGAAAACGATTTTGCGAAATGGCCGATTTAACTTTTTCAATTAAGCGAATACGGCCCGCGCGGGTATATTTTGACCCAGATCCGGAGTCAGACGGCTCTGTCCGATTCGGACCGGCACAGTCCGGTACGCGCCGGTGCGTTGCCGAAATGAAAACCTTTTGATTGTGTTTTGTGGCACCACTCGCGTGGAATAATAAAGAAAAACAAAATTCTACTTCGAAAACGGTTTGATCGATAGTTCACTTTTATTTTCATCCTCCTTTTTATATTTGACTGACTGGTTTTGTCATCACTACATTGTTTGTTTAGTTTTCTCCTTTCAACTTGTTTTGCTTAAATTATGTAAATATTTCTTGAGATATTTATTAAAGATATTTTTTTTTTGTTTTGAAAATTCGAACCTTTTCTAATTCAATTTATATTTTATCGATACACTCGCGGCTTTCGGTTCGGAAAGAAAAATATTTTTACATAAAACGTGAAAGTAGACTGGAGCTATTTGTCAACAAATAGGGTTATAGCGTAAACAAAATACTTTTTACACAGTGGGCACCAAATTTTCCTATCTCAATAAAAAAAAAGGTCACGACGAAACGTCAATTCGTTTGGAACCTTCTTAGATCGAATTGTCTGCAAGTTACCTACACGACAATATATTTGCATGAGTTGGCATAGCAATCTTCTTATATTTGAGCTTATCAACGCACAATTCTTCGTCATTCAAGCCTAAATTGTGTTTGGTATCTCAGGGGCTTTGACGCAAATAAACTCGTGGGTACCCAATTGTGCGTTTGGATCGTGTGGGCTGATATTTTAGGGTTCTTAACACTAACACTTCAGCGTTCTAGTAAATATGGGATACAATGACTAATATTATGCAGGTGTATTATGTAACTAGTAATTGATTGCAAAGAAGAAAAATGAAAGCGATTGTCGATTGTTTTGCATGAATAAGAAGATACTGGCTAGTTTAGACTTCTGTCAATCTAAACGAGTTAATTATTAAATAAAAAGAACGTTGAATAATTTCTTTCTAAACAGTTATAGGCTCTGTGACCACTATTAAGCTATTCCTGCATAGCATAAGCTATTTAATCAACCAGTCAGCTGTCGACCTCGTGTCTATATGTAGTGTCACAATCATTGTACCCTCGTCATAAACGTCTAACGATTAAAGGTGACTTCGCTTTTAGTGTCAAATCGCTTTCTATTGTTTATTTATATTATATCACGACTGTACCATCACACTTACTTTGGACACTTTACAATGATGCATTTCGAAACGGTTTTTCGACAAATATTTGTTGTACAAATTACTAATAGTTATTATTTATTCATATAATACCTGCGTATAACAATGACCATGCAGTCTTGGAATGATAATGACCGCTGCCAAGTCAAAGGGGGCAAGTTCAAAGCCCGGCACGCACCAATGTCTTTTCGAATTCATGTGCGTATTGTATATTAGTTATCAGTTGCTAAAAATGGTGAAGGACAACATCGTGAGGAGACCGGCACACCTGATAGATTGTTCAATGGTGTGTAAAGCCATGTCAGAGGCATACAGGCGGTTTAAACTCTGACACCAGGTTTTTCATCAACCACACGATAAGAAGAAGACAACCAGTAAATGATCCCAGATGCTTATTGTGACGAGACTAGACAGTCCTGTCATAATAAACATTCTAAAAGCAACATCTATTTAATTATAAACATTGTACGGTATTTGACAGTCATTAATTCAAAACGTCAAACAAAAATGTATAAACTAGCATTCATTAGTTTACACAAATAATTTTAAATTCGAAAGACATCATCAATCAGTATTACTGTTATTTATATTCCACAACACGAAAACAGGTAAACATTTAAATTAACTAATACATTTCAAACTGATTCGAACCCATTTCGGTAACCTTGTCCCAATTAAAGTTCCAATCAACTCGATGCCAGTAAAGTTGACACGCCAACTGACCAAATAGTCGGCGGCCTGTGGCTGCACCAAGTATGACGACCCTCAAGTAAAACCGAAGTCGGTCGAACTTTGCCGAGGGAGTCCGAAGTGGGCCCGAGCATCCGCGATCAATACCCCACACTGGCACCCGCGTTTCGCGTCAATTCCGGGGGCAAAAGTCACGCTTTCGGGATAGCCGTCGATTTCGGCCGGTCAGGGCCCGATTGAGTGCGTCTTGACCATAGTCCTTTGACTAACGAGGGGCACGCACTGATGCAGAATTTAAATATAATTTATTTCATTTTTTTCTGTTTAATTACGATGTCTTGAGGCTTAATACGATATTGTATAAAAGCAGCTTTCATTCCTGTATCTGATCACTTAATTATAAAATCTTAACTAATGGATCTAAAGGAATTAAATATTTTGCTGTTAGCCGTCTCCTTCTCGGAAGTCACATATCAATAAATAATAAGCGGCAAATGTTTGCTGCAACTAAACAGTTATTTATATTAAAAGGTACGGAATACAGAAAAATATCTTGATATATTTACAATACAAAAAGTGTAAACAAGCTAAGAGAACGAAGGCGGATGTACACAGAAATGCCGAGATAAAATTGTTGGTCCTTTTTGATAAATAGGTCACGAAAGCAATGTCAAGTAACGCTGTGTCGGGGCGTTCCAAGACACTTCGTATGGACTTGAAACGTTTTGATAACTTAAAAATAAACAAATACAACTTTTTTTCTGGATATTTCTTCAAAGCATATTTCTATAAATATGTTTGTTAATAACTAGGACAATGTAATAAAGTATGAAAATAGGTCACCAATGTCACTTGATTTAATAAATCCATTGTTGAGCAGCTGAAATATCCGAGTCATTTCAATATTGCAGAGTACAGCACTGCTCTCGTTGCACTCGCCCGATACTTTGTAATGTTTAAGACATTTTAGATCGTTTTTTTTACTACTTGACGGTAAATGTTGCAATATTAATATAATAAATAGCTTTTAAAACAGTTTTGTAAAATACAGTTTTAGTCGAAGTCGAAGATCCAGACTTTGAACTGTTTGGGCTCATGGAAATAATTATACTAGTTCTAATGAGTTCTCACTATCATAGTTACGTATGCAGTTAGTTTAACTAAACAATAAATTATTGGGATGTAGACATTCTGTTGGAATCATCATCTTTTTTCCGTGTTGTATGTAATAAAGTCATTTGGTATTGAGCGTCGCGTCGGCGCATTGCGTACTTTTCTACTGAAGTATGTGTACAGTAAATACGTCATTCTAGTAGTCGACTTTTCTTTCCTATACCTCTATAATAATGTTTGGAGCTTACATTCATGTATAAAGGAACAAAAATGCAGTAGGTAGTTGTTACATTGTAAATTAAATTAACCGATTGTAATATTGTAACATTGTAACCGAGAGGAATGGAGGAAGGAAAGGGAGGCCTTTGCCCTGCAGTGGGACGATCATGGCTGAAATAATAATAATAATAATAATATTGTAACAAGTATCAAAAGAATCCTACCATTTATTTCAATTCAGAGAGAAACAATACACCAAATCATAAATGCTTAAGTATCGTTCCATAACAAGACTATCAGAACATATTACAACGTCGCCGTAGACAAATCAATAAAATCGATTACGCCGGCATTCGATTACAACTTACGACTAAATGTCACTCGATTCTTTCCAACTTTTTTTAGCCATAAGTAGGTCACGGTCGAAACGTTTCGAAGGGAGTAGGAAAAAATACAGTCCTCCCCTTCGGCGCGGAACATCGCGAAATTAAAACGTCGCTGTAGGCAAAACTAGGGCTTTCACAGAATAAGGATGTCATTATCCCACCATACGAAACCCGAGAGCGAAAAAAATGATTTCTGTGCTGTTGCTGTTGAAAAATTGGACGTTTTCCTGCTCGGAACCCTAATTGTAAAGTTGGGATTAAATGAATTGTTTCATAGCGGAGAGATTGAAATAATATTATTGTGTTTTTTTAATACTTACGTCATGATTTTAATTATCTAAAAATACAAGTGTAGCTACCCGTTTTTGTATTTCGGAAGTGTATTAAACGGAGGGATCGGTTTCTGTTGGACAGAAATAATATTTTAAAACAGTTGAATAATTATTGCCTTTATCCTTATATTATATTATCCCTCATCACCATTACACGTGTGATTACACCATACGCATTTTAAATCCCTATTTCATATTACACACATTCCTTTTCCAAATTAATAAATCAATGCACAAGGCAATCTATTCAAAACACGTCGAACGAAGACGTGTCACCAATAGAAATCACTTGAAACATCACATGATTTCTAAATCGGCTTGCATACAGCTGTATACACGTCATATTGCATAAATAGTACTTTAGCCTCTAGAAGCGACTACGAGTAATACTATTTTCAAGGAGTCTCCTTTGTATGTCAAAAACCGATTTCAGTGTGCATTACAAAGCTGAAGCGATGCATGTTCCACTGGACGTGTCCAGTGTCCACTTAAGAGCGAATGCCTGGACAGCACACGTGCGCATGTTCAGGGATTAAAGGATTCTAACCCTCCTGCGCTTATACGGCTCGAAAAAGACATGGCATGCCTCCATGCATGCATCTGATATTTCTGTCTAGTTGATCGCTTGGGCTTGATTCCCAGATTGGACCAGAGTATCATTGGCTTTGTATTAGTAAATTCTCACCAGCGTTGAGTCTGTCAAGTCTAACACATTGCGACCTATAACGTCATTATCGAAATGTGGGTGTGCTTGCATATTGCCTACGCTTTCGGGGAGTATAGGCAAGATTTCATTTTATTTTTATCTCAAACCCTTTTGACAGGGATTGTTAAATGTATTCACATAATCTACATTGACAACAATAATACCCATTTCAAATATATTTCTAGAAAACTTTATTCTAAACTGACATCTTCATAAAGAGCTAATATTATAATATTTTGTCTCTGAAACTGAAAATGATAAAACTTTTGGACATTTTACTTAAGAGTACGAATAGGTTTAACGGGATTTGAACGTCGTCTCAGTGTAAGTTTACCTTTGAATAATATTCAGTTTACATAAAGCAAATGATATTGTATTCTAATACCCACCTGTTGAATTCTGAATATAACTATTTCAAGGGATTAAGTTTGTAAATTTTGGTATTAAATTATAAATATTAGTATTTTATCGTTTAAGTTTTATTTTGAAATCGACATTATTAATTATTGCACGTTGCATTCAATAGTATGTTTTATACTGTAAGAGTTGGTAGAAGCCAATTATTTTTTATATAATTATCTACATAAATTTTATCACGGCAAAATAACCCCCGAAGGTATTCTCTTTTGTCAGAATTCTACATACACTCATATTTTTATTGTGGTGATCCTATTTATTAGTACGCTCATACCTTGTATTAAATCATTATTTTCTATTAAATGTACAGTACTTATTCCATAAAATACTCTTTTTACGGTTTTCACCATATATTTATTCCTTCAATTCCTTCTCGCCATTATTTCTTCAAACACAAGTAGGTAAGTTACTCACACCTGACCTTTGAAAGGACATTACCAATGAACTGACCTTTAGTATAAGTCCTCCTTGCTTGTCCTCCCCTGGTATTACCACTTATATCCCTTTCTTAAGGTAGGATATTGTAAGGCTGTTTGATGTTTTGTTTGTCTACAATAAAGATTATTCTTTACTGAAGGTCAATTTATTTTTATTTTATTTATCTTTATTGGCTCACCAACAGTTGTTAACACTGATAATATTACAGCAAACAACACCATTAATAACACAGCATTTACAAAGATCATAGTAACTGTGCCGTACTTAGAATTATTACACAAAATTAAGTGTTTGTTCGACGGTATTACAAATAGAATTTAGATAAATAACTAACATTATACAATTTGAATTATGATGAATTACAGTAATTAAATGATACATTAACTGAATTAAATTAATTGGATTATTAAAATTGAATTAAAATATAGTTAAACAATGCTATATATTGCTCTATTCTACCACCGCGTTATCTACTTTCTGGGTTAACCTGGGGTCCCTACACAAGTTAAAAACTGCCAGCCCTCATATTTATAAACGGCATTACTTAAATCCCGTATTTAGTCTATTGACATCTCTGTTTTTGACATGCAAACGATAGTGGCGTGTATAATTTAGACCATGGTTTAATTCGACATATTTCAGTGAACATGGCGGCAGGTGTATAGAAATCGAATAGAATAAATGTATGGGGATGAGATAATCTCTCAACTATGTTATCTATGATATAGATGTCAATCCTATATATTTTTCTGTCTATTCAATTTCTATTCGTTAAGCGCTTTATCTAGTGCTCGTGATAAGTAAAGATAATTTATTGAGTTAAAATAAAACAGTATACTAAACGTTAATAAACCCTGTCTCTCGTTACGTTGTTCGATATTATATTACAGTATTTAATCATACAAATTGAAGAAAATTCTTTGAAAAATGCTCATCGTTTTCAATGACATTAAATAGCGACCACGCTGATAATAGTAGGTAGTATTCCAATAGAGATTTTCCTTGAAACGACTTTTTCCTTGTAGATTATTTATTTTCATTCGAGATGGAATATTTAATCTGGAGATTGGAGATGGGGACTAAACCTATTTGTTAAGTGATAATATCAATAAACACAATTAAATCTATCAGGTAATTCATAGTTTTGTATTAAAAACAAAAACGGCAAATATATTTTTAAATTAGTAACCCTAAAAAATACATCGTTCATTTTAAAAACATTCCCCTTCCTTAACCCTTAAAATGCAACGTTACAAACAATAATAACAAAATTCTCACGTTGCCACTATTATTTTGAGCAATTCAACACATGGAGCTCACAAATAAGACCTATAAAAACGTCAAGAGAACGAGAACGGCAGGTGCAGTGTCCGTACCATCTTCACTAAAACGTTTGCGAAGCAAGGTGATGGTTACAGACTAGATACAGGATTATGATAATACCTATTGCTAATATTATAATGGGTTGGTATATATATGTTTTTGCTATACTTACGGTTTTCAGTAAAAATACTTTGGTTGCTTTTATTCAGTCTAAAAGTACCTTCACTTTATGATTTATATCAAAAATAACTTCAACTTTATGCAGATCAAGGACGTTAAACGTTGCCAAAAATCTCGCAAATCCTCCTAACCTTAAACTGCAGAGGTAAAAATCGTTGCACCAAATCCACACTCGGTTAAGGCGTAACAAAATTCTCACGGCGCATGCATCGTAAATTTACAGTACACCGGAGGGTAAGTTGTGTACTTTACTGCGGTAAGCTTTTACGATATGGCTTAAGTAATAAGCTCAGCTCAGCTTAGCTTCCACGTGAGCGCTATAAAACTTCGCGTTTAAGTGTTATTGGGATCCGTGGTGACATGTTAATAGTGATGTCCTTGAGACATGGATTTTGATCTTTGACGACTAATTCCGGATTATTCTATTTCATGTTCGGTTGACGTTTATGAATAAATTTTGTTGGCAGTAAAGTTCTGTTTACGATATTGATTTGTTGTTCAATTGTAATTAGGTACGGTTTTCGCTGAAGATTGTGTGTATTGAAGTAAATATTTATAAGATGGCTTTGGCTTGGAAATTTTAAGAGTGCAAGTATTATTTTGTAATTTAATTCACATCTTTATACTATTCAATTTTATTTTTTAGATGTGCCAGCTATTGGCTATGTGAGGTATTGTACCAAAATGTATGAAATCATTGCACCATACAAATAATTTATTAACAGAGGAAAGTAACTCGTATATGGAAATTTACATATTAGGCATCATCATTTAATAAGCAAATCGCTCGAAGCCTGTATCTTGCGCCGCGTCCTCGCGCAGATCGTCGACCGCGGTAAATACCTACACTATTTGATAACAATTCCAAAAATAGGAAACTTATAAATCATTAGCGCTTGTGCACTATATCAAAATTATTGGTTCGTACAGTTTAGTGAAACGAAAACATTGCCGAAGCAGTTTTTTAAAGCCGGTAAAAATCTAGGTAAATGCGCTATAAGAAATAGGTATATTTTATTCTCCACCTTTACAAAAAGGGAACTTGAAATTCGATGGATGCGAGCAGTGACACGATGGCTCAGTTGGCAGAGCGGCGCCGGCGCCACGGTACGGCGAAAGTCGCGGGTACGAGGCCCGCTCGTGTCCATCATTTTTCAAGTTTCCTTTATCAATTTAAATGGAAATAACTTAGGTAAAAATCTAAGTATTTTTATAGTGAGGCGTCTACTGTAAAGTAGCACTATTATATTATTTAGTTTAATCAGGTGCCTCTCTTGTATTTGTACGCAGCGTACTATGGAAGTTTCACGGGGCGTCAGTCTGATGATGCAGTAATTATTATGTCAATTAATGTATGTGTGTAAGCCACTAGACAAATAGAAGTCAAATAGAATCAAAAATGTATGGGATTGACATGACGTGTCTTAGTCGATCATTATGACTTGTCATTCCGCGTAATTATTTTTGATGTTAAGTCAGGACTTTATTCCTTTAATTGATTTTATTGTTTATAACATAACGCCTGTATTCCCCGGAGGGGTAGGCGGAGGTGCACATATAGTACACCCACACTTCGCCGGTTAAGTTTTTAGGTCCCAATGTAATAGGGGGCGAGCCTATTGTCTGTGTGTATTTTTATTACTTACTCAAAGATATGTTTATATCTCGAAAACTACGTAATAGTTATACCAAATGAAATACCATCCACAAAGTTTATTCGGTCTAGTCGCGTGTCACTTTAGTCCGTGCACTTAAACGGGCTATCCGTGGCCTCAAGTGTACTCGCTTACTTGTAACTTGATATTGAACACTACGTACACTAGCGGCCAAGTTAAGTGTTAAAATCCTAAGGTTTCGTGAGTTTAGAACTAGTGTTGTGCTGTTTAATGATGTTTAGTTGGATGTTTCCCTGTTCTTGCAAGAAAATAAAATCATGTTATTGCCGTTCCAAAAATACTTTTACTATCGATAAAGCATTATTTGCTATCCAGATTTCGCCTGCGACTTCGTTCGCATGAATATTTCTATACATCTTTTACGTGATCAGAAGTAGCCTGTGTCGATTCTTATGCCGCATTTTCAATAAGAAAAATGTCTCGGAAACATGTCGCCTGACATATCCCACAAAGACGCAGATATTTATACTACGACAATGTTGGCGAAATGTCTTCGCGATATGTCGCCTAGTGAGAACGCGACATCAACTGCCCAAGCCGAAGTCCCGCGACCCGTAGTCGTCGCAAGCGAAGTGTCGAGCAACAGAGTCGCGGGACCAATGTCATCTTGTGAAAACGCGGCCTTAGAGTTCAAGCTTATTACATTAGTGGGTCTAGTAGCCGTGAAAGCATAACAGACTATTGCATTCATAATATAAAGATATTGTGAATAAATAGATTATTTATAATTCAATTTGACTGTATAAGTAACTATTAAGATAGTATTAATAAAAATATTATTAGTTTAATATTTATCAGTGATTTATCTAGACGCAGCCGTCATAGATTTAACGTTCGACGACCTGATTAGCGCAGTGGCTAAGATTGGACTGCTGCGCTAAGGGTTGCGGGTTCGATTCCCGCAAGGGGCAAAACTTTGTGCGAACCACAGATGTTTGTCCCGTGTCTGGGTGTTTGTGTATGTGATATTTCATGTTTGTGAAACGCACCCACGAGACACAGGAGAAATTCCTAGTGTGGGGCGACGTTTTTTAAAAAAAAACAAAATCAACATTGTACACTCAACGATTGCTACGCGCTACGTTACTGCTACGAGTTACTACACAACGGTGTCTGCGTGAATGTTGTATAATATTAATAATACGTTGTATAATTATTGTATTTATCAACCTATAATTACCTAATATTAAATGAGCTGTCTTTCACTCGAGTCAGGAAAACCGATTAGACCAAATAATTCTTTAGTCGACAATTTCGTCTACCAACAATCTTTCAACCGTTTTCGTCTCTTGAAACCTTCTTTGATGTAATAACATTAAAGGATCCAATACAATTCCAATCATAAGCTACATATGCGATTATTATTATAGTAGGTAGGTATTCACTCCAAAAAATATAATCATGTAATTCGAACTTCACGTGATTAATATTATTCGGCGGTTGCCGAATGAATACGTATTAAAATTCAGAATATTCATACCCCGTTTAATAAGAAGACGTAGTACGCAGCCCTATAAATATTTTCATAGGTCGTATTACGTTATTTCCGTGGAATCCGATATTAATAAAATTACGTGCGTGACTTTAGATAACAATAATTAATGTTCAATAATAGAGAATGCCGAGTTGCTCGATGCTCCTTTTGTTAAAGGGGCATTTTAATTAAGGGGTTGAATAAGGATACATTTGATGGAATAATATTTAGAAACTAATTAGACATTATACCATTCTTCAATTATCAAATTATGTTTGTTAATATTCATACTAATATTATAAATGTGAAAGTAAGTCTGTTACTCCTTTAGGACTTAACCGCTAAACGGGTTTTGATGAAATTTGGCATGCAGAAAACCCGAGAAAGAACATAGGCTACTAAACGTGAAGCCGCGGGCAAAAGCTAGTCATATGTAAAATGATTTGCCACTTGATACATCACGACAACTTCCTCAAGACGATTCTAGAATGAAAAATAGAAGAGAGAAGAGGGATAGGATGGCCAAGGCGTAGTTTTTTTCAAAAAACTAAGGAGAAGGTAGGAGTCGAGATGTACCAAGCGGTCAAATCGAATGCTGAAAATAAAGACCAGTGGCGTTTGCTCCACCGACAAGAGCAAAGCTCTTAAATTTAAGAAGAAGAATATCATAATTATTGTTTCCTTGCAATATTAAAGCGAATTAAGGTGGTTGATGTATCAATTACAGTTGATATTATTACGCACACATATTACTACACAATCATGATATAAATATTGTTATACAATAAATACCTACCTAATCAAAAACAATGGTTTTACATCTGCAACCTGGACTAGTCATACTCTAAGACTAAACGATATCTACCGATAGGATTCTAAAACCTTCCACAGAAAAGCAGCGTTCTCGTAGAGATAAGTGTATCTATGTAAAACCGGCTATTTAGCCGCTCCCCCAGTTTACTCTGATTAAACCGTAAAAACTAGATTACATAGTAAAAATCCAATTGCATAGCGACACAGCTAAGGTGTTGATAGTAATTTCTTAGAACTGGTTTCTTAGAAATACGAGAAACTGTGGCGCTTTGAGTTAGCTTTAAGTGCTAAATTAAAAATGTATTTTTATACATAAGGACTTTAGCTACAAATGTTTGTATATTTTACCATGTTTAGATAGGCCTCATGAAGGATTTGGTTTTATGTCAAAAGTAGTTAAAGAAACACGGCAGTATTTATTTGATTTTAAATTTTGTGTGAGTGAATAAATGGTGATCGGGTGATGAGGCAAGATTATAAAAAGATGATTATAATATTAGGTACCTATTAGGCAACTTTTAAAAGAAATAAGTTCACTTATTCCCTGCTGACTTGAAAGTCAACCCAGTAAACTAAATATCCAATCGTAAACAATTTACCAAAACCAAAAAGCAAATACCGATCCATAATTTGATAATGTTTTACATTAGTGAACACCAAAAATAGAATAAAAACAATGTATCTAGCAAGCATATGGAAGCAATTACACTTTATCTACAATTCACTTTGATCATTACGCGCGTACAAATGGGGCCAAGTTAATGGCTCACTTCATGCTGCAGTATTAAATATTTTATATTCGTTTCACTTACCGCTTCTAAGGATTGCCCGCCTCAAAATATAAATGGGACGGGTGTTTTGGTGCAACATTTTTTTCGTAACTTAGTAACATGTATATTATTTTTACTTCATAATATTTTGAGTTTGACCGGTTCTGACGTAGGTATAGGTATAATGAAATTGAAGATCGAACTGTTATAATTTCTATGAATGGGTCTTAATCTCATACATAACATAACATAACATCACGCCTGTTATTCCCCCAAGGGGTAGGCAGAGGTGCACATACAGTACACCCACATTTCGGCAGTTATGTTTTAGGTCCCAATGTAATAGGGGGCGAGCCTATTGCCATCAACCGGGCACAAATCCAGACTCCGAGCTGCTACTGAGAATTTCCTAATGGAAAAACCCAGTAACACTTTGCCCGACTCGGGATTCGAACCCAGGACCTCGTGCTCAGCAGTCGCGTAAAAGTACCATAAAAAAGTACCATAAAATTGAGAAAGCCACATTCTATCTATACAGAATCCTAAGAAACATCTATCTAAGACGGCCGCATACTTCAATCAATTTAAACAACCAAAAAAAAGATATTCAATATATCAATTCTATAATTGACTTCAAATGTGCGTGAGCTTTAGTTAAATCGTTGCGACTGTAAAAGTAATCAAGTTAAACGCGCCTGCAGTGTAATCGTTAATGTTAACGACCGTTTATCGTACAACTAACATTTAATACGGCTAATGGCTTTTTAGTGTAATCTATAGTAATTAATATATGCTGTATTGTGTTTATCACACTTTTTCTCATACTACTTTTTGACGTCTGGAACGTGTCAGTTGAATGGAGTTGAGAACACTACACGACTTTCTGTCGCTTCATCTAATTGGTTGTCAAGTGATGATGGCCCTGAGCTTTTAATTCCACCGTCATCCCGATTAGTTAATATATTTACCGCATTGCGATTCTACTTACTTTCCTATCGAATAGTAGTCTTGATCCCCCCTTTTTCCCTCCTCACAACAGTAATGACCTCAAACATTATAATGTGAATGTATAAGGAAAAAGTACCGGCAAAAGTTTAATTACGAGGGTGGCATGCTCAACTGTAAAGAAACCCTCATAAAATGTATCAATAAACATTAAAAAACCGGTAAAGTATTTATATTTTCAAATAAGCCATGCGATTAAATTGGTCAACCAAATAATTTACTGTAAAACGAGTTATTAGAGTGTCGAAATCCGAGGCTCAAACGTCCCTATTTTAACAACGGGTGTCTCTAAAATAAACAAAAGCCAAAAATCTTAACAGGCCCTTAGAAATTCCCGACGATGCCCGAATTCTTGATTGACGGTGACAGTTCCACCCACTCCTTCGAGAAACCACTTAATCCCGCCTGAAATAATGACTGAAACCCCTTGCAGGCGAACGGATCGAAGCCGATTGTAAATAATTCCTCAAAAATATGCGGGTTTACCGTAAAACTGTAAACAGTAATTCATTTGTAGGATCGCGTTAAGTAGGTGATTATTACGTTGTTTGTGTTCAAAACTCATTAATTATAACTTTTGATTAATGTTGTTTTCTATTATTAATTTTTAAATTACTACCGTGCCGGCTTCGCATCTAGAACGTGATACACGGACAAACACGCAAAGTTGTGGCAAATATTTGTACGCGACACGAAAATACTTGCTTACTTTTCACCCTTACCTCTCATGCTCCCCAATGTTACCTAGTTCAGATCCTATTATTTACAATCTCAAATAACAACAACTTACAATTTCGTTATAAAGAACACGGCACACATATAAACAGGACGTAAAGCAGAGTTTGAAGAACTTTAAGCCTGCGAGCATCGTACGCACGCAAAGTTGTTACTTTATTATTTTAAGTCGGCCGCGCGACACACTGACGGCCGAGTCGACTAACTTACACGAGTACACGTGCGGTATTATTGTCGTGTTGACACAGTTACGAGTACCTACAATGAAAGGGAATAATAATATACCTTTTATACCTATTTCAAGGTTCTTTTTTTCATTATTATCACATGAGGGGAGCGTGTTAAATGTAAATACTTTTGTATTTTAACTCAGGCAACACAATGTAACATCTAATAAAACTATTATGTAGTGAACAAAGGTACAAAACTTTTCAAGTTAACTATAAATGCCAAAGTAATAATCATTCACAAAACTGGCAAAGCTTCATAAACTAAGCAAACATGGCGGCTTCTCAAACGCTGGCTCCGTGTGTCGCCACAATAACATAATTAGACTCCAGTAATGAGCTAATGTCTCGAATATTCCTCGCGAAATTTGTTTTCAAAGCCATTACGGCTTACTGAGTGTCAGTTTGTCCCGGTTTAAGCGCAACTCCTATGACAAATTGTGTCGTTGAATCGTGTCACCGATTGTTGGACGATCGATATGTTTTGAGTTGGTTTTGTTACTTTTAATAAAATTATGAATAAAGGAACTGGATGCGAGGAATACTGGATGGGTTTTGAGAGTAGTAATTTCAAGTAACAAAATTAGTTTTAAACAGTAACCATAAAAGTTTTGCTTCCTCTCCATATTCTTTATTGGTTGACTTTAAGTGGCATACATGATGCGAATAATACGGTGTTTGAATTTGCCTAACATTATAGTAAGACTGCATTAACTGCAGTAGAATAATATATTAAATAAAACACAGATTGTAGATATAGATAGGTACCTAACTAAAATGTAGGTTAATCGATATTCCGTTGACAAGTCCTATATTCGTCCCTTCATCAGTCATACGCAATCCAATAGTCATAGTGTTGAGAAATTTGATACAGCTTGCTCCATAACGATTAATACTAATGAAACGTAACTACTTATACATATATACATCTACATTCGAGCATGTGCTTTAGTAGGGCGCACGTTTTGGGAGTAGCCCGTATACCATTGTTTGTCGGCCGGCAATTGTCAGTCCATAATTTTGTATGAATTATCACGTACGAGAGATGGAGCGGAAAGGATTTAGTCGACTGGAGATGTTAGGCACCTAATTTGGTGCTGGATTATATATAGAATACCGAAATTTATAAATAAACAAAATTTACATCGAGTTTTTATCTCCTTGAGTTTGAGCAAAAAATAAGAATCGCGAAAAACATAAATATGATTGTAGAACAAGGGACTTAATTTAGCTTAAAATAGTGACACATTTTTCGTACAAACGCCCAGAGCGAGATTTTAATTCGGACAACCGGCTGTCCGGCGTTATCGCCGTCCAACTGTTTGAACAAAAAAACATCTAGTACATTCTGGGCGAATTCGGGATACAGAAACACGAGTAGCATTAGTGAGGGGACGTTTCGGACATGCGGCGATACGTCCGGACAGTTTTGATAAACGCCCCGCAGCATCGGCTTGTACGGGGATTTTTAAAATATACATACGTGCCATGTCGAGTATCATATTTTTTTACACTATGCTTAAGTTACATCCTAGAAATGGTTATACATGTAACAAGTTACAAGTATTATAGCTTACAGAGTCGAAATGACGCGACCAAAGAAGTGTAAGTAGCAGCGAAATTCAGTAAAGTGAGTCATTGTGTGGAAACTTTAAAATTAGGATTTTAATTTTTTAAATGAGAATATAGATAGTAGGTCAATAAGAACAAAGAAAACATTCTTTTTCCAATAACCAGTCCTATAAATTCTGTTTACCCATATTTCTTTGTAATGATTCCGTAGGCATCTGAATGCTACAATATTCTTTGGTTCATTGCGTCATTAATCGTCGTCAAAATGAAATAAATGTTGGAATAAATAAAACAATTTTATTGTTGTTCCACGTTTCTATATTAACTGTAAACGCTGAGAGACGATTGACACAAGTATAAACAGACCCCATTTTAAACAAGGTCTGCGTGGAATATGGCTTGCTTCAGCCCATTACTCTTAATCAATGCCGCAACAATAGTTCAGATTTAGAGGTTTTATCCTAACAAAATAAGGAGAACATTTATTTCTTTAAGATGTTTGAGACGACACGACTCTCTCAAGTCAACCGTGTTATATCAAAGGTTAGAATAAACGCAAGAATTCAAATGTTCATGCTCTAAGTCTTTTAAAGAAAGTAGAATCAAACATAATTAAATATGCATTAGTACTATTTAAACTATTAAAGTTTTATTTAAGCCCTGTTAATAAGTGCCCTAACTGTTATATAAGAAATTGAAAGAATTAATATTGATTGATTAGAGAATATGCAGAAACTAGACTATACAACACCACGAAGAAAAATATAACACTAGATTGGATTGCCGAAAGCGTATTTGTATAAAGACATCACGATGTTCAGAACTTTTAAGAACAAAATCTTGTCTCATGTTTAAAAGCAGTATCTAGATAAAGAAGGCGACGATTCTCTAAAAGTTTTTGAAAGTAACGAGAAACAAGAAAATAACATTAAAAGTATAATGTAAACGCTAGCTAAACGTGAAATCTTTAAGTTCGAAGAGGTGTTTACTTATTGATCCCAACTCAAAGCTTGCATCCATAAGAATGCGTCTTAAAGTACTCGCATTTGTATCTGTCGCCACGATTGGTCATCATACATTTTTTGTCCAGTTCATGTCACTTCTTTATACGGATTATAGGCTTTCGAACTTTACATAATTCATGTACTAATATGGAAGGGTTTGTCATGCGATTAATGTGTGTCTCGTGAGTTTTTTCTTATGTAATTTTTATGCAAGGCCCTTCACATGCGACCTGAATTGAGTGCATCATTTTAGGAGTTTGTTTCGTAACGGTACAATCATGTCGTTATTTATTTTTAAAATAACTTTTTTGTACTTGACAACACACAATGGCTCTCATAACATAAAAATAGCACTTCGTTTTGTTAAAATACGCAAGAACTTCATCACCGAAATCATATATTACAACAAAAACATAGAACATAGAGCATTTGACAACAATGCTAAAAGGACGGCCATTTTGCCGTGTCCCAAATCCCACTCCGGTTCAAGCATGTGTGATCGTCTCAATGGAAGGGCTAGGAGCCGTGATTGACAGCACACGCGTTGCCCCGGCTAATCTCTGGTGTCACAGCCTAGAGATTACTAACAGCAGACAACCCTACCAAACCGACCATCTTCACAAGACCTCCCGACGCCGTCCCTACCTTACGGAAACAGGACCACACAGGACAAATCGATGTGTGTTACAGAGGTCCATTGTGATTTGTCAAGCAAATGAACCTCGTATCTTATGCAAGTTTAAATAGATCTTGTTGGCCCTAACTAATTTAGTGCTCAGGTTGTTGTCCGATTGGAATAATATATTACATCGGCACTAAAACCATTTGCTATTTGGAGTTATTGATTGGAAAGTTGATAGCTTTGATGCTGATAATTATCACCAAATTATAAATATAATTCCGTCGATTGGAATAATTATTCAAACTAATTAGTTTATAATAGTTTCGCGTGTAGTACGTTAATCAGAGGTTGGGAATATTGGACTAATTAATGGATTTAAATACGTTTTAATGTAACGCTTTCAATATGAAAATAGTTTCTGTGTTTGTAAAACCAGATTGTTTCAATGCATCATATTATATTACATATATATTATCATTTTTCTATAATCAGTTCTATTGGCATGATAATGTGGATCGAAAATATGACCTGTATATCCAATAATAAATTATAAACTAATATCAAAATACAATTTGTCCTGATGAAGCAACAAGTTTCTTAAACCCAGCAACAGATGGCACCACCTTTCCTCTCTGTTTTGATTAATGGAGTTATAATAAGAGTAAAAAATGCATATCATCTAAATTGGTTCCATGCATATTTTTTCAAATACTAGTAGAACGAATGAATATTTTTGTCGTTGTACGTGGGCCCATTGTATAACTGCCGCTACTCCTCACTAGATGGCGTCACTAGCGACAATTTCATCAAAAGCTTAAATGTAGCAAACGTGTCACAAATAGCTTTATCATTGTAAAATGTTACACATACCTATATATTGACTTCAACTTATTCGAGACATGCCCAAAGATAGATTTCAAAGAGTAATTTCTCGACAGCCTTACGTAGGGAGCAGACGCGTGACCGATACCCGGAGTCTTTCATTCATACTTTTTTGTTCGTCCAACCCAATTTAATTCTTATACCCGAGAATAATCGTCAAAGAAGCCGTTCGGACGAACTAAAGACGTTAGTGCACTCGAAAAAAGTCGTTTACAGTTTCGTTTATAGTGTTATGATGCGTTTATTAATATTATGGCTCTTTTTGTGGGAATTCTATCTACGTGAAGTGAAAATTGGTATATTTTTTCGTTTTATTGTCGTTTCGAATTGTGTAATGTTGTTTGGGATTTTACTGTTGCGTAACTTGTGTTGTAATGTGGGTTTTGTTATTACAGTATACAAAAAACTGGAAGTGAAGGTTTGTAAAGGATTTATTTTACGACTTAAGATCGGTTGTAGGCTACATGCAAACGACCTAATGCGGAAAAGCCTCGATCAACACCTCAAGAGGCTCTCGTTAGGCGGCTGGGTCAAGAGTTTGATGCTGAGAGCGGTAATCTTCGACGCGACACGCAGACTTCGTTGCTGCTTGCAGCCTAAGCTTCCAGCTGAAGAAAGCTGTGCTTAAACTCATCTTCTTGTAATAATTTTCAAAATAAGTGCAGTAGTATTTTGAGATTCTGGACAAGGAAGGCAGAACGAAATCAAATAAAAAATGTTCCTATAGCAGAGTTCGACATTTTTATTATGCTATACAACATGAAAATCACTGGTACTCTACATCCTTTTAAAAATAAAGAGGTTTGGCAATTCTATACCGGGGACGACATGAGCTAAATAAGCCCAATAAGTACTCCGTGACGAAAAACACTTATTTTTCCATATACGTTTTTTACGTCGAACGATTTTATTATGAATGTAGAACGCGAGCACCGTATGGTAATGAGTTATCCATTCATACAGTCTATTGTCACGGAAAATTGAAAAATAGTAGAGTACTCTTATATACCATTCATGTATTCATAGAAACACATGTACGTCGCACCGAGGTGTGAACATGATATTATCTTAGTTTTATTTCCTTAAGAATTTACATATTACCCACTTTCTTCCTCCAACTGATTCCTGAATAAGGAAACTAAGTTTTGGATGGTGTAATAAATATTCAATTTCATGAAAGTTCAGAACTAAGAGGCTTTTCAAGATAAATGAAATATAAACGCAGTAGGCAAACTATCTTGATAAATGGACATAATCAGGAGCCTCGAGCGCACATTTAGGAACCCAATATATGGCTTCACGAATTCAATTACGCCTCATTCGAATTAATTATGTGCTTGTTGAAAAGCTGCCCGATGTTCTTCTGTATAAAACTTGAAGCCACCCAGGTGTCATTATCATCACTGGTACGCCCAAATCACTTTAAGCCACCCACGGTATCATTGTTGTGCACTTCATTATCGTATTGGATAAGTTGACAGGTTGCCTGATCAAATATGGGAATACCTTCCCTATAAAAAGCCTGATAACTTGTTTGAACTGTCTTAAGAGGAAAGCATTCAATATAATTCCTCACTTAAATTCTTCCTTAATTCGTTTTCGTGATATTCAATATTTTAGTGTAGGCGATAAGCTACGACGAAATATTATCTACAAAAATAATTCAAGATGTTTGTAAATATTTCTAGTTATTAAATTAATGTCTTTCTGGAGTTCTGCGAAAAAGTATATTCTTGTCACCATTTCATTGAAAAAATTAATAGATCAAGGATCCTGCTGTTGGCATCAATTCTTACGCGCTTCTGACACTCACATGTTAACGCATTTAATATAGAACAGCATACTAGCAATTACAAAATATGTCCCAATAATCGCTCGCAAAATAATATTAATATTTTGTTTCTGCGAGCATTTTTGTGGAATTCTGAAACACTTGAAATCTTCCCGCGTTTGTGGTGAATCCGAAACGGCTTCATTGTTTTTGATTGAGTTAACTAGGTGTCATATTACAACAGCGTCATCAATCAGTTGGTGTGACATGCAATAATTTATTTGTAATTTGTTCAATTATGGAATGTAACTGATGGATGTTTGATGATAAAGCATAGATCTGTGATGTTCATAAACTTTCTTTTATCGTCAAGATTCCTAATAAGAATCGTGTTTAGGTTCTTGCTTGAAGCAAAAATCATTGGTTCATGCTTTGAATCGTTGGCCTAAATCAAATGTCAAATGCTCAGTACGCATTTAATTAGTCAACGATTTATCTGTAAAGCTCTGCTAATGAATTACCAAGATGGAGGATAATCCTACTTGATAATTAAAGCACTGGGAATTCGGAAATCGGGAATTTAACGAACTAGTTGAAATTATCGCACACAGGCATTGGTAATTGGCTAAAGTTAGAACAGCATATGTTTAGCGTTAATGAATTCATTATATAGGGTAATTGGGTATGCTGGAATAACAACAGCTATATATATAATAGGAACCACATGTGCAGAGATCCTTTTAATTAAAACTTCAATTAAATTACTTTTTTGCGTATAACTATAAATTGAGAGTAGTAATGTCTTTAAAAGGATGACTGATACCTAGTTCTAATGATAAATTGTAACCATTTTAATTACTCTTATAATCGTTTGGAACCACTGTAAGGGACGGTAAAGGAAAATATCGTGAGGAAACCCGAAACACGCAATAAACGAATTTTAGTTCCTTCTCTTCATGAACAGAGGCTTTTCACTGCAGTACAATTATTTTAGGCTATATTACGAAAGAGTTCACATTTTCATCAGTTATAATGATGTTTAAAGGTTTTCGTACAAGTTTAAGATTAGACTAAACCAAATTAGCTAATACTGTATTTATAGACGATGGGTTAACGACTTTTATAGTTGCGTTTATATTAAATTCTAACTGTTCTAAGCGCGTCTAGACGACTCCAATGCAAAAAAATATAAGAAAGTTTTCAGATTCTTACTGGTAACAAAAAATATAAAAAGAGGCAAACCAAAATCGATCTCCCTAAAACCAATTGGTCTTAAGTTTACGATCACGGTTAAGGCATCAAACAATGAGCGAAAGCATTGTGTTTTTTACTGCATTTTAACTTTGATCGTTTACCTTACATAACTCTTTTATTGGTCCCCATAAAAATTCTGTATCTTTTTTATTTCCACCGCATCGAATATCATTATCATTGAATGAAATCATTTGTTTCCCCAAATAGCTTTTTAATAGCACTTTACAGTTATAAGTGCCTATTGACTTTTAGCAAATGTATTATCAGCGAGAAGTCTCTCAATAAGTCTTCAGAGCTTCAACTTAACAGTTATTGGAAACAGTCGATGCCAAAATAATTAAGGCCAACCTATAATAAGCTTAAAACTCCCTTCGACTTATAAGCTTTTCAGGGAAACTTTGAGGTCTAAGGAAACATTATCATTTCATATCTGCTCAAATTTATGTTTAATGTACAGCTTTCTATATGTCAAAATACAAACATATGTTAGATTGCAAAAAAGCTTCTCCAAGGCTTTCTGTATCTAAAGAGCCAAGATAATCAGCAGTTCCAAATGACCGAAACTAGTTTTCTTCAAGGTTTAATAGCACGAAGACCAACAGTGGGTAGAAAATAAGCCGTTGCTATACCATAGGCAATAATTACGGTGCACTAAATACACGGTATTGGCCTTACGAAGCCTCGTAATTATCATTGGGAAGAACTTTTGTGGTAATAGCAGGCAATTAGGGTGCAATGTTTTTGTTTCTGATGACATTGTGTTTTCTGGGAAGTTTGTTGTTTGTATACACACGTGGGAGTCCCGGCTGTGTTGTCTTTTGCTTGTCGTTTGGATGCATACAGCGACCCCGGGTTAAATTAACCGGAAACTTAAGGGAAATAGTTGAGATTCGACTCAGGTACCGTCGTACGAAGTTTTACATACGCGGGACATGTGGTTTTGTATTTTTAAAATGTTGAGCACTACCATTATTATTTGTGTTTCATATTGTTTGAAAGGTCGAATGTTTTATTAAGTTTACCTAAAATTTGACGCCAAACTAAATTTTAAAATAATTACAAATTCACAAGTTTGAGTTGGACGAAATTTCATTACTGTATAAATATTAAATGCCCGAATTATTCACTCTGATGAGAAAACTGTATTTAGTCGTAAACTTGCGAACCAAGATTAGATTAGTTTTTTTATTAATGTAGGTACTAACATTTTTCATTCAGTTAATTTATCTGTGTGAAAAAATGTTCGTATTACGAAATCTTATTACACTAATATAGTACATATACCTACTACAGAGACTATAAATAGCCTATTTAACAGAAACTACTTCGTTAAAGTTAATTTAAATTCATGTAATTCGAATTGCGTGATACAATTGAATCACACATTAATAAAGATGAAGTTGATTCTTAATAACATTAACTAAAGAAAAAACAAATCCGATTGCCGGTAGCAGACAATGTAATCGATAAAGATGCATCCAATTTAAATCAGGAAAGAAAACAACAAAAGCCGGATGACGATGCAGTTTTACACGCGACACATTCGAACAAAAACCTGTCCCGTAGAGATCACAAAACGAAAACAAAATAAGAATAAGAATAGGAGAGATGTAAATTACGTAAAAACTGAATACAAACGGGCGGGTCCAACTATCTTTTGATAGTATAATGGGGACGTTCGTGCCGCGGATGAAGTTGAACGGATCGCGCGGGTGGTCCACTGCGGTTGGACTATTTAAATATTACTTTTTTATTATTTGCCAGCACTATTTGGTGATTTATGTTTGTTTAACACGAAGGTGTTTGGGTAACATGAGTGTGATTTGTTTGCTCTTTATTGGCTATCGATTTCAATGGACCAAAAAGAAAATATCGCTTCATTTTTTTGGAGTTTCGGATGAGTTATTGCCGTCAATACTTAATGAAATTACGTATAGCCAGTTAAAGTTGAGATTTGGTTTATTGTAGGTTATTTCAAGTTAACCCATATTATGGTAAAAACCTCATAGAGAGAAGGCCCACACTGTAAATATTATACAAAGTAATGGCGGAATAATGGAACTTAACTATTTCGTCGGAATCTGCTCATATACAATTTTAAAATCATATATTATAGATACCTACTTAAATAATAGAGTTCTAAATACATAAAACGAAATAAGCCTTGAATAAGTACAGAAAAAGGTAATTATTTATCCGTAGGTAAAAAAAATAACCTATAGATATTTAAAACCAAAATTAAGATGTCTAAATACTTTCCCTAAAACACTAAGCTGTTTATTTTGCTACAACTAAAAAAATATAAATTTCGTTTAATATCGATGATGTTATTTTTACCCAGAATCGAAATAAACCGTTGTGTTTACATACGAAGTTTTAATTTAACTTCCCTGTACACAGTATAAGATAATTATGATGTTTCACTTAGTTTTCATATGGTTGGACTAAATATCCATTTACAGTCAGAATAAATTGATTACGATAAAAAAGCACTCACAAGTCTTTATAAACATCATTATGTCGTGCATCAAGCAATTCTTTCATTAAATCAATTACTGTCCCAGCATTCTTCAAATCATTTCCAATGATTTCACAACAAGCCATCCTGTTTGTTCCATCGTTTGCCCTTTCGTCTTAATTGGACAAATCATTACCAATTTAACTGGTACTGCGTGTTCATATCTTAACAAAATAAAGCTGTTGACTCAACGGTCGTTAGTTATCGTGTTGGATTTAATATGTTTTCAAAGTTGCTTCTACATTTGTAATGCATTTTGTTATCACGTTTTAGCTCCTAAAATATTTTAAAATTTCTTTTAAACTGTTTTGTTAATAGTTCGAAATAAGGATCTTTTATAAAGACAACTTGTATTTTCCGTGTTTGATTTTATATAATATCATCGTCGTGTTCTTGGTTGGTTTCGTTTATAGGATAGAAAAATAGGGAATTTGATTGCTTGTTTACTTCTTACATATTAGGACAATTTCCTCTATATCATTAAAATTTATTATGAAATTATATCATCATTAAATTTATAACTTGTCCTGCCATTGCTTTGAAACTTTATAAAAAAAAAAATAAAAAAAAATAAATTTGCATTTATGAGCGATATTTTTTTTAGTCACGACGAGTTGAGTACCGATAGTTAAAGTTTTAACCCAGTGTTTATACTACGCGAATAATAGTCCCCAGCCCACGAGACGTATTAGAGAAGAATCTTATTTGAAATAAATTTATAACATTTTATTACGTGACCAAAGTCACCGCATAGCCGCTGAAAATGATGAAATGCCGCAACGCACGTCCCATTACACGCGAATAAAGCCAACGCTAACCGCAGCCCGAACGAGGCAATTTACGAATTTCCGCCCAATTCAGCATTAACAAGAACCAAACATAACCAAAACACAAACTTACGTTGATCGAAGAAGCAGCGGTCCAAACCATTCATAACGTTGTAAACAACCTCATAGTGCACTCAAAACACCAATTTTATGCGTTTACGTTCACAGCTAGCACTTGTGACGTCACACTCAAAACAAATCACAACGTATTCGTTCCCACTACGGTTAACACAACGTCGGGGCGGGTTCGATGTAGGGTAAGTTTATAGGACGTGTGGCCCATGCGGCGGTCGGCGCGCGACTGGTGTGCGCGGCGCAAGGAGCAAGGGGCGCGGGGTGGGGGGCCGAGCGGGAGGGGGTGCGTGCGTTCGGAATTCACTTCCCACGTGCTAGCCACCCGTCCTTTTCTTGCGGGACGGGTTAGCTTTTTAAAAGCGGCGAAGCAGGGCCCGTCGACGCATCGATATGGCCGGAGGCGACGCGACGTTTAGTTGTAACCTTGTTTATATGCACTGCAGCTAATAATAACGCGAAAAGCACTCGATGTGAGCGTTTGTTGTTATTTTTTTATGCACTAAGTAACATTGTGCGTTAGTTGAGTGGCCAGTTGAGTTTGTTTATTCGAGTTTCCGATACTCTTGTTCCGTTTTGGTATTTCCTGTTTGGTGTTGAGTGGTTTTCATTCGATGATATTGTTCTTTTTTATTCCCGTATTAAGTTTTACTTTTTATCTCATTAGTTTATAAAATAATACTGTATCTTGTAAATTTTTAATGTGTTTCTTGCCCGATCTGGCATGTTAATGGTCACTAAATGTTAAAGACAGAATGTAAAGATAATTTCTATCGTTAAAATATGTAGAGCGGTTACTAAGAATGGTGGGATCATACCCTAAAAATTCTAAGATAAGCAGTAAGCCGATACAAAAAATAAGTTTATGTTATTCTTCCTTATTAGGGGTTCTGTATACATTTTTGTTATTATTCTGCTGGTCTCAAAGCTTGTCAATTTTAGATAGGCATTATTTTTAACAGTATTCCTGACAATATTTGCAAATATTGCGTAGACACAAACGTCTACGTAATATTCTTGTTAATCAATTTGAATAAAAGAACAAAAAATATAAAGAAAAATCTACCAACAAACCACGTATGACACAGGCGTATTAAACTGCTCTGAATACTTGATTAGCGCGCGACAGACAGCCTACAGCAGTACTAGCCCATCTTCGTAAACTTCACGCGTGGGAAGCAGCTAACATATTTCCCCGTTTTTAAATTCCAAGATCAGCATTAAGATTTGAGGAACCCTAAAATAGTTAATGCATTTCTTAGAGCTGTTCTGGTGGGCCACGACGTTGCTTATCGACTTGTCATTCAACGGGAGTTTTTAGTTTTTTACTACTATTTAGTACGAACTGGTGAGCGATGAAAGGGCAGACATTGACAGGTTAAGGGTAAAATAGATGACGGATTCGATGCTTTATGCATGTTAATGAAACTGTGACTTATTCTCGTCTGTTAAATACATGCTCTTTGTATAGAGATGTTGATGTGTTTGTTTGCGTGTTTAACGTGGTGTTTCAACAGCTTGTTTTATGTACTCTTGTGATATCAATCAATGAACTGTTTTCATTGAAATATATTTTAGTTGAAGTTTAGTTTTTAGTTAATATAATAATGGTTTCCAAACCTTTCCAAGAATTTATTACTAGTTTTGATGACACAGTTAAAAGTCTCTAGTTGGTATTGATCCTATAACAAAAATGTGTGGCTGATTCATAAAACTAATAATTTTTTAGGCATTTTTTTATAAAAACACAAACTTCTTTGGTTTCCTAAGCACATCACTTTGAGTTATCAGTTAATATAGTACCTAAACCGCCTATCACGGAGCAGAAGAATAACAAGTGTTAGTACTTATATGATTAAACTTTCAGTACGTGTAAACTAAAGCAAACTTATCAAAACACACCTCGCTTTTATGGATCGCATATAAATACAAGAATATAAAAAACTTTTTACTTAAACAGAGCAACTAAAAGGCACAACAGCTGATACAAAAGTTAAAAACGACTCAAGTTTCGATTCAAAGCAAACAAAAAACTATAATTTTGCTGATGAAAATTATGAACTTAACTTTTAAACAAATGATATGTAAAATAATGATTTTCAAAATGAATGAAATTTCAAAATGAATAAATAAAAGAAAAAATATAATTAATTCATTTAATGGAATCCTTTGGAAACTTTCATTTTGTTTGAACCTCGACAAAAGTTAGTCAAATACAATCACTACGAACAATAAGTAGACGTTTTAGATAAATTAATTAGAGTGGCAGAACTTCGAGAGGCAAATATTTGTGTGTCTTCTGAGATTCAATTCTATGTAATTGTATACATTTGTACCAGATTGAGCTTTATAAAAGTTTACTTACTGTAGGTTGGTATTCATTTTTATCATACGTTGAGGTTGATCCATTATAATGTGACGTCACCATAGTCAGAATTTCTTTACCTGCCGTGGATTGTAAAGGACTTTGCTAATCAATAAGTCAAGTGTGCTTTCGATAAAAACTAACGAATTTCAATACTAAAATCTTTGGTTTTTATCGAAAGCAAATTGCTATTGCACTGCCTGAGAAGGTGAAGTTACAAAAAATGGCTTACAGGTCCTATCAGGTTATTGTGGTACAGTTAGAGTTTATTTCGTAATCAACAAGTAATTTAATTTAGGGAGCGTATTTTTTTTAAGAGCAATGTCCCACTGCTCGGCTGGCGTCTTCTTTGGGCTTCCAATTCCTACTACAAAGACTTTATTTCATTTGGTTACTAGTTACTTCTTCTTCTCCTATAAATGTCATTTAAATAAATGAAGGGCGGCTACCAGCTGTTAGAATCTATATCTATCTAGTCTACATAAAGGTGGGTGAATAGTGGCTATCTGATACTCTCATTTATTTACAAAAAACAAACATATTAACTTTAGCAATCTCGTTTTAAATATATCCGATTCTCAACCCTTTAATCATTAGCCGTAAATGTCCTTTTAGTGTTTATTTATTCTATTACACGGAGTGGTAATGTATTTTCCACTCAACGAGTAATCCTAATGGGTGCCCCGATTGTACCCACGCGCGGTTTTAATTGAATCAAGTTTATAGAACTACGGAACATATTATATTGTCATGTCTTTATCTCTTGGGATCTGTAGAATCCCAAGCTTTGCTAACCGAGTAATAATTTCAGTTGAATATCTTGGTAGTGTGAAAGTCATTTCGGTTTTGCCTCATTGGTGATGTGACCCAATTGCGACACGTTCAAAATTAATATTATATTGGGAACAGACCTATCCCAAAACATAAACACATGTATACATACAATATAATTTAGAATTTTGTTTCATTGTACTCGAGACTTAACGTCTTTGCAAAAAATGTGTGTGTGTGTGTCTGCTAACTAAAGAGAAAAAACAGAAGAGGTATCATCGAGATGTGAGAAATAAAACTAAAGAAGGTACTATTTCTGTGGTATCATAATTATTACGTACTGTTATCACCACACCATATTTTGTCAAGTATGACTAAAAGCACCCTCACCTTCCCTTTGCGGTAAATAAAAGCCAAAGATTACAAATCGAGGCCGAGATGCCACCCATAGAAGAATCGAAACAAGAAGCTACAGTCGCCCTCTTATTTCATTTCAGTATCGCACAGTAATAATCACATCGGAACATTTATTGCCTACACGTAATGCACCAACTCTATCTATTAATAAAATAACTTGTACAGCACTTAGGCGATACTAACAAGCAGTAACTAACAGATTATACGGTGCGATATTTTTAGTTGAAGTTATTATGCTTTTAGATTATGCTGCATTATTTTGTGAGATGTTTGTCGTGTTTCTTCTTGTTGGTCGATGTACGATACTTTTGAAGTTCGTAAAGGATTCTTTACACTTTACGTTTATTTTTAATTACAGTGTTTATTGGAAATTGGATCAGAAGGTGTGGAGATCGTAATTTTTTTTGCATATATTGAAATACACGCGCATATGTGTGTTTGACATCATGGTCATACCGCCCGCGTCGTAAACTAGTGTAATTTAAAACAAATTAAGTTTGTTTGCGAATTTTAAAATATACAACTTTATGTTGAAATTCAATTATATTTAGTTACCAATCAAACAAACTGTAGCCAAAAATAATTTAACGCACGGATTCGTAATAAAAAACAAGATAATTAATATCACCTTGTTTTCGTGCGCATCATACATGACTGCACTTTATAAAATAAGACGTTTCAGTTCTAAATCCATCAAACACGGCCGAATGATTTTCGCAAACAGTATTCGCCCTAACTATCACACGTTACAAAGCGAACGATACATCATATACGTCATGATACAATGTATAGATATTTATCACAATTTGTAGCCTAATGTCCCGTATCGTCGCTGACAAAGGGTCTGGACCCTGCACACTAGACCGTAGCGAGGGATCAATACAAATGACGTATCGATCGCACCGTTATTTTTGGCGCCAAAGATAACATAATTAGAATACGCGCCGAAAACAAAGAATTTAAATTTGAGTGTTGTAAGTTTAAAATAATTTGTTTTTAAATGTGATTCGAAAATATTAATTCAAAGTTAGTTTGTATTAAATATTCATTAATTAATGGTAGGTTGGTTGTATTAGTATTAGTAGGTATTTATTTCGTCTTAATTAAAATTTAACATTTACATAATGATCTGTTTTTATATAAGCGGTATATTCAAATTAAAGTAGGTAATTAATAATAATCTGTTAATAAATTAATACGTTCATTAAATAACGACGAATGAGATCAGCCAATTCTAAAACACGTGATAAACCAAAGAATATAAAATATATACAGATGCTGCAATAAAGTGTGTTTCCTTTTTATCTTTTTTCTTTAAGCTGCCATTGACATGAACTTGTCAGTTTATTGTGGCTGAGTCATAACGTATTGTAGCTCACTGAACCGCTATCTTTTCTTTGAAGATCTTTCGCACATTACTCATTGTGTATTGTAAGAAATTATCACTGATACTTTTTTGTGTATATAGCATGTTTTTTTTTGGGAAATGCAATATTTACTTTCTACAAAGTAGGTAACTTTTCTTTTCTTAGGTACTGACGCAAATTACAAGTTTTTTCCTTAAAGAAGACTTTTTAAAAGTTTGTTACATAAAATCTCTGTTTTGTTACTCTATGAGACAAATGTTCGCATTAGGAGACCATTGTACGCAACATTTTAAATTCACGGATAATACCGGAGTTCCCTGTGAATCGACATCTAACCAAGTTATTTACAATTTAAAGCGTCGCGTGCATCCTTTATTTCATCATCGCATAGATAAAGAACAATAGCTACATGTTCCAGATACGCGCGTCACACATCGTCAGGCCTAACCCCACACATTAGTGCAATAAACTCGACAATAACTTAATTCTGAGCAGTGAAGGGCGATTCCCCTGTGGTTCCTTACATCTCAGTTAGGGATGACAATAGTTCGGAGCCGAGTTGAATTTAATTAGAATTATCGATCGGCCGCTTTACCATCCTAAACTAACAATTAGGTGTAGGTATCTGTTCGGCCGCTGAAATATTTGTGGGTTAATCTAAAGTTAAAACTCAATGTACCTATTTACATTGTTAAATAGGACGGCGTAGTGTTACGAGATTGCGGT
Source organism: Abrostola triplasia (assembly GCA_946251915.1). Lineage (NCBI taxonomy): Eukaryota > Metazoa > Arthropoda > Insecta > Lepidoptera > Noctuidae > Abrostola > Abrostola triplasia. The sequence goes on from OX276426.1 coordinate 2,897,187, forward strand.
TACGTTGAATATCTGAGGAAATCCTGAAGAGGAAAGTGAATGAAGTACCTAACAGATTTTGTAAACATGAATAGGTCGCTTAGAAACAAGATTATGTTGCAAGCATGTTCTGTTGACATAAGGTTTCGTTACGTTGAAAATGAACTATGAATTTTATTTAGAAGCCAAAGACTAATATAAATTCCCAAACACATGCGTTTCTTCTTAGGAAATTTTACTTAGATGACCTCATCATCTTCATCATCAGCTTTTATGAGACCCACTGATAACTTATCGTAGTTAAAATTACCAACTTTTCGTACATCAAAGCTACCACGAATAAAAACACGCACACAGTGGAACTAAGTGGAATATTATAATTACTAAGCTGGGTTTTGAAAAGGCATTCAATAGAATTCATCCTTTCTTTATCATTCCATAACATAAAAGAGTGGGGCAATCCTATTTTCAAGGTACAGTGTAACGTTTAGCTTTTAATTCGAGTAATTCTAGTTCAATTTGTAGGATAGTCGACTATAATTTACAATCCAGTTGTAAATGCAGTGATAGCCGAGTGGTATGACCGTTGGACTGCTAAGTCAATGGTTGCAAGTTCAAACCATGCACCAATCTCTTTTCGAATTCATGTGCGTATTATAAATTAGTTATCAGTAGCTAGAACGGTGAAAACATCGGGAGAAACCGGCACACCTGAGAGATAGTTCAACGGTGTGTAACGCCATGTCGGAGGCCTACAGGTAGTTTAAACTCCGACACCAGTTTCTTCATCAACAAAACGATAAGAAGGTTTAGGAGGCGTACTATAGACACAACCAAACGAATAATATTCACACATCTTTCCAAAATTTCAAGACAGCCAAACTGTTATGAACTGCAGTCCAAACTAATGAACCTTGGAAGCTAAGATCAGAATCACACTGTTGCGGTCCGAGACTGAAAACAAGGACACTATATTCATTCATGAATTCATTTGGCAGGAGTCCAAATCACAATGAATGAATTTAGACATGTTGTCAACACCGCAATAGAAGTCTCGTTTGAGATCTTAGATGGAACTGAATTGAACAATGTTACAAATGCAGGGAGTGTAATAGAAGGCTTGGTAATTACAGCATTACAGACAAGGACTGGATTTTATGATTAGATTAGGAAGTCATTTATGTAGTCACTTAGAATAAAATTGTTGGTCAGTTTCTTGGTTTTTAAGTCAATAAAGAGGCAATGTTAGAAGAAGAGCTATAGCAAAACCGATGCGTAATGAATATCTAAATCAGTTCCAACGATAACTCACATCCATACTTGTATATCTATAATGCAACATGTTTTCCATGAACACCTTTACAAGAACATGCTCAAATAAAAATATTTTCAAACTCTCACCCAGCATTGTAACACATTAAAATTTAAATTATGAGCACAGAGACAAGCTAAACTTTACGCTGCGATTTAGCAAAGAGAATTAATTAAATTATATTTTTTTGGTTTCTTTTTTCGCATGGCAACTAGCGAGCGTTCATTTTTGCTCGTAACACCGTGCGAAGCGGACGTCACATGCAAATGCTACCGTGAAAAATATATAAGAAAATGCAACATCAAATTTCATTTCCTTCGCCGGATTTTATTATACATTCTCGATGTGTTCGTGACGCAACGTTGATTGTATAGTCGGTCGTAAAATTCGAACTTTAAATTTTGTTGTGAAAATGCTTTTCTAAGTTCCACGGCGGCGACATTTTTTATTTGTTTTTTTACAATACGACGGTTACGATTGAACTTTATTGAGTTTAGCATTTTTCGACGTATTCTAGAGTAGTTTGCTTTTGTTTTACATAATTTGTATAGGGTTGTCAGAGTCTAAACTTAACGTTAGCTGTGATGTGATAAGTATAATCACGAGCAAAGAACGGACTACATTTAATTACTCTTCTGATAATATAAGTAATTCTGTAAAACACTTGATTATAAGAATATTTTTTCTAAAATTCCGTCTTTAAGTTGTATACTTACACAGCTTGATTGTAGCTTTAAAAATTTACCTGTAAACAAAAAAAACACTTCATTATTATTTTTTTACTTATAATACAATCATTTCGTAAACACTACTAGAAAAACCCAGCAACACTTTGCCTGACCCGGGATTTGAACCTAGGACCTCATGATAGACCAGACCTCCGCAGTCGCGCTTAGCGACCACTAAACGAATGAGGCAGTATCTACATGTCAGGGACCAGCTGAAAATCTGTAGGTGTAACCTTCGCACAGCGTAAGTATACAAAGATGGATCCCTTGCCACACGCATTTACTTATATCATGTTATTGTTTTGCACGTTTGTTTCCATAATATGTGTGGCAAAATAAATGGTTTAAATGATAAATAACAATATCTCTGTTGTAAATATTAACATCATACTCAAACACTGAAAAGCGATTACTGTCAGTTTTCAATATCCGAATATTTGGTTTGGACAAACATTATGTGCTGTTTTGTGACACAGTTTAAATCACATATTGACAGTTATGGCTGTGTGGTCTTGAAAATTTCGCGTCACGTGACTAGCTTTAGGAAAATAATTATGATGATAGTTATTTTATGGTGTGTAACAGCGTAACAGACGATAAGCCCGGTGTGAGTACGATAAATGGCCAGAGCCCCTTTACTATGAACTCTTAACGCAGAACAGTTTTCGTTGTGGAAACGAGACACCGCAATACTGCACGAAGCGACGTCTCGGTTACGCATCTTTAATAGTCCTATTTTTAGAGTTCATGTCAAGGCGGCAGAACAGCTTTGTGAGGACTGCAATCAAAAGAGGACAAATGATAAAGGTATGCCATTAAATAAGGTATACCTACCCAGTTTAAAATTTTCGAATCGTTCTAATAAGTGTAATAAGCGAAATGACTCCTTACCCAAATAATAGGCATAGATCGAACTTAAAAGTAAAAGATCAATAACTAGGAATTTTATAGACGTTTTGATGGTCCGTTTAAATAATGGCATCGGCTGGTAGCTAGTCTTTTGATAGAAAACTATGAAAGACGTTTATATTTAGCAATAGTCTAGACGCTTTTATAGTTTCGAGATTTTATTTTACATAGGCCAGACAAAGGTTCTGCAAAACTTCGAATTCTTCACTTCTAGTTTGTATCTGCGATACTATTGTATGGAATCCTATACGCAGTTTGATCGGTTCCAACTTGCTTCCTGACTAATTACGCTATAAGAATTCCCGATTACACGAAAGAAACTGTCCTTATCTAGAACAAAAGTGGAGAAACTGTGGAGGGGTCCACAATAACAGTTATGTAAATCAACATTATTTCCCTAACTTCATTCCGCAGCATTAAACCATTCACTCAAATTAAGATATGCATCTTCAGCCCCATTATTCCGACAAATCCTTAAAAGAACATAAGTTGTAATAAACTTCCCGATGCTCAACTAACAAACTAAAAGTCATTAAAATTATCGTTTAACTTGTTTTCGTACTTAGAAATTGCAACGGCGGCGGTCCAACTAAGGAAGAGATGACCCACTTTTGTTATCTTGGGTATCTACAAAGAAAATCTATGGATGCAAAGTTGAGCTGTAACTGCATATTTTCAAGTTGAATAGGTATTTGCAAGTAACGATCGATCTCTTTAAAGCAAAAGGAGAGAAATTCCAGATAGCATACATTTCATTGGTACATAAGTTATACCTATATCTAGTATTGAAATAAGTGAATGAAGCATAGCAGAATTCGAAGAACTGGCGAATGTTCTCTATACATAACAATAATACATAAACCGATAGAATTAGGTAAAACGGTAGACGAGTGTGAGATGACATAACTAATATTGGAGTAATGACTAAGCGTTTGTCTTTAGGCTAAGCATTGCTCGCAGATTTGTTATCATTTGGTATTATGATTCTGTACCATTGAACTGTAGGTTGTCAACAACTTCGTTTTTTCAATGTGTATAGTATAATTCTGAAGGCTATATTTCTATTAATTCTGACAGCATGACTTCATTTGCTGTTTTGGATGCCCTAATAACTGCAAATTGAGTAAAGTCGACGTACCATCAATACAAAGAAGAGAACAACTGTTATTTTGAGCAAGATTAAATTTAGGCAAACAACTTTCCTCCCATTATATTTATTTAAGAATAAATCAATTTTTTTTCTACACATATTTCGTAAAAGGATAATCTTAGGTACAATATACATACATTTACAGTAATAAAATCAGCGGGCACTGTTCTCGAACTTACTCCCGCTTTAAGAATATACTTTTTGAGCAGTTCTGTGGTTAAGTTTTAGATGCAACGCGCGTGTGTTGTGGCGATCACATGCTGGTGAAGCGATAGCGGGTTAAAATTCTATTCTGGATCTTTACTCTATACGTCTCTTATTTTACTCTTTAAAAGTGTGACGTATTTTGAAGTTATACTATACAATCTAGCATACCTTACCGTACCTTTGTACCTAATGATCCTTATGTGATGATGTTTGTTATTGTTTAACTACGTAACCCTTTCTTTTTCATGTAGCTGTTTTGATTTTGGTTATTCTTTAAATACTATCTATATGTCTTGGTACTTCTAATATTTTCGATTTGGTTTCAATAAAATTTATTTCCGACTCTCCCTCGACTCTCAATGCCGTAGTATTTAAATCAAGTGACAAATTTAAAAGTTTGTGCGTCTTATCAGTATGACTGTAAATCAATGATTTCCACAATTTTAATAAAATATGTTTTCTATTTTACGATCGAAGTAAAAGGTTTCCTTTGAATACTCATTACAATTTTAATCAACAAGTTTTTTATCTGAAGTATTTATTTTTATTCCGTACCAAGCGCCCGCTAACACAAAATAACATACACGAGTTTAGTATTTTCCTTTCAGAACTAGAACAAACTGGATACAAAGAATCTAAGGAGATTCTGTACAGAAGTTGGTATTGACAAAACAAAAGTTATTGTTTTAAGTTTCCCGACGTAAGTAATATGGAAGGGGTGTGTGTATAGCGTCTGTTTGGATTTTACAGAATAAAAAGGTTTTGATACTTGTTGTAAAATCGTGGTACGTTTTATATGACGATGTAATATGCGACATAAATTGTGGATGCTATTTGCGGATGTTAACCTTTTTGGTTAGTGACGTCAATGAACTGTTTATAGGTGAAATATTATATAATATAACTTACTGTCTTAACTTATACAATACTATACATTAAATTAAAAAAATATATAGTTAACTCGTAAATAAAGTTCTTATTCAAATTGTTATTTCGACATCGTTGTCATTCTCTAAATAATTGATCAACTATTGTTAATCCTTATTATTTACTCAGACGAACAAATATCTCCTATTCCCATTTCAGAAACTTTTATTAACATAATCAAAGTATTAAGATTGTAACCAATATTTACAGCACTGTTTAAACAAGTAACCCCTTCATTGACCCCCATTTTATTATTTGCTTTTCAATGCCTCCTCGGTACTAAACAAGAAAAAATACTACCACCAATTACCAATTATTAAAACGTGAAGTATGATTTCCAGTCACAAAACAAGAATATAACGATATAATCGCATTCGATGGCCGGGGGCGATCGCGCTTTGAACTCGCGGCCCGTTTGATGTTACCGCGAGAGCGGTCAGAGGAAGCACACTCCATGTAGACAAGCGTCACACCGTGGTGTAACTGCTTACAAGTCAGACATGTTTCTTTATTATTTTTTGTTTAATTTGTATAAGTCATACGATGTCTGCGTCAGAAAACTGCTTCATTTTCTCTTCATTCGACTCTTAGATATAATGGGAATTGTTAGTACGTGTAAAATATTTTTAAGATAAGATAAGATAAGATATATTTATTTGCTCAAACATTAGCATAGTATAATCATAATCAACCGTTATTTAAATTAAATGACAAATATAACAATACAAACATTACAAATACGCAACAAATTTTTTATCTTTCAAACAAAATCACAGAAATTAATAGGTGCGAAAATAATACCAGCTTCGGTGTGACCGGCGCCCACTTGAAGCTTTCTATTTTTACACTGTCAGTTGAATGGGCCCCAAGGTGCATAGGTCTCGTGGTACTCCAACCACGTTTTTTTCTAATTAAAGCCTCGGGATTTCCGGCACGGCACTCAGTTTTTGCGAGTCAAGAGATTGGTCGGACAATCCGTTCACCTAGCGATTTTAAGCTATCAATTCGATTGCTTTTTTACTTGGGGACAATTGGAAGATTACTTGAAAGTAGATAAGGAAAATAGACGATAAAATGCAATTTTATTCCACTATTTTCTACTTGAAAATTCTCGAAGTACTGTTACTTGTGTAATTTATACTGTTACACTATAACTTGTAAAACGATGTAACACCAAAATTGTTGTCTAGACATAATAAAACAATAAGAAATTTTGAACGAAATACGAAAAAAGATCTTACATGCCTTCTTGTGATGTCAATATTAAAAGAAAAACTGGGATTATGACCTAAATACGGTACGAACGAGAAATAATTACAAAGCCTTATATCAATGCGGTGTAAAAAGTCACAAAAGAAGCACACAGACACTGACAGAAATTCGTACCCTTTGACTGGCTGATAATCTCCTATCACCGCGAATAGGAACATCAATGAAATGTATGGTATATCTTTCTTTCTTTGTAACTGGATCACTTGACCGTTTGATAGCTTTTATCAATTCAAATCATTTTTCTTTTCATTTTACTGAATTTTATATTTATTTGTACGTTAAGGTTTACTTGGCCTACATTTAAAAATATATTACTAATACTTGAATAAGTCACTCGTTTATTTCTCGTCTTATTTATATTTACATTTTTGATTTTTCATGGTTTATCATATGTTATGTTTGTGCTATGAAAAATGTGATGAGAGTATAAGAAGGGAACGGTATAGGCCAGGACCGAAACAAATTTAAGTCAGTCTCTATGCATCTCCTTTTAGGTTACACGGGAATGAATTTTTGAATATTTATGCAAGTTATCCAAAACTTTTAATAATTAGAACATTACTTAATTCACTGTACCAACTGTCCGTGTCCTACCAATGTAATATACACAGCATATTGTGTTGCAAACCAGGGACTGTAGCTGTATGTGAATCACGTAGTGTAACGTGCTGTAGGACAGAGCTACACAGGTGGACAGACGACCTAACAGTTATTAACGATTGTGAAGATGGAAGATGGGTTGCGCACTAGTGTGCATACAAATAAGTGGACGTATTAGTGTCCAGATGTATCATGAGGTTTAGTGAATGCAGAACTGCTAATTTTCAGGAGTCTAAATGCCATTGTAGTGATAATGGTATGTCTACTAATGGAATTATATGACATGACGTGTAAGAGGCCTTGTAGCGATAATATCTTGGCAGTCAAGTATAAATAAAGTGCTTTAGGAATTTACAGTTTTAAGTTAATAAGTGATAACTGATTTAAAATAGTTAGTTGCTTTTTGATGGAATATTGATAAGTTGTTGCAGATTCTACATACTTTTATTACATTTGGACTCAATACAACTTAGTTTACAGAAGTGCCTTTTCTGTGACTTTACCAATCCCTTCCTGAATCCCTTTTGATGGAGTACAAGCAAATGTGTTCTTAGGTAACTGAGGGGCATTGATTATAGTGGTGATCGTTAGCCGTGGTTTTCAGTTGCCGCTCATTACTTCAGATGGAATTATGTTTGATATTCATGCATTTCTAGTTTAGTTTGTCTTAGGTAGCATTAACACTGAATAACACTACAATCTCATGTTCAACTCTCTCGAAATTAGTTTTAATGTGTGTGTGTGTGTGTTCTTCTTTTACTGCTTCGTCTTCGCGTGTCGATGGATATATATAGATATTGCCAAAGATGACGAAAAATAATCAGTGTTGAAGGTATATAAATGAAAGGCATCGTGCATGACTTGAGTCAAATAAATGTCCATACTATTTATTTAGAACAAAACAAGAAGAACCAGTAGATAAGCCAAAGTAACATAAATTGAGACGATAAATGAACGATCTGTATTTATAACATTCAAATTACATTCATTCGTACATTCGATGATATCACAATAAAGTTGTTACGGAGAAACTTGAAAACTAATCGAATAATTACAAGAGATCGATCATAAGAACAAAAGACGAACAAGGATAACTGCTCCAAACAAAGAGAAAATATTATTAATAACTTACACGCATATACGCAACATTATCATCGGTTTATTAATAAGGGAAGGTTGAGCTAAATCCAACCTTATTACTTAAGAGTTAAAGTCGTTAAAAGGATTACGTGAATGAAGAATTATCTTTGGAGTTAATAATGAAAAGAATCTCGGGACTATAAGGGCGTGTTCAGGCAACTAGCTATTATAATTATTATCTGTCAATGTATAAGCACGGATTATTTATGTTCCGTTGAATCGTTCATTTGTGTTTAGTGTCTATTAAATTTATCTAATTAATTAGGAAATAAGATGTGATAAAAAGGCCGCGCATGCAACACTAACCGTTTATAATTAAAATTAATACTCACATTGATAATTGTAACGATGATGATGATGGAAATGACGATAAAAAATTAAAAAAGATTGAACTAGAATCAAAGCTAAAATGATACCAAAAGTGTATTGTGTAATGTATATATATTATTGTGGTTTATGATGTGTTTTAGTCGTAAGAACTTTTTGTATTTTTGACCATAATTTTACCCTGTGTAAGTGTATTGATCTGATGATAGTTTTATCTGAGTAATGTAGTGAATTTGTGTTTAAATAAATAAACATAGAATCAAAGAGAATAATCATCTTATTTAATATCTCAGATATACCAATTGCATGTAAGGTTGTAAAACCGTACGAATGTTGAAAAGAAATGAAAGCACGAGAAACATGCTTCACAAAGTAGGTACCTAGACAGCTTATCTGGCAGCATACATCATAGCAAACAAACCCTTGAATGAGACCGTTCCAAGCAAGTAAAGTTGCATTTGTGAGAGCTAGCCTGTAAAAACCTACCAGCAGTACCTACAGTCATAGTAAATAAGATGCAGTGTTTCTAATACAAATGAAAGTCAAAGATTAAAATGATATAATAGCGGTTTAAAAAAAATTATGCAGTCTATAATTATAATCTATTTGTGGACTATCGATAAGAACTATAACATGAGAATAAGTGACATTAAGAGCAAATTAGTTCACCTTTACTAATCTTCTTTACCAAAAACAAAACAGGATCTTTTAGGCCTAATTCTAGATTTAAACTTTCTTGAAATTCTTGCGGAACACTTTTAACCTCTTGCTACCGATTGCCCAATAGTACAAGTAGGTAACTACGCTGTTAACAAACTGTTGGTGTCTGAACGCGGTCTTACATTGGATGTGTAGCGAGCAGCCCACACGTCCGATGCCGATAGAGAATAAATGGATGCACCTATTTTTGTTTTAGACGATCCTTCATTTTGATTAATAGTTGTTACCGGTACCGTATTGTTGGTCTATCTTGTACTGATTTAGTCGTAATGTCGTTTAAAATCTAGTGTAATGTTAAAAGAACGATGTTCATGTTTTCTATAGAATATTCAAATAAAGAGTTGTCAAGTCGAAAATTTATTAAGGGTTTGTTTTGTATATTGGCATTGATTTAGTTGTTAAACAAAACTCGTTTATAAAGATTTTAATGTGACCATTGTTGGTAGAGAACGATGTCCTTAGAAAACCTTGTTGCAACTCTCTGGCTGGTCTATTTGTCATGTCAAAACAACGGATTCTTAAAGCCTGAATGTGAACGAAATAGTTGGTTGATGATTAATATTTGTTAACTCTTTATATACCTAATATTTAATCGTAAGATTAAAAATTAAGTATTGTGATATAGGTAGTAGGTACTAAACCATTACACAATTAGATTTTTCACCTTTTCGGAATCTAAAATTCGTAGACTTATTTGTCAAATACATTGACATCTTTCCACATTTGTAGAACCCTAATGAATGCGTCACCAGAAGTGCACGATAATTATCGAGTCCATACAAAGTACTCAATGTACTCACAAATATTTGGCACCAGTCATCGTTCCCTTTCACGAAGACAGATCGCGACCGTTTAGCACATTCCGCCAACGTTCTACTTAAGCAAAGCGAAAGAAACAAAATAGAATTTTGAATCAGCAATTCACGGTGCTCTAATGAGTTTCCAATGCAATTAGGAGAAGGAAACATTTTAACAAGGTAACGTTAAATATATGAGAAAAGAAGCATTGAAACGTTTGGTACCGATATTTTAGTACAAATACTTTTTGTTGACTTTTCGACATTTATATGACGCGATATAATTATGAAGATGATGCCTGTGAAAGCGAATCTCCAAAAAGCAGAACTTGTCCAGTCAAATAGTAATATGTAAAAAATAACAACCAAAAGAATTAGGCTTAGAGTGTTATTAAGATGCTCAATTCTATGCTGAAGAAAAAAAAATCTGTATTGTACGTTGTGGTCACTGTTGCAACTTACGTTGATTTTAATTAAATGAGAAATACATAATTTTGGTTATTTAAACACAGCAGTTTACTGAAATTTGATATCAGTATTTACCGATTAATGATTTTAATAGGCTTTTAGAAACTGTATGTTACATTCAGTTATAAATTTACATAGTTGCGGCTTTATTTAGTAGGTATTTTTAATCTCTCCTAATAATTTAACTGAAGTAACTCTTGGCCGTAGTTTACAATTTAAAAAAAGGATCCCCAAAAACAAAATTCACCGCATCATTCATTTAACCGTAAATTCATCTGGATTCGAAGCTGCTGATATCCTATTCATTATAACCATATTGTTTGTACCATTAAAGCATATCTTAAACGAATGTTCGTGCCCAGTACATCGGTCTAAGCTTGCGTTATCTGATTTTTACAACAATAGACCCTGGTTGCACCATTTGTCACTAATGGTCTTGCGTAAATTGTTGGAAAAAAATGCTTGTGTTCCAAAGCTTTTTGTGTTTACATATTTAGTAGCGCTTTGGTATTTATTAGTGTGCCGACATAATGTAATATTGTTTGTTAAACAACTACAGTGACAGTGCGGTGATATATTTATTTACACTTGTTTCTGTTCGCAATTTGTAAATTGAAACGGGAGTTGTGTTTATTGCTGGTATATTTTTGTTTATTTATATCATGTATTTAGATTTAGATGGATGAGCTCGTTTGCTTTCGATGCTCTTACTACAACACTAATCCTAATAATTATCGCATTTAGATGTTTCTTTAGTTTTCTTATTGCTACTATAGAAGTAATGTAAGTAAAGTAGTTAATTAAAATTAGTAGTTTATGTAACTTTATTTTTGTCATTTTTGGAGACAAATTCTGATGTTGGGTACTTCATTGCGTCGTTTCTTCTACCCAACTATAGGACTAGGAAGCGGTGATGGGCGAGCGATTTAGGGGCTGTAATTTGACGTTCAAAAAGTACTTTTTTAAGTAAGTAAATAAAAATAATGATATAAAAAATAAATTTTATATCATTATTTATCAAAATATGAATTGCTGTTAATTAGTCTCGCTAAAACTCGAAAACGGCTGGACCGATTTAGCTTATATTAGTCTTGAAATATTCGTGGAAGTCCAGGGAAGGTTTTAATGGCGAGAAAGTGGTGCGAAGTTTGCCTAAAGCTTGTCTTTAAATAAAACGCAATTACAGCTCATGAGGAAGGCAGAAACTACTGAACAATGCTATGATCCTCACATACTCCATTCGCTACTTCCACATTAATGCATCTCATCAGCGCCAGTTGTATTAATATCGTGGTCATAAACAACCGCGACCATTGTATGAAGGCTGTAAGTATTTACACATTGTCGTAAGTTAGTGCGGTACCAAACGCAGTGACCCAGAAGTTACTTGTTTAACATTGAATGGGCATTTCACGTCTCGTTAGAACAAAAGAATCACAAACGTTGGCCGCGCACTTACAAACAATGTTAAATGATGTGAGTGGAATTAGTATGTGTTCGCGGTTGATTTCAAAACGGGCTTGGAGTTCTTAAGAACTGAGGAACAAAAGTGGAAAAAAGTAACGAGAACATGATTTTTTCTGTATTAAAACTGACTGGTTGATCTTTTGAAGAAAGTGCGCAGTTACATCAATTTGAAAAAACTTATTACAGCAAATGACTCTAGTGATAGTGGACATAAAATTTTAAATGTTGTGTATTGTAGCTAACCTATTAAAACTGACTAGTTCGTTCAGGAATCTTTTGAAGAATCTGCGCAGTTGGATCAATTTAAATAAAATTATCGACATAAAATAAGACTATTTAATGACACAAGTTTTGGTCCCGTACGGAAACCGAACCCGCAACGCCCAGTGCAGCAGTCCAATCGTTTAACTACTGCGCCAACCAGACCGTCAAGATATTCACCCTGTTTATTTATGAAACCTAATATTTTATTATAATTTGGATAACGATCTATCCATGTAAATTCCATTGGGTACTTAATGCATTGTAAGTCGAGGTGGGTGCTTAATTAGAAGTCTTGTAGCTGAACACGAGTGGGCGTAGGTACTATGGCTCTACAAGGATGCGTTTTTGTTAAGGCAGAGTTAACATGAACTAACCTGTTAGTAGATATTTGAAACTAAGTTTTCTTAAAGTTGTAACCATGGATATTTTTGTCATCTTACATAAAAGGTAGGTATATGGTTAAATTTAAATAATATCAAAGTTATAATATTAACTGAGTAACAAGTTATGTTAATTGGTAGTAGGAATATGTGCTTAGAATTTACTCTTCCTCTATCAAACGACGGGCAGTTCTATAGGATAGGTTCAGTAACGACTAGTACACAAGCAGTATATTTTTTGCTGTCTCAAAAAGTTTGCAACTCTTCGCTACATTTTTATTTCAGAAGCTCACCAAACGCACATAAAATACCAAACAACAGCACGACAACATTTTGATTGAATATAGGTATAATTATTTCCTGATAGGTATTCCTCTTTTTTATTTATTTATACTTATCTAGGTGCGCCCCGCGGTTTTATGGGCTTATTTTTTTTTCAGTATAGCCTATTTGTCAATCCAGGGTCTCTGCTACCTCCATACTTAATTTCATCAAAATTGGTCTCGCCGCTTATGCCTGAAGAAGTAAAAAACAAACTCACAAACTTTCGCTTTATAATATTAGCGTGATGCACATTCTAACATGGCTATTGGCAATACCATTGCGCAATTTCTACCAGTCAACCCTTTTTTTCAAAATATCGTTAGTCTACATCAGAAACTACAAAATCAACAATTAAAACAAGAAAGCCTTTTATCCAGGTATCATAAATTCAAGAACACGAGCAATACGTTGAAAATCAGACAATAAATACAGCCCCACCTTAACCCGCTTAGCCTTAAGGTAACGCGAATAAAAAACAAATTTATATCCCCTTAACAGTTTGTTTAGTAATTAAACACGTAACACGATGGAAAACCTTTTTTAACCAACGTACAGATATTGTTAGTTATTATTTTTAATTAAACACCTTTTAGAAATGTATTTTTCAGTGTTTTAATCAGAGCCTCCCAACTAATGAGATTTGTTCTCATCTGTGATAATTTAATTACTAAAGGTCAACGTACTTATTTTTATACCTTAATTTTCCTACCGGCTTAATGACGTAGCGCTTGTTAGTCTAGGTCGTGGGTTCAATTTCTGTTACATTTTTGGCTGTAAAATTTCCTTTACGGCGTAACATTAAAAAATTAAATCGGTTAATTTTATATTTTATGCTGTAGCATGTTTGTTGAGAAAACTCTTACTATAGCAAGATAAATGATGAGATCTAAGAAGTCTTTCGAGAATTGTCTCATGATAAGAACAAAGTTAACATTAAAGGCCACAAAGTGGAGCTGCGACAACTGTTTTTAGAGTTTCTGATTTAGTATGTTACTTCGATCTCTTCAACAAATGAAAACATACAGACGAAATCTTAACCCTTCTTTTTGTTTCGTTGTAGTAGGGTAATTATAAGAGATTCACCCAATCAGCCTGCCATGCCGGTTTATAATAAGTTTGATTCCCAAGATGAAGATGCTCAAATGAGACTGCTTAAACGAGTACAGCAAATATTGGGCCAAGTTTTCCAATCGCCTACATTTTTATATCCTCTTGTCAATCGAAGAACCGTGTACTTGATGTTGCCTTCTCATTCCAAATCAAAAAATCTTCAATACTTTCTTAATACCAAACTAACTGTACGAAGAATGCCGTCAGGTTACGATGCTCGTCAGTTAGGTTATCAGTTCGATAGCATCGCTACGTGTCGATGCGAACGATACCGAGCTAAACAATTAGAAGCCATTACACGGATCGATTCGATACAGTTTCGTTGGTAACGTACTTGGCTGTTTTCATACCGTGCGGTAACGTGACACCTTGTTCATTGAATAGCTTTTGTTTCAACGCTTTTTCTATATATTATGATGTAGGTAATCATCACAATCCTACTAATATTATAAATGTGAAAGTTTGTGAGTGTGTTTGTTACCTCTTCACGCTTAAACGGCTTGACCGATTTTGATGAAATTTCATATGGAGGTAGTTGACACCCTGGATTAATACATAGGCTACTTATTATCCCGTAAAAATTTAGTGGGTAACACCGCGGGGTGCAGCTATTTTATATATGGTACGTAGACACGTATGATTTTAAAAGCGCAAGGATCTTAAACATTTCTAAGATTATTGGATAATATATAGTTTTATGACACTACTACTGTCGTGTTAACTTTTATAGGTAGGTACCTATTTTGACTTTCATTGATAACTTTCATTCTATCGAAGTAGACGATAAGGCTTAATAAAAGGTATTATTCTTTTGATTAGAAAAATGAAGTACCTAATTGTTTTGTTTTTCAATAAAATCCTTCTATGCCATCATGACAATAATATCTACTCTAAGTACAACGTCCTTGCTTTGTATAATCAGACATTCAAGAAATAATTCATATCAGACTTCTCTCTATAATTTACATACGGTATAACCTAAACTCGTAGCTTACAAGAGTTACATACATTTTTATTACAAACATTTCAGTTCTAATGAAACAAACGCACGTCAAATTATCCATTGTGTTCGTATCGGTGTGATTGCAGCCTCCTTCGCCGTGGCAGAGGTTAAACAGTTCATAGTGCGATCGTATCTATCAAAGTTGGTATTTTTAGTGCCTTACTGTAACTTAAGAGACTCACACATCAGAATAAATTCTCTCAATGTTATTATTATTGTTCATCTGATACCAAGAAACTATTCGAATAAGCACCGCATTTCGATAAGTAAGTAAATTAATTTGAAGTGGCATTTTAATACTGTTTGAATGAATCTAAAATTAGAGAAGGTTATTAAAACATGTATTTGAAATTGAAATTCGACGCTGTTTAAGTTATGTACAAGATTAATAGACTTAGTAGATGAAATTAGTATGTTCAAATTTCATATGTACAAGTTAGTTATTCATTATAGTGTTAGTATCGTGGTAGGCAGTTGTTGTTAATTAATCTACTAAACGCTGAAGGAAAACATTGTGAGGAAAGCGGCACACTTGAGACATTTTACAACCATGTGTAAAGCCTTGTAAGATGCCTACAGGCGCTTCAAACTCTGACACCAGGTTGTTCATCAATATCTTATCCATACGATAAGAAGTAAAGTTGATCTATTGGTCAAAAGCGATTTCGGAGCTGTAAGTTCTAAGTTCGGTTCATGGGTATGGCAGTGTGATGAACTGTTTCCATGGGGTAATTCTTAGTATCAGCTCGTCATAGGATTTGTGCCCGATTAATGACAATTGATAGCTATAACTGGTGAGATTTGGGTATCATCACCTTGGAAAATACAGTTATCATGTATGCAAGTAGGTACTACGAACCGCATTTTGGCATTGAATAGAGTTACAATTGACATTACCTAACTCCACAGTATCCGCATTAGAACCTAAAGTAAACATCACGACCCCAACACGTATTTACTAACAAAATGAACCTGCATTATTTTTAACAGCCCGTTTACAATTGGACCGCACGCACAATATGTGGCGATTCGAATCCCGCACAGCCGTACGCAAATACTGTCTGTAAATACTGAACAACATTAACGCTGCGGATAAAATTATTTTTGTTGAAATAAACCTCCCGTATTTCACAAAGAACGACATAATACAGCTCTACTAAAACTATCACATTCAAATATCAACCTTATAAGTTAGAACTTAGAATTCGATTTTCGATGGTACAGATGATTAATACTATAAATATCATTCATGGAATCAATGTAGTAGAAAATATGACTCAGTTTCAGTACCGGTCGCTATTAAATGTTTTAAAAATCTGATAAATGCTATAGATTGGAGAACGGTGCTCCTGAATTCTTACGTGAATAGCTTCGGGTAATAGAGAGGCATAACTCATTTTATTATTTGTGCACTACTAACCAATTCATGGCTTTAGAAATCGAGAATTTTTCTTAGCTGTAGTTATTCCTATGATGTATTGAAGAAATTTTAAACAAGCTAACCGTCTTAGTGGATACTACACTTCGACCTAGATTCTTGTGAACAGACAGATATAAACATCCTTAATCATTCCATCTTTACAAAACCTTAACACAATCATTTCAGTTTGCTACTGTATAAGGAAGAACTAATAGACTAAGGGACAGGTAATTAATGTTCAGGAATGTATAGTAAGGTACTAAGTTATATAACATTAGCAGCATGTTGGCTAAGTATCATGTAGACATGTAGATATCCATCTAAGTGTTGGTAATAGCAAAAAATGGCACAGACATCTAATAAGTGCAATTTAGCAACCTCCTAATTGACCATCAAAGTTCGTGACATAACTCAAATTTAAAATAAACGCCGAATAGGGTGACAATCAAATCAAATTAGGCGAGACTGTCCGTGAGCGCAGGACGTGTAAATTGTGATGTAATTGCACCTATTACGGTGCCCGTTGTCCGGCGTTTCACGGGAGTGGGGTTGCCCTGTAATTAGCGTGTCTGTCCATCTGTAATGCGCCAGTTGTTTGAAAAAAAAAGTACATAATTTTTAATGGAAGGCGTGTTTGAACTTTGACATGGCTGAGTGGTATGTTTAGTAGACAAGGGTATAATTTGTTTTAAAATAAAGTGTTAATGTTTTTTTAATCGTTTGAGGGTTTGATACGAATAAGGATGAGCCTCGCCGATATTAAATGATTTGTAGCGAATTTAAGAGCAAAAGTAATCAAATAAATCTTCAAGTGTTTTTGTACTTACAGTAATATGATGCAAGTGCAAAATATTATGTGGAATACTTAAACTAATAAGATGATTTATTAATTATATATCTTTTATATTAATTATACTTTAATATTCTTATATTAAGGAGTAATCTTATAATGAAATTACTGCAACTGATGATTATATGGTTTACTTATAAATAAGACCAAGACCAGTATTTCGGATTATGCCATTCCTCCTCTTCGGCAGTATCTGTGTGACATGCTGACTATAATTCGACAAACTCGAAACGAGTAAAAAAAAATTTGATGCCATTGCTTGGAAAATCTTCTTTAGACTATTAATATTTTTACAGAAAGTTTTACTGTAATAAAAATCTTCTAAGGCTAAGAAATGATTATTATAATGTACTTTAGCTATAAAAACCTCAAAAATATTATGATTGAAAACAATTACCTACCAATCTTTAATCGTGAGTAGCCATCATTTATCTCAAAGTTTTACCGTTTAATATTAGTCATGACCACAACTTTTTGTTTGAAGACTTTTTACATATCATTGTGACGTTTCTAAGTACTTATGAAGATAAATTCAAGATGTAACCTGAGATATTGGCGCTTAATGTTTTATTCAACCTCGACTTTTGGCCTGGATTCAGCAAAAAATATAGGTATATTTTAAACGCAAATTCCTTAATTGTATTAGAGTTCAGTGATACATTTATTTTTGGTAAGAGATTTATAGTTAAGGAGGAAATTAATATCTTGGCAACTAAATACAGTCTGAACCACGACATAGGCTATTGTTATTAGGTAGTTCATATCGATAAAATAAGCAGACACACATCATTCATAAAAACAGGAAATGACATACAACACTTGTGTATTAGAAAAAAAAATGGGATAAAAAAGTAAAGCCAATGGAGTAAGGCTTTGACCGAATGGTGGCCAAGGTTAGGTCAAAGAAGTCAGGGACGACCATT
Source organism: Abrostola triplasia (assembly GCA_946251915.1). Lineage (NCBI taxonomy): Eukaryota > Metazoa > Arthropoda > Insecta > Lepidoptera > Noctuidae > Abrostola > Abrostola triplasia. Next base: position 2,915,464 of record OX276426.1, read on the forward strand.
AGAATGTTGGGTTGATGACACAAATAAAATTGTGAAGAACATCTGGATGAGAGACGTTCAAAGCAGTGAAGAATAGCAGAGAAAAATAGAGGCCTATACCCAGCAGTGGATGATACCAGGCTGAAATGATGAAGATGAAAGCTATAACTCTAAACATTTTTCAAAATACAATTGATAGGGACATCAGTTCCGTCATAGTAACGCAATTAAATCACGTTTAATATTTACATTGCGGTGATTGTATTAACGGGATGCATCGTTTTAACATATTAGTTGTGACACGCTAACGTGGTAATTGCACAACAATTTAGATAATGATCGTTATTGTTCAGTGTAATGATAGTGCTAATAATTATGATTTATTTAGATAACGCGGGTTGGTGTTACGTGAGTAGATTTGTGGTAGCTGATATAGATTTTGAGTTTTTAAGTCACAGTTTTGCGCTTACTATTTGCATGTTAAGTGTATCTTAACCTGACAGGTGATTTTGATGCTGCGTGCTACAATTTGTATCGTAGAAGCAAACGCTGCTGTTGTGCTTAATGATGCATTTTAGGCTCAATTTAAACAACATTATTATCATTTATGCAATAGAAGTTAGTCAGAAGAAGTTTAGATGATAGTCTGGAAATCATGACTAATTCTTGGCCAAAGGTTCGCTTCCAATTATGGAAACTAACATACATTTCATAACACACCACAAAAAGCAAATAAAATACGATTGAAGAATAAAATATGATTATATTTAGACAAAATCACTTTATGCACATCATCATATTAGGAAGGAATCGAAGCGTAACTTGAAATCCATGGGCCCAGTACAGCTACCATTTTAGCCCGAAACACATCATTTAATTTACTCCTAATTACTGGAGGCCAACCAATATTACGGGCAACGCTAATGTGTGCATTGAACGAACCTTCAAACTCATTCCTGATATAACATAGATACGGCATTGCAAACATCCATTAGAAGCGTTCGTGGCTACCGCCCAGATTTATTGATCAGGACTTTTAGCCGCGCTTCTGGTGATTATTTCTTGGATCGGTGACCATATAGGTAGTGTCCACTGGAATTATGACAGCATTACATGGCACCTAATTATGTAATTGATGTGTTGCTTAATCGTGCGTCATGCACCAAAAAACAGGAGATTTTACATTAGAAGAAAAGGCGAATATTTTTTTTGGGCCCACTGAAAAATTTGCTTATTTATTCCAGCCACTAGACATATTCGACGGGACTCTTACCTCATCCTATATAGGACTCTTGGCATTTCTTACCTAACATTAGAATTGTGCTTGCCTAAACATTTTTCTGATTACTGCAATTTATGTGTTCCATAATTTCCAGCATATGCCTCATCCACATCGGTGATCATGATCCCTGTATTACCATCATTATTGAGCGTCGGAACACTATCGGACTAACCGAGTTAATTACAACGCAGATTGATATGTCCTCATACGCTGCGCTGTTTGCAGTGGTTGGCCGATAATACTGCACACAGGAAAGTAGGTAAAATGTTTGCGCTTGATCAGCTCCTTTGATGGTACACAGTTGACCACGGAGGAGCAACTTTTATGAGGTAATTTCATAATTGTTTATTGTGTGCACTAACTTCTTTGATTACCAAAAATATCAACGCATTAAACGAAATAATATTGAATGTAATGTGAGTAAAGGGAGAAAGAGTTTCATTTGGTTTCTGTCTTCCCTTCCTAGCTTAAGGCAGGACTTATATATGTATTTAGAAGTATATTAGTATGTTTATAATTTGTCTGGTTGATATGATACAGGCTCTGTCTAGTTTCGGATCAGCTGACCTTGTGTGAGCTGTCTCAAGATAAATTAATATTATCTATAAGGCATATAAGTCTTTCTTTAACTTTCTAGGTATACAAATTACAATAATAGGCATAGTCAAAATATTTACGTGAATGAACTAAATTAAAAAAAAATTCCAACTACATATTATTTGCGAATTAATCTACCTATGTACTAAATAAGGTAAAATATAAATATGTTTAACACAGTAACAAAGGCTGAATAGAGCTTATTCAGATGAAACAGAGGTCAAGTACAAAAGGTGACCTTGATTAGAGATGTATCTCATAAGGTTGTATTCATATTACATTTTTATCTTTATAATTAAATTTCAAAACTCAGCATCAGAATATTGATAAAATAACATTACAAATTACATCAAAAATGAATATAATTCTCTTATTTTTCATTTTTATTCAAATTCCATAATGACTGCAAAAATTATCTCTTTGTTGTGGTTGCGAACCTTCAAATAATTAAAAAAGCTGTATTCAATCATTGTTAGTAATTAAATGGTGCAGAATTACAACAGAATTTTAAAAAGAAACAATACTTCTATTAACTCTCCCAGTAAATTACAAACGTTATATTTATTTAAACAAAAGAACGCAATTTCGGAATGAACAATAAAAATAATTATGTCGCAAAGATTTTTCACAATATGCTTAGAATTAGACAAGAGTCGGGAACAATGTTATCTAAAGCAAAAAAGTTCAATTTGAAAAGAAAGGGTTGAGTTAAAGAATAAAGACTGCGATTAAGTTTTATTTTATTATGAAAGTTGAAGAGTTTTGCACGTAAACTTGTAGGTACGTTATACGTTGTTTGTTGTTCTAGCATTTGTCATACTTTGAAGCAAGTCTCTTTCACCAGATGGGATATCATAAGTGCTTCATGTATTCATCGAACAGGACCGTTACCATGAACCCTTAAAGCACGACAATTTCCGTTGTGGAAGCAAGACGTTCCAATACACTGCATATCGGCGTCTCGTTTCCATTATGGAAAATGTCATTCTGAGTTCATGGTAATGGGGCAGGTCATGACGTAGTGTTAGACCTGACAACAACGACGGTAGTTGTTGACCACCAAAGATGCGGCGGATGTACTGCAGTCCGCGATCAAAAATGCCGTTGTCCATTCCTAAAGTGCAAGCTGCTTCCACACCAGTTTCTAAATCAGTTAAATAGTACAGTCATGACGTCATCACAAGCGGAATACGTTGAAATAACTTTTGTATATCCCTACTAATATTATAAACGCGAAAGTTTGTGAGTATGGATAGATGTTTGCTACTCTTTCACGCTCAAACGGCTACACCGATTTTGATAAAATTTCATATGCAGGTAGCTAACACCCTGGGTTAACACATAGTCTACTTTTTATCCCAAAAAAATGTAGCGGGTAACACCGCGGAGCGCAGGTAATATTGCATAAGTAAGAATTGTAATGTTACGCTTATTTAGCTCCAATAAATACATCCAACGTATATATTACACGTCTCGAAGTTTCCCTAATCCATGATGTAATATCAAAACTTGTGGGTCTCGCAACTTGTAACCTGCTTATGACCGTAAAACTAAATGCTACGAACTACACGCTTGATTATTGATTTTGGGTGTACGCCTTCGAATAATCTCTGCGCTTAATAACATTGTTAATGTGGGATGGAACTTGATAGATCGCATTACTAGTTCCCATGTAGTTGAAAGTTTATCGTAGCTTCATAGTTCAATAGCAATACGAAAGTGATGTTATTGTATTATTATCCCTTTTGCATTATGAATTTATAGCAGTGATATCCGAGTGGTATGACCGTTGGTCAGCCAAGTCAAAGCTCGCAAGTTCAAACCCCGACACGCACCAATGTCTTATCAGTTGCTACAAACAGCAAAAGAAAACAACCTGAGGAAACCAGCACACCTGAGGGATTTGATGATAAATTAACATGCATTTAGTTTTAAAAAATCCAGTTATATCGATAATCGAGTCATCACTCTGATGACGAAAGATGGGTGGCAACTCATTTCCAACAAGTTATGAAAATACATAAACTGCGACAGAAATGTTTAGTAACATGCTAGAATCAAACGAGAAAAACTAGTTCGAAGATAAGCTCGCAATCTTATACGATTTATGCGTGATTGTAATCTAAACACATATTTCAGTGAAGCAATACATTTTATGAATATATTATACTGTCAGGTTTGTACAGAATTAACAGCATCTTATATGGTTATATGTTTTTATTTGCTACTTGACTTACTCATATAGACAAAAATATCCTATTATTAAATAAAATTCTAATTTGGAATAAAACAACCACGTTATAAAAGTAAGATATCATAGAACACCTCCCAAGATTCGCTCGACAGTACACGCAATCACAACAAGAAAACCGCATTACACTTTTATAAAAATGACGCTATCACCGCGCCCGTCCCTCCGACAAGGTGTTGGGGTACAAATAATTTATCGTCTTCAGGCCACAGACAACATAAGCTGAGAGAAAAATAAGCAAACTACCCACTTAAAAAGACGTAACGTTTCGTTCGAAAGCGCGGCCTTAGGAAAGCGAACCTTGTGTCAACGGTCGAAATTCAAAAATCAACCCGCTCACTGCGACCGTCGGTCTTTTTTACCCCGCAGATTCATAGTTTTCTACAAAGGGGTATAAATTTCGAGTTGAAGCGGGGGAGTCGAGTCGACCTTATTTAATTTCATAATAAATTGCAATAATTGCATTAGCGAGCCGGGGAGGAATAAATCAAGTGATACGGAAGATTTTCCTCGAAGAACACTTCTGTCGAATTATGAAATTTGTTGTGGTTAATGTTTTGAAAAGCTCTCTTAGTAATGTAATTTGCAGTATGTTTATTTTTATTTCCGAAATTGACTTGACAACGTCGTCGAAAATGTTCATGTTTTTTTGTTATTAACTATAATTTTAAATATAACATTGTTATTTTATATTATTAGACAGGCAAGTAAAAAATTGTGCTAACTAGGTATATTTGCATAACTTTCATTTCGTGTTAAGCAAAAGTTACTGGAAAGTTACACGAGATCCTTTAAATGCACAATAATATCAAGGAAGAAGGAAACAAGACTAGCATACAAATTCACTTAAGACATTTTCTCGAAACAGTACTAATAAAATTAACATAAAATTCCGCAGCAGACTTCTAACCCTGTAATTACATCCATATATCTCTCCACGACGAACAACAGACTAGCATTGTTCAACCCCTGAAAGTGTATTATTGGCCTAAAGTACCCCTGGACTTATGAAGATTCGATTAAGCCTGCGTCAGATTAAACCAACCCTGATTACGAGTGAACATGGAAAAACAATTACGGAGAATACTAAAACAATGACATACTATAAAGGTCGTCTTTGTTTTCTGTATCTTAACGTTCGCTGCGGTGGGCGGGTCTGTAAGACCAGGGGTTGCTTCGGTGGAAATATGCACGGCATTTTGAGGGTTGAACGTTTAAGCCGTTACAGCAGAATTTATAGTTTTTAGATAAAGTGTAATGGAGAATAACTTAGTTTAAATGTTGGAAAGTTTTTCTGCGATTGTATGGAGTTATGGGAATACTTTATTATTACGACTTCTAGGTAGGTCTATGTGCAGGTAGAGGTGCACAAATTATGAAAGTTAGCTAGACAAGAAAATATATCATTATTGACATTATGTATGCTATCCTCTTATGGCAAATGCGATAGCATCAAAATCTTTTTCACAACAATTTTATCGTGCTTGAATTTTATTAAGGGCAAGTTATATCTCTAATTAAACTCGTATTATACAATATAACTCATATCTTCCCTACTTTCTTCAACGTCATAAATCGTCGATAAGATGACAATGCACCATTGATACAACTTAAGGGGCATCCTTCACCTAAGGCCATAATAAAACAAATGCTCTCATTACCCTCTAGCATTTTTATCAAAACTTTCGAAGTAAAAACAATAAAGCGAAGTTATTATCACAGCTATAAAACAAAAGATATCCAATCAACGTGCTTTAAAAATAATGCACAATAAAAATGTCCATAATTAACAAATGATGCCATGAATCACTGAGAAATGACAGTATATGGAGCAGTTATAAACTCCGGGATGTTTAATGAGTACGGTTAACGACAATAGTTATAAAATACAACGAGATAAATTGACTGACCCAGCGTCTGTGTACTCTAGGTGGGATAACGTCGTGTCCAGACAATATCACGTATCACATTAGGAGAAAAATTGAATAATACGTTTTTTAAAATTATGATTAGATAATATTTTAACACAATTGTGGTTATATTAAAATAATATTTTTTTAGGTTTGTATAATTAATATGTTTTCTTATAATTTGATTAATAGATTCTATTACTAAGTTTCTAACTATGCTTGAGTTTTAATATGTAAAATTAGTACCAGCCAAATATGTCGAAAAAGAACATAATAACTGAAAAAAATGATGCATCTATTTTGAAATCTTATCAACAATAAAATCAACACAACTACACCCGTCTGAACACTCACCACAGAATATCTAATAGTTACTCCATCGCATTGTTACACACTAGAAAAAAGTAAAACATTTACCAGCGCACATAAAATTATGAGTTATAGACGTGCCCGCGGCTTCGCTCGTGTTAAAAAAAATACAGATTTTTAAAGTATGTTCATTTAGAATCTCCAAGTTTAATATTATGTGTTTGTATTGTAACTATTGGATTATAGTTAGGCTGTGAAATAATGGCGTCCATGGATATGAAGAAGAAATGTCGGCCATCTGGCAGCGAGATGTACGGATGGCGTCGTAGGCACAGCAGTTGGACCTGGATGAGGTTGGCAGGCTGGTACAGGGGCGTGGAGACTCGTACATAAAGAGAGGCTCATACCCAGCAGTGGAGGAATATTCCTCAGTTCATCGTGTTACCAGCTCAAGAATAAGGCTCAAGTATTAGCCGGAATCTGGTCAACTATTTCCGAAAACAACCATTTATCATCATCATGTTTAAGAAAGGCATGCCCTTTAGAACGTCATAATGAAAAACAACTTGCCATTAGTACAACCGAATTAATTAGTATCTATTTTTTTCTAATAATGTTATTTTACAAATATTAAGTAAACATTTTAAATAGGATATAAAAATATTTTCCGGTATAAACCAATAAACATTCCAGCAATCTACATGAGAACAGTGGTTTTGTTAGGTATTAACTTTGTATGATTTGTAATATTTGTTCATTTGCAGCATTAATGCTGATAACAGGGATTTACCATGCCGACTGTAAACGCCATAATGATGTCAGAATTTGTGGTAAATAAGTATGTTTATTTATAAAGCTAGTTACTGAAGTGAAAAAGTCTTTCAGTCAAAGCAAGGCTTCCTCTCAATTTGCCAAATTGCATCCTTCCTTAAAAGTAACTCCGTCTGTCTAGTTCAAGACTAAAGTTCTGAACTAATCGTGATAACAATGGGACATGGAGATGTCTTTAGCTAAAGAAGGGTGTAAGCTACTCTTTATAAAGAAGCTATAGGTACCTATGCTTTTGTTCCGTACTAAATTAAACGGGTTAAAGCATTTGTTTCAAAATTGCATAATCATTTTAGTTGTGTCGCATTAAAAAGAAATTAAACAATGATTCCAAGCGCAGAAAACCATGACGAAGGCACTGCAAGAACATTGTTTCTTTATAGTTAATTGTAGAAGATAAAACGTCAGTTAACCGAGCAGTATTAAGCCTATAAAGAGAGTTCAATAACTGGCCGCCCGTTACACCGTCGTGAATAGCCGGGCATCGTGCATCAACTGAATACTGCTACGCGTACTAATCCGCCGTCGTACTGTGTCACAACGACCATATTGTTCAAGATGTGGCAACTTGGAAATAGATGAGCATTTGTTTCGAAATGAGTCATGTTAATGAATGGATTTATTTAGTAACAGGACAAAGGAATAACTTAAACAATACAATTAAATTGATAAAGAATTATTGTAAATTGGATGTAGTATTTTTTAATGCTTTTTTATATCTTTGTGTCCGTAGAGAAATGTCAGTACTAAGCAAATTTTTGTATAAATTCTCTAGCTACTACTTTTATACGTCTTATCTTCTTCTTAGATATCAATAAAATCAAAACAAGTATTTAATATTTATAATCTTATCCAAAAAAGTTTATTACTGTGCAAATTAGTCGAATCAAAATCTCTTCCAGTAAAATACACAAACATTCTTATCACGTATAAAAAGATCGTATGCTCCAACCATTGTTCTTGTAACTTGATAATCGATTTATCGGAAAATATCTACGTCTGTGGGCGTCCTCACTCGATACCTATCGATCGTATCACAGCGGGCTCCTTTGATTCCTAAGAAATCGAAATTGTTAATGTTTGTGTGTAAATGCGTTTACTTGAGAATGTTACGAGACACTGTTACCTTCATAATGTACTTTGGTGGGATGAAAAGGTAAGTAAATGGTTTCTTGGAAGTTGGTTTTTCTGTTTTTAGGTTGTGAGATTTTTTTCTAGAACTGTGAATATGAACAAGAAAATGTTGTAATTATCTCGCCTTTTTTGGCTTCGTCGTAGTCAGGTAAAGAATAAAGATAGTCCTTCTACTTTAAAGGAGAACTTAGTTTAAGTCCGTCCTGCAATTAAAATGCTTTCATACTTCGACACTTCTGCCTTCCCCTTAAAGAATACGGGTGATGCATGAACTATCAAATTGTATCTTATATGGAATGTACAATTTGCATTAATGTCCTTTTATCCTTTGTCTTTTTTCTTTTTTTTGTCCTTTCGTCCTTTATTTAAATAAATATTGGGTGTTTAGGATAACCGTCAATAACTTTATATTTAGCTTACCAAAAGTAACTAAGTTAAGTTTTAAGTTATTTATAAAGGCAATTACTTAAGAGTTGAGTATGATAGTATTATCCAAGAGGAATAATCATAAGCACACATCTAAAATATAAGTCTTGGGAGATTGGAATCCAAAGGTGTTGAAGTTATTAATGATTGCATTTTATCAAACTTAGTTGTGTAGTTATAGATGTGTGATAAATGTGTACAAGTACCATAAATAGGATTACGAAAGACGTGTTAGAGTTCAAATATTTTACTTGAATTAAATTAATTTTGAAGTTTACCTGTTTAGACTTGGACAAGAAAGTGTGGATTTTAAGCTACTTGGTCAAAATCCCATTATTTGTACAGACATTATTCCCGATTCCTTTTTCGCTTATAAAGAGTGGGTTAGGACTCTGCCCTTTGATGATAACTGGACTTCTTTCTAATGTTTGTTAGGAAAAAATACAATACAGTTTAATTACTAGGTGTGAAAATATAGTATTAAGTGTATTACCATTTATATGTATATCGTTTATGTGATTGTGTGTGTTTGTGTATATGAGTGTATGTGTGAACAAACTCACGCGGTGTAAAGACACTCACTTGGTATAAAGATTATATCATTTGTATATTTGTTTTGTGTTAATATACTAGTACAACCTAAATATCTCAAAAGCACTAATATAAATATTCTCTACGAATATTGTAACCTTTCACATGTATTTTTGTTTGGTCCTTTACCTTTTTTTTGTGTTTTGTCTGTTACAAATAAAAACATTTTCTTTCTTTCTAACTTTGTTATGTATTTATTTTAAGGGACCTGCTTACAGCGTTCGTTATAAGAAGCTACCGCTCCGCACTTGCACCAAACATACCCCCAAACTCCAGGCTCACACTCCAAGGCTACCGAAGACGCTGCCTTTAACTCAGTGTTTACGCAAGCAAGAGTTCCTTATATTTTGCATCTACAACCCTTTTATTAAACATTTATATTCACGCCTCTGTTAAGGGGTGAATGGTGGGTAGCGACCCTACAGTCCGCTCGAGTACCTTAATGAATTCGGATGACTAGAGTGCGAAATGACTTCATTTGTAGCTTTGTTTCTGTGTTTGCGAAAGAAGATGGAAACTTAAACGAGTATTCTGAAGAGTTTACCAAGTTTTCTCTGCTTTTAAAGTGTATTTTGTTAAGATCATCGCGTCGCTGACTGTAACAGAAGTGCTCTGTGGAGAAATCAGGGAACAGAAAGCGCGGGCCTTGTTATAAACATAACATACTAGCACAGTTGTCACCCAAAGGGGAAGGTATATAGTACATTAACTTATACAGCCTAATACAATAGGTTCGAGGCTACTGCCATCAACCAGGCACAAATCAAAACTCCGCGCTGCCACTGAGAATATGCTGAGCCTTGTAGACGTATCTATAAATTATTACCGACTGCCTCGTTGGTCTAGTGGTCGCTAAGCGCGACTGCTGAGCACGAGGTCCTGGGTTCGAATCCCGGGTCGGGCAAAGTGTTACTGGGTTTTTCCATTAGGCAATTCTCAGTGACAGCACGGAGTCTGGATTTGTGCCCGGTTGATGGCAATAGGCTCGCCCCCTATTACATTGGGACCTAAAAAAAAAACATAACTGGCGAAATGTGGGAGTACTATATGTGCACCTCTGCCTACCCCTTCGGGGAATACAGGCGTGATGTTATGTATGTATGTATTACCATAATGACAGGATATGACTAATTAGTCAGCCATATTTTATTTATTTATTATTTTATTTTATTTTTTAGAAAACTTACAGCTAACTTAAGAATAGGATATACATTAGTAAAGGAAGGCCAATTACAAGTTTTCACAGATAGCGTAGTAACATAATAAAAAGAATTAGACAGTAGACAGACAGTTTTAGGTACTTAAAGAAAGGTTTGGTAAAACGTATTCACATCGTGTTGAAGAAGTGTTTGAGAAGCAAATTTCTTAAGACAGGAACACTGGTATGGAACAAATCAATATCCACTTTGATAGACAAGGAGTTGTATGCTCTACAAGCCCTTATCATACAAGCATTTTGTCTATAAGTGCAGTGCGCGGATGGAATATTCAATAGCTGGTGGTGCCTTAATAGAGCTGATGGTATTCGGAGCCCAAGTTTGCCTACGAGTTCAAGACAATCAATTGAGCCATTAGCCACCTTGAATAGCAGGGTCATATCAGCCACCTTTCTGCGTTCAGATAGGGGCAGAATATGGAACTTCTTACAGCGACTGAAATAATTTGGTAGATACAAATTTGACTTATACTGTATGAACCTCATAAATTTTTTCTGTATATTTTCAATTCTATTAATATAAAAGTTATAATTAGGGTTCCAAATAGGAGAACAATATTCGAGATGACTGCGTACAAAAGAGCAATATAAAACTTTTAGTGTTTTAATATTTTTAAAATCTGCCGAAATTCTAAAAATGAAACCAAGTGCTTTGGAAGCTTTTTTAATAATATTATCAATGTGTATGTCAAAAAGTAGTTTTGAGTCAAAAGTGACACCCAGGTCCCTAATAAATGTCACCCTAGAAATTATAGTATCAGTAAATTTATAATCGTACTGAATAGGATTTGGTTTTCGAGTGAAAGTGCATATGTAACATTTCGAAGTATTTAGTTCTAAGTGGTTTGTTGCGCAGTAATTTGAGAAACGGTCTAGATCATGTTGCAGAAGAATAGCATCTGAGTGTGTTTTAATTTGACAGAGAATTTTCATGTCATCTGCAAAGAGTAGGATTTTAGAATTTACGAAGCATGATGCAATGTCATTGATGAAAATGTTGAATAATAGCGGCCCCAACAACGAACCCTGGGGAATTCCCGAAGGGATATATAACTTTCTAGATGAGAAACCGTTGAGTACAACAGTTTGACATCTGTTGTCTACATAAGAAGCAAACCACCTGAAAAGGTTTCCACGGATGCCAATGGCCAATAGCTTGCGTAGAAGTATGATATGGTCCAATCGATCAAAGGCTTTACTATAGTCTGTGTATATAACATCTACTTGTGTGTGTTGGGACATACAATCAGATAAATAGTCGCTACACAAGACAAGATTTGTAGTTGTAGACCGCCCTTTCAAAAAACCGTGCTGCCGATCACTAATACTAAGTTTAAGAGTAGGATAGAGCTGCTTATATACTATTTTCTCTAAGATCTTCGCAAAAAGACACAACTTAGAGATGGGTCTATAATTTTCTACTAAGTCCCTTGGTCCTTTTTTGTGAATTGGTGTAATATACGCTGATTTCCAGATTGATGGAACAGTACCTTCAGTAAGGGATCTTTTAAATAAACCTAATACAGGAGTCGTCAAGCCTTTAGCGCAGTTAAAAATAAATATTGGTGGAATATTATCCGGTCCTGCAGATTTAGTAAAGTCTACTCCCTTAAGTAATTTAAATACTTCAGATTCCTCAATATTAATACAGCTTATATCGGAAACAGTGTCACTTAATAGCGGTCTAGAAACGAATGTACTAGGATTAGAACTTACACCGTGACTGTTGGAGGAAGTAAGAAAGTTGGAATAAAAGAAATCACTGAACATATTACAAATATCCTCACCGTTACTAGACGCATATTTACCATATTTCAATAGCGATGGATATGTATTATTTTGATTTTTAGATTTGACATAGGTCCAGAAAGATTTAGGGTTTATTGTTATGTTATTTTCAATTTCGGAGATGTACTCATTAAACATGTCACTTTCAATTTGTTTAGCACGCTCTCTTAGCAAGACAAATGAGTGGTAATCAGAGAGGTTGCCATATTTTTTAAATTTTGAGTGAAACTTAGATTTTTCTTTAAGAATTTTTATTAAAGGCTGCTTGTACCAGAGAGGATACTTATTACGAGGAACAACTTTTTTAACAGGTATGTATGCATCCCGTAAACGATTAACAGTGGAATAGAAAAACGACACGCCATCTTCGAGTGTCCTTACTTGTAACTCTGATGACCAATCGATTTGCCTTAACTCCTGATTGATAGCATCATAATCAGCTAAATGGTATAAATGTTTAATCCGCGGACATACAGTAAGTGCGTGGAATTCTACAAAATCAGCAGAAATACAAAGAGACTTGTGGTGGGGGTCCTCAGAAACCAAAGGATCCGCACACAGTGAAACTGAAACATTGTTGTTAGAAAATACTAAATCCAAAATCCTATTACTACTATTTAAATGAGAATTATATTGTGATAAATTACCAATTACAATGTTATCAAAGAAACTGACTTGAACTTGTCCTTTAATATTAGTTGGGCTTAAAGATAAACAATCTGAATCGAGATGCCAGTTAATGTTTGGCAAATTAAAATCACCTAATATTAAAAACTTATCAGCAGGAAATTTCTGGATGATATCAGTCAAATTATTGCCAAAGTTCATTAACTGGGTTGCTTGAGAATGTCCAAGATTCTGATTACAGACGTATACTACACATATGTGCATTTTATATGACACACGCGGCTTCTTTTTGTGGAGGATTAAAGTAACCCACAAATCTTCGGCCGATGAGCACCACTCACTATTAAGCTCTGCTACAAGTTCACGCCGCACGGCAATAAGAACGCCTCCTCCTAACGATTGGTTAGTACTGGAGTAATTTCTGTCGCGCCTATAAACAAAATAACGGTCGTCGAACAATTCATTATCTTTAATATCTTCTATAAGCCATGTTTCCGTTAGACAAATAATATCAAAGGCATTCACACTCACATTACGATAGAATAAAGATGTTTTTGTACGCAGTCCGCGAACATTTTGATAATATATTTGCATGCTAGCTGTCATTATAAACAAAGGAGGTAATTAGTAAAAGAATACAAATACTTTTATGAGGCTCATTAAGCGGTAAGTAAAAAATAAGCATAAATAATTTTAAAAGAATATGCGAGCACAAGCTAATTAGGGCTTTGGCTAAATACAAATAGGGTCCATTTGAGTAGTAGCAACGTTGGCGCGGACGTTGGACACCGAGCGATAAGCAAACAATGGCACAATAGCTAAGGAATGCATAGAAAAAATGGGTACCTGTGTTTCTCAAACTATTAACAAGATGGATATTGTAGTAAACAAATACGTATAAGTAAAAAAATATCATACCGAAGCGGTGCACATAATAAAGTTAATGTAAGAACTTTTTTAAATCCATTTCTGTTTTGATGTGATGAGTTGGTGAGGTGATATTTTTCTTGATGAGGATTTTGCATCCGATCACCCAAACAAACTGGAATCCTTTTCCTTTTGCGAGTGTTTTTGTTTTATTTAGCAAAATTTTGTTCTCTAACGTCAGGTGATCATTAACGTAAATGATTTTATCAGACTGGAATCCCAATCTGTTGGCAGTTATTGTTGATTTGAGCTTTTTTGCTGCGGCCACGAAGTCATTTTTTAGATATCTGTTATTAACAGAGCAGATTATATTTTTGGTGTGTTCATTATTTCGCATCGGGACTCTTGCTACAAAATTTATTTGCTCCTTTGGGATGCTGCAGCCAATAAAATCACCAATCTTCGCTACTATCGAGAACAGGTCTTCTGAGTTTGATGCCGGAACGCCCTTTATTTCAACATTGTTCATTCTTGCTCTTTGTTCACTCTCACGATGCATATCTTCAACCTTACAACAACGCTCATTTATTTCTTTTATTTCTTCCTTTATCTGCCTAAATCCTTCCACTTCGCTCTCTAAATGTGATACCTTAGCAGTCAGTGTCTCTACTGTGTGGTCCAGAAACTCGACGTCCGTCTTCAAGCTCGAATACTCGGTTCTGATTGTTTTTAGTTCTGCAAGTTCCAATTGAATAGCCTTCACGCTTTCGATTAACTCTGGTAGATTGTCCATTCGAGCTGAAAGCGCTTTGAGTTCTAACATGATGGTTTCCATGTCCGTAGATGAATTTACCGCAGTTGGAGTAGTGGGTCGTGGACTGAATGCCAGCGTAGATTTGCAACTACTGCACTTCCACGCATCCCGCTTCCGATCCCCCAATTTGCGCCATCCAATCTCCGTAATGCCAGCGCATGGAAAGTCGAACTCGCCCATGCATACGGAACATTTCGCACCATCCCTTGATTCAACTTCACAGCGTTTGCAGATAAACATTTTATTTACGATAACAACTTTGAGAACCACAGACGTCAAACTAGTCGCACGCCGAGTGGCCGAGGCAAATAGGTACGTGCGGTGGATATGCTGTCTACCGACTGACTGAACATATATACAAATGAAGTTCCTCAATTGAATAGCAATTGCTATGACACAGAATGGACAATAAGAAACGTTGTTAAGCATAGCAATGAAACCCACATTTTGCTTATAGCTTAAGGAAAACAGATATATGATAGGTATTAATATTTGGTCCAATGATATTAGCTAATATGTGATAGTAACAATAACCTAACTGTTAATACGTCACGTGAAAATTACGTAGGTCACATCTCTCTGTATTATTATAAGATATCTACATACACCACACCTTCATGTATGTGTATAATTATATATACCAATATATGGATATAGGATTTGATACACACGTATTTGGTGAACAATGGAACCATTAGATTTTGAGGTTATGCAAATGTTAAGGTGCGCCAAATCTGACAATGGCGGTTTACACACTATGTTATTTATATAGAAAATCGAACATAAATACATTTTTACGACTAAGTTTAATTCATCGAATGCCAGCACTAGTAAAAAAGCTATTAGAAATTGATGACACCAAATACAAAATTATTATAGACACAAAACCTATCGACCTATCAGGACTACACTGACGTCATCGCCTCTCACAATTTTCTTTATCGTCGTTGGAAAGAATAAGTTTCTTATTCCACTCGTGTATAAGATAGTACCTGGAAGAAGCTTCTCAAACATATTATAGCTGTATCATATTTACCATAATTTCCTCAGTTAATAATTCTCTTCAACGTGTTATACACATGTAATACTCATTTATGTGGTTATATCTATTTAATATTACATACAAGTAATTTCTGAGAACGTTTGCAACGTAAACGACATGTCTCCTCCATTCAATGCAAATAAGTGATGACACATTGAGACATTGAATATCTTGGTCGAGATTTATCAACAACTTAATTTTGCGGTTGACTGACTGAATTCAGTACACGTATGAATTCATTCTGAATGAAGTCATATTCATTTCATTTCATTATTCGGTCTTTGGCTTCTTCAAATTTAGACGACAACGTTGTACATGTTAACTGGGACAGTGCAGCCCCTTCAGTTCAGATTCACCACAAAGGATCGATGCCTTACAATTTTCGATGGCATGACACGGTTAAGTAAAAATCGTGAATAACTGCTTTGACATTTTTTCGCATCGAAGGAGTTTTGCTGTTTTATATCCAATTATAATTAATCCTAGATTGACAAAATGAATGCACAATATATCAAAGAAATAAAAAACCTTGGGCCTTAGGCCTTACCAACACGCGAGCTTGTTAAACACGACACAAATATGACAATAACAATACACGAGGCATATGAATGAAGTGATGAAGCGCACTCCTGGTCAAACGAACCATCCGTGAACGTGATAATATCCATTACAAGCCTTCACTTGTGACGAATGATCACATTAGAGACAAACACATAAACACACAAATCAATACAACACTCAATAAACAATATAACCTTAACCATATACAATTAAAGTCCAAAATCGTCCGGCAATTCTTCCACTATAGAAGATGCTAAGATAGTCTCGTGAGTAATCCAAATGAACTATGAAGTTGTAAAATGGTACCGAGCAGAGATGTCTAACAATGTGTGGTGAGATAACGCAGAACACGCGTTTACGTGGGACGTACACGATCGAATAATAGTTTTTTGTTTACATGTCGCAGGTGATAATCGAAATTGGATAAAATGTTACTTGTCATGATTCTTTGTAGCTTTACATGTCAATAGCATTCATTTATTTTATTTTTTGTATAAATATGGATGGTATTCTGTGTTGTCATAACCAGCATTGTGATTTTTATTCGATGTTATTTTTATATACTTTCAAAGCGTTTGATTCAAAACATTTTGTTTATAAATAATAAAGTAGTCATCAATTTGTGTTCAAGAACATATTTTATGAGGGAAGTTTAATAGGTCTAGTATAGATAAAATAGATCAAAATCGTTGAAATAAAATCCTACGAATGTAACTAAGAAGTAATAAAACCTAAATCCGAGTTTTACGACCGATCTTAGATGTATGATACAAAAAGACAAATGATAGAAGGTCTGATAGCCAAAACTAACTCTGGCATTGTCTATCAAACGTTTAATCTGATGTGGGTATGGTTTGGAATTCACAGTTACTTTGTTAATAAGGTAGATTTACTGTGATTATTGTTGCTTGTATGTCTTGATAGAACAAGCCATATTCTTTACAAATGAAGTATGACGGATGACGTCAGAATGGCGTCATTTTATCACGTTATCATTTTTGAGTTGGACTTTTGGGTTATTTCTTTAAAAATAATTTGGGCTAGAAACGAAAAGCTCTGGGAACATGGTTACTTTTTATTGATGAACATTAACCTAGAAATATAGTTGGCAATACGACACAGTTAAAGTATTTGTAATGAATCGACAAAAACACTATATTCTGTAATAGTTATTATTCCTGCACTTATACGTATAAAAAAACAAATTCTTCTCCTGTAATAAGGTACTTTAGAATTACATTTTAAATCAACTTGCATTCTGACTTAAACATTAATTGACTTTACGCAATAGGTACAACACATTCAATTTAAGATACATACCACGTTTACTATAAAATATCGATTTTTATTCGATACACCTTGAATTTAATTTCCGAATCACTCGCAATCAAAGCCAGCAATATGGCCAGTTTCTAAAAAGTCCAGTAAATACAATTGTCCACTACGTTGTGTATCGGACATCGCGTGGGACATGGGTGTCCGATGTCTGACTGTTCTTACTTGTTTGTTTGTTTGTCCCGTTCAATATATTTTCCAATTTAAGTTTTGGGTGAGACATATTGATAGAAATAGAACATCGACACGATAACAATTTGTAAACGTAGTATCGTATATTAACGAAGTTACGAAATAGTTTTTATTTAAAACCTGTTTTCATGTGAAAAATACAATAACTGTTCAAAGTGATACAAGATCAAAGCATGTTTTAAAGTAGTGTCTTTTGTTGAAAAAGTTATAAAGGTATGCGACACAGTGTATACTTAAATTCTAATATTAATTATTAGTCAATTAGCAACATTGCTTGAGTAACTTGCCGTGACATATATGTAGTGTGTAAGTTCGTTTTTAAAAGCCCGGTCTAGACGTCTGCCCTTCAAAATAATCTTGTAATAACAAGTTGAATTGACTATAATTATTAATATATTTATTAGACTTCAATACATACCCAACCGATCAAGTTTATACAATTTTAATAAATTAAAAGTCTCGTTTTTATATAGTCAGTACTGTATATTGTCTGCATCTTTGAGCAGACTGCCTCATTGGTGTCGGAGTCGCTATGCGCGATTGCTGTGCATGAGGACCTGGGTACGATTCCGGGTCGGACAAAATGTTACTGGATTTTTTCAGTAGCAGTACGGGGTCTGGATATATATATGCCCCGTTAATGGCAATAGGCTTGTTAACATTGGAACCTATAACATAACTGGTGAAATGAGGTTGTACGAATCCCCACAGCCTACCCCTTTAGGAAATACAGGTGTGATATAATATTTTTTGTCCAAGTCACTTAACATGTAAATAATGGCCTCACTTAATTAAGACTTAGCTTAAGTAACCGTCGACTCCAAAAGATTATTTAACGATGGCATCCAAAAAGGAGTTTTAATCTCATAAAACGTTGACTAATAGCAACACTAACAAATACCGAAAAAAAGTTACTCCAAATCTCATTACTGACATTCAAAATTATAATCGGATAAACACGTCATCAATAAAAGCGCAACACTAAGCTTCAGACTAAAAAAAGCTGTCTTCCGTAATTCCCTCGCACCTACATAGGATCGGTAAACGAGAATTGATCACCAAATTACCGAGTACCATCACGCGTATAGTACCCGCGGGGGCGGTGCATGGAAACGGGTTAACCAGACGGACGCTACACAAAAGGATGCTGTTTTAATGTTTACCGATGTTTAGAAACAAAATACTGGCAACTACTTATCTAACTCTATATAACTACTAATACTTGACGACCTGATTGGAGCAGTGGCTAAGCGATTGGATTGCTGCGCTAAGGGTTTGCGGGTCCGATCCCCGCACGGGAAATAAATTTGAGTGATCTGCAGATGTTTGTCCGTAGTGTGGGTGTTTGTGTATGTGGTGTTTGTGATGGTGTATGTCATGTTTGGGTAACGCACCCTGGATACAGCAGAATTTCGTAGTGTGGGGCGACATTTATTTTCAAAAAAATATACATGTTTGGCAAATATTAGTGCGATTATTGATAAGAATGTCTTGCACCATGCATTATTTTACTTTATGTGAAGAATATGAATAACTTTACTGAGAAAGTATACAAATCAGAAGAAGACAAATTACACGATAATGGACCACCCAAGTCATAACAGCAGCTAAGGGCAAGCGACAGATTGAACTGTTATTTGTACGCAAAACGTCAGTCTGACAGGTACAGTCGTGACCAACCGTCCAGCAACCATCGTTCAATCCAAACCCGCCGTATGCTCGTGAACATCGGCACATTGATTAGACGCCACTTTTTGACAGGACATGTATAATCAACTCAATTTAACTTCAGCTGACGATGAATCATCAAACAAATTGCCGAACCGCTTTGATCTGCGTCACTTTGATTTTGTGCCGTCCGTGGCGGATATTAAATTGAGGTATTGAAGTGAAATTTGCTGGAATATTATTGATGAAAAATAAAATCTTTGTACGGTGAACTAAATATACTTCGTTCCTATTTAGCTCTTGGTTAATGTTACTTCATAACGTATCAATAGTATGACATGACTTCATGATCAGCCGGATGCTGCGGATGTTGGCATAATCCCCATGCTGGCAAGCGGCTTGCGGAGCGCAGTTTTGGTGGTGAAATTTCAGAAGATTCTGCTGCTCATATTCTGAAATTTCTCTTAGTCAACTCCTACGACACCCACGGGGCGAAATGGGTAGGTGCTATTCTGGCCCGTCTAATACTAAGGTATTCACTCTCTTTCTCACTTTCCGTATACCTAAAATAAAGATGGTCAGCTTGTTTACATGTTTTATATGCAAAACAACCATACAGTAAGCAAATATCCAAATGATGTTCTTGATCTATGCATGCATATCACAATTAGCCTGAAAAATATAATAATATACTAAATGCAATTACTTCAATTTTAATCTAAGTGTAAGTTTAATACATGGTGGCTTTCTAAGCGATCGCTCACAGGCGTAGTTACCAGTTTAGTTTCGCTGTCCCGGTACCCCCAGGTCAACTTGTACATGGCGCAGTTTCCAAGGTTGGTAACTTGAGGAATAAGGGCGAACTTGTTACTTCAACATTGATTGATACACGACGAGTAATAATTTTGTCCATAAATTCCATATTAGTTGGTAGCGGTGCCAGAGGCTTCGGTTACGTGGTATTACATAAGGTACTTAATTGATAGACATAGAAAGTTAAGCTTCATAAATCGGTATTGAATTTTACTAAAAATTCATAATACAATTTTGTAGAATCCTTGCATAAAGTTTCAACTAAAACCAAATTTTCGTTCATCTACTCCTACGTTCAGTCTAGTTTCATATTTCATTTATAAGTTATGGCATGTCAACCTTTGAAGTAATCGTCATTAAATAAAATAGAAAATTACATGAAATAGGTACTCCGAAATAAAGCTGTCTTATCCAAAATAACGTTTAAGCAAATATCCCGACAGTAATCCATCAAAAAATTGAAATATACATCAAAGACCAATCGTGATTTGACTTCGAAAATATTATAAATAAACGATCAATCTAAACTTTACTAATAGTTTCAATCAATTCTAAAGTATATGAATATTGAAATTTAAAGATTTTGAATAAACACTTACAAAGAAATCAATCAATCACTTTTCGAAAAGCATAAAGTTAAAAAAGTTCGACAAAGTTGAAATGTATTACTCATAAACACAGCTTTGATTAACACATCATCCGAAAGAAATATCTGCCATTGGAATAGGCGCAGGCATATATCGACAGGAGCGACTAACTATTTGAAACACGAACCTAACAAATCAGGGACGGCTACGAGTTCCAAGAATGGAGAACCAAAGCTATTGTGTGGTACATTATCAAAAGCGGCAACATCTGTGGTTCAAAATGTTATCATTCCTTCATATACCTAAATGTCGATATAGTTGCGTTGAATCACGAAGTTGGAACAATACGTGCTATTGTCTTTGTCTCGGATATAGGTATGAGCAATTTTATTACACTCCTACATAACATGCATGTTATTTTACATAATATAACTTTTCAAACTGTTTTCTATCGTATCTTGCGATTTCGAAATGATTTATCAATGCAGAAACTATCAAAACTACATTGATAGAGGCACTAATAATATTTACCAAAATTGAAAATCAAAACTACCTGGCATAATGCAATATGGCAATTAAGTCGGAAAAAGTGGCGTATGTTAATTTTAACTTTAAGCTTTATAAAACAATGAAGGAAACAGGTTTAAAGCCATTCAATTCAAAATTGACATTTGTCCTAAATGTGGAATATTCATTAAAGAAAATATCAATCCACTTGAGAATTCTTAAAATGATCCAATTAAATTGCCATACCTGAAAATTGAACACAGGACCTCGAGGTCCGCAATAGTTCTTGTTACCACAAAAACAATGAAGCGATGTTCCACTAATTAGGTGATTCATGCATTGTCTCAGGTTCCTTGGAAATAATATTTATCTAAGTGGGGTATTCGTTGTATCTTGCTAAATGCTTGGGACTTGATATCATTGGAGGTAGCATTGTGCATACAACTTAAACTCCCATTTGTAATTGTTGTTACAATCTCAAATAGACAATAGGCTTCAAGATATTTATTTTAGGCTCAGATACGTGTGCACCCAGATTCAGAATTTGTGCTCAATGCTAAGCAAATTTTCTAATGAGTACTTGAATGACAGATTTTCTAATACCCATGTACAAAAAAATGTCATATAAGTAAAAAAAATATTTCATCATCATCATCAGCCGGAGGACGTCCACTGATGAACAAAGGTATCCTCTTTAGAACGCCACAAAATACTCAAAATACACTCAACATAAACCGACATTACTCGAATTCAATACCTACATTTCTGGATCCAAATTACAAGAATGGTCCTAGGATTTTTTCGACCCTTATTATCTAATGTAACACTACTTTACTAAATGCTCCTACCTTTCTCCATACACCCTCATAGTAATATTCACTTCTAATGAGTTTCGAATAGGGACCGTGGTCTACATACACTCGATCATTGTCAGAAATGACAATCGTAGTGCGATAGTGGATGACTTTCAAATAAATTCATCGTTCATTAGATTCGCTCGCGGGGACTCACTGTAGAACTAATGTTTTAGATTCAACCATTAACGCGATCCTGTTCGTGATTTGAAAGGGACACACTGTTTGAATGGATGGCGGACCACTCGAAAGGGTTGGGAGCATATTATGAAGGATGTTTTTCAAACTCAATCGAGGAGGTGAAGTCTTAGCTAGGTTATAATATAACTTTATATTCTTATCCCCCTTTTTGTAAATTACAAGTTAATTTTTACATTTTTTGTCTTAGGAATTACTTGATTTTGTTATTTAAGTAATTGAATAAATGAATTGGTTCTTGGTAAGAAAGAATTTCATATTCTACGTTTAAAAATAAATATCTTTCCCGGCTTCAAATTTATAATATTAGTATAATGTTGGGCAACACCGGAGTCTGTGTCTCCCAAAATTATGACGGTGAGTCAGCAATCTAAAGTAATACGCGTGTGTATGGGGTTGCGACGTAAAATGTATTAATGCACGTTCTACATTGAATAAATTGAATCTTGCTGATCTACTAACGTTAGCACTATTACCATCGCGGTGGTTCCCCCTTATGGGAAGATTCTATCTCCTTTACTTGTCGATCAAAATATCTATTGATCCAGACCCAGTTACTTGTATGTACCTTTTAAACCGACATGAGAAAAAATAATTTAAATTATGTATAAGTACAGAAAAAGAGCACGTTAGGTAAACGGTAGGTATCCCAATGTTCGTTCAAAAACTCAATTTTCGGTTCTGACCGACTTAAAAATCTTCTCTATCTAACTACTTTTAAGTCTCTGTCTATCTATGCAGTAGATATGAGAGACTGAAAATAGTTCACGAGTACATGAAGGTACTCCAGATGATAATAGAACGGACGGGGGGGGGGGGGTGCGGGGAAACTGATTCGAACGGTCAGGAACAACAGCTTAACCTAGGACTCACGATTTGTAAATTCATTCATTCATTTGATCACCCCTGCAAGAACTGACCGCGTAAAGGACTGCTGAACCTGTTTTGAATGATCTACGCGGCAACATTGACATGGGTGAATGTTTAAAATGTACAATTAATTATTATAGTATTTGGATAGGATATCGTATGAACAAGAAACAAATAGAAACTATATTCGATGTAGATTTATAATATTTGTCTATTGCTATCCCCGAGTTAACTGTTATTTAGTTACAAACATTTTGATTGCATTAAGGTCTACAACATAGGTCGAACGTATTGTTTTGTTATGACATCAACGTCTTCACCAAGTTAGTAGTATAGAATGACAGTAGTAGATTACTACAGAATGACAATTTCCTCCATTTTGATACAGTGCAAGAGATTTTATAGGAAAAATTTAAATCATAGGAATAGTAGATATCAAAAATGAATGAACAATGCCGAATGTTGCGTAGGTATCAAAAACAATTACTATTTTAACTAACAAAACAAACAATTGTGCCTGATATAACTGTTTTTCCCAGAAGCGTAATTTTATTTCAATTAGAGTTCCAATGGTTTTTTTGGATATATAACAATATTTGAAATGCTATATACAGTTTTGTTGTAGATTAGTATCTATTAAAGTAAGATTTTTTTTCAACAGCCTGTGTTGTCCCACTGCAGGGCAAAGGCCTCCCTTTCCTTCTTCCACTTTATTCGGTCGTGTGCTAAGGTGGACCAGTCTCACCTGAACGCAAGCAGCTCGTCATGCCACATAGTAAGATATATTTGTTTGTATTTTATAAATATATAAACTTTTCTAATTTCGGACTACAAAGGTCAATAAACAAACGGCAGCATTGTTTCTGTTTTAAAGTTGCCTTTATTAAATTTGAGAGGTGCAGCCCTTGAGATAGAGGGTGAGGTTTTATTAGGGGCGACTAACGAGTGCCGATAAGGAGGTATAATGCCCCTCTGTACCATAGTTGGTGTAAACTATAAGTACAAGCGAGTATCGAAGATATTGGAGGTTTTGTTTACCAACCAAACAAAACCATAAAAAAATAAATACAATCAAAGTCATTAAGAATTTATACTATGAATTTTGAAGGTGTTGAAAAAAATTGCTGATAACGTTATTTATTTACTAAAAAGTTTCAAACTCTTTCTTAAATAGGAAATCATAAAATCAATGATTTATAAAATTATCCTCTAGTTATATAACAGGTTAGTACGGTACACAGAGAGCAAGGTCCAGGAGGACAGAGAAGGATCAATAGATAGTTGTTCCTTTCCGCCCTGTCTTAACAAATTGCACCCCACCACGGAGGGGGCAAAACCATCCACTGTTTAATCTCCAGTTCAATCTTGACTTAAATGAACACCTAGATGTTCCCCTGTATCGATTGTGGGATAGTGTTAAGCCTCTGGTTTTGCTAATGAATTGATTTGCCGCTCGTGTCAATTTATAATGGAATTCATTGGATTCTGTATAGGGATTTCAGTTAAATTGAAAGGGTTACTTGGAAATGTAATTTTATTTACAAAAAAGTAGGTACTGCGAGAAATAATGAATTATATATTCATTCTGAATGAGAGAAACGTTTTTAGTTAATTACTAGAACATTGTATAATAGAATTTTCGTTTATTTATATTTATTTAATTTATATTTATCGTATCGCTTCATACCAGAATTTTGTTTCGAAATTATGTCTTTTTAGTTGGAATATTGATCTCATTTTGCATAATCCATAACATCTTAATAACTAGATAATTATGGGAAACGTCTAGGTACTTACTAATGATAGCGCCATCATAAATCTTTGAATACCTATGTATTTTCATTTTCTACTAATATCCTATTATCACGACAAAAATGCAATTTAATCAACGAAATGTAAACAAAGGTATTTGACATTGTATTTGTTTTTATTATTCCACATTTTCGTACAAAGGCGGATTCAATACCCAATAGTATCACTGATGTAAAACTCTGTCGTAAAAAACTGGTAAGTTTTTTGGATAAAAATTAATTAAAATGCAGTCTTCTGCTTCATCAATATAGTCACAGAAGATTTAATTAAATCCGAACCAATGTTAACCCTTCAACATCAAAATTGTAAACAACACAAATGGGACGCAAGCCATAAAGTTTTATTTGTACAATTTTCTACTTACTCCTTTGTAGACGATAAGGAGTTCTATCATATTGATTGGGTATTGGCAGGCTCGTAGCCCCATTGCATGGCAAATCCACATTCACAACCCCTATACTTTATTATGGTATAACACTAAAAAACCCTTATATTGTACCCCCTTTCCTATCTGTAATGGCTTCTTATCATCTTTATATTCTTAAAGCCTGTCTTTTAGGACAAAAACACGGCAAATGCATTGTCCTTCCCTTTGCTAAAAAATAAATCCTCCGACCGTATCGCCAGCGATAACGCTAGATTTATACGTATAAGGATGTCAATCTACCTTAACACCGGCGAGACTTTTTGTTTTTGAAAGATAAAAAAGGTTGAACGACCACGATAATATCGATAACAATTGCAGTGTTATCTTTTACTATGTGGATGCTTTTTTATTAGTTCTTAAAAGCTTACTATTAATTATTATTACATCGATAATAATGATTACAGAATGTTATAAGGTTATAAATGATGTATGAGTGGGATATAAACCCACGACCTCCGCCTATCTATGGGAGCTGCTCTTCCAATTCAGCTACCAGGTCGTTGCATGGAAAGGAAATCAAATAAAAAACTTCGAATTTTAATTCTTTATATTTAATTAAAATTCGAAGTTTTATACCCTTTAAAATCTAAAATACAAAATACCTTTAAAATCTAAAAATCTAAAATATCTACCTTTAGTTGGAGAACAAATCATATAGAGGAGCGTCAAATTGTTTGATTACCTATAAAATACTTCATCTTTGCCCACTTTTTCTTTAGTTAGTCATGCAGCATATTCGTCCTTCTTATGGCTGTTAAACCTTCGTACAAAGATGGAACGCCACATCGAATAGCCTACGCGCTATCTGCATAAATGTGTGGCCACTTAAAGCCACGTGCAGTGGAAGCGCGTTGGGTTACAACCCTATCGCCAACAGGCGCCACAATAGCCCATAACCGTCAGTTGAATTGCACAATATGTTAAAATTGATAAGTAACTCTTAGATTAACTTCAGTGGGCTAACTCCCTACGCAGCATTGGGACTACATCCGTTAGTTGAGATATGATTGATGATGACTTAGTTTGGGGAAACTCCGAATCGTTGGCACCATTTTTTTTTGTTACGAATCTAAAATATATTATTTAAGCACTTCATAACTAAGCTACCTCACTTATATTATGTTAAACCTAATTTGTTTAAATTACGTTGAACATTTTTCACATGATAAGCATGTCAAGAATTAAGAAAAGTTGAAAGATACCAAATACTAGACGAAATAAAATTAATGATCAAGCAATGCGTTATACAAAATTTTCTACGTTCACATTGTTGTGGTGGCTTCTCACGACGCGTAACATCACGAGCCGTGATAGCACCGAGCCGAGCAACGCGCCTTGCGAAGGGGTGGCTCGGGCTGGTTCGTCGCACAGCCCGAGCGGCGCGGGCCGATCATAACGTACCGTGAGAAGCCACTCTTAAGCAACCCCGTAATGTAGAGGTCATTCTGTCTTATAAAGGAGTTTTTGCTGTTAATAATATTTAAAAGACGCAGATGTTATAAATATTAATTGTAACCTCCTTTGAACTTTTTCTATTAAATGAAACTAATATAAAGAGAAAGCTATTAAAAGAAAATAAAAATACGATAAGGTTTTCGTTTCAGTTATCTCAATAACATCTGAATTTAAAAGCGTCTTTGAAAACAATTATTGAGTATTTGAGTATCATTAATGAAATAAAATTGTTCTAGAATTCTTTTACAAAAGTTATTGATAACTACATTTTTTTAGATTTTTTTAATAGGCCCAATAAATGGAAGTAACCTGCCATCTATTACAAGAAATGTATAACAGATATATACATTTCGTCACGCCTGTTTTCCAGAGGGGTAGGCAGAGACCAAGGATTTCTATTTGCTACTATATCTACTATCCTGGCATACTTTTTTCACCTCATTCACACGCATCACATTCCTCACACACGCTTGTCGGTTAAGGGTACTTAAAATAATAATAACAATAATTAGCAATATGTGGACATGTAGACTTCTAATCATAAACATCTCTGTCCTGCCTTTCGAAGGTGGTAGCCATAGTTTTTAATTAGATAATTCCAAATAAAAAATGACACCAGTTTCTTAAAATGTTTGTTAGAACGTAAGTTGGACGGTAACAGTAAAAACACGTGTTGTTTGTACGTAAGAAGGTAAGAAACAAGTACAACAAACTGTTTCCAATCTTCTTTCAAGTACTTGCTTACAGGGTGAAGTAGAAAACCTCTAGGTGAGCTGGCTAGCGACTTTCGTGAGTGTCGGTTTAGATTCTAGAACTGATGCGAGCTTTTGGTCCTTCGAAAAGAGCATATAATGACATATATTAAAAAAAGCAAAACCTTATGTAATGACCAATAAATCTGAAGTCTGGTAAACAGGCTGAAAATAAATTTTAGGTATCAGTAAGTGCTATTTGGATAGGGTATCTCATAGAAAGGAAGTTTCTAAACTCGAAGATATTAAGGATAAGCATTGACTCGTGTACAGACATTAACTCCCTTTGTTAAGAAAAATATAGTTTTTTGTTACTAACCTACTAGCTTCTACGTATGGATTTACTTCCGTGGTCTTAAGAGGAACCATTCAAACCTTTATCAGCTTTTAGCGTTTAAATTGTCTATGCAAAAATCGCGTCTGACTGTAGCTCCTTTGCTGCAAATGGATAAACAAACACTTTCGCATTTACAATATCAGTAGGATCGAGTACTCCTTGATTTATTTCAAATCCACATTCACCCTGTATCCTTAGAGCAACAACAGCCTGCTCCCCGGACTTCACGGCACTAAAACTGTGGGAGGTCATAAAATAAAAACTGTTTACTTGGCCCGAAGATAACCAGGAACAAAGTTCGTTTGATAACTTTTTATTTCCTCTGGGGATAAGCAGGTAACATAGCCCAGTGTAATCCGAACAACTTCAGAAGTTGGGTTTGTAACAAGATTCTTTTAATTTGTTGTGACGTTTGAAATCGGTTGGTTGATATCATCTTGAAGTGATTCCTTGAGTCAATAGGGAGAAAAAATTAAATCAGTACGATAATTTTGTTGGTTGATCTGTGTAAATAATATTATTATCGTCGTTTGTGTTTCTTAATGTGGTGATAATAGTATGTATTTAAACCATCGGTTACCATTTGACCTCCACGACTCGGTTTGTAAGGGACACTAAAAGATAAGACCGTCTGTCTCTGTGACTTTGTTTGTAACTCCTATCAAATTTGATTTAAAATTATTCCTATCATTTGACGCCCTGATTGGCTAAGCGATTGGGCTGCTGCGCAAGGGTTTGCGGGTTCTATTCCCGTAAGGGACCAAAATGTACCTATGTGATCTGCAGATGTTTGCCGCAAGTCTAGGTGTTTCTGTATGTGATACATGTTTGTGGTGCGCCTTAGGAGAGGCTTTCTAGCGGTGGACAGAGATAGGCTGAAATTGAAAGATATTTGAGCACTAAAGGTCACCGGTCCCAAAACCAACCGCAGAACGATAGTTTTCTTACATTTAGAAGTCAAGACGCCTTCTAAAGGCGTGTGGCCATTGTTTTTCTATTGTATCTGCAAAAACGAAAGGCTAACTGCGTGTAAACCATATCAGACTATAAAAGTCTAGCTTTTATCATCATGCTTAATAATGCGCGAAAACAAAATATGACCTAAATGACATAACTTAATTCTTTTATATAGTACTGCAAAAAATAACCGCAGCAAGACATTCCTCACGCTTATTAAGCCGTAAGGACGTGAACAATGCGAGATAATTCTTACCTGAGGAGATGAATCATATTTAGTGTCCCGTCGGAACGCCGGCGCCCGACCAACTTCCTACAATGGCCAATAAACACGCCATAAAATATGAAAGGCCGCACTAAAAATGCCATTATTGTTTGCTAAATGTCCACCTTTTGTTAAATGAACCTGTCAAATGTTCGCAACATGCACATCCGTGTCAAAGGGTGTCGATCTGACAGAGCCATAACTCTTTTATGACGCAATAAAAAATCGAACTTGAATTCCACCATGTATACACATTTGCGCATCATAAACTTCGTGACACGTAAATTGCACTGTGTGAATGACGACTTATTTGAAAAATAGTTTGCAATTCGATGTGGCTACTGTAATTTATTCCTCTTCCAGAAACGGTCCCGCGAATTAATCGCAATATCGAACCTGGCCAGCCGTTATTAGTACCTACAATAGTTGCCAAGGTGTTCCACCCCTCTATAAATCTTGTCTAATTTGTGTGTAATTACAGAGCGGTACAGTTCCCGTTGTAACAAGGAGTGCGTAGCAGCGGGGAGTAACCGGCACGTGCTTACGCGTGCTCCACTCATAAACTTTACAGAACACTGTAACTTGCCACTCGGTGACAACGTAATTTATACCTTAGAGAGTAAAGATTATGAATCAAAATCCGATGGCATGAATAATCAAATATAATTTGAAGATGTTTCCGATAAAGCTCCAACTAATTTCGATGCTACGTTCAAGGTAGAAGGTAGAAATTGCCCTAGCAAAATAATATTTATAACGACCAAGGCTCAAGTTTTGATCACTATTAAGTATCGCTGCAAACGCGTCGAAAGGTTGATGTTAAAATTTAGTAATGTGTTCTTTGACCCCTTGGTGAGATGATAATTTTAATATGTAAAATACAGGGGTGCACTATTTCTACAATAATTTAAGTTCCGTTATTATTTCCTAAGCCCTCGTGTTCACAGCAGGAGTTCGGACGTAGTAAAGTCGCATTTTTATTCATATTTATTCAAGAAGGGTAGCTTGTTACGTTTGGAATCGCCGCTGTTGACTGCACGTGTCGAAAATTCCACTCTCTTAAAAATATAGTTCATTTCGAATACAAGACTCAGTTCTCTAGAGCATTTCCTGCCAGATGGCACTAGTCATTTAATCCGTTTCATCCCTTCATAATTAGCGCAGTCAACTCTATATAGCCAAATAAATCCTTCCTACAATTGCCATTTCAATACTACAAATAAATCTATGTCATGTACTGCATTCGTCGCCAAAATGCGTATGCAGCACTGGAGTACCTAGATCTCAATTAAAAACGTATCTTGCAAACATTGTTTTAGCATCCAAAATCGAATGCGCACCATTTTTACAGTTGCAACCCCAAAAAATATCGTTTCGAGTGTCGATCCGAAACTGTACACCATTTACGAGCTTGATTGAAATTTTGCAATCAACAGGGGGAGTGCTATGATGAAATTATTCGTGTATATTTTTTTCCCTCAAACCCGCCGACGTTGTTCCATTATAATAGCCCTTCGAAATAGAAAATTTACGGGGGATTTAAGATTGTAATCACGGGCCACTCGGTTGTTCAAAGTGATTATGGTGGAGATAAGGGCCTGGAGCGAAGCTGGTCGTCCCACGCGCGATGCATGCCACTACATGTACTCGTATGTATAGCGCACTATCTGTCGCGTTCACTGGTATCTCACTCAGCTTTTGTCTCAGTTTCAACTGATAGCCAATTCGTCCCTGTCTTGTGCAGATTAGTACCTAGATACACTATATTATATGTACCTACTAGCTGTGTTAAATTTTCTTATTGCAATTTTTGTATTATGCAGTTTTATTGTTCTGAATATAAATACAATTTTGCTTACACTAGAATATATTCCCACGATACTTTAGATGTGATTTTACGTAACCAACAATGTTATGACTAGACCAACTTAAAGCAAGCTGTAACAATATTTTCTAAAGATCGGACGCTTTGCTTGAAGAACTCGCATCAAGCACGAACAATATATAATTTGAATTGCATGACCATAGGTCGTAAGACCCCGCTTCGTATGCGACCTACTAACTGAAATATTCATATAAGCATTCAATATGAAAATAAACGTAGTTCTTCGAAGTGTTCGCAATTCAACATTGATGTTTAAATCAATATTCAGCTTATTGTTTACTTAAGCTTGTAAAGGATTTTTTAGATAAGCCCCTTACTTCAAAAAATATTTTGGTTATCGATAAGATAAATAGTGCTCGCCCTATACTATTCATTATTTTTATAAAATTAGTCAAAATTACAGCAAACTATTTACCTTAATGGGAATTTATTTCCTTCCTGGAAATGGATAAGTTTTATAAAATATTACATTTTTATAACGTGGTACGCAAATGGTATTGCAGTTTAACGTTGTAATAGATATGCAATTAACATCGAAGTAAAAAATAAACAAACCCACGCGTTAATAAAAAGGCACACGTAAAAAAATGGGTGATGGCCTAAGATCGTATCAACTATCTCAGGGCAAGTTGGAATTATAAGTGACGTCAAGTGTCAGGTTGGGAATAAAATACTCATGCAAAGTGCAGTCTTCTAAAGCAAAGTAATCACTACAATAAATGACGCTCGATCCTTATCGATAGTAATGATATTACTCGTTTCCCTAATAAACATTTTGTGTGGGACGAGAAACTTCGTATTCCAAAATTCTTGAATTCAAATCTGTGTATTTTTCTATTTGACATCCAAATAAAATCGTAAGCGACGTTCTACCAAAATACACAAATCTATCTAAGTAAATTAACATAACAAGCAGTTCATATTTAATTTTAAGGACGAACAAGTTTTACGAGGCATATTGAATCGCACTATTATTCAGAATTCTATGGGGGCACGCACTACAGCGACAGATATTGTAATTTGTTTGTCACAACGAGATTCCTTTCATTATGCGTTCGTGCTCCATAAAATATGCATCTGAAATGAGAAAAATGTGTCGCAGTGTCGCGAGTTTCGGTACCAAAACGAAACAGCAATAGCCAAACGTATATTTATTACAATTTGGACTTTATGTGTAAATCCTAAAGTGCAAAGTTCAGTGTCTCGTTCATATCAGTTAGGATGTCTTACATAAAATGCGCCAAAGAATCATAATCTCGGCTTCCAGTGAGTTATACACACGTCGTCTATTCACATTAGTTTTAGAAATATACAGTAAACACACTTTCGTGAAAAAGTAAGCAATGGCATATGTTATTACTTTCAGGAGGTTCTATCGTTGCCGAGGAAACATAATTTAAGTAGTAAAAATGAATGTCTAGTGGAAGTTTTATGAGTTTCCGCATTACATTAGTAATAAGGCGATGTAGATAGTGGCACCAGACGACCAAATTAGATTTTTAAAACCAATTGATATCCTTATTGGCGCAGTAGCCAAACTACCCACCAGTTTGATAACTTGATACCAGTTGCACGTTTGGTAAATGTACATAAATTTATATAAGAAAAAATCAGTATAGTCTTTATAGAAGCGAGCATAGTTACGAATAATAAAAAAAGGTTTCTTTTGGCCACAAATCTGGAGATGATCATTTAACCTGCCAAAACGAAAAAGTATTTATCAGATATTAAATTTGAACTAGACGATGGTAAATACACACCGGTTCGAGTATTTCACACGTAATCCCACACAACATTTGTCATAACTTTTAATGTGAAACTTGGAATCGAAATAGCACCATTACGAAGGCTTAACGCCGCTCCACATTCAAGATTAAATACTCGGTAACTTGGTAACCGTTATGTACTGGTATAATCGCAATAAATTTGGATAAACCCCGCTTGTATCGGGACTACAGAAATGGGAGTAAATCAAGTCAGATTAGTTATCTCTTTTTGTTTCCAATATTGGTATGGAGGTAAGTAAGAGAGACATGATAATAGTATGAGCAGCTTATCATCCCCTTGTAAGTCGTAATAGTAAAATATGGAATGCGGCCTCCTTCTGTGTCTGGTAAGGCTTTGAGCTTTTAATAAGTACTTTATAAGGACCTAGATGCAGTTTATAGTAAATTACATAAAAGCTCTTTTTACATTAATTAGGTTCACGGCCCTAGTAGTGTGCTTCCGATCTATCGCTGTAAACCATTGGAGGGTGCTTGAAATGTGGAAGCGTAAACCAGTAACTTGATTTTCAAAGTCTTGTTATTAAGCAAAGTCATTGACTATGTATTAATTAAATTTGCTTGGTTCTAAATTGATTATTTATGTATTCTTAAATTCAGTCCATTTACTAACCCAAGATCATGAAAAAGTGAAGACTAGACGTTCGTTAGAAATATGCAAGCTCCTTTACGTTGCGATTGGTAAACTGCATTGCCGTTTTGCCTACAAATGATAGTGGCACATCTGATACAACTAATCAGTTTAGTTGATCGTTGGAACAAGCACAAATGTAGAGAGTTTATGTGCTACTGCAATGCCGTAAGTTCTAAATTATGATGTCGCTTTATGGTGCTAATATTAAACAAACAATTAAAATATAACTGTGATGTAAATTTTAAGGATATAAAGTCTCGACTATATGCAACTACCCTCTTTAAATCTCTTAAATATACATCATGCTACAAAAATGCCCCAAAAAGTGTCAACTGTCAAAATTTAAACTTAGATCACAATGTTGCCTCAGCAAAAGCTAGTATCCTAAATAAAATAAATCAGTCGATAAGAGTAAGTGGTTTTATTTTAATGGGTCATAAAAGTTTAGCCGGTACCAACGATAAATAATATGTTTATCCTTAGAAAGCGGCCATAATGATGGTCGATGCATTATTATAATGGTCGTGTTGATTTGTAAGTAGGAGTTAAACTCAGTTTAAGCCCAGAAGCGGTAAAGACATTTAGGCGACATACGGCTGAATGTACGGTTGAACTTTATTGAGTATTAGGAGCTTTAGATTTTATGTTATGGTAATTTGAATTTGTAATATTTTAATTTAATACTCTGCATTGCATTTCGAGGCAGGTGAGTTTAATTTTAATTCAAGCTGGCCTGTAGTCAAGTGATATTATGGCAAGGCGGGTAAAAATATGACGGACTCATGGATAAAGATTTACTGTATTAATAATTTATGTACCACGCTATTGTATTAGGTTAGTCTGTAAGGATAGCGATGTTGAGAAATAAATAAATAAAATATTTCAATAGGTACTTTAATAATAATAATTGAACACTATTTTTAATTATTATCAACAAGGTTAGCTCTGAACCTTATATTCTGTACCTACAATATAATTATTATAGTTCGATATCAGTAATCCAGCGCATAAGACCGTATGTCCACATCTTATAAGCATGTAACGATATACCCATTCAAGGCTTCTGTTCCCTTATTATACACTAGAACAAAGCTACCGGCGGCCATGGTAGTTCAGTGCTTAACATTATGACTGAGGAAGAAATATTTTACCATGTATACTACCTATAATTGGCATCCAATTTTATAGCTGTGAAAACGTGTTTTTTTGTGTCAGTTTGCTCAAATGGAATTTATACCACTTTTCGGGTGTATTTTTTACACACAAATAATTTTATTTATATTTGCTCAGATAGTTTTGCAAAAAGACTTTTGACCATGGCGAAGTCTGTTATGTTACTTACGAAAACCATCAAAAGGGAATAAAAAAATCGGCTTAGTAAACAAAAACTATATTCATAACATTAACTAACCAATAATTTCTATCACTTACGCGAATATTAGACATAGAAATAAAACTAGGCTTATGGATTTTACCGCAGTTATATTGACATAGTTTAACACCTCAGTCTGCCCGTGACCATGAATGCTGTAAAGGATTCGAAACGTCGGGACCAAAACTTCAATTAAAACCGCGATAAAATCCGTAAACCTAGTTTTATTTTAATGAACTAACCAATACAATTTTAGTCGCTGTTTATAATTTAATTGAACAAGAAAAACAGTAATACAGCATCAATCAAATATCACTTATTCAATATCCACTTAAACTGTCCGTTGACAAAACGCGTAATAAATAATAAATCACACGTCCGTTTGTACGTTGTTTGTTTTTAATTAGTGGCTGCAGTAATGCCGAAACAGCTGTTATGTTCTGTGTTGCCAGATTAGTGATATATTGTCGTTATGGTAGCAGTTAATTAAAAAACTTCCAGTACGAGAATGAATGGTAAAGTGCTCCTGGATTGTAGTTAGTTTTTTGTCATATTTTTTTTATTTTATGCACTTGGTTAGAATGGAGGTAATATTTCAGTTGTTGTATGCGCAGGGATTATCGTCCTTGTTTATTCTTTCACTACATTTTACTGAGTTGGTAAAGCGTAATGTTATAATTCTTTAATGTTTGTATTAGATAAATACAGGACAATACAGTTTTCATTTTTTTTTTAATTATTTAAAATGTATACGGTAATCTATCTAAGCTAGTCAAACTCCTTCTACAGTTCAACTAATTACTGGTGTGATGACGTATCCCGCCTAGCAAGGACTAACGTCACATGATTATATAAATAAATCTGAAAAAAATATTACATAGCAAGTCCTGACGTGACCTTAGATGATCAACAGTGGATCTGAATAAAATTATTATGAAGTATAACAAAAATTACCTACCAGAAAGAGTTTTACAGAACGTCCATGATCTGGGTACCTATAGGTAAGTTACATTCGAAGAAACATGTCTAAATAAAACGTACTACAGTCGGTCTGAAGCGTCAAAACATACATGTTTTAATAACCCATTCAGTGGAAACTATACAGGTGTTTAATTGATACCTGAAGTAGTTAAATGGAAGTTTGTGGAAATTGGTGTACTTATAACTCTACACTATCGTTAGAAATGACCAATGCAACCGCTTAAAGTTATAATACGCAGTTAGACCTGCAACTTGTGTTTAAAGGGACAGAAATGGATGTTTCGTAATTACTATTAACGGCTTTGGGGTTGTATGATATCATATCGACCTGTAGACCTAAGAAAAGTATCTCCGGTAGGTTTTTCCTTTTTAATGAAAGTAATATGTAGAATGTCAAACATTATGAGTGTACTAAAAGTGCCTTTGAAGTTAAGGTTCTTATTTGAAGATGGTACCTTAAATTCCATCTAACTTTTACATTGAAAAACATGGTAAATCCTAATAAAGGGTACAGTCATCATTCATAGAAATATTCACAGTATACAGTATTAACTGGATATAAATTCGCAATTATCTGAAGTCTATACCAAAATCACGGCCCGCCATTACTGCCAGTGTATTTCTCACGGGGAAACTGGCTCCTTTAGCCTTACATTGAGTTAAAAAATAATGGATATGGCAAACTAAAAATTGCGTTTTAAACTTAGTCTGTTCGGGGTCTCGTTTAGTGTATAAGTAGTATATACCTATCTTTAAACTCGATTATAACGTTTCAGGTCCGAGTAAGACTTCAAATTTGATTATGCGATGCTAGGTATAAATAGTCAATTACACACATATTAATGGAAATAATAAGCGCTTATGTGTTTTTGAACTTCAATTAAATAATTCAGATTGCAATCTCAGACAATGAGAGAACTTTTTCGTGGTAAACGTAAAATCAATGAGTCCAACCCACTCTTTAGATACCCAGTTATTCTTTTTAATCTGCTAAGATTAAACAGAAATAGACGTAATTACAGTTTAAGGCAAATTTAAGTTCGATAGGAACCAAACAGCCTCGGCGCTTGAAATTCAGTTTCCTAGATCCACGTTTGTAAGCAGTAAATTCTAGCCCGAGGGCCGCAGAAAAAGTATGCCTAACCCTCAAGAGGCGCGTGATCCGACAATTTACCGCCGACCTCCATTGCGATTGAGACGCCATTTTGGATACGTTTAATTTTCGATTTCCAAGAGCACTGGTTTATGTTCTGGTTTGTGGAAAAGGGTAAAGATATGGATTATGTAAGATAGTATACGTATATGTGTTAAGATCCTTAAATCTGTGTTAGATATTCAGTCTCCGTAATGATAAAAGATTTAGATTGAAAAGAAAATGCTGCTTTAAATCCTTTTCGTTTTGTAATACATTATAGATTTTTTATGATACAGCAAATAAACTGACAAAGTACTTCTGAAATTGATTTATAAGGATTCATTAATTAAAGAAAGATGAAAGTAAGAAGAACCGATAACCAGCGGGGAAGAAAGGTTCTAGAGTGGCGACCACGAACCGGAAGACGCAGTGTTAGCAGGCCTCGCATCAGGTGAACCGTCGCACGACGATATTGTCAGAGTTGCAGGCAACCGGTTGATGCAAATGGCAAGTTGTCTTTCATTGTGGCGTTCTAAGGGGTGGCCTTTGTTCAACAGTGGATGTCTTCCAGTTGACGATGATGATTAGTTACCTAAATATGATATCCAAACTAGTTTTACGAGGACTCAAAGTAAGGTCACTTTTGGATGAGAAGTAAAGATTGTCTTACCCTTGAACACTAAATCACCGTAAAAGAGAAAGAAGGCGTGAAGTTAGACACCTAAGTCAACGCCTGTAATGCCTCTCATTAGCTCGCCTTTGAACGGTCCGACGGAACCAATAAGAAAAATTAAAAGGCGCTAGCTTTTGCCAAACTTATTACGTGAGTGCCGACACGTATTTTAGGGTTTTAATTTCACATTCTTATGAGTATTGAAGTAGGTATTTAATTCAATTTATTATAATAAGATCTTGAATACCTTTTTTAGGTGTGTAATGGCATTTAGGTATGCTAATTAAAAAAATATCGGAGTGAAACATTTTTAGATTTCGTTTGTACCAATTTATACAGTTCTGTCATGTTTATTTGAGCTACGCTTCTGTCACACTAGAGGAAACAAATATTTTATTAAAAACCTCATTTTTATAACGTTCAATATGGAAGTTGCTAAATAATGTTAAGATACTCCATAGAAATATATATTATATGTACATAAATCTTAATTAACGAGAACCGCTCAAAGCAGCGAAGGATAGCAAAAAAACAGGGAGGCCTAAACCCAGCAGTGGTTATACCGGTGATTATGTATCTCTACGAAAACCGAATCTAAATATAAAACAGATTTGATATTTTTCTTCTTGATCCTTTTGTAACCGATCCTTTAAACCTATATAATACAGATCAAGATTAAACAGAAATGTTAATTAAACTACATTTCGGTGTTTGAAGTGATTCCGCAGTTTCCCATATGAATAACATTTGGAATCGGCCGTGTACTCCCCCGTGACAGTGTCCAACGATTCAATTACAGTGAACGGACCAACAAAACTATGTTATTGTATTATCCTGCGTTCATAGACATTGGCGTTTGGTGTGAGGACATACAATAGATGAAAATTGGCTTAGGAATTTTGAGCAAAATGACCACTATGTCTTTATGGTGATGTAATAGACACAAGTGCGTGAGGAATGTTAAGACCTAAATTTGTCAATAGGAAAACAAGGGCCGATTAACCTGGTGGAGGCCCGATGGCGATAAGCCAGCTATGGATGGAAATTATGACTGGTGGCGAAATAAGAAACTTAAGACTCTAGATTTGTATCTGGAGTTTATGATTCGGCATACGATTAGGTTCAAAGACGTGTTACATGATATGTATGCATAGACACAAAAACTATCAAGTGAACGATAATGAAGATTGATTGGTTGTAACAGTAACCAAGCCTATGGACAGTCTTTACTTCTCAAGGGACTGTTTCCTTTAACATTCAGTAGCTAAACACTGTACTGAATGTTGACTAAGAGATTGGGGCAGTTGGCAGGTGATAATATGCAAGTACCTACAAGGCTTCAAGTACTAAAGCTTTGTTGTCGACTTTTTTATTTAAATATAAAAATCTGTTCATCTGTCATGATCATCAACCTGTTCGGTCACAATTACGAATCCTGCGTATTCCAACTATTTTGATACATCATTATTTAACGTTTTTGATAATATTTTTATA
This sequence comes from Abrostola triplasia, assembly GCA_946251915.1. Classification (NCBI taxonomy): domain Eukaryota; kingdom Metazoa; phylum Arthropoda; class Insecta; order Lepidoptera; family Noctuidae; genus Abrostola; species Abrostola triplasia. The sequence goes on from OX276426.1 coordinate 2,954,673, forward strand.
CCAATAGACAAAGGTTGAAGATAAAAGTTGTCAAATATTGTTATTTATTTTAGTGATAATCCATTACTTTCAATACTGTGTCTATTATTGAATTCTAGAAACCAATGAATGTCTAAATATAAGATTCTATCTCATGTGACTAGAAACACGTAGGCATGGTATTATTTATCAAAGAGTAAAACCACACAATGTTATAGAAGCATTAATTAGCGGTATTGATATAGTTCATAGAAATTGAGTGACTCATGGGATTATTGCGTAACAATGTCGCTGTGAACTTGGATGTTTTGAATTGAAGGTCAAATATAATTATGCGTATTTTATGTACGTTGCCGTATAAGGTTAGAGGAATGCTCCAGATTTTTAAAATATTTTATTTCGTTTAGTCTTTTTTGTTTTATAGATTAAGAAACAAAAATTAGCTTGGTAAGATCTGCTAGATTCTATTTATTGAAGTAAAATTATATTCATAAACCGATTATTCAAATACATTTTTTACAATTTAGATTAAAAATTTCTAAAATAGAAAACAATTTCAAAAATTATTACGTAAACATAACATCATACTGGTATTTCCCGAAGGTGTAGGCAGAGGTGCACATATAGTACACCCACATTTCGCCAGTTATGTTTTTAGGTCCCAATGTAATAGGGGGCGAGCCTATTGCCATCAAAGGGGCACAATATTTTTTTAATGATTACGTATACTTTCATTACATCAAAGTGAACAGCTAACCCAATCAAGTTTATAGTAGTTACCTACATCTAGGTCAAACTCACTCATTACAAGATCCCGCAAAACGTCCCAAACGAACTCCCTTACCTGAAAACGAAACAAAAACATGTTATTTCAAAATATCTAGTACAATCAGCCGCATAATGCCCCAACCAAATACAAAAACACAAACAGCCGCAGAACAACAGAAAATCAAAGGAAAATCTTCGGCCGAAAACTTAGTGTAGACTCAACGGGCAGCAGACCAGAAAATGAGTCGAAATCAAATATAAACGGCAACGAAATGAGTAAGACAAACACGGCCCGACATTGTGTATCGCACAATAGGACCGTAGGCGAACAATTCTTGACCCTTTTTACTAAGTACAACCGACAATGGACGCTTAGACCGATTACATATTCTGATGCAAATATATTACGGACCGCAAGCGTGAATTAATTGAAAAGACCCCGCGTGACTTTGATTTATGGTTTACGGGACAACGTGAATTCTTAAGCTCGTATCTTGTGTCATCTAATACGTACACGTAAAGATTGATTATTCAGCAATTATTTTAATAAGCGTTTGGATAACGTGTTGTTTGTAAGATATAAGAAAGAGGCTTATATTTAACCTTAAAGTACGTGGAGTCGAACCATTGATACAGTTGGCAACCAAAAGATTAAAGACAACTCAATAACAACCTACATACTGTACTGGCTCCTATTTGTTTACTACGACATAAATATTTAAGTGCCCCTAGTAATTCGCATCGCAACAAAAAGGTTTTTTACACATATTATTTACGTTTGAAGAGTCACGGTAAAAGGTTCAGTTAAGGTACATTACATTTAAGCCTAATGAAATATTTACATACGTATTATTTCTATGAAAATATTTTATTATAGACTTTATGTTGAATGGTGGGAGTAAGGAAAATATAAGGATAGAAATATATCTTATTGTACCAAGGATTGGTGAATATTTTTTTGACATTGCTCCGTACTAAGTATAATAATGCCTATATAAAAAGCTCAGCACTAGAAACAAAAGCAAAACTAATATGTGTAGTAATCATTTCTTTTTATGGTTCAAACTCTTCATTACCCCAACAAATGTTGTGCACGAACTTAGCTAGGTAACTATTCTAAGTCTAAAATACAACTCACTCAGAGATTTTAAAAGCTTTAAAAACCTAATGAACTCATTCCCACTTATTCGTATTGAGTAGCCCGATAAAACCCAGATGGAGAAAGAGCCAAATTGAGGAATTTACAATAATAAGCAAGCAACCTGAATGTGAACAAATCTTCACTAATAAAACTCTGTGTGATACTTATAAGCAGAGCGTATTGTCATGTATTGAACACGGTTCAATCAATAGAATCCGAAGAACATCGAGCAACACAGACTACGAGGTCGATAACCGCTAGCAAAATAACTCTGTTAATGGACCTAATGCTCAATAAACGTAAGCATGTTTTACACAACCAGAAAGGGCCCAAACAATCCAAATATTGCATTATCATCAACTGTCGTCTCCTAAAAGCAATAATTATAGCCACCCTCGCATTATCCATTTGGAAACAAAATGCCAGAACATTAGGTTAGCTCAAAATTTTCCTTATACCGACTATTAACAGCGAGTACTAACAAGAACACACGAATGAATGCACAAGTGCTTAATATCTGGAATTCCTTGCTTCAAAGCACCATTCTAACTTGAACCCCAAACTTTACTCATGTTACGTCTCAGTTCCCTAATTTTCGTTAAACAAAAGAGGGGAGGGAGGTCTGGATATTGTGGTAGAACTGTACCTACATCGGGCTCCTAGTTACGATCCACGATAAACTTTGAGTCTCGTGAAGAGTGAGAGCGTTTAAATTGTCGGCGCTCAACGCTGCTAACCGTACATTCTTCTATGGTTTGTAATGGTAGCAGAACAGTCATGTGAGATTCTTCATTTCGTTTAGTTTCTTGTTTAACATCCACTAGAATTACATACTTAATTAGAATATTATTATAAAGTTAGTCATGAATATAATAAGTAGAGTGGCTGAACATGAATTGGAATTACCTAGGTTAAAATCATGCACGTATTTTTAAATGTCTACATCAGAATTCCAAGAAAATTATACAATTACAACATAATGTAATATTTCACACCAGGGCTCGGTATTATACAACACACAATATCGTTACTATTCGACCTTACACCAACATAATATTAAATTTACCGACAGCAACGATTTTACTCACGCCAACACACACGCGACAGCCCTACAAAAATACTAAAAAAACAACATCCAACACTGGTAGCGACACCAAAAAAACCACAGCAATCACCATTTTTGCCGACTGTACAATAAAAGAAGTATTTTAATCAACAAAATAAATGTTGCAATTATATATGTGATTAAGGTGCACTATACCTATCATATATTACGTCGCAAGTGGTCGGGTGACTTCTAGGGTGGTCCCTCCCCCTATTTGGTACCCTCGTACGGTAGATGGGGGACGAAATTAAACATTTTGGGGCTCTAACGGGTTACGTGTGCGACGATCTTAACACTGTGTGTGGAGGATAGAGTCGCTGGATGGTACAACAACAGATAAGGGCAAGCGTGCTTTTATTGTGTTTATAGTTCTTGTATCTAGCCGTAACCAATGTTTGCGTTGGCTTTCATTATAAACAGATACAGAACTATGTTTGCAACACTATAATGGAAGATAGGTACTAAAACCCAAACGTTAGTACCTGTTTCAAGCAGCCTTGTGATAATCAGCTGAAGTAATTTTCTCGTATTTTTTTCTATTCTCAGCTTTATTTATCACTTAACACACAAATCCATGTGAGTTACATGGCTGGCATAATAGTCTCGTCATACCTATAACTTTTCAAAACCGACTCACAGATACTTCTCATTGGACTGAACTCTGATGAAGAACTTAAAACGCAGATACTAAAACACGGTTGACCATATTCCAAACTAAGTGCGTGTGTATAAAATCATATCGCATCTAGTACAGAATACATCCATAAAAATTAATGTGTACGCTATATTTGCATGTTCATTTTGCTCCAGAGATGTTATTAGAAATTCAGATTTTAGGGTATGTATGTAGGCATCGCTTAGTTTTTATGGTCCTCATGTAACCGTCATGGGTTACGTTTATGAAGCCATTATATGGGCTCTTGATTAAATATAATGCTTACAGACCTCCATATAAAATGCGAGTTAATGTTACACATTGTTTTATAATTGAAGTGGGAAAAGGCGACCTATTAAAGTTGTGACTACGGTATGGTAGCTGAGTTACAGCTTGATTGCAGCCTAAAGACGTCAAGTAATACCATTTAGTATACTGTACCTAATACGTATTGTTTGTAGCTATACCAATTTATGATACCATTTAAATTATACGTAACAGAAACTCATTACTAATATCCCAACAAATGAGATTGCCCAAAATTCATGTGCCCAACGTCTGGTTATTCGGGTGGACAAAAGCCGAGTTTAGCCGCTATAAAACTACCAGATACAATATCACACGATGAGATAAGGATCGGTTTAAGCTCCCACCATCCAAACTTGTCCGGGTAAACTGGGGTCTCAATACAATTTTCCGGGCGGATGCATTTTGAATTTATAACTAGCAAATTGGTTCAACCAATTTATACGTTGAATATCTTGGAATTAATTGGTCGGTGACCGTGACAGTTTCGCTAGGCGTTAACGGCGTACTAACTACGTAGTTTATAGTTTAATAAAACTAGTGGCCAATATCGAAGTCTTAGGGTTGACGCTTACACCCTTGTCTGTCAAGTACTGTTGTTGAAGTTAGCAATCAATACTATTGCCCTATTGATTGACCTATATTTCAGCTTTGCATTTAACTTGGAGATTTTCTAATATTAATTTTACCTAATTAAGAGATTTTACAGGCTATTGCTTTACGATCGAAATCGGTCCTCGTGCATTGTTTTGATTGTACAAGGAACGCCAATCACTCAATAAGTATTGGGCATACGTTCGTTATCCCAGAAAAGGAATACATACCTTATCAACCAAATTACATAACAAAAATATAACAGCTTTATTCATCACTTGCTCAGATTTTATTACATAGGTGCTTTACGCTTTGCTTTTGCTTTCGTTTCAAACTTAATATCAGAAGATAACCCAGACGCAAAGGCAATTCTCCAGCTCTACCTCAAAACATGAAAATACAGCAGAATAGACAGAAGGACTTGTCACACCATCGGTATGACCACACTAGTTAAGCAAAGTGTATTCCACGAACATGCTACGTAAACGCTAGGGTAAGGATATCGAACAATTGACGAGCGGCGACCGTCACACGTATTCATGTGTGAACATCAATAAGAGCGTGTTAATGTTGGGTCTAAAACGATGTTATAACTTGGAGCAATGTTATGCTAATTTATTATTGTAAAGGATACACAATATGTCGGCGTAGAGAGCTACATGTCAGGCCAATAGAATAATGTTGTTTTAAATAGTTTTGGAGTAGTTCTTTATGGTCTACCGTCGCATCGGACTATGAGAATGTCTGCGTAAGGCACCCTAATGTTGAATCCTGAATGAAACTCTTAGAAAAAAGTAAGCAGCATATAGGTACAATCACAGTAATCTACCTAATATTTATTCTCACGAAATCAAAAAGACCATGAAAGTTTAGTGAAAGAAAAAACAAATCCGGATATTCTAAGTATGCAGCTGCGGCCACAAAAACGAACTATAAACATCCTGGATCGCAAATTTCAAAGCGTTTGATGTTACGTCAACTGCAAGGTCGCGGCAATTCTGTTCACCTAAAGATTTAAAGAGGATTAATGGTTATAAAAAGACTTGTGTCTATGAGCAAAGTGCTCTGTTCAAGGTACTGGTAGTGTATTGAAAGTTGGCGTGATATTTATGAAATTAGCGTATTTGCTTTAGATTTATGCCAGCCGATACAACCATATTTATGATAACTATAAGTATATTAGCATTTGGCACTTCTTCGTATTATAAACTTTAAATTAATTATATTAAAAAGTTAAGTATGTCAAATATACAATCCTACATACTTCAAAGGGGAGCAAAGTTTTCTCCTTGCATATTTGTAATTATTATTTATACATTACATGTTTTAGTTCAAGCTTGCTAATAATGTTCTGAGAATTCACAATTCTATTTTATCGCCAATGTATATTTTATAAGCTGCGCTAACCTACGCTTGCAAGTAAAAATTCTAACATGACAGTATTTTAACTACACTGTTTTATGAAACATGTGTCTTGACTACCGGCCAATGGCAACGGCAGGGTTAAAAAAACTAATCCCAACTACGAAATAGCGGGTGTACTAAAAAGGTTGCTGCCTCTGACTACAGATAAGAAGAAAGAAATTATACCGGCAAGCTTAAGGACAAACTTTGCACACAACTGTAACTCGACACACTATCTCCGAGGATTAAGTTTGAAACTTCTTTTTCTAGAATTTTTATACGGGTCCTAGTTTAAAAAAAAATATGAGTGTGTCGGCTTGCCTAGACAAGTTAACCTGTTAAATTATAAAAATATATTTTGTTAAGTTTTATTTCATATACATTTCCCATGTTTACATTGAGATCGTAATTCACAAGCATCTGTAATAACTTTTTTTGAAAACATACCAATTATTTCCAGTTATATTCTCTTGTCAATCTCCAAAGTTTGTAATCTGACCTTAAACAAATTTGGAAAAGACCACTTCTAAAGAATGCAATTTCAAACAAAAGAATAATCACTGTTTGCGAAGATACTGGTGAACATAAATACAAATAAAAAAGAAATCTTTTTGGCATTCTATTTAGCAAAAGCCAATTATACCAAATTGAGAATACCAAACGATTCCATTCAATAAAGCTTAATTTAACTTGATTCGCTAAATACAATAATTAGAACAAGCGTTGTTGTCGTGTGTCGGCGTCACTCCAATGCAAGTTGGAGCAATTAGAAGGAATTGGTTAATGCCACTTTGGTGTGTATCTAACTAACTTTCTTAGCGAAAACACCTGCTTAGCTTTGCCATGATATTGAGAGCTACTTTACCCGTAACTACTATATTCATGTTATATATAATCCATGAGGTTTTATGTTACATACGCCATATGTCTAAACTTTATTAGCATTATGTTAAAGTATGGGCCAGATAAAAGAGAACACTTCTGTAGGTTTGTTGTATATTATTTTATATAAAACTTTCATCTTCCCACTTTGTAAAATCATAAAAGCATTGTTAATTTACCAAATAATCCGGAAATTCATTCGATACAGTTATTGTATTAGCAGAGGGAGGGTTTAAAGTCGCCGCAATGTTTTCAAACGTCACCTACTGTGCAATTATTATAATACAAACAATGGGGCGTCCTAAGCCTGCGTTTGGTCGCATTTCCCTTATAAAATCACTTAGTTAAACCGATGCTGTCACTTCTGTCCGACCCAGAGACGATTAGGACAACAAAAACAATTTTCTGGACACTCTACATACCTATACAAGTCGAATTTACACCTTAACAATCAAAACTTAACGTTCAAATTAAATTGTTTGGATTTAGTAATTTTGAATCAATGAAAATGAGCTTTGTCTTAAAGAGTTAAGGTGCAAAATTGACAGTTCGAGTGAAGGTGATGTAATATTGAAAATTTGGCACCATTAAGAAGCGGAAAGTGACCACTGCTAATTTGCGAGGGTCTTTGCAGCAATAAACTATTGTTTTATACATAGTTTTATTGCTGACAGTAATTTAATACCATTGAAGGTATACTTATATTTACCCTACGAGGGAAAGAGCATTATTTTGTTTGCCGTTGTTTAAAATTCAATTGAGAATGCTCAGCCACACATCTACGTTGGAACTTTGCCAGGTAAATAGCGATAGACTGGCTTCGCTGGGACCTAATATTGCTTTTGGCGATTGATGAAAGAAAATGCACTTAAGTGTACATTAAATTGTGCAAAAGTATTATTTGCTGGTCTCTATAATTCCATTGGTTATAAATGAAGGAAAGCAAAATGCGGCTGTAGTCGTTCACAGTCAACTACCCTTAGATAATGATCATAATTATTAATTCTACAGATAATTTAAGAAGGTCCACTCACACTCTTGTGATCGCGGTTTATCCCCACAAACTATGCACCAGTTAATGGGTTGTCCACTACGTCCTTCCAATTGTTTTATGATATCCAATAACACTTATGTTGAAATCGCTAATCGAAAATTTTGCTTAACAACAAGACTTGTTAATATATTTTTTAATTAGATACCTAGTCCTACGATACCTGTTTCGTTATTTAGCTTATTAAATTGTATTTAACATGAAACGTATCCGTGATAAGCTCTGACAATCGTATCGTTATATCCGGGTTACACGCATGTAATGTTTAGCTTATCATTGCACGCTTCAATGTTACGATAATTTAAGACACTACGTCGGCATGTGCGATTACGCCTCAGTAAATCTCAGGGTAGAGCCATACAGTGAGCTAAGGGTTATATTTGTAAAACAAAATTCGTTTTTAATATTTTTTGTACATTTTTTTAAGGAAACGTCTCCTGTATCGTTAGTAAATATCACAAATAAATATCTCTAGATTTTTTTTAGGTAAACGACAGTATATTGTGAAACCTATTAGAAACCTTAAATATTGTGGGACAAAACAAGGCCGAACCCGTGGCAACTACCGCAGCAACCCAGACACAATTTGTCCAAGTTTTTTTTCCAAATTGATGTTTTAGTGCTAGGCTATGTAAAATTCCGATGTATGCTTTATACATAGCTAGTTGGTGTTCTGCACCAGCATTATACAGTGACGTATCTGTTTAAGGTAAATTCTCATGGCATTTATCCCCTGCCGTTCAAACAAGCAATAACAAAACTATCGACCACAACACCACACGTGTTACCACGGACCACCCCCGGCGTCTTCCAAAGCTGACATTTTTTACTAATTTCTCCCTCTGACATGTGTTTGCAGATAAGCTAAATCGTTTAATACTGACGACACGAATACGTGACGACATTTTGTTTTTGTCAGAAGATCAATACGAGATGTGGTATATTACCTTTTTAGCTTAGTTTAAAATAAATATTCAAGGAAAATAACTATTTTACCTAATTAAATAAGTATAGGAAAGTAATCTCGATAACATTTATGAACTTGATTCTTAATAACAACGAGTTAAGTCCGTTTAACCGTAGAAAGTGGGTGTACAATTGTAATAGGTACACTTACGACGAGAAAAAGTACTCATGTAGCAATACTCATAATAATCATTAACTGAAGTATTATGAGTAACCTTGCACCTAATGGAGAACATTAGGAGTTTACCAAAAATCCTCTAACCGCAGGGAAATATCGTAAGCTCTAAAACTTCCCTTGTCAGCCGGAATCGAGTTTTAAGCAGGCCTGATTTATGAGTTCCAAGTTATGGTGTCGTGAGACAAGTGGGCCCACTCTAAAGATTCCGTACGTGACGCTTGTGTGTCCCTGAACGTTTTTGAAAATTTCTCGAGTGTTTAAAATATCGCGAAATGTGAAACCGACAGGGACAAGAGCTCCATTCGCTGGAGATTTAGTATAAGACTTTGAAAAAATGGCTGCAAATAAATTTTTAATGTTTATGTTTTTACAAAAATAATTTGGCGATAACCTATATTATTAAGTAAAGCACTACGTGTGGATTTGTCTAATTTTATAACGGTAAAGCATTTAAAAAGGACAATTATTGACGAAAACCGAGACAAGATTATATTTCTTTCACAAGTAATAATTTAGGATACGTAACAAAAAAAGTGAAGTATAATAATCAATACTTAAACAAGCTTTTTACTACATAATACATAATAAACATGTAAGAGTAGACTATAAAGGTACATATAATAAAAATCAATTCGAATACGGATCAATAGTAATGCGACTATGTCACAGTGAGGCAACGCTTTATCACAGCTAATTACTGTATAGAGGGTAAACATCTTGAAACCACCTGTCATTAGTAACGTCACTAATTGATCTACTTTCAAGCACCCAGCATACATTATTCCTGAATTAGAATAGCAATAAACTGTCTTCAAAGACAACATTAATGTCGCATTAATTTACTTAATCCTATTAACTGTAACATCCATTTAATGTTGCTTAACTCGCAAGTAATATTTCGGGATAAACACAAAACAAGTCAACTGCTATAAAGGATGTATACAATGATCATCATTCACTTAAATTACATATTACGCCATTCGCCATTGGACTGATGTAGTTTCTCGTTGATATAAATAGCAAGAGACCTTCGTATGGTCGAGATTGGCCCATAATAGGCCTAATATACGAATAAGTACGCCCATACAAAATGTGGAAATGAAACAGTAATGTTATACGACGGAGAATAATGATGTCATGAAAAATTACTTTTATATTAATACGAGCTTTTCTCGCTAGATTATTCGCACCAAGGATTATTATATCCGTAGCGTCGTCCTCGACTGAAAGTAGTCTATTAATTCGGCGTAATTCCTGAAGTGGCTGTGCTTGAAGTGTTGTTACATCACTTTCGCGAATCGGAAATACTTAATGAAAGCCTATACTTTAGTAACAAAAATAGCCCTGATGGAAGATAAATTTGCAGGGAATCGAAAACTCTTTGAACCATTGTCGGCCTAGCGGCCACACTGTTATTGTTGGTCGAATTCAGTCTTACTGCCCTACTGTACTTCTCTTATCAGAGGGCAAGATAATAAATATTTTCATCTGTCCCAGATTACTCAGTTATATTATGTTCAATTAGTTGATCAGCTACCTTTGAGTTACAGAGAAATTTGAAAAATTTAACAGCTCAAGATCTGGTAGCTATCATCAAGCACCCGGCAGTTTGGGGTTCACAATGGGTCCAACAATTTTGCAGGAGAAACAAGAATGAACTTTGAAAATATAATGACATAAAAGACTCCACAGAAAGGGCTTACAAACTTTCATTCTAAGCGCTAAATGTAAACAGCAAAAAAGACATCTTACGAGTAAATCAAAACGATTCTCCATTGAAACATAACTGCCTCATACATACGGTCGTACTAGTGATAAATCTTTTCGTGCCATCCAATTGTCCACAACTAGGTCATCTGATTGTCCCCTACCTATTTACTGTCATGTCTTTTGTGTTTGAGTTTTTTCCTGTTTCAATTTTCTTTTGTGGTCCCTGTTGTATTAAGTTGTTTCGTACGATTTTGTGGACGGAGCGAATAATGTATATGTTGGTGCTGTTATCTTGTGATTCGATGTGTCTATCTATACTGTTTTTAGATGAGTTGTGACAAAGCGGTTTTTGTGTTTTCATTTATCCATTCAGCTACATTCAGTTGCTTCTGTGTGGAGTCCTCTTTTGTCTTTCTACCTTTTTTAATCTAAACCAGTCTGTTCATTTAAACTTGCGTCGTTATTGTGTTTCATGGACATTTCATTTTATTTTCTCGGTATAATTTGCATACGCTGTTTGTGTATTTTTATTATAATACACAAAGATGACGTTGCTTTTTATTAGTCTTAGGCCGCATTTAATATCTAATAATGTTTCATTGTGTTCACAAAGTTAAAAAAAAGTTTTTTTTACACTTTTTTGAGAATTTACTAACTTGCAAATGCATTACTGTAATTATTTTGGAATCAACTATTATAACAAACTTTTTTTGCATGGGCCATTTTTTATTGTAAACTTGATTGATTAGTACACTATTTGGTCCTACGGAATATTCTCCTAAGTCCTGGGTTTGTAACTAATACAACAACAATACCTGAAGCACAACTTCTTAAATAGACGTACGGGCTAATGCCTTTGCAATCTCTAGTTATACCACCAGTATATTATTACCAAAAACATCCATAGAAAGTTATTAATTAGGGCAAACTGTCACAGGTAAATTGTGACAATTTTACAAACAGAAATTCAAATGTAAGCAAAATGACAACGCTTGAGCCAAGTTTGGAGGACAGTAGTTTGTATAACTGTGATCCTGTAACAAGGGCCAAATGAGGTGGGCATTAGTAGTGGCACGGTACAAAATACAAATGACACGCCCGTTCAATCTAGGACAGGTTGGAGTTATGACGGCCGCGAGTCCATTTGATGTCCGAACGTCCTAAGAAGTAAAGAGGAGCGGGCAGAATTGATTTGAGTTTATAATAGTAAAGAAAGTTCTAAACTGTGTCTATTTGTGTTGTAATTTTGCTGTACACTATCGTAGGTTTTTGACGATGTAAGGATTTGTGCGTACAAATAAATAGCACAAGTAAAAAGTCTACACGTGAAAAGTCCCGACGCTTTCTTCTTTGAATAGTCCTCAGTACGCGGTAAGCCAGTTACCAGCTCACGCATATAAAATTTCATATGAACCATGAACATTTATTGTTCAATTAAATACACGTAGATTTTCACGTGAATAATCAAGGTGTACATGTTTTTAATCGCTGTACCCTCGTAACTCGGTCCGCCTACAACAATGAGCAATACGAGGGTCCGGTTTGGACCCATTTCATTTGGCATTAGTCTTGATAGCACGGATTTCTTGCCTTGAAATTTTCTCGTCAACCATAATTAATAGGGTGGGCCGCCCATTAGTATGCCCCATTGAATGCGTGACCCTGATAGGACATCTGGATTCGCCATCTGTCTATTGAGGATTGGATGAAAGGTTAATCAGGGGTGACCATTGTTTTGGCATTTGTCAAACGAATTGAAGCTAGAACAAAGTGGTCAATCATGCTTGTATAATGTCGTTAGACAAGTTTTCAGACTGATTACAATTTTGTTTTCGATAAAGGTTTGTTCAAAGCTATCCATAATCCAATAAAAATAGCTGCCGAACATCTTGTGTATGTAAATCCAATAATTAAAAAACTAAAAACACACAGTTACTACCACACCATGACTGTTCAAAATTCAGTTTATTTCCGTATTGACATAAAAACTAAGAATGTTTTAACTTGATGTAACTTTTACCTAATGTAATATCCTGAACAGTTGGTTCCTGTGTGTTAAGTATGACATTTGACTGGAAAGGAACATCCGTGCTGTCTGAGAACCCACCTGCGCAATTCAATCCTAAAAGCAGAGCTTGGCCACTACGTCAATCGGTATTGTTCGTTCATGTTATATACCTAATCTTTCGTCTCTCCTGGGTGCCGTATTTCGCAACAAATGACACCCTTGGGAGAATATGCCCGAGCTCAGTCGTAACGGAAAACCAGACATTGTGCCAACCTAATGAAATCGAACCTAAAAAATGTAAAAATGATATTTCTCTGAACACCATCCTCTGTTTACTAAATTTATAAAGATAAGGCTAGCAGGTTCTTTCACTAGAAAGTCAGTAGCAACAGAAAACGCCACCATTCTATCAATAGCGATACAAATAATTCTAATACTTCAAATTCGAATTTATAAGGACGGGAAACGGGTCGAAGTAGAACACGTTGAATTAATTAAGTGCAATATGGAACGATGCACGCAAAAACTAATATATACGGTAAACGTAACTATGTAGCGTGCTGAACCTAGTGATAAAACAGTCTTCTAGGCTTCACTTTTTCAGTTCCGATCTGAACAATTTATTGGCATTCCCTTTCATTCCCTCGTTGCAGAGCTTTGAGATAATTATAACAACATGCCCCTCGTTCGATTTCAAAGAACCTTTAGTTAGTATCGGGAATAGAGTAACTTTAGCGTTCTGCGTAGTTCAGTTTATCGAACAAACTTTGGTAGAACTAAGTAAATGTAGTAAAATAATATTCTCTCAGAATAAAGTAATTTTGTGTTACTTCTAATGGAAGGTCTATCTTTACAGCTAATTATTTGCCGGAAAGAATATCCCCTGTTCTTAGAATATTCTATAAAATTGGAATTTAAAAAATATAGTAGGCACGCCAGAACGCAAGGTTCTCGAGTGGCGACCACGAACCGGGAGAAGCAGCGTTGGCAGGCTTGCCACCAGGTGGACGACGAAATCGTCAGAATTGTGGGCAACCGGTGAATGCAATTGGCAAGTTGTCGGTCATTGTGGCATTCTAAGGGGCATGCTTTTGTTCAACAGTGGACGTCTTTCGACTGATGATGATGATGACGCCAGAATATAACGAGAAGTTGAGTTAGACCAAAATAATAAAATACTAGTTCAATAAACATTATAACCAAAAATGTGAAGTAAACTCTCCATATAATTGCTATCTGCGCGTTATCATTAATAATTGAATCACACAACCCACATTCATTAAATTAACAAAAGCATGATTTGAAAATTGTGACCAAACAATGCAGGTATTTTTTCTTATCACCCTAAAATTTTTGGGGGTCCGCACGGACCCCTAAAATGGCAATACAGATCGTACGTGAGATGTTTGGGACGTAATCATCTAAGTTATGGCTGAATTTTAAACCGGCCTCCCCTTACCCTATTGACCGCGATAGGATAGGTCAGAAAGCCCTCATAAAAAATACTTAGCCATATTTATGGGCTCCAACATTAGAATAAAAGGCATGGCTTTTTTTTCAGAAATAGAATAGAAAATCTATTTATTTCAATATTTATAAAGAAGTAAGATTTTTTATGATTCAAATAATACAGAGTTCCAGTAAATAGGTCAATATTCCAAACCTCCAATACACGTCCCTTGAAACGTGTCGCGACATAGTACCATAATTAAATTTTGCTCACATTCGGAGATTCAATTAGGGTTTAATATTGACATTCGCTAGTGAGATCCGACGAAACTCGGGGATCAACACCTAAACATTAGCATAGTTGATTAGAAGGCCTCCCCAGAACTGTTAACTCGTAAATGTCATACATACAACATCATAAATCATCTTAAGATTATGCCTCACTTGCAAAATTTTGTATAATTTTGGTGCGAGTGTATCAAAGTTTAGGATCCTTCTAAATTGCCACCTCACTGCCGTAGCCTTAAGGTTGAAAATCGTAATATCTTCATCCAAAATTTGGGTCGTTTTAGTAATTTAGATATTATATTTGCAAGTGTAGGAAAGCCAGCAAGTACTGAATCAGCATCTAGGTGGTTCTCATATAATGAAGTAGCACGGCTGTGATTTATAGTCCAATTACGAGTTTGACGATAAAAATATTTAATGAATTTATGAGTCATCGCCTGCCAAAGACTTTTAATCTTCTTATTAAGTCAAAAGCAATCTTAACAGCGTTTGCCTTAGCTACGAGTTTTTAAAAGATCAGCTAAGTAGGTACAAATAAGTGGGTTAACTTGAATTCTGAATTTAGCGTAATGCACACAAACAGTTTAACACCCACGGTCATATTATAATGGGAACAGTGAATGTATTGCTGTACAAGTGTAATAAAAGAGAATACCTACGAAGAAAATTCATTTATTAATAAAATAATAATAGCTAGGATAGCTACTGTATTCTTCATACTGCACTCCCCATACTGGAAGTTTGAAGTCGTAATAATGAAGATATTTTATCTTTCGGAAATATGTATGTATAATATCATTGTTTATCATACTAACGACCGTCAATAATAACAAAAGTCAAAAAGTTCTAATTACATAAAATGAAATAAATGTAATAATATGAATGATTGAAATTAAACGAAATGAATTAATGAAATGGAATGAAATAAAATAAATAAATTGAAATGAATTACAATAAACCTAAGCTCAGGTAGCTTTAACTATTCTTAGACGAAACAAGTCCAAACCTACTAAATCTGTTCTAAACTTGATCCAGTGAAACCAGGCAAAATGAAATAAACGCGGATATAATTAATATTTCATACGAGCGGTGCTCGGACCGTACATGTATGATGTATCGTGCTGAACATCAGACTGAGACCGACTTGCATTGTGATATTGTGACCTGATTTTGTCAAGTGCCTTTAGGACCCACGATTTTGTACGCTCAGTTTATTCCATATTTTCCATAGTCAATTTAAACTATAATATTTCTGCTACCGTCACTACCATTTTTTTTTTGAAAAATAAGAGAACAGAGCTGATAGGGAAATAGTTTTGCTTTTGAAAATATGACGTACATAAACATATTCATGAAGTGAGAGAGTTGTAACTGGTTTAATGATTCGAAAGATGTGCTCATTTTTAAACTCACTTTTACCTACGTTTGATTATTTGTGAGCATATAAACTAACATAGGTCATCACCATTATGTACCTATGGAATCAAATACATATACGAGTAGTAATGACCCTAAAATGACTATGAAACAGATCAAGATCTAGAAGTGATGACATCACGATCCGATTGCATCGTAAGGTGTAAACAATATAATATGTTATGAACTGTGCCGTTCCAACGGCCGTCAGTGTCACAGATAACGAATGCGCCCTTTGTGATAATATCTCTGCATTGTAAGTGCTGTCCTGTTTGCCTGTATGTATAGGCATAATTTTTGACATGCCTAGGTTATGTTTTAAATGTGGAATATTCCCATGTTGATTTTAGAGCGAACGAAAAGCGGATTGTGCCAGCAACCTTTTGTTTCTGGCCATCAATCTTGCACTTTTTTTTTATTAAAGGTTACTGATACTACAGTACTGGCTCTCTGATTTTAAAGTAAGATTGTTCATATTCTTTGTTCTCGGTTGAATGATCTCTATGTCAATTTTCCATAGAAATGTAATGTTTAATGACGTAATATGGTAGGCTTCTAGTTAGGCTTTAAATTGTTGCAACAGTGCTACTAAAGCCGCCTCATTAAGTTAGGGAGCCTGGCTTGATTATTTAGGGGACCGTTATGAGGCAACTCGAATGAGGGTCGGGATAACCGGCTATCGTAGATGCAAATACCAAGCATGGAAAAGTATAAAGGTGTATGAGGCATACGCTTTGTAGGTATATAGTTTAAATAATGTTGGAAATAATAGAAATAATTAAGCTTCTTTGCTATAACTACTACAACATTGCCTACAAAAATAAACTATACTAAAAGTATTCGTCAATAGGATATTTCCTCTTGCAAATTAAAAAACAAACGTCCGGTCGCTAAAATTTGATCACGCAGCATGAACCCTTTGCTTCAATTTTCAGATCAAAAATTAATCAGATTTTTTGCCAGACAGGGAAACAAACGAAAACAATGATTTGTGAGAATCTCAATTATTTTAGTAATATGGTATAGTGATCTACTAGGCTACCATAACCTGCAGCGGTAATCTAAATACTCGAAATCCACGTGCGATAGTCCGACAGCACTGTGAATATGTTCCACCAGTCCTGTGGCCCCTGTATGAAATATTAATTCAATTATACCGTCCGAACGCGGTCGAAGATTTGCTTAATTAAATAGCGCTGTTACTTTAAATGATTCGATTAACGTGCTCATATCGTTTTCATTTGAATCGATTAAGCTATTTAGAAACAGTATCGAATTAATTGTGTTTGGTAACAACTGATAAAGGATTTCACCACTTTATGTTAGAGTACTTGTAATTCATATTTATTGTTAGTTATTTATAATGTCGATGTAGTATGACTGCCTCGTTGGTCTAGTGGCTGCTAAGCGCGACTGCTGAGCACGAGGTCCTGGGTTCGAATCCCGGGTCGAGCAAAGTGTTACTGGGCTTTTCCATTAGGTAATTCTCAGTGGCAGCACGGAGTCTGGATATGTGCCCGGTTGATAGCAATAGGCTCACCCCCTATTACATTGGGATCTAAGAACGTAACTGGCGAAATGTGGGTGTACTGTATGTGCACCTCTGCCTTCCCCTTCGGGGAATACAGGCGTGATATTATGTCATGTAGTAGACATTTATGATTTTTAATTACACTAGTTAAACTCTAGGTAACTCTATTAGATACATAATCAATAGTTTAAACGGCTACGAGCCTATAAGCTCTGGAAGATTAGCTCCGTCAATAAATAAATTTAAAGTAAGATTTTTTAAACACATACGCCCCTTACATATTTTGTTTGTTACTGACTTTGTTTGTGACTTGAGATAGAATATGCATTCGCAATACAGATTCTAAAATTGCATATACAGTAACCTACAGTTACGTTACGTAATATATTTTTTTCTTATTTCCGTTGACGATAAAAGCACTATGTTTGTCTTTCTCATTTCAAATGTTAAGTGCCTAACTACTTTTTAGTTACCCTACCTACATATTAGTTTTCCTCTCTACTATTGAACCGAGGGCAATAAAAAGACAGTCTGTATTTCTCCGTATATAAACAAAAGGAACTGATAATTATTCTCATATGTTAGGGCTGGCATTGTTTTAACCTCCCCTCGATTCCACCCCTCTACTTAGACTCTACTCGATACGATGGTACTACAATGTAGGGTTATTACTTAATTGAGCGTCCAATTTTTTTATTTTTGTTTCTAATTATTGCAATTATTTTTAGTCAATATGTTCTACCTTTAAATTGGTGAAGGGTGTTTTTGAAGCATGCATGACTTTGGTACAATGTGAGCGTTTAGTTTTCGTAAATGAATGAAAGATGTTAACAATGTTGTTGATTGACAATACTGAATCGATTCCATAGTAATTTACAGTAGAACATGTTTATTTGGTAAACTTAAATTAAAAAACAACTTAATAATGATGTACCTAGATGTAAGTCACTGACGTCACTCACAAATATGCCACGTTGAAATGGAAAAGGCTAGTCACGTCTACCGAAAGGTAGACGAACATTGAGGCAAATGTCTCAATGGACCCCTCAACATGATAGACGTCAGCGAGGCAGACCCAAACCGAGATGGCGAGATGAACTGGACTCCTTTATGAAGAACTGGACATTGGCAGCTCTTGACATCATCATCATCACCAGCCGGAAGACGACCACTGTTGAACAAAGGCCTTCCCCTTAGAACGCCACAATGAATGTCAGCTTGCTGCTTGGCAAATACTAATGGTAAAAGAGTATGGAAGGCTTTGCCCTGCAGTGGGACATTATAGCCTCATAATAATAATGATGTAGATAATTAAAAATACCTACAAAACATAAAAAAATAACACAATGAGTCACAATTCATATTCCACGTTACGAAAAACATTACTTACAAGATTAACGCCTGTCCCCGAAAGCTCATTCCACTTTGAAAACCTCCACTAAAGCCGACCAACATTGTTATACCAATAATAATTTAGCGAAAAATCTTCCCTGGGAACGTAACAATCATAGCTTTACTGCGAATTTCGCGGGAATCGCCTAACTAATGTCAAAATAAACGTTTTTACAGCCGCCCGTCACATAAACATATTAAGTTTATTCGACATTTTGGTTTTAAGCGCAGGATAATTTTATGAGAGAAAAAATAATCGTATCCATATTGTGAAACTGTTGGCGATTATAGTTTTTCTAAGAACTGATAATGCGTCATATATTTTTTAACAGATGTGATGTGATACTCCTCTTATGTGGCTGTTTATTAAGTTGATTATTACGTTGAATGTCACTTGTACTACAAAACGAAGTAGGTATTGCCCGCACCTTTCTTCTTTAAGCATCACAATGTAGAAGGTAATAGATAGTTGGACCTATAAGAGTTTTATGTCTTTGGTATCTAATTTCGGACAAGACTGTCAAAAGAATTATGTCCACTAAAATTAACTCCAAAACAAAACAATTTAATGTTTAGACCCAATTCTAAAATTATGCCTGAAAATGAGGGTAGGCTTTTTACAACATGGAACTTATTTTATCTTTGGCATATATTGGCTGTGGGCGTACTACAGTAGATACACTGTGTTGTAATTATTTCGGGGAATACATACATGGGTAGTAACATGACTACTGTTCTATGAAAAACAATTGAATAAACTGCTCAGCGGATTATGTAACCAAAACTTTTTGGTTGGTTAAATTATTTTGTTTATCTCAATTTGCTCTCAAGTATTTTTAAATGATTAAGATAAAGACCTTTTAAGATTCTTGTATATGTAGTCTTCGTCAGATATCGACTGGGCCATAAAGTCGTCAAGTTATGTTCCTAGGTTGTAGTTTTTATCTTAAGTATTGCTGAGTCAGTTCAGAAATATGTATCCGCCGATTATACTTTTTTTTGCTATCTTGTGGTATGTAAACGCAATCGTTATTTCGGAAATGAGTATGTTATTATGGTTTCATTTTTGCTAACTTGAATAATAATTTGAATGGACTTTGATTTCATTAAACATTTTTGTGGTTTACTTTGTTACTAGGTAGGGTACCTATTGCTAAGTTAGTATCTGTTTTTAGAGGTTTTTATCATGTTTTCTAAAGGCGGTAAGCCTTGACGAACTATAATTATAATCACTTAATAACGAGGAAGGGACGCGACGCTAAAATAAAATAGTGCAGGACATTTTTGTCGGATGTCGGATAATGTAACATCCGAATGGATGCCAAAAAGTAAAACAACAACGTAGCAGGCCCAGACGTAAATGGCGAGACAGGCGAGTATGACAGGGAAAATACCAAATAAATTGTACACTGTAGCCTATCTATGCCATGTAGCTACGTATGGAGGTATAATAGCACTGAATTATCATCTTGGTTAAAATTGGCTATCATTGTGGTACGCCAATATCGATCTTGGTACGCTTACATGGTTATTCGAATGTCTTTGTATAGTCGATGTTAAAACAGATATCCTTTTCAAGCCATTAACTGTTAAATTGTATAAAAAATTGCATCCGAACTTTTTAGTGTGGCGTTCTAAGGGGAAGGCCTTCGTTCAAAAGTGAACGTCTTTTGGCTGATGATGAACTGTTATAGAACGGACTTCCATATCAAAATTCAGGCTTCATAATCTTTTCCAGTTTTAGGACATTTTATCTTTTCGTTCATTCTTACTTTTATACAGTATTCAAAAATTAACGTATTTAAGTAAAAAAGAGTAATATTATGTCCTTCTGTTTCTTATACACCGAATACACGTTTACTGCTTTCGATTTTCTAACACAATATAGTGAAGATTTACGTTACTGTGGGTAGCTTTAGGAATTTATTCTTAGTGGTGGGGGGTTTCATTGTTCGTATAAATGAGTGTTATTCTTTTATTGTCGAGACAAAGACGGCACTTGGCCTCAAAGCGAGGCGCCAATATTTATACAACTTTCGCTCGCACCCTCCTTGTAGTAACGCTTTGGGGACTTTTTGATGGAAGTTAGCGGGAGCGATCGTAAAATGTACTGCGTTTGAATAGGCAAATTAGCTAACGTAAACAAATTAAAGAGTGTTGTAGATGTGCCTAGTTTTATTGGTTAGCCTCGTTGATTTCATCGTCGATAAATGCAAGTGTCAAACAAGAGGTTGTGGTTCAATTTGTAAGATGGGCGATTTAACACTGAATTGTATGTTAGGAAAATATTACGGTTTGATATTTCTCTTTATAAATACCACTCAATCTGTATTGACTGGGACTATTACGTACAGTGTTTTAAAACACAAGTACAACTCCGCACAAACTGACGAGCAAGACAGGCGCATAAAATGCAAAGGACGAGCTATCAGGTGACACATTTGAAAAGATCAATGTGTTTCTCGAGAATATTTTTAAGTATTCAATAAAGTAGTCACAACCGGTGAAGGACAGAGTGGTCT
The DNA here is from genome assembly GCA_946251915.1 of Abrostola triplasia. Taxonomy (NCBI): domain Eukaryota; kingdom Metazoa; phylum Arthropoda; class Insecta; order Lepidoptera; family Noctuidae; genus Abrostola; species Abrostola triplasia. Next base: position 2,976,018 of record OX276426.1, read on the forward strand.
GGAAAAAACAGGAGGCCTTTGTCTACGGGAAACAAAATTGGCTAAGAATAATCGTAGAAGACTTCAATACAGAAGTACGCCTAGAAATTCCAAAATGGAGTACAGAAAACCTCGTTAGTCACGCACCATGCAGTGCATTACCGCTACATCTTCCCCAATATGTGTTCCCCTAACTTCAACATCTGAGAAGCTCTTGATTATATAAGAAAACGTTCGATGCTTCATTGTTGGATAAGGGCGTGTAAGTTGTTTCAAGTGTTTGCAGGTTATATTCGGCGCTTAGCCTGTGTTTATACTTTTACGATATGAGCGTATCCAGTATGATATTCTCGATAATAGAAGAAGATATCGATTGAATCGATTAGTGCTGTGACTACGATTAAACAGAAGAACACAAGCATCGATTCTCGAAGGTAGAGAAGGAAGTAATTGTGTAATCCTCAGATAAATGTCACTTGTTCGTTAAGAATACTTGATACAACATAAATTAGTATCTCCAGTTATAATAATCCTAGGAAAAGACTTCTTAAATAGAAAAAACATAACCCTCTTTATGGCGCAGTCGGAGAAAAGCGTCACTTGTTTGTGACAATGATATTCTAAGCCTGAAAAATTTTCTTAGTTTGGAGAAACTTTCCGAAAAATAAACCCAATCGTAGGAAATCCTAGAAAGGCCGTATAAGTAACCACAGTAATAATATTCCTACAATAGAAACTTTTAGTAACTTAAACTTTAAATATAAAGAGCTATTCGTAGTCACGTACCATCGTCTAGATAATGACCGCAATCTTAGTGTTGTTTTAGTCTAGGGACTGCAAATAATAGCGAACGTTTGACTCAAAAATTAATAAGAGGACTGATAAAACTCCCTATTTGTTGTACTGCAATACTTAAGATACGAATTTTGATTGTATTTAAGTCCCAGATAGCAAGCGTTACCTTTTGTACAGGACCCTAACTAGACATTTCGTGTTAACAATAAAATTGTCACCTTTACAAATGTTTTAATGGCACGCCATTTACGTTTTGACATTTTAATCAAAGAAGGGTGGAATTAATAGATAGAACAAAGTGGGTATACAATTACGGCTTCCCATGGGTTCACTACTGTTTTCGAATTATTGTGGCTAGGAGAACTTTCATTGACAATTACGATATTTCCTTTTATTTACTGGACTTTGTATTATTTTGGACTTTATCTGAAGTACCTACCTATACCTAATAATTTTAGAATTTAATTATAATTAAAAATACTCTTTAGATACGTGTGAACTCGTTGAAATGCATATTTATACTATAATATTATAAATATGAAAGTAAGTTCGTCTATCTGTCTGTCTGTCTGTTACGCCTTCACGAATAAACCGCTGGACGGATTTTGATGATATTGATTATATAGAAAGTTTAAGACCCGAGAAAGAACATAGGCTTCTTAATGCAAAGCCGTGGGCAAAAGCTAAAGATATTATCAAACAGGCGAAACCTAAAATTTGAATTCTAAGTTTAATATGCAGTTAATTACATCACTCACTCGATTCACATGAGTAAAACCTTGTACAATTGTGTGTTAAATGAAAAATAAAACGGGGTAAAATCACTGATGGTAGGGGTTCAAAGGGCTTCGGAGTGCACTGACCTTTAAGGGTAGCTTGGAATTGGGGAAGCGATCAGCTGGACACAACAGATAGGTTTGTACACAGGAAATTGAGTATTTCCTACTGTAATAATTTAACTTTTTGCTCGCCGAAGATAGTTCGTTATACAAGGAATATTTACTTGTCTTAAGTAAACCAATATTAAGTGTTCTTCAGAGAAATTCGAGGAATAAAGTTCTTCAACTGATACCGTTAATTAATTTAAGTTTGAAAAGCTGTTTCGTTGAATGAGGTTGGTTGCAATGAACAGAATTAATTTGCTGAGAAATTTTAAGAATGTAAATCATACCATTATTTTTCTGGCAGAGGGAGTCGGAGATCATTGTGCTGTTGAACACTAGTATATTGTAGGACAGTACTGTGAAGGCCTTAGAATGCCACAAGGAACGACAGTTATTTTTTTTATAAAAAAAAGTAATACTGCTAACACTTAACAAGGCATTCACCATAACATCATCAATTGATTACTATTGGCCTTTGCGTTGTCCCATGTATGGAGCGGTGTATTTATTGCCATCATATGAATCCATATCGGTTCTTTAAACCGATGGATTGTAAAAAAAAATGTAAGTATTCATAATCCGCCCCCTTCCTCCGCCTTTCAAATCAAAATAAAGTACCAAACGATGAAATAGCAAAGTAAATCTTACATTGAAATATACATGGATGGCTGCGGTCCATGTTCCCGAAGTAAATCCTACTGCCTATATAGGTTACTGGATCGTTCCAGTTATCCGCCAGTCCGCCAACCATCTGGTCCATCTGAATTTTTCACTTTTACCTTTTCCATCCAAAAAAACGGTATTTCGAAAAGTGGGTCGCGCAAAAATGAATGCGCAACGAGATTTATAGCTGAAGACTGTTTTTTTTTAAATTTGATAAAATCTCATTTGAGTGTGTCGTCCCTAAAGTTACAAACATTTTCATTGACTTTCCTTTTTCTTTCGTTTCATTATGTTCTTTTATATTTTCCTTTGCCGCTGTTAGATTTTGGTTGTAGAATCTAGAGCATGTCTGACACCTGCGTTTGATTGGCGCTTTGAAATATTTGGTACCAATTTATCGGGCAGCTGCCTTGATAGACAGTTTAATGTGACTGGTTATGATAACGTCACACACGTGTTATAATTTCTGTATGCTCCTAGGGGAAAGGGCGGATCATACTCAAAAAATAAAGCTCATATCGTATAGACTTATAATACATGTAAAATAGCTTTGTGGTGAATAATAAAACAAAACGTTATGCGAAAAAGATCTAGAATAATCCCAGACAAATTAGGCAGCCATAATGTTAGCATATTATTGAAATAAAAAAGCTTAGTAGCAGCTCATATCACAATTTTCCCTTATGCCAAACGATCCAAAAATTAATGATTTATTCAACGTCCTCATTGTTATTCAAAGATATTCCTATTCACGTAATAAGATGAAGTGTTGAGTAAAAAGCGATTTTATATTAAAATTTCATGGTTTAGCTCGGTTAATGCATTACAGACAAATGCAATATGGGGCGTGCCGCGCGTACCGCTGAACTTAGAGATATATACGTGCTCTGGTGCATGGTCGTTGTCATCGAATTGAGATATAAATACACATTTCTATCCTATAAATGTAGATTCAATGAATAATTTTATTTAATATACGACTTCTTAATATGATTTCCATGTAATTTATAATTTGCACTCTTTCATCCGGTAGGTCCAGTATTACCATATTAATAAATAATTAAATTTTTGCATGCCTTTATCCTGGTTTTCTTTGAGTATTTCACAGTATAGAATTTCACCACACTACTAACAAGTGTATTGAGCTCATTTTACAATTGTCCTATCAACATCAAGATTGTATTGTACAGATTGCAACCTATATTATACAAACCTATTTACTTATATACTTCTACATATATATGATACCCAGTACCTACCCTAAATAAACAAATGTACCGTCTCAGTATTGTTTTATTTAATAAAAATAACATGTTGATTCTATTAGCTGTTGTCTCTTCTACGAAAGCTCAAATATAACGTACAAAACATTTTGCAGCAGACAGATTTAATTAAACGTATGAAAAAATACAAATGCGCGTACAAACTCCGATTAGCTCAGCAATTGTATAACATTACCCAATTTCTTTTATTCTAAGTAATTGCGTTAGTCTGAATTACAGAGAAATTCTTAGTTCTGTATGAATGTAGAATTGTAGATAGGATAGTATATAGGATAATATATTATGTAGGTACAGAATAACTTACATATGTATATTAATATATAAATATTGCATACTTTTTATATTATAAAAACGAATTGCTGTTCGTTAGTCTCGCTAAAACTCGAGAACGGCTGGACTGATTTTGCTAATTTTGGTCTTGAAATATTTGTGGCGGTCCAGGGAAGGTTTAAACGGCGGGAAGGCAATACCAAGTTCGCCGGGTCAGCTAGTAAGAAATAGATATTTATTTAAAAGACGTTGTTTTGTTTTACTGGCAGAGGTAGTCTAAACATTTTTTAAGTAATTATTTATTTAGACGTGGAACTGAGGCCAGTACGTTGTTGTGTGTTTTATTTATTTATATTCATCCTTATCCACTATCATTACAGGTATGTCCCAATGCGATAGAGAATTTACATAAAAAAAAAATAATAATAAAAATTTACATCAATAAAAATAAACACCTAAAATAAAAACAATAACAATTACTTAATATTTGTGGCATAAACCATGTAGCAAAAGTAGTGTTGTAAGTCTGATAATAATTATGTGGATAAAATCTATTACCTACAACGTGAAGACCACACATTAGCAAAAGAGGTAACGGCAGGATTAGATTGAGGTGGCGAGGAGAGTTTGACTCCTATACACATGAACGAAAAGAAAGGAAAGACGCCTTTGCCATGCAGTGAGGCGTTTAAATCTACGATCCAAAATTGCAGCTAGATTGGACTGCTGCGCTAAGGGTTACGGGTTCGATTCCTGCACGGGAAAAACTTTGTGCGAACCACAGATGTTTGTCCCAAGTCTGGGTGTTTGTGTAATTATGTGATATTTCATGTTTGTGAAACGCACCCACGACACAGAAGACATAGACAGTGTAGGGCGACGTTAAAAAAAAATACCTTCTAACTTAATACTTATGAATATGATCGCGCAGCAATCACTGGAAGTTTACCTCACCGCAGTCGAAAGGAATACGCTTTGCATACATATTAGACTGATTGAAATTTTACGCTCACAGGAATTTTTACGCATATTTTAGGACCGTTTCGCAATTTCACACCCGTACTAATAAAGTCGTTGGCGTACGCGTATTTTGCGTATAAATTTTCACATTTCCTTATTTTGTATGTATCAAGAAATGTACATTCGGCTACAAAAGTTGATAAAGATAATTCAAAGCTTAGACTAGTATTTTTTAGCGGCTGTTTTGTAAATAATTTCCATTCAAGATGGTCGATCACTTTTGTTGTTAACTATACAATCGTGACCAAAATTAGAACTGTTACCAAAATTTTAAACACAATAAAGTATCTATTGACACAGGTAACACATGATACAATTTTCAACAAACGATTTAACCAAGATCCAAAAAAATGGTTTGAACTTTATTGTTTACATTTTGCCTGTGACTGTACATATAAAGAAATGTATGAGGTGGAGAATGTGAATTAGAAACACTGTTTGTCGGAGTTTGGATTAGATTTCGTCAAAATTTGTTTGCCCTCAATCTCGAGAAGAATAATTGTTTGATCTGTGGATTTGATGTATATGTATCTAAGCTAATATAAGACTGGAACATTATTGACATACCTATTGAGTTTCTATACAATCAATTCCTTTTATTTACTTTGTAAAAATTAAGTCAGTAAATTAACATTTAAGTATGTGTGCATCTTTTATCCAGGTAACTAAAAGATTTCTCCATCCGTTACTTTAAGATCGTCATAATTGTTATTATTATTAGGTTACAATAAAGTTTGCTTATGGTACTACCTTCAGCATGGTTAAGCGGTGCTCGCCGCGGTCTGTCTTGCTGTTGGTGACCGTTTTCACATGTCGAGCCCCTCCGTGCTTCAAATGGCGCGCGAAGCCGTTGGTGGCCTGACCTCTCTCCGGTTGTATCGGTCTGCTGTCCCATCGAACAATGAGAGTGAGGGAATAGGGAGTGCACCTGTGTTTGCGCGCATAGGTACTTATGCACTATAATATCTCCTGCGTAGTTGGCTAGTTGCAGCCGAGACTCGGTCGAAATTCGGTCAGGAGAATACTATTGTAATTACTAAAGATATTTTTTTTTTGGTTTATTGATCAAAGGCAAGGCATAATATGGCTAGAAGACTAAACAATTAATACCTAGTTTGTTTATAAACCTACCAGTCGTTTCACTAAATGAAACGGAGTTTAGTAAAAGCTAGGTAAACGCTGAGACAAAAAATATAACAATTGGTACACGTTCAATGTAGCTGCTTTGTTCACTCCGTAGGTTAAAAGAGCATGAAGATCTTAAGTAGGCAAAAGTGCAGTTCTTACAAACAACAGAATTCACTACACTAAGGAATTCAACAAATGCACAAGCCGAGGTAAAAATACAAAATGCTAGTCAAACATTAACATTTTCATTGTTTCGCCCTCGGCAACTTATATTAAACCGTTGAGGGACATTAGAACTTATAACACTCGAACGTAAACTTGCTACACAATTACAAACTTAAGTTTGCCGCTGCACAACAACAACAATGACTTTAATACTTAGAATTTAGTGTTCGAATTTGCGTTTCCAACTTGTGGTGCAGTGGCAAAAGTAATTTTGTGTTTACTGGAAGAAGCATCCATTCATATAGGAGGGATGCGCCCTTATTTCTTCCACCCCACATCGGTTGTCGACGTAATTTTTTTAATCATGTTTTATACTCGTATTAATTTACTTAATGACTGTCTTAGTTGCGAGGTTTTTGAATGCGTCGCTACGTTTTCAATGAATAACGAATGAGCTTTGCATTTCTATAATTAAGTTGGTGATTGTTAAATATTGTTTGCTGAAGCATTTGAGCGGAGGATTTTGATCTTGATATTCATATTTTACTCTCATTGAGATTTAAATAATTTGCACATACACGCAGGTATACAGCCTTATGATTTATTTTCCTAAGGTCTCAGCTTGTATTGTTTCTAAACATCATTGTTTGCTTAATAAAATACAACAAAAATAAGTAGCAGTTTTTAAAGTCTTAGCTTTCCATTTTTGATAGATAAGCGAGTGCAATAACGGTACTAAAGTCAAATATCTACACTGTTCTCTATTCCAGAAACAACAGCAATTATTTCAGCCATTGATATTTCACGGTACATCGTAACAATCATACTTTTGCAATTGTTATTTCTAATGATCCACTTTATCCAGCAAGAAACCATAAATCCATTCAGAAAACAAATAGGGGAGGATTTTAAGCATGATTCAAAGAATTTTAACATCTGAATCACAAAAGACGATATAAAATTTACAAATTGTAGCCATAAAATGAATGCGGAAAACTTAGACCGTGGAATTATGTACGAGCTAAAGGTAATAGGTCTTTGGAACAATGTAACTTAACATTTATTGTTATTCGAGTCATCTGAAGGAAATGGGGAGGCATCGGGGGTCGTAATGTGATTTTTATTCAATACAGACGTACGAACCGTGTTAATTCTAAGGAGCTTTAAAATGATTGGCCCAAGTGATAAACAAAGGAGAAGTACATTTGATATACCACCTACACTGTTCTTAGATAGATTATTTAACTTGTCTGGACTTCAAAAGAGATCTTGATCCCTGAGTTTTTTTCTCACAGGTAGCCAATTAAGAACAGCGGATATACAGATATCAAGTTAAAAAAAAAAATTGTTAAAGTGTTTTGTAAAACCTATTAGCAGAAATAAAATCACGTAAACAATACATTTTGAAGCTTACGCTTAATCAAATAACGTCTTTATCTAAACGGTCAACAAGGATCCTTTCAAAACGCTACATCTTATGCTTTACTCCAATCGGTCGAGAAACACGGGAGGTAAAATTCTTGAGGTGTTGTTTGCCCTAAAGGCGATTTACTCCAAGTGTCTGTTAAGACGATAATTACGAAAGTTTTTTAATTAGTTTAATTTTGCCGTAAGCCGACGGAGATTTTTGAAGCTCCTAAAGCATTGCACGATACATTTAGGAGGTGGAAAAATGAAACTTTTGTTTATGTTTATTTATAGGTAAGTTACATTATTAGGGCGATATTTGTTACTTTACATGAAGACGATTAAATGAAGATCTTCTTATATCGTGTGGGTGTCGATGTGGGTATAAGAGAATAGCTGTACCTCAGTGAAATTTCCTAGTTAGCCAGTTACGTTCACGACCCCAGCTTTCATGTCACCAGCTCAAGAATAAATTAATGCGAAACTGTATCGGTAGATGAGTATTCGCATAAAAACACATGAGAAAACGAAGTAACTTACATTTCGCTCTTGATAGAAATAAATTGATATACCTGTAACATGCTATCTATCGTTAGTAACGTTCTTTCTATAACTGACGTGAGTAGAAAATCTTATTCAAGTGTCGTTCACCCTGAGTCAGTCACTATTACGCAATTAGGCCTTATTCAAGCCGAAGTCCCTATAATAAGTAAATGGTCACATTGCTTCTGTCAGCTATTCTCCAATCCTCGGTCTAAAAACACCCATGAATAGGTTTATAGTATTAAATACGAAAATTTAGTGCCATATTGAATAGTGCCCAACAAATGGTACTTAGTGCTCCGTCTATATAATATTGGCTGCAGAGTTAGTTGTAACAAGTAAGCCTATCAGTCCAGTAAGCGATTGAAAAGGGTTGGTTAATCCGGCTAATGAGGATAGATCTAAAGTAAAATAGAATTTAGATGTTAATACTTTTACGTGTAACTTATAGACGTATGTGGAAACATTAATCTGTTTTGAGAATTCTAACTTTATGTTTTGGATGTACTACTACGATAAAAGGGAGGTTACAAACAAAATATTTTCAAGAAGTAAGTGAACTAATTGCTATTCAAAGAGATTTTAGTTTAGTTTAGTTTATTTATTAACATGATTAGCTAAGACTGTCAAATATAAATCCGTCTCTTATAAAATAATATACAAATGTATCAAAGTAACAAGTTATTTGCAGAGAAGAGTTACTCTAAAAGAGTAGGATCCCAACTCGGCAGACAAATAGCAACATGGTACACTCAATCCAGTCGTTAGAACTGTCTCAGGATGTTACCTACCCTGCCTATACCTTCAAGGATTACAGTTTAAAGCAAACGGTGCAGAACAAGTTGCGACCAGTGCCGGAAGAAGAGCACGCGTAGCCAAGCACGGCATGACGTCACAGCCAAGTTTTAAATTTAATTAAAGACAACTTTGGGGCGAGGCATTGCGACTGTAAACAGATTATGGGAGATGCAGACGGGCGTCTTCTTATCTTTATGGCGTTATATTAGTGAGTAGCTTTCGTCAGAGCGAAAAAGATGTTACATAGAGGAATATTCTTACATACGTACACTAAAATCCTATAAAAACATGTCACCTGTTTCATCTATTTACAACTACTAAATAAATAACTAAAATAACGTAACTACCGACCGTAACGAGTTTGTTCTGAAGATAATATGTTACATAATATCGTAATATAACCACATAGACACTAGAAGGTATAATTATTAAAATTGTTGGGAGAATAAAACAATAAAGTATCCTTTTTCAGATAAACTATTCTATAGTACCTATCAATTATAAAAAAACGAAAGCAGTATAAATATTTGCCAACCGCAGCGTTCCGCCCGCCCGTCTACGTAAGAACAACGTCGCCATGTGTCGCCACGATACAGATGCACAAAGTGTTGCAACACGACGTCCACGCACTTTTGCATACAGACGACATGACAACTGGCTCCCTTTTATGGGGTCGGAGTGTTTTTGTTATGTGGTTCGATAATATTGAAAATATTTTATGGATGAAGCATTCTTGGATTGATTTTTCGACTTTGTCTTCCGTAAATAGCTTTAGACGAGAAGTTTTTAAGGGACCTAGTGAGCTGATAGGTTTTATTTGTAACAGCTGATATCAGTCTCTATCTAAAGTGCTAATTATTTTGACTATACTCTATCGATAAGAAAACCCAAAAGAAGATTGCCCGTTATAGCTGCAAGTGAGTCAAAACTTCAAAAGTGAGTGAGAGCTTCTATGATGATTGATTATTATAGTAGTTACATGATTGGATAGTCTTTACAAAACTTGTTTGTTATAAAGATAGGTGAAGGAAGGCTAGAATAAAACCTACTTTCGCTTAAAAAAGCTTAGCTTTGGCTCCACTTAGCTGAACAAAGTATAAGGTCATTTACAACAAGCTATCAACAAAGTTCCAGAAGATTTTCATCCACGAAGGTTTACGGTAAAGGAAAAGCTGAGCATACATACCTCCGAGAGCCTGCTTTAATGCGGTAGTTCCCGTTAATTTAAAAAGGGCCTAGCCTATTACAGTTTACGCGAAAGCATAAAACTCACGACCCAATTTGGCAAAAAGAAAATTTCTCGCAAAATTACCTATTTGGAGCCAAGGCACGTGTTTTTGAAGTTTAAAAATAAAAAGGAATGTTGGTTTTGCCGAAGCCGGAATGTAAAATCGAAAGAATTATTGGAACATAACAAAATATGACCGGACGGGTTTACCTCTATAAATCGTTTTACATCTGCTATAATGTAATGAGATTTAACCCTCCCATTCGCGTTTACGACAAACCCGCGGCGTCTAAATAGATCAAAATATATTTTTTTCTATTGAAAGTTCTTTTAGGAGTACACGGATCGATGTTTTATACTTGGTCGTTAAATTTATTTGTGATTGGAAAACTCATGACAAAAATCTATATCGGGTGATATTTGCGTAAACTATTTTCAGACATTACGCTGTTTTATGTCTTTTAGTAAAATACTTTTAGATACGTCAATTATATTAAATATGATATTCCTGATTTCATGGACGTCCTCATTTATTTTATCATTAAAACTTTATACGAAGTTCAAGAATAAGTAGCGAAGCAGACTGTTTATTTTTTTTAATTTGTGTGTTGTAGTTTTTAAAATTATATGTGTCCAGTGTATGATTTAATCATGTAAGAGAAAAAGTAATTCGCTGAAAGCAGTTATTTTTTTAATAAGAACTACTGATAATTATAATATTCTCTTCATTCAGTTCGATCGCCCAGGCCCGCGCACTACACCGACCCGTATATTTTTCTTCCTTATCTTTTTAGTACAATCCCACAAAAGTTGATTGACGTATTCGAGAAGGGAATTCCTTTCTGAGAATTTGTTTAGTCCTCTCAATGGCCGAGGGAAATATTAAGAAATGCCTCCCGTCCTATTGATGCCCGATTTTTATTCGCCGTCATCGCAAGATTAATTCCAATCGGAGTATGGCGGTGTATTTAGATATGGCCTTAATGGCCCTTTAGAATTTCGGCTAATATTCATTATTGGATCGAAGTGGATTAAATGTTAATAAACATTAGATGATAGGCAATCACATTAGGTTGTTATTGTGATGTCTCCTGTTTGGTATGACAAAATTTATTCGAAATTCTTTGTTATTGACGCAATAAATACAGTTCGTCGAGAAACATTATATTAAATTTATCAGTATTATGATTGGATTATCACTAAGATGTCGCCTATTTTATCGTGAGAATAGTAATAGTGTATACAAATGTGTACTGACTAAATGTGTTTCTAATATTCAAAGTGATATAACATACCTTTGTTGTGCTCACTTTTATGATATTGAACACTCTTAGTTTCTCCGTCCGTAAAAATAACTTACTGACAATATTGAAATAAAAACAGAATTAATCTCTTCCTTCCCCATTGGGAAATACAGCATACGTTAAATCTACATACGTGGCTAACATATATGCAATTAATAAAAAATATAATACAAATATGTAGTGCATAAATCGACAGAATTCTGGCTCTCATCCAACCGGCATCATGGTAACCTATTTCCTTCAGCTCGTTCTACAATTTCCGCAGGATGGTAAACAACTGATAGCTTTATGTTTTCCCTTTAGTTAATCATGCTGGTTTTGCTTTATGAACTGAGGAGGTTCGAAGTAGTGCCGTGAGTGTAGTTGTATTGCGATCGACTACTTTTCTCAAGGAGGATGTTCAAGGTCTCGTAGTTCATGGCTTGTGATTGTCGAGCGTAAGGGGTCCGATTTCAAGGTTAGGTAAAACGTTTTTTACTTTGGAAGCAGTCTTGGGTTGTGGCCTGGTCCTTAATAAGAAATTTGTGATGTCTGTCCATTCAGAACAAATTTTACCTTTCAGAGATTAACATAACCGTGAAGAATTTCGTAGATATGGTCAGAAAGCCTTTGTTACTATGTTCCCAGCCCGACGTAACAACAACAAGATATTGTGACGCCAGGGAGTTGCTAGTTGGATCTAGTTTAGATTAATTTATGGTATATTCGTAGCAGCTCTGGCAAGAGGCTGAACTTCAGAGGCCACTCACATACATGCATTGTTTTGGCTGTAAGTGCTGGTCTTTTTCTTCTTATCGTATGGTTTGATGAACAACCTGGCGTCAGAGTTTAAACCGCCTAAAGACCTTCGGTATGACTACACAACGTGCAGGCAGCAACTTGCTATTTGGTTACTGGATCTACCTACGTCCATCCTATTCTATCTTTATATCATCATCATATTCTATCCTATCTTTCATATGCTGTAAGACCTTTACGTATGCGACTGAAAATATATAGCGTACTAGCTGCCCCCCGCGGTGTTACCCGCGACATTTTTTCGGGATAAAAAGTAGCCTATATGTTAATACAGGGTATAACCTATCTACATACCAAATTTCAACCAAATCGGTCCAGCCGTTTATGCGTGAAAGAGTAACATCCACACATCCATACATCCATACTCACAAACTTTCACATTTATAATATTAGTAGGATTTCGATTTACTATTCCCAAGATTTTAAAGTTTTATAAACTTATTATTAACTTTTCTACGTTATACATAATTACAGAACAAGGTTTGCATAAGACTAATGTCAAGTAAAATATAATATCTTATCCGTGTTAAACCATACGATTTTTTTTGTATATCCCTCAACCCCTAGAATTGAAAGAATGTTTCAGAGAATAATTAATCTCACCTTGTTAGTAACCTATTCAATCTTAATCCATCCAGTTTTTAAGCTAAGTGATAAAATCAATACAGGTACCTAAGTTCTTGACCTTAAAAACAAGGCAACGTTAAGCTATAATCGTAACTCAATAATTTATATCGAGAACAACACATCACTCGAGCGTTTACATAATACACGAAGGCGCCTAAAATTGTGTTTCTAACCGTTCGGAAGCATAAGTGGAGATTATAAGGCCCTGTTATTTTAAATGTTACAATATTATATTCATGTATTTAATCGTAAGGTTGGCTTATCAAATATAATAATAAAGCTTAGAAAGAAGAATTACGTAGGAAGAAAACTTTGTTTTTTAAATTATTTTATTGATACTGCACTAGTGATTTTTTAGAGGTACGGTTATTAACATAATTCATACTAATCATTTATTTTTTTTAGAATAATGTCTAATTATTGTAGTATAATCACATAGTAATAATTATATTAATATTTCAGAGAGGTTATGGTGTTATGATATCACAACGTCAAAGCTTCCATGGGAGTAAACTATCAAAATCTCTAGTTTTGAATGTAAATAAATGATCGCCTTTTGTTTTTTCATTCAATACTCAGATCGACACGAAAATAGTAATTTCAATTTACACGTCTGCTTCACAAATACGTCGGTAAGCGCAATTTTATCAGCCCAGTGCGCGGGCGCCTCCTATTATTTCTATCTGAATCTCTTTTATTGCATCGTAAATAAGTATAGTGACAGTTTTTATTGCGCCAAACTCAGTTCCGGAGTTAGTTGGGGTGAGATTAACATCTTCGAACGAGTGCAGAATAAGTATGAGGATTGTCGGTTCAGACTTACTTGCGCTTTGTTCTGTGTTTCTAGTAATTGCTTTTACATTTTCCGAACGTTTATTAAAACGTCAATCTTTGGATTAGACTTGTTAATTGTTTTAAGGTAGCTTGTTTGACGTCATTGTAAAGAGGTATTTGTTTGTTGTTGTGGGCTATAAATGCATTTTAAATTCTTTAAATTTACTTTATTAATATTGTTATAGGTTTTATATTACACACTCTGCGTTGTCTTCTTTCGAATGTAAAATCACAGATGTGTAAATTTGAGTAGAGATTCACGATCTTTGGATACTGGCGAGGTTGTTCCCATATTATTTACCTGCACCAAATAGTGCTGAGCTTCCAAATTAAAGTCTACAGACGTCCTTCGTATTTAATTTTCAGATTAACAGTCCCTTTATCCACCCCAAAATCCGAAGCAATTTCTTACTTTACCTATACATTATAACTTATAGATACAGAAAACCCCCAAAGAGAGACATTCACGCTCGAATTAACAGTATTTGTTACCAGAGCAAACTTTCCTCCCCTATGCAGGTACAGAAAAAAAACGCGAAATCGTGAAAACTTTTACGTAAATAGTAAGGTATGTTTAAAGTTTCGACCGAGGGCGAACTGATTGTGTAACGCTGGTTTTTTTCAACGACTTGTATATTTGTCAGAATCGTGGCCAGAATTTAAAATTGTCGTGTTTTGTTTTAAAATATTTCAACATTACAACTTGTGAACTGAACTTCAATGCGTGAACAGAAGTGAGTTACTGCAGCCACATTTCTTAGTATCAGCTTCATAATGGTCGACCAAAAAGTCACATTGGTACTTGCTTGGGCTATTACCTGGATTTCCTTCTTCCTATCGTATGATTGATGATCAACTTGATGTTAAGGTATAAACCGCCTGTAGGTCCCTGACGTGGCTGTTAAAAAATCTTTCAAGATTTCCGTTAATCGTTTTCCTTCCCCATTTTTACATACTATTAAGTAGATTATGGTAAGCATATGAATTTGAAAAGACATTGGCGCGTACCGGGTTTAGAACTTGCGACCTTTTAACTTGTTAGTCCATAGGTCATACTTCGGCCATCACTGCTGGTATGCATAATACGTGGATGAAATACTACACCATAATCATATAAAATAACCATATCCAGCTGCTCTAGAAAAATGTTTAGGATATCCTCATCCATGAGTATGATAATGGTCAAGTGAATGAATGACGCGAAGGGGTATCAGTACCATGCAAGTGGAAATCTATGTCTCCGTTTATACCTTTGGAAAAAAGGCTTGCCACATATTAATAAACGTCAGTGCTACCACGACATGGTATTAAGACAGAGCATTGCCCAACTTAAATATTAATTAAGTGTGTGTGAAGCAAAACGTATAATATTACTGCATTAAAATATTTATTAAAAAAAACTAGATCATTGATTCCGTGAGAACACCGACCTTATTGTCGGAGGATTGTATTACCTGCTTGTACAAGTGTATCACATTTTTGGTTAAGGCGAAGCTGCTATTCAAATTTACTGTTACACTTGAGTAACTAAGTATAAAATATACACTGCATCCTCATAACAGACGAGAGTACTGCTCTGATTTTATGATTATAGAAAAAGAAAAGAATCTTTAAAAGAAAATTATGAGTACCTATGAAATACTGGACTTTAAATTGAAAACTACCGGTAGGTACAGGTTTTTGTTAAGGTGTAGTTTATGCTAAACCGTCCGGTGTCGCAAAATTTAGAATTGACTCCTGGACCTTGGATCAGTAATAATAAAAATACTCTATTTTCTGATACAAAGCTCCTACCTTTAAAAGCTGATCACAGTACCATAACAAATCGATGCGACTGTTGCACGGAATACATTGTGGGCATCAAAATCCCCTTTTATTGTTATAATAAGATTCATGTTAAGATAAAGGTACGTAAGTTTAATGTAGTGAATTGATTTCACGGTCAGGTTTTGTGACGGAATTG
This sequence comes from Abrostola triplasia, assembly GCA_946251915.1. Classification (NCBI taxonomy): domain Eukaryota; kingdom Metazoa; phylum Arthropoda; class Insecta; order Lepidoptera; family Noctuidae; genus Abrostola; species Abrostola triplasia. Next base: position 2,991,707 of record OX276426.1, read on the forward strand.
ATTCTATATTGACCCGTGGCTTTTGTTGTGAGGACCAATGTTTTAATTAGCAATTTTATTTAAATACGATAAATACGTTATGACTGCCTCGTTGGTCTAGTGGCTGCTAAGCGCGACTGCTGAGCACGAGGTCCTAGGTTCGAATCCCGGGTCGGGCAAAGTGTTACTGGGTTTTTCCATTAGGTAATTCTCAGTAACAACACGGAGTCTGGATTTGTGCCCGGTTGATGGCAATAGGCTCGCCCCCTATTACATTGGGACCTAAAACATAACTGGCGAAATGTGGGTGCACTATATGTGCACCTCTGCCTACCCCTTCGGGGAATACAGGCGTGATGTTATGTTATGTTATGTTATGTTTATGTTTAAATACGACGATATTTTTCATTTCTTGGTATAAGTATAATATATAAGTAAAAGCTATCACCGCTTGTAACAAACAAATAAAATATAAACAATCAAGTCCCAGAAATTGTCGCGAGCTCTTCATTTTGTAATAGGTATTTAGGGGCCTATTTCTTCAAAACATTCATACATTTAAACATAACAATTACAAAATAATGACACACAAAATTGAGATATTTTCTTTTTGAATATTAATATGTACACCCTAAGGCGAGAGGGTTCGTTTTAATGGTATTCCCATTTGAAAATCACTTCATCAGTAACCGCACCTCATTCGAGCAGAGAGAACCACAGACATAACAAATCCAAATGAAAAATAAAACCCCTATCACACGGATTCAAACGCACTTAGTATGGAAATGAAGTCATTAAGCTAAAGCCGACTATTGAATACACGAGTCGATCGCTAGGACGCAGACGTGGTGACGGTCGTCATTCCTACAAATCATGTTTACTGGTTGTCCGAACAACGCGGGGGCAGACTGTCAATAATCGTGTATTGCACCCTCCTGTCTGTGGCGCGTTTGAATTACTAGACCTGGTTGTCAAAGAACTGAAAGCTTCACTCCTAAAACAACTACAATATCTAGCATAGTTATACTTTAATACTTTAGTTTATTTATTTATAATGGATTGTGTAAAAAAATAACAGTCCAATAAAAAAAAAATACTCGCGTCAGTTTTGATGATAACTAAACTCAAACAAATACCTATTCTATCAAATGCATTCCAAACACAATTTGACGCCTGAACGAAAACCGACACAAAACGAACTTCGACGTACACAGACCGTAAATAAAACTACAATAAACACATAACCTAAAAACAAAATAGAACTGTCAAATTTGACAATGAGGCGTTTCAACACCGGACATGACAAGCTCTAATCTCAGTCCACTTGACTGGCATCGTGCACCTTACTGAACGGGGCCCGACTCACGAATCGAGTCACCTGTTAGTGAATCTCGATGACTCGGCGGAAAGCGCTCACGTGCTCTGCGAGTCATTCTATTTGTTTATAACTGGTTTATACTGGTAACAGGATTACTGCATTTTTGTTGTTGCCTTTCTACGAATACTATGGTTGTCGGATTTACATAATCTGCTTTGGTTGGAAGTTATAGTTGCATCGTATTTGTGTGCTTATGGCATAGTAGGTATATCGATTATAATTTTTTTTTCTTAAAAAGTTTTTTTATCCATTTAGAATAAATAATAATATTTTAACGACACTTTTTTTTACCGCATTAAACATTGCAGAATCTCCATCGCTCAAGAAATGACATTATAGTTAGGTATTTATTACAAATAAAATTATTGAAGCTGTTTATAATATCCATACCCCATAGTAGAACACACCAATTTGATCGGCACTCACCTGAAAACAAAAGAAAACCACTGTTAAAAAATTTATATTAATTTGTCAATGTTGAGTTGATAAAATTTGGCAGATAGAATGTTTAAGAACTGAGAAAGGACATAGGCTACCTAACGCGGGCATAGCCGTGGAAAAAAGCCAGTACATATAAATATATTTGTACGAAATCTGGTACCTAAGAAAGAATTTAACTTGAGTTATGGGCATTCTCACAGTGATATATCCCTACTTATATTTTAAACGCGAAAGTTTGTAAGTTTGATGTTTGTTACTCTTTCATGTAAAAATACTGAATGGATTTTAATGAAATTTCATATGGAGGTAACTGACACTCTGGATTGACACATAGGCTACTTTTTATCCCGAAAAAATGTAGCGGGCAACACCGCGGGGCGCAGCTAGTACTCAATAAGGTACATTTGACGCATCGGGAGCTTGTTATAAACATGAAAGCATTAACAAGCAATTGACCGAAGCAAACCAAATAAGATGAGTGATTAAATTGTGATAATTAAGCATGATTGAACTAATTACGTCAATAGTGCAGCCTATGCGTAGCACTGTAATTATTATTAGTGCCATATGATTAGAATACTATTACAATACTTAATTACTATTGCAGCTGAATAATTTGACGACCTGATTAGCGCAGTGGCTAAACAATTGGACCGCTGCGCTAAGGGTTGCGGGTTCGTTTCCTGCACGGGGCAAAATTTTGTGCGAACCACAGATGTTTGTCCCGAGTCTGGGTGTTTGTGTATGTGATATTTCATGTTTGTAAAACGCACCCACGATATAGGAGAAATTTCGAGTGTGGGGCGACGTTTTTCTTTTTTTTTTTTTTAAATTGTATACACAAAATTGCTGGCTGAACTAACGTAACACCCATTGCATAATTTCTTCGAATAATTGTTGGTAATTACTCCATAGGTATGTATATTACAGTCACGACTAAAATAAAAGAAAAACTGATTATTTTTCTTTCTAACCCGGATCATGGCAATAAAAAGTAAATAAACAAACCAAACTAAACTAGCAAGTGACGAACTAAGTCTCGGCAACAAAGACAAACAGTAGCTTTATTCGCAACAATAAATAAAGCAAGCAAACACATGAGAAATAGTGGGTATACCCTTAGGAGCCCTCATTATTTTAATAGTGTAAACCTCGTTTATCAAACTGAAATTAACTTTATCTACTAAACATACAACCTAAATTCGTTTAACACGTCACTTGAGGTATTCTAAAGCTGTATATCAAAACTCACCAATAGAAATTACACCTTTTCCGTTTACATTAAGGTGCATTTTTGTGGTTTACGTTTCTAAGATTGGTGGTTGACCGGTAGGGACCGCACACAGTGTCTTGACGCCTACACTAAAATCGAATACGCCTTAGGATCAAGGGAGACGAATAATTAACGTGTATCAAAGTTCGAAACTTGGGATGGTAATAAAATATTTGCATGTGAAACTCTTCTTAGACTTGGTGGATCATTGAGTATGTATGACGGAGTTAGTGACTTATTCTTTGGTATACCTACTTACTCCCACCGTCTAGACATTTTCCAACTATGCAAATGGAATCTTTGTTATTTTTCGATTGTGTTAATTTACTGATGATAATTACCAATGAATTAATTACACTAAACGTATCTCTGTAAACGTAGCTCTATATATTTGTGTTAGCATAGAACATAATTTTATCATCCTTATAAGGGAAAAAATGTTGCTATTGAATGGCCGTAAAGGAGGTTTGAGAATTGACGCTAGAGCTTTGATGGATATCCTTATTAGATTCAAACAGTCTCAATATTCTTATGTTTTCATCTTTCGATGTCCTCTACAACTGTCTAAGTTGTAGAGGTCATATATACAATATTAAGCTTTTGTCATCGGCTAATAATATTGAGGTGAGTTTAACAACTCAGCTTTGTTCCCCAAAGAGGTAAGAAAGCAAGCAAACACATGAAACAAAAGAAAATGTGATCATTTGACAGATTTGCACATAATATGGTCATAGAAGATTTTATTGCCATCAATCGAGACAAATTTTCTTCCCCTTGAAAATGTATAGTAAATTAAATTTACGTAATATCACTAAGTAGTGATACAGGGTAACTATGTAGAGTAACAGTATACTTAATTACTTTGGTTAGTCACTTCCCGACTATAATATTCACATAAAATCACTAATAACCTTATCAAGTCCACATAAAAAAGTTATTGATACATTAAGACCACCCAAAGCCCCCGTTTATTTTATTCTCGGCTAAGTAGTGGCCACCGGTGACGTGATTATACAGTTTTATTATAAACAGGCTGTCCGTTTGTGTGTACAACGAATCTAACCGTCAAAACGGTGAAAACGTAATTAGATTTAATTATGTTGAATTTAGAACGACGCGACGCCATCATGATTATATTAAGTTTGACGTTCTATTATTTTTGGGGTAGCTAACGTGTGTACAATTTATGTTTGTAAAAAGAATATTTAATTTCTAAGCCAATGCCAGGAATAAATTGTTTCGAAGTTGGACAATTTGGTTTTTTTTTATTATGCTGATAATAACGGTAAAACCTATTGGGTTTTTATGAATGGGTTGTGTATTCCGCCTCAAGTATAAAAAATATGATGTACCTAGTAGTGTGTAATATCCAATATTAGACGGTACGAACATCGAGTTATAGAGGAAAAGGTTCCTATAACAATGTTTATAACATTGCAGATTCCATTCACTAAACATTTCGAAAATAAGTAGACATTATCATTTTCCTCCCTATTAGCAATATCACAATAAATAAAGTCGGTGGGACACAAAGAAATTCTAATAAATTTATATGTATCTCTTGTGTGCAGTTTCAAAAACGTAAGTCACCGGTTATTGCAGTGTGCAACCCGCCTTATGTGTTATGTGCCGTCAGCAAAAATGACATACCTATTTTTTTAGAATAATAATTTTATTATAAAAGCTTTTATTGTAATTCACGCTGTTTCCGCTGCAAGTATTGTGATGTCAATAAAGTTCGCGATTCCTGTCAAAAATATGAGCTTCATGTTACCAGTTTTAGTATTGATTAGTCTTAGTATTGATTGGACCTCTAGTTAAATGCACCTCCATGCTCAATACACAAGATTGTCCGCTTTGCCCACCAGTTCCCGAATGTACCTAACTACGTACTAGACGCGGTAAATAAGGACATTGATGTACTTAGATACAAATAAGGTAGAGCTACTGACAAAAAGAACAAAAAAATACAACACCAGGCATAACATCTAATGTGTTCCTTTATTCAAAATACATTTTACTTTATCCCAGCATTATTCCTAACAAAACCGCCGCAATATCTTCAAACGTCGTAAACGTCTTCACACAACGTCGCAGAGACAATTCGTATAATTATCACATATTAATTCACCAATTTTTCTGCACACAGTACTCAAGTAGCTCACGTCGTCAAGGAGGAGTCGACGATTAAGGTTATCGGTTCCGTATATGGCCACTTGAACATTGTCAGCACTTTGAAGATTATGTGTAGATACACTTATAAAGGACGACGATGGAGAATTTCACGCATTTTATTAAGGTAGACACTTCAAGCATTATAACAGTACTCGAATAATACAAACCCAGCCGTAGAGAGTGATAACTCTGTTGTAGTGAAATGCCAATGATACAGGCAAGGTGATTTAAAAAGTTTTCCAATTCTGTCCAAATCTAGAGTTTTAATTTTATTTTTTTTAACGTCGCCCCGCACTAGGTATTTCTCTTGCATCATGGGTGCGTTGCACAAACATGAAATATCACATTCACAAACACACTCGGGACAAACATCTGCGGATCGCACAATTTTTTGTCCCGAGCAGGACAACCGCAAATCCTAGCGCAGCAGCCCAATCGCTTAACTTGACTCCCCTAGGAAGTCCGAACAGTGTTGATGTTCAGTGTCCACTCATTCTCAATGTTAACTTACACTTGTATATTTGCATAGAGTTACATTCATACAAACATGCTCGTAAGGCTGTAGGCAACAGGAGATGTTATCATTTGTCAAAAGCGTTTCATTCCCAGCTCTTTATAAGTCCAATGTAATCGGTGTCAAGCCTATTGGCCATAGTATAAATATAAATAATACGATTACAACGTACAATCAGTATTGACGCATCGATTCCATCCTCCTATTGTTAACATTAGTAAACGCATAACATCCTCGCAAGGTGTGATGTAGGGCAACCATAGCTTTTGAATATCAGGGACAGGTCAATGTTTACAAATTAAACTGTTCGGGGCCAAAGACAAATGACAAAACGCTAGTCAAATAGAAATCGAATTGTATGAAAATTATAAGGAATTGACATAATGCCATAGTTTACATAGTGGAAACATTATGACTGTCACGCCTATACATTTATCATTCTAAGCAATTTCTATTCGTCTAGCGTTTGAAGCCAAACCAAAGAAGTATTCATTCATTCTTCTGTTTTATGTAGATACTTAAATTGATACCTTGATATGATGACATACTGTGCTAAAACGACCTATTTGCTTTGATTGTCTAGAATCTAATTCAGGACAGTCCATCTTTATACTTGTAACATTGTTGCCCTAATAAGCGTGACTTGCTACCTTCCGCACGATAATTCTCACTTCCTGCGGTCAGTGCAAGGCATTGTAGGGGTGAAATGATTAGAAATTAGTGCCTATTAGTAACCTTTTCTGTTATTAATGCAGTTAGATTTATTTCATTGAGGGTCACTTTAATTGCCGCGTTGCTGGCATCAACCCATTTGTCTAGCAAAACGTGGTTGATTTATTATCTCTGTGATATCAAATGTCAGCAAATGAAACGTGACACAAGCCTATTTCATATTCAGGGTATTGAGTTGCGTATTGTCTTTTAACTCGACAAAATAAAACCGCAAATATCGATAACAAATAACGCTTTACAACCTTTTACGGGTTAGTAAAATATGTCTAAGCTCATCAACAGTGTTTACTGTTAGAACCTTTAAAATAAATTGTAAAATATTTCTTATTTGCTGCAATCTGTGTGCTGCATGGAAAATCAAATTTTATACCGCCCCGGGAAGCCAGACTCAGTTCGTAATACCCCCTTAAAAACTCAAACTTTCAATAAGAATTTCCTTCAAACATTTAAAACCGACTTAGTAATGGCGATCAGTGACCACTACTAATTGCCTAACTAATCAGCTAGCGTATCTCGCCTTGCGACACGGTGCTCTTCAATTAAACCGACTGCGAAGCTCGCTCGACTCACAATTCGATTACGCCGCGTCCCGGCGCGTTTAGAAAGTAATTCGAGTAGACTTTCGCCACTGCGTAACAGTGTTAGGGGTTGATTTCGGAATTTGAATTTTGTGCTGCATTTTAGTGATGCAGTAGCTGCAGTATTTATAATGTGGTATAATGAAGATTAAAAAATGAGAATAGAACTTTTGGGCTGTTTGTAGCCGGCTACCGGGGACTCGTCGCATTAATGAGGTTAAGCTGTGCTTGCAGTTTTTTGTGATTGTACTTTAGGTTTAAGTCACTAGGTATATCTGAGGTTGTTATGGCTGCTTTTGGAGCTAGAATACAGATGTTATATTAATCCTTTTTTAGTAAGCATTTGCTTTGCTTAGTGCGTCATTTAATCATACTTAATCAAAGATAATGATCATAATTGCAGCTCAGCCTGTAAATAAGAATTATGTTTTTGAAACTCGAACAATTAAATTAATACATAACGTGGATGTTTTCACCCATAGCCTATATAATACTGTATTCAGTACATCTAAAAATACATCTACGCTTAAATATAGAACATGAAACCAAAAATGTTAGTTCTATTTCTAAACCAATATAGCATATAACGAATTCATAAAAACGATAACATTCTGCCAAAAACGAGAATTATTCCAATAGATATGAACAATACTTTTTTGTGTGATTCTCACATTCCATTGTTATGGCCGCTGCAGATATTGTCACCACAACACGTATTCCCACACACGTTCGTCGCACCACTATAAATTCACATTTGCCTCCAAGAAACTCAAACACAAACAAACAAGATAACGAAATAAAAACAAAAATAGCACACAAAGAGGAAATAGTAAGGGACGAATTTATCGAGCCATTAAGACCACCGCTAGCGACATTCATGTGTCATAGTAGGAAATAACAATACAGATGCATTCTAGAAATAGTAACAGAACTGTCTGGCTCAGTATTGGATTCGCCACTTAACTGTTCAATTTCTAAATATTGTCTTTTAACTTTGTCATTTGGAAGCTTTTGTAAAAACTTGACGGACTAAAATTATATTATCCATATTCACGATAATATGGTTCGGTCATATTCGTGTACGCATCATTATCAAAATATAATATTTATTTACCTTGACGTCTCAAAAAATTAAATAGTATTGACTTACACGTATTAGGAAATAAGATTTGGATCTCACTTTAAATTTTGTGTTTTACGATTTATTTTATAGACATTAAGTTGTTTTTGGATGACGAACCTATCGTTTGCCAACCACAACGTTTAAACTCCAGACGCTAGTGCCAAGTGTAGCTTCGAGCATTTCTGGGGCCGGCACCGATTTACTCACTCTATTCAGGCAAACAGACTGGAAGATAAATAACAAGCAAGTATCTGTTAATGTCCTGCAGATAAAAGGCGGCTCCACGAACCACATTCTCTTAGAAGTTGTTTCCAAAGACAAGCCTGCTCCTGCAGTATAACCAATTTAATTCACATTTCTCCATATTTGGCCGCATTATAGCCATCCAGTCGACAATACTGCATTGTACCGGTAACTTAATCCGATAGGGAGTAAACAAGCTGTTTTGAACTTTATCTGACCGAAAATAAGCATCAATGTTGTGTTTGAATGATAAAAGCGGCGCCTACGCAAGAGTGTCGTATGAGTATTTTTAGCGTCACCCAAGAAGTTTTATTTGATTGCTACACAACACATAGTTGTAGGGATTTGTGTTTCAAATAAGTCATGTATAAAAATAACAATGCTATAAATTCCAGAACAGAGGAAAAGGTACGGTTTAGAGACAAAATCAATAAATTGTGGAATCTGCGATAGAATGTGTTCAGATAAACATATTATGGTTGAGTAAGAGATGCCGGAATAATATAATCCAATAATAATAGCTTGGTTGCCTAATAATAGCCGGACACCAGCCATAATTATGAAAAAATTTGCCTATCTTCATCGATCATCGTAATTTATTCGTCTATCATTACATCTGAATTATATTTTTAATGTAATGCTTCTATGAGTCTATTCATAAGCTTACTTGATCATGCTATTTATGTTTTGACAGTGGTATCGGCAATGTAGTATAGTATTCAAAATATAGATAAAGTTATAATAAATACTATAAGGAGAGATACTTTTGGAGTCGAAAGTAAAGGTTTTATCTAAATTTAAGAAATACATGCCGTGGGTCAATGATGACTAAAAATCGGCCAGTAGCCGCCAGATAACATCATTACAACCTTTAAATTTCTTATAACCAATTATGATAACCAAACCTTCTGCTAAAGCATTGTGATTATAATAAAACATGTGGCACCTTTGCATTTAAGCATCTGATTAAATTTTATCTCTAGCGAAACGTTCCATTTTGCCTGGTCAAAATTCATACCTAACATATTATTCTATGGGAAATAATCTACACCTGGGCCGGTCACATCCGGCGTCGGGATTTTCCATTTCCACACAGTGTGTGCCACTTCCTGGGAGGGGTGGGGAGGGGTACGTCCTTACAAGTCGTCCTATTCTTGTGATTCTATGCTCACGTTAGCAATCAGTCTCCATTGTCCGGCGAAGTTCGTCGATAATTTTGTCGTATGCATTTGGGATGAGCGTTCGTGTTTTTCGCCGCTAGCGATGTTCGCTGACAATGTAATTACGGTTTTTAGTCACATGCATTACATAGTCTGTGACGTTAAATTTAAGCTGTGCTTAGTGATAATATTTATAAATGATTTCATATTCAAAGTTTACATTATAAAAATACTCAATAAAAGCTTGATTATAAGTTTTAGTTTCAGTGATTTTAAGATGAGATACGTAACATATAAAACTATTTTTTTAGCCTTAAAACGGTCTTATATAAGATACTATGTAAAGAGGCAAGAGATTTGGCCAGCTATAAGACATAATTTTGTACACTGCTGCCTTCTTACCATTCGCTCCTAAAGCAGGTTATTATCCGTTGTGGAAGCGAGACGCCGCACTACACTTCCTATCGTAGGACTGTTTTTTAATACTTACCCATCAATATGAGGCATAGATACGAGTATATCTACTTTTAAGACACATACTTATTAGATAAGTTTCATTTTTTAGTTAGTTTACCTGAGTTTCGTTTTAACTTGAAAAATAAAGTCGAAGAAAAAATTTAATTACGAAATAAATTCTACCAGTCTGCTAGCTTTATAAAAGGAGTTTCTCGGAATCTGAAATCTAAAACTGCAGCACTATTATGAACTCTCAAGTTTTTAACACAAAATTTCCCACTTGAGCTATTCTCGTAACATAATAAAAGAAAGAATTCGCCCACCAAGTGTTTCAAAACATATTTTCGTTAGAAAAAAGGGAGCAAACATAAAAAAGTACAGAGAAAACTAGCAAATAAGCTGGCTGGCTTCCGGAGACGTAAATATAAAAATAAATGAAAAATATATAATATAAACATTTTCGGGGGCGTTAAATTTGCATTTTAATGGAGATCCACGCGTAGGTAACAAGTTTAACTAATAGCCGTGAAATGAGGGGAGGCGGAATGGGCGGCCGGGGCACAGTGGTGCCTTTGTTCAGCGCCGGGCCAAAAATGTCATAAATTCAAAAAGGTTTACTGTCTTTGTCTTATGAGTTTGCTGTTTATACGTGTGAAGAAAGTTCATAACCAAGTTTTTTCTACCTGAACGTTGTGTTCATCTTGAAAAATATTTGTTAAGCCAGTGAATATATGTCAGCACCTACCTAACACCTAGAGGCGACGTTAGACATTGTAATATATTACATATATTATAATAATAATATATGTGTATCTATATGTTATAAGTCTAGAAAAGGCTGTCGATAACTGCCTATCATTAATAAAATTGTCATCCATAATAATGTTATTTTTTCAAGATTTGTGTCGACTACAAAGCGTGCAATAATGTTTATTATAAACTTAATCGAAGTTGGTACTACCACAGTTAAGATACGTAGGTGCTGCCGTACGCTGTAACTTATTCCAAAAAAATAATAATTTCCAAACTGTGTTTCCAAAATTGTCAAACCGATTATAAAATGTAGCCGTCGTTTGCGTGTCAAAAAATAGAGATGCCAATAGGCATAAGACGAGTTTAAGTTAATAGATTAAAATGGCAAGACTATAAATAAACTCCACGTAATTTAAAACCTACCAAAAAAATAAATAGTCTAATCCTGCGACAGACTAACAAAACAGGTCAAGATTTTCTTTTCAACATAATTTTCCTTCATGTCCTACACAAAACATTGTCTGGGCACTCTTGGTATGGAGGACAGTAGTACACTAGTAATCCTGGCTGAACAATCGTCCACCGCTCGCTCCGCGGAATATGGCACTAAATAAGAAGAGAGCGCTCTCTTCGTGCGTCAAAGATTAAGGAGATAGATATGTCAGTGGGAAGGATGTATTTATAATGCCTAAAAACTTTGTTAGAAAACCGGCACATCTGAGAGATTCTTCGATGGTGTGTAAAGCCATGTCAGAGGCCTACAGGCTGTTTAAACTCTGACACCAGGTTGTGCATCTATCATACGATAAGAAGAATAATACCTAATATTGCCTGAATGTTATGAAGTTTGGGTAATTTTGTGTCTCAGTGTCGTATGTACCTTCAGGCTTGTTTTGTCTAATAAGGTGGGTAGAAATGCGCAGTATTTCCGCTTTTTGGGCATACTTCCAAACATTAAGCTGCAAAGGATAACCATTAAATCAAAACCCCTTAACGCTGCTCCACCTACAAGTCTAATTCAAATTCTTACACTAACTATTCACTATTCTGCTGCTGCAGGGATTTATCACGCTTTACTTTATAAGTATACCAATCATTTAACGAATAATAAATAAAGTGCGAATATTCGTGCAATCCTTTATTATTCACGATCACACCGGTAATTAACATGGTATCAGATTAACATAGTGAAACATAACATCCGTTAGCAACATAAAATAAGGTCACGTGAGTTAAAATATAATTTTGATCCTTAATTTACTTTGCGTTAATATTCAAAAGCGGCTAATAATGTTATTGTTAAACAAAGCTGATGACTCCCCGAGTCATATCCAGCCTAGAATTCCTCCCGCGGGTGTTGTTAGAGGCAAATCCAGAAGATGGGCAGCAGCGTCTTCTGTAACTTCACCACCAAGCGCGGTGGATTATGGCACTTATCCCTCAAACTTAAAGGGAGAGGCCATTTTTCAACGTCTGAAGGTTCTATCTTATTGCCTATATAGGTCCAATAACTTAGGTAAAAAAGAAACCTAACTGTATTGTCAAGTATAATACGTACCTATAAAAACTTTAAAAATATAAAATAAAAATAATCTCATTCTTTTCTAATACAATCTTAACGTGAAATCATGCGATGAAACCAAGATCTAATCTAAATTGAGCTAAAGGATTCCAGTCAACAATATTATCAACAGCAGACAACGCAACTATAACTAAATTTAACCCTCACAGAGAACTGTCCGGTCTGTTTCCATAATCTGCGCGTCGTCGCCACATAAAGCTGTCCCGGCGTTATCTTGGCATATTGCATACCGTGCGGACGCATATCATAAGTGCATAACCCGAACGTTTGTATGAAAAACACACTTTCATCGCGAAAAGCGCCCGGAGACGATCTTGTTTTTCAACTAGATGTTTGTGTTTACATTGCGCGAATTTGTCTTGTGTGGAAACTTCAGGGGAGGGTTAAAGGTTTTATTATAGGAATACGGTATTTTGAAAGCATTTGAATTTGTATTGATCATTCGCTACTGCGTATTGATCAATATGTATGTAGATTGCTGTTTTAAACGGCAAACTTATTCTTTAATTCCTTTTGTTTTGAATTGAAAACGTGTTTTCTTTTGTTTTGCAATTACCGCTTTTGAAACTCCTTTTGCATATTGCTATTGAAAAATTGGATAATATCTGTTCATTATGTATCTATTATTCTCAGGTGACCCCATAGATTTAGTATACCAAGTAGTTCCTACGGTGACCCATTAGTTCGCCCACAATCATAAATAGAAAACTAAATTATCTTTATCATTTCAACTGTGATCTATTCTATAAAGAGATAATATCACCGATAACCAACTGCATAGTACTCGTAAAGTAACAGATACAATCTACACTCCCTTATAACGAAATCAATTCGAGCTTTATTTAGCTTTACATAATCATCAGTGCAGCGATAAATTCTCTTAATCTTAAACACGACGCATAAATAAGAGAGTCGTGAGCCACGTGACCTCGCCACAAAAGCTAATTGTGTGTGTGCGTTTAAGAAATTCGCGAATAAATAAGTGTCCCACCCACTCGAAGTCCGTGTGGTCAGAATGAAACACTCCGTGCTGTGTTTAAGGCATTGTGAGCCAGACTTAAAGCGATAAGGTTGCTAGTCTTTTGCTATGTTTTGAATCAAAAATATTGTTAGAAATTTGCTTGCAAATGAACGTAAGGTATATCGTGGGTGCAGCTTTTGTTAAATAAGCGTGTGAAGCCAACAAATTCTGTCTGTTTAAATATCTTTCTTTGTAACTCCAGAATAAGAACATCAAACAACAAAGCTTCTTAAAGTATAGCTGTAGGTGTAACACTGCAGTTTTAAGCACTGACAATTTATTGCGCACGCAATTACAATATGGCGGACAAAAATTGCAGTGCGCACGCGCGACAAAAGCCTGTCAGCCGGCGCTTGCACTCCGGTGACATATTTACGATTTTCTTGTTTTATTTAATTAGATATGCCATGTCTGGTTAAATGTCATTTCGTTTGATATAGGAATGGTTGGATCGTGAATGCTGTTGATTGTTTTAGGGTTAAGTAGCTACTATGTTACTTTGAAATGGTCGCCCATCCTTATTAACTGTAGCATTATCTTCCTTCAGTATGGCTCACTTTCTTCATATTTACTAAATAACATCGATTATTTATTGATAGATATCCTTATAACTATACATTTTACTAACAATTAACAACTTTATTCGTGGATGGATTAAGAAAATAACTCTATTCTAACACGAGAGCTTGACAAAAGGCAATTTAATATTCGTCTCCTACTTATTAGTTAATAGTTAAGTAGGAATACAAATTGTCTTGTCTAAGTAAAGTAGTCAAAGAGCAGAGGTATTTCCCCTTACTTCATTTATAATAATTAAACAAATAAATAAATAATAGACATCATAACAAATGCCTTTCGCAATGCCTGCTAAGCAAAGACCTCTCCTTTAAGCTTCTATCTTTTCTATTCTCGAATAATATAATAATATTTAGTACACGTAATAATATGTAATGTAATCCAAGAGCACTAAGCGTAGTCGAAAATTACATAACGCAACGCAGTTACGTACTTTTACAAGTTTTCGAAAGCAATATGCATGTTGGATCTTCGGAGGCATCTGACCCTAGTATTGCGATGACCTGATTGGCACATTGCCTGAGGCTCAGGCTTTCAGCGCTTAGATATGAAGGTTTGATTTCACGAGCACGTAATTCAAACGACCTATATGATTGTTGATTTGGAAGTTACAGTAATGCAAATAATTTAAGGAATATGTATGATGGAATGTTACTTCTTTACTTCGAAACTGCAGGGTGATAGACCAGCCCGCCGACCAAGGTTACTTTGTCAGGGGGGGTTAAAATGGTCGCGTTGAAGATCATTTGCCTAAAGTCATAAGGTCATGTAGTAACGGTTTTATTTTTAACCTTAAACCATTCACCAAATTGCTCCACTCATAAAATAGCAAAACCTAAATCGACATTTTCAATTCCAAAAACATAAGCTTTAAATCTAAAGATGTTTGTCCCGCAGTCAACATTGTGATAAAACGACTAGAAACAATAGACAAACTATTTTATGGTAGGTATTTTATTACCTGTAATCTTCATAAAGCGAGTATTGGCCGGTTATCTATCTTGCAAGTCACGAAACAAGACAGATCGCTGGTAAGCGATGATCTTGCGAGTATTTGTACGACACAAAGTTGCCAGCTTGATATTATTATCCGTTGAATTTATGTCTTATGTTTCCCAGAAACATTGAAATGTGTTTTACAATTTCTTTATGCTCGGTTTACGTATGTCGGTACCTAGATTTTACATTCGTAATTTTATTTCATTAGAGTAATTTTATGAATTAACTACAAAAGACTTCGCAGTTACGTTATACATATACATATTATGTATAATTATTAATATACATTGGAGTCGTTTAAGTAGTTTTACAATTGCTTCACTGCAATGACATTCGTAAAGAGAGGCAAACACTTTCTATAATATCAGTATGTTATCAAAAGCAAACACGTTAACTCTCTCTACCTCTTAGAGAGCCTACCCCTAAGAGAAACAAGTGTAGCTTTAAAAATTGCTGGACAAAAAGTTCTTCTATTGTAATGATCACAGCAGAACACAGGAAAAGCAAAAGAAGATTGTAATTTTAGAATTAAGTATATTCCAATTTACCCAGCCATGTCGTCATAGTAAAAACCTTTCTTCGTTAAATTCTGACATAGCAACAACGGCTCAACCTATCAAAAACGAGGATTAAGAAGTTCGTATAAAAAAACAGACAGTGATTATTGATCTGTTATAACAATAAAAAGTTAAAGCAGTTTATTTATAATGTAATACAAAGCATTCTATATCCCCCTCAAAGTTTACGAGCACTTGACGTAAAACAGATGCTCTGAACAAATATATATAGGATAAAGTGGCAAAACAGACGTTTAGTCGGGGCGGATACACATCAAACCAACATTAATTTTGGAGATTTTTTCATTGTGTTGCATGAATAGTGGTTGTATATTTTCTTTTGTACGACAAGCAAATATAGACTGTCTTCTCACTTTATGATATTACTTTTGAGGAAAAGGATAAGGAAGAATCTGTTTGTAAGATTCGTCCTCGCAAGAAATACCTAGAACCATTTTTTTTTTTGTAACAAACGTGGGCGATAACCACAATCAAGCAACTGAGTTTATTTCTGTAAGACTTAAGGAAAAGTTACAATTTAAGAAATGTACATAAATCACCTCTGCTTGTTTTTCTCTGTCTTGTACCTATAAATGGATTCATCTCTGACATTCAACTCACTTCAACATTCATATTATGTTCGTAAGTACACTCGTGCCAACCACAATCCAAAATTCACTTCATCTGTATTACATACATCCAGAAAAACTGGCAGCTTACTCAAAATAAAAATAAAGAACTCCATACATTTTAATATCTCATATTCACAGTCCGACCACATCACCGCATACTCATAATATCCACATAAATCATACCCAACCTAATATTTTGGTAGTAGCGGTACAAAGCAGCCACAAGTTGGTCAATCCGATGTAGAACTAGGTTCGTTTATTTACTTAAGAACCGTTTGGTAACCACATGTTGTGTTGTTTAAGAGCCAGATAACTTTGTTTAGGATTCGCGATGTCGTGAGGTGAAATGGGATTGCTAAAAATGTATGATGAGGGCTGATACTTAAGGGACTTATTCTGCTGAGTTCAGCTTTTGGCCATAGAAAATTTGGTGATTGCTACATATGATTCAGGTTCTAAATGCTGGTCACTCCTGGCTGGAGGCCTTTTATTAGGTCTCGCCAAACGACCGGTTAAGCAGTCAGAGCTCCTACAGAGCTAACTGCGAGAGACAAGTTCGAAAAAAAAAATGCTGGTCACTACAAAACTGGTGTATTCATGAACGTTGAATAAAGCTGAATAATAGTTGTTTATCTCTTAATTTGAGGCTAATGTCCCGCAGTAGACGATGACTTTTTTGGGTTTAAAAAAAAATACAGTATATAAAGCATCACTATCCAAATATCTAAGTCCATCCACTTGATGCGCAATATAAAGAACAAGAAGAAACACTTGCATTTATAATTTTAATAAATAAATATGATTTGATTTGATTAGATTATTTTTAGATAAAAACGCACATTGTAATGTGTTATTTCTTATTAGACTCCTACACTATTCTCGTTTCCCCATTGACTCACATCACGTCAAGGTCGTAGCTTCGATTGATTTCAAACAGATTGGAAGCTTCTGATTAACACGTTACTAGTAATTTTCAAAATGAACCTTACGAGTTCAAGTATAGAGTACATTATTGGATTGATAAAAGCGTTCAGTAACATCTGTGAATTTAAGAACTGATCTAGACAGATGTTCTTTTCTATAGTTTTTTAATAAACCCATACTTGTTTTTGTGAGCGAGTGACATTGTGCGAACTGTATTAGATATTTCGCACGCTCATAAAGTTTTATATCTCGCGGCGTCTAAATTCTGAGTGTCAGACTTTATGGGTTCACTGACACACCACCCAAGGCATCCATTTAGACTTGACTTCAATAATTATATGGGTTTACGATCGAACAATTTCGAACATGGTCTCTTGACAAAACCATTTGGTATCATTTTAATATGGACACTTAGGTTCCATACGATACGAAGTAAGAGCGCAGGTTGACATAGGTTCAGGTTCTTAAACGTGTTCTGAAAGTGATGAAGAAGATTATGTTCAATTTCACACGACCTCATGAAGCCTATGGTTCTCAGGTTTCATTCACAAACCTGTGACAGGCCAGTGACTAGTTTCTGTAAGCAGCGTAACGTACCTTAAACAAGAGAAAAGGCCAGATTTAAGGGAGAGATTTAAATGAGAATATCCCTACAAAACATGTTGAGCCATCGATGCATAAAAAAGAGAACAGCCTTTGTTTAGGCATCAAGAACTCTAACCTAAATAGACCCAAACTAAACCTTAGCGTATTCTATCCTTCGTAACAGTATAATTTTCGTTCTCGAAGCTTCGAACCCAAAAAATATTAAAAAACTTGGTCCCTATTCCGTTCCGCTCGTTACGATTCCGTGCCCGTAAGATGCATGTAACTGATACTTGTCAAATCGCGGACGCTAGAGCGGGACACAGATATCTTGTTCTATAACTGTCTTCCCGAATAAATTGTAATACGAGACCCGAAGCTTCATTTATAGTTTGGGATGTAAAAAGTTGGTTGGTGTACATCACCGGCTAAGTGAATATGGGGTAGAAAGAGATTGTAAGTAAACTTTTCAACTAAAGTAAATACAATATTTTGCAATAATTTATGTGATCTGAATAACACTAAATTCTATTATTAATTTAACTTATTAATCTAATTATAAAAATAAAAACAAAAGAGACAAACACGGTTTTATATTTAGCTTAAATTCCCAATTTCTTAACGCAGTTGTTTTATTTTCTTTAAGTCACTGATCATTGTAATTTATCTACATCCCTACTAATATTAAACGCGAAAGTTTGTATGGACGGATGTTTGTTACTCTTTCACGTAAAAACTACTGAATGGATTAAAATGAAATTTTATATGGAGGTATCTGACACCCTGGATTAACACATAGTATACTTTTTATCCCGAAAAAATGTAGCGGGTAACACCGCGGGGCGCAGCTAGTAAATCATATTTGTAGTAACATGTTTAAATATTTATTAGTTACAACTTATGATAAAAAAATACTCGAATATTATAAATTATTCAGATATAATTTAATAAAAATGTTACAGGCCTCATCAAAAATATCTCCACGAGCAATGTATTGTCAACATTCGACAAACCATCACATATTGAGTACAAAGGGATCGGTTTCAATATAATTGTATTTTCGTACAAAAAATGGGCTGACATGCATCAGCGATTTAGTATACCGATGTTATGCCGTCCGTCCGTTGTACTATAAAATTGATTTTGACATTGTTTGTGGTTGCACATGTTTGTTTATTCGACTGTACACTGACGAGTACGGTGGGTATATTATTTAATGAAAATTACCGATAAAATACCGGTAGTTTTCGTTGCAACCCAATTAGTTTGGCGGTCGCTAAGCGTGCATTCAATTCTGATGTGCCCGAAAATGGCAGCACGTTTCTTATTGCGTGGGACAAACCCTTTATCAATTTATTATTTCATCTTGCTACACGTAAGTAACATAATTCATCATCAACATAATGGTCTTTAGACGACGTTCAAAATAAAATCATAGCAAAGTTTGAACGGTGTACCCTACACTAAATTCTACTATATAGCTGCGAATATCAATATCAGGATCCAAATTTTAATTTTATTAACAGTATTAAAAGTTTATAACAATTTAAGTAACCACTTAACTGTACAAGAGAACATATCGTTACTTTAATTAGGATTAGAATGTGTTATTTTCAATAGATATCTATTTACAGACAATCAAACAAACCAACAGACGTTAAAATCTCCAAAAATCCAACATTTGAACCGTTTATTGGTCAGCAAAAACATGAGGCCAGTTCCCAGGGGTCATAAATAAACGATCGAGTTGATGTAAAGGCTTGTCCAGGCGAATATAGTCAACTTTAGATTTTATACATTTTAGTAAGTTCGAAAAACGTTAAAAAGCCCATTTGACAGTATAGTGAAAATAGTATTCGGTATATTTAAGTGCCTCGATTCAGTGCAAAACTATTTGAGTGAACACAAAGTAATCGTGTGTACACTTGTAAATAAACAAATAAATACATATAATCCACGAGAGCCCTTGACACGTTTTACGATAATACTACTTTCCTGCTAAAAGGTGATAACCAAATGTGTAACGTAGCAATAAGTACGGTAAGTGGTAAGGTATCGTTCAATTATTTTTTCGATTTAATCTCAGTCGCATCTCATGCTCAGCAGATACCCAGTGACGTGTGAACTTGTCACTTAACACAGTTGACGCGTGAAGACAGTCTCAATTTGAGGACAAACATTATGTTTTATTTATTTGATATAACCAATACACTTGATTACCCCGAAGGGAAGGGGACGGTGTAATGTACCTTTTACCTCACGTAAAATCTTTTAAATACTTTAATATTTAGATGCCGGTGTGCCATAGACTTAGGCAACGTATATTTTTTTTTCTGAATACTAGTTACAGCTTTTAAAATTATGTCCAGGATCTCACACTTGGCTACCAATAGGGTTTCTGTTCAGTAATAATTATACCCTCAAAAAGGTGTTCAAAATAACTTACTTGTAAATTTTTTCTGTTATAAACTACTTTCTCTTTTCTTTTATACTTGTTTTTCTATCATCATAATTATTCCCATTTATTTGTACAACATACTTGATTCGTGTAAACCAGGCTTTAGCGCGTCTCATTTCGCCACATTTCAAAATTAGCGGACGATACCGCGCCAGTAAAACATGGCCGACCATTGCTCCTACCATAAAACAGTTCTGGATTTATGTATGGTGTAAAATTTTATATTATTCCGCTCCATCTATGAATTGGTGGATACTTTGTTGTGATTGCCTGATACAGAAACGTTTTTATGTACGGTACCTATACAGAAATATGAAAATTCGCTTTGTGCAGATAGTATAGCATTTACTTTTTCTTGAAAAGAAAAATCTGGCAGACAATATCATTTTATGACTTATAAAAACTTAGGTATACCTACGTCACAGTAAGATAAAGTTCTGGTCGATACCAAAACATAATAGATGGAACTAAAATACGTCTGTGTAAATCTAATCATTGGCAAGTAGTAGTTTATCTCCAAACCACCTTAAAACACCAGAAATATTATATAATATGACGCATACGGTAATTAGTCACACATAATGTCTGAATCTAATGATACGATATAATTTTTATAATGCTGAATAATACGCTTCGAAAATACGTACTTTTTATAGGTATCACTGTCAAGTCAAATCAGTCCAACTTGAGACAAAATACATAGACTAGACCAAATTAAATTTAGAATAATCTTGAATTACAAGAACCGAACTCTCATTAAGCAAATTCACTAGCCACAACAGTGAAAAAAGGTTTTATATTATAGCCGTGCCCCAAATACGTAAATTAAACGAACTACATACAGAAGTTAACCATTTAGTAGCAGGTGGGTGCAAGTTTGTGACTGCACTATTGTAAATCCGAATCCGCATTGCAGCCTCCGTGAATACTTCTAGAGTAGGACCGTCTGCTTACCGCACCCGAATAATTTCCAAACTTGCTTTCACTGGCGCCGAATGTTGAACGTTTGTTGTAGATTTGTGGTTCTGCTGCATAAATATTAGGCATGTATATGAATGAAATGGCTGTTATTAACGGGTGTAAGTATAATTTACACCTATTTACGTCTAATTTACGAAAAAGTCAGTAAACATTATAAAAAATATTGTTATAAGCATGTACCGTTGTCTATTTTTTCGTCTTAGAGCAAGTGACTTAAAGTCAATGGTGCTGTAAAAAGTAAATTCTGCTCTGAGTGCAATTCTATGAAATTGATGCCTTCACGTAACAGATTTTAAATACTCTACGAAGTCAACTTATAAAAGTAAACGGCAGCAGTAATATCACTAATAATAAAGTAGTCGTTTGGATGTTTAGATGTTTCTAACTCTTTTAAGCCGTAACGCTTGAACGACTAACGATAAAATTTCGTACTTTAATATATCAGTGGATTACTCTATTTCAGTTTATAACATACTTTAACTTCAGAAACTAAGCACAGTTTAAGCAAGAAATGGGCACATTTAGTGGCACATGTAGGTAGGAATATAACTTTAAAATCATCGTTTTCTTTAGGCACGAGAGAAAATAATGGCGAATTACCTGATTGTCTATCGGCCTGTAATAACAAAAAAAACTCGCTCGTAGAAACGTGTAAGCTACAGCCTAAAACAGAATGTCGTTACGAATTTTCACAAGCGAACAAAAATACAGGGAGCAGAGCAATGAAATAAAATTTCAAGCGCCGCCGTAGGAGGTAAGTTATAGCGTCAAATAGAAGCATTATGTGTTCACGACACGAGCTCGGATGTCGTTAACTGTAATGTAGTTTAAAGTACAATATTACTGTTTTGTAAGTCGGCTAAACTTCGCACTTGTTCTTAAGTAAACTTGAGGTTATAAATATCTGCAAGTTTTGTCTAAAAAGCAAGTATTTTTATAGTACAAAGATTTTGTGCCCGCTTTACGTTTTGTAAAGTTGGGTTGTAGATTTCGGGACTTATATTAGTTTTGTGTACACGAAACTTCCAAATAAATGTGTCATTAATTTATTAAATAAATAGCCGTTTAAACATTCCCAAGCCAAACATTATTGCTTTGAAAAAATAAAGCAATTTAAATAACAGACCAATACCTTAATTTTAAATGGCTGACAAATATTTATACTTAGTCTTGGAGAGACTATTACCACACCCGCTATAAAGAAGAAAATTCCTTATAAACATTGTTTCGTTTAAAAAATAAATACGGAACTTATTTCCAGGAGATTCCTTAGAAACCATTGACGACATTAAAAAAACAATTTCTCCTCATTTATTTGACATTAAATTTAAAAATAAAATAGGCATTATAATTCTTGTTCCTTAAACCGTAAGTGATGCCAAAAAAAGGAAGACATCAATTTTAAAATGGTTTCTCTCTTTCTCTTTGGAATGAAAGAAAGGGATAGAAGTTTGGAAAACTAATTCGATGTCATAGCTAATTAGTGTCAGTTAGTTTTAAGGCGAAGTGTATTTGGTTTTATTTATAAATCGAATGTTAGTATATTGTATTGAGTATATTTTATATATTACTAGGTAACTGGTCTAAGACAATTTTTGCAGGGCTACAAGCTTTTTTTATTGAACATTCCATGTCGACTAATTCTATTTATTTTTTCTAAAAGTGATTGGAGAATACATAAAAAAACTATTTTTTTTACATAACATCACGCCTGTATTCCTCGAAGGGGTAGGCAGCGGTGCACACATAGTACACCCACATTTCGCCAGTTATGTTTTAGGTCCTAATGTAATAGGGGGCGAGCCTATTACCATCAACCGGGCACAAATCCAGACTCCATGCTGCTACTGAGAATGACCTAATGGAAAAACCCAGTAACACTTTGCCCGACCCAGGATTCGAACCCAGGACCTCGTGCTCAGCAGTCGCGCTTAGCAACAACTAGACCAACGAGGCAGTCAAATTTTTGTATGCTATTTTTTTATATATTTTAAAGGTATATAACGGTATAATTTTTTTTTATAAATGCTGTACATTTAAAATTAATATCTCTAAAGCGTATTCTGCTATATTATACAATTGTTGTAATATTAATATAAAATAGGTATATTAGGATACAAATAAAAGTGTTGTAAGAGCTTACTCTTAAATAAGGGCCACTTCACACGGCAAGGAGACAGGGGGACACGCATCGTTAGTCATGATCTTAACTTTTTTTGCTTCAAAATGGCTTTTAATTGAGCCCACATGTTTTCAATATCTGATCAATCTGAGATTTTCAGATTGGTTGTACACGCCCGCAGTTTTTTGTCGAAGCTCACTGAATAAAGCATTTTGGGTCTTTTTACTTAATTACGAAAATAAATATACAAAAGACAAACAATGGACGTGCACACGTTTTTAAATCACGCTTAAGGTTAATCTACACTTAACTTTTAACAGTCTTTTGAATACAAACAATAGATATAATTCATGAAACATAGAATATATTCTATTTAAAAAATGGTTGATGAATGGATGTCATAGATAATATTGAAATTCACTAGGGTTTGTGAAATAAAAACGAAAAATTTTAGTATTTAAAAACAGCTGCCTATCCATGTTCGACAAGGCCATAGACAAAATAAAATTAATTTAATGTTTAGCCAATAAAACTATAAAGTCAATAAAATAACCAAAATACCAACACTAACAAACCAATCTCCCAAACAATTAACACGCTTTATATCAAGCCCTTAGAATGTGACGAAACATCCATATTCCACGGTTTTTATCATTTTTATCACAATTACCTTAATTTGACAGAATTGTCGTGTAATAAAATACGTCCGAAACGACACGCGCCCAATAATTACCAACAAACCAGTAAAAAAATGGTTCAAAGAAAGATTTTATCACTAACCCACCGTGATAAGTCACCACACACTAAATAAAAAACAAGCTAATTTCAATCTTATTGCAAAGCCACAAGGTTCAATTGCTTAGAACTCGGTGGCAAAGTAAAAACGTGGATAGCCCACACAGCAATTTACGGGAATCACCGAGTCACAGATAATTAAATAACAAAAAGAATCAGAAAGTAAAAAAACGTTGATTTATTTAGGGTTCAAATCGGATTCCGGTAAACTTTTACTTTGAAATTAAAGGTATTTTTTAGAATATCAAAAGTTTTAAAATTTAAAATATATTTTGCACAATGACCACTGAAAGTATTCGTAGTAATGAGAGATAAAAATGTCGTTCGCAGTTTCTCTCCCACAATCTTGGCACAGCACTGTCGAGTGCTATCAATGGAGCAGAATGTACCGCCTTTACATAGATACGATATAATAATAGTATTTTTTGTGTATGCAGTGCTATTAACTACTGAACTAGTCGAATCTTCTTTTTGATAGAACCAATCTGACCACTAATAATGAACATCTTCACCGTAATTTCTTTTATTGCCTAGAAATTTTTGCAACTTTTGGTATACGCTCTATCAAAATGCTCCAACTCTGAAATATATCAGCGGGAGAAAATGGTACAGAATGTACAATTACAAAACCCGAGATTTCTAACACAGAAGAACTGCGCTAATCAGCTGATTCCTCCCTCTGTCTAATTACAACTACTGAGAAAGATCGGCGGCAAAAGGCCTTGGAAGAGAAAATGAAAGCTCATAATGTATTCGAAATATTGAGAGTTTTACACAACTTTTTAAATTAAGTATAGCATACATTGAGTTAACATTGTAAATAAACTTATAGGCATTAACAGAAATGTCAAAGGAAATTGAATTTACTTTTCTGCTACATATGGGCATGAAATCTATATGATTCCAATGCAATGAGCTAAAAGCCGGAAAGCTATTGTTCCAATTCGGTACGAATCCAAGCAAACATTGCATGTGTCGTTATTTGATATTCAATTATCGGAATGACCCAACATACGAGCTAATGGGATTTTAAATTAGTATTAATGTTTTAATATTTATTCCTGCCTTCATAGTATTCGCCGTGGGGTTTGCTGAAGTGGCAATAACCCTGACATTATCATCAGAATCGAAGCAAAAAGTATTCATGTATATTAATTTTACACGTATTGTGCCGTTCCACGTTCGAAATTTTAGATGTAGGAGCAAAAACGTGATCATTATAATTTTGAACAAAAGTGTGATGTAGTGTGTTAATAATAGTAAAAAAAACATTACATTAATAATTTACACGAGCATGAAAGAGTCTACTTAGTGTCACCAAACAATTTTCCAACAGAATAACCATTCGAGAAATATAAAAACAAGTATCCATTTGGTACATTTAATCCGGTTCTAATCTCGCGCCGTATAAAACGACCTAAAATAACAATTGAGAGAGTATTTCCATTCCCAAAAAAGAACTAGTGGAATTTTAAGCTTGGAATGAAGGAGACGTTGTAACTGGGTCCTAAACGGTACGCCATTAGGTCTATACGACCGACATTAGTCTTCAAACGTTCGGGAAATAGGGCGGGACGTGACTCGGAGTAGGCCCCGAGCTTCAAGTCGGTGTGAGCGAAGGAATTTGTGACGTCATATATCCGTGACGGTAGATAAGTCTTGGTCTGTGGTACGACTTTTAAGCTTATTGTTTTGTCGAAATGTAAGTTAAGACTGTACAAAATTTAATTTTATTAATTTTAACGTAGCTGAGGAGTCCATAGAAGTTATGACTGCGAAACCAAATAGTGAAACCAAAAAGTCATTTAATAAATGTTTTAATAAAAAATAGCATAGAGAAAGGTCGAAAGGTTAGCAACGATTAGCAATTAACAGCAAAAAGGAGCCTAAAGTTAATCTAAGAAAGTACATGATCAAATAAAAGAGAAAATAAATCCACAGTGAAATTAAATTAACTTAGTTACAAGACTCGGTCACACGACCGTGAAATTCACTACAATTAATTGATGACACAAAAAAGATAAACCCTTGGCTGTAAAATTCTAACTCACAGATACAAATGTACACCACACCACGCAATAAAAGTCAGAAATTAATTTGTCTCGTGCTAACAGATACGTTTTAACGAATAAAGCTTAATTTGATTAATCTTTGGTAAGCACTATATATGTATTTTTGGACAACTGTACCAGCGTGTACAAAAGTATTAAACGTTAGGAGATTAAACTTGCTAGTATTAATTTTTTTTTCTTAGACATAAATGAAGTTTGATAAAAAAACTTGTTGCTTCATTTTTAATTTAACTACACTTATCAGGAATGTTAAAGACAATTAAAAGTACGATTTGTTTTGTTAACACTAGTCTTTATTGTCAAAAAATCGTTTCTTTTATCTTCTCTTGTGTTAACATGAGACACAATAAGCTCATGTGTTTAAAAAACTGTTAACCAGCCAGTTTGTTAGTATGACTTTTAAAGAAAAATATTTAAAAAGAATACAAAAATTATATAAAATTAAAACTGGGTTCAGTGACTAAAAGCTATGCAGTAGTTTGAGAACAATAATTTATACTCGGAGAAAACATTCTTGCTAAGGATTTTTAACAACGATATTATTTATGGATAGTAAATTCCTAATACTAGTAGGTACGATTTTGACTGTGCTTGTACATTTACATGTTAACAACGTATTTAACAGTGTAGTGGCTTAATACCGATGGAGCCCAACCGAAACTAATAAGGCCAAGTCCTTTATTGTTTGCCATAAAACTAATTGATGTACAACAATCTCAAAATTGGTATGCCAGTTTTATGGGCTCTCACCCGCTTGTGGTTGTCAGTTTCAATTTATTCGTTGAGGTTATCTACATATTGGGTATCAAGTAACATGTGCTAGATTAGACAAATATATTAAAGTAGCTATGAAGCTTTGGTCAAGCATTCATAAAATTGCATAAAGGGTATCTGATCCCTGCCAAGTGGAATCCAGCCTAAAATTTACCACACCTTTTCCTCCCGTGGGTGTCGTAAGAGGCGACTAAGGGAAAATCCAAAAGACGGGCAACAGCGTCTTCTGCAACTTCACCACCAATACTGCGATCCCCAAGCCGAATCTGATCCATATAGATCGGAGTAAGACCAATAGAGTAGAACTAGGTCTGAGTAGGACGGTAACAGAAAAATAAACTCAAAGTAATAATTTCTCGTTACCTAAATTAAGTAAAGGAGCACTAAGGCCAGAGTAAAAACCCAGGTAGGTCACTATAAATCTCTTACCTATCTAGTAAATCAACTAAAATCATGGACAAGAAAAAAAGGTGCTTGACTCTGTTTTAGCGACAGACGAACGGATTAACTGATTACAAGGAGCTAATACGTTTGTCTTTAACATTTTTGAATACCTACTACTACACTACCTTTAAACTTACATGATACAAACTTAACACTATCAATGAAGTAATTAAAAAATTAAAAGCCTAATAACAACCTCTCATTTGCTGACACAAATTGATTATAGCTAACAGCGTACCCTCATTAGACGCGGTCCGTAGCTTTTTATGACAGATTCATTAAAGCTCTACCTATTTGCCAGTTTTTTATATAAAGCGTAAAAAATCCCGAGCCTTCCTCTGTAGAATGAGAAATATATTTCGTTTCTGCATAATTAGTTTAAACTTGGTCCGCGGGTCACTCAACTGAATTATGTTCGTCCGTTTGTTTGTGCTACAAGGACGAAGTTTGATTGTTTGCGAAGGTTTTTTTGTTTTGTTGTGTCTTTATTTGGAGCAGCGTTGAAGATTGCGGCTTTGCTGAACAGAAAGTTTGTGAATGAAGTTGGTACGCTGTTGTTATAGCACAGTCCGTAGATTAGGTGATTGTTACAAATGGATTGGTTGCTATTGGTACTGCGATGGTAAATAAAAGTAGTGTTAGTGATTCTAATACTTTGTTATTTTTGAGGGACAGTTGATGTTTTGTAGTAGGTATGTTAACAAAATGAAAAGCATTTTCTCCCTTTTTATTTCATCACTAACATCAATGTTAGATGTGGTAGTATTTTTAATTACAAATTTCATTTTCCAATAACGTAGCTTGAGGAAGGACGATTCATAAGCAATTTTTACCGATTACTGTGTTATGTATTGAATAAGAAATGAGCCTATTACATCTAAGATTTCTCTAATATTTGCCAGAACCAATCCAAGATCCCCAGTAATCCCGTTTGCGACCACTTTGCCAACAAGGCGGTCCGTTTGTTCATATTAATCTTCTAACAGCAATACCGATAGAATTGTATCAAAATCTACAAGCGTTAGACAGCGTACCACTAGGTACTAACCTAACTCGACTAGTGGACTTTGGTAGCATATTGGTGGGATCATTGTTAGCGCGAACAAAGAGTGCTGGAACGTCGGGCATCTGCCTTTAGTATCGCTGGCTTATTGTGTAATAGACAACTGTTGTGGGCCATAGAGTTAGCAAGTTCATAGATTATTTATAAACCGTTGCACTGATGCTAAAGACGTAAGCCTTGCTGCTTAAGTTGAAAGAGTTTAGTTGCAGCAATGGAATACTTTTTAATAGCAGTCTTATCGTTTTGAATATTATTTTATTTTTGTATACGCAAATTCCCTGTTGAGTGGTATTTACCAACCCAATACTCTTTTGAGGCATGTTTTAATGTTTGTTGATAGTTATTTACATTCACACACATTAACTAAAAACTTAGTCCTAATAGACTAAATAAGTAAGCAAGCCTGACAAGTAAAGACCTAGTAGGAATCAACTTCTGAAATTATCTTTTGAAAAAAATATGTGTTTATACCAGTTTACTGATAATATCTGATCATGACGCCTTAATGCTGCAGTTTTTGTGGCCGAACGCGGGATTACATTGAATATCAAACAGCCATCTTCTTATTCATATCTGAATCGCCAATACAGAGAATGGTTTTATTTTTCATAGATAATAATTCTGTACAAAAATACCATTAGGTTATTGTCTATCTTTAACTTTGATGTCTAGGTTTAGTCCGCTTTTATTAAGCTCTGTTTGTATTTTTATGTGCGAATAGCTTGTTCCCGCGGTTTCAATTTCGTGAGCAATAACCACGAATTAAAGGACTTTATGGAAAGGAGAGGCCTATGTCCAGCAGTGGACGGAGAAAGGCTGATGATGACGATGGACTTACATCACGAATAACCTCTAGGCAGAAACATCTATCTTTGCATTTCGCTGCCTGCTATTTAATTTTAACAATCGCTTGTTCTAGGCTAGTTCTGACCACTTCCCTTACAAAGAACGTCATCCCTGTCAATAAATGCCAGAAGAGACCTGTATTATAAGCTATGGATAAACAGACTTACCTTACATACCTTCTGTATTTGTATATTATTAGACCAATCAACATAATATTATTGTCGTCCCGTCATATATGTCACACTTGATTTCTGGACATTTGGACAGCCATATTGTGGGTATAGACAAGTCATGTCATCGCATGATTAATGATGCGTGACCGATTGATTGACTTATTTACCTATACCTACATATACGTAAAGGTAAGTATACCTACTTAAATTGTAGTTATTGTATTATGTGTCACGAATGTAGGTAATGTTCTCAATTGGGTGTTGAGAAATTCATGAGGATAAATATTTTGATTGGCCATCAAGTCTTATTCAATATACATTATTCTGTGCTATGTTTAAATAACAGATGATATCCTCAGTGTTTTCCCTCTTTAAAACCGCGTTACGAGCAGCCAGAAGCCCGTAAGTGTGACAGCAGTTTATGAGTAAGTTTCCAAATAGAGCTATCAGTGTTACTCAAATGGAACAAAGCGTGTGTGGAAACTATTGTAGCTACTAGATTACAGCTCGTAAATGGACTAGTTGCGATTGGGAAGTACCAGGCTCTCACAGAATACCAGCGTGAAGTAGCCACATTGTATTACTGCGTTTTGCACGGCAAGTGGAGAGCCGAAAGCCGAATTCTACTCCCCAAATATGGAAGCGGTATATACGCTAAATTCTGAAGATAAAAGTTCGGCTTCTGTCACCAAAGATTTGTGCTGATTACGTTATAAACAGGCCCGCATGAACCTGTAATGTCTTTAACAATAAACAAAAACAAAACAATCATTCTTCAAGACCAACGACTACTCGACCAAATTTCTTCCAATTAACATTACTATAAGTTATACCAAATTGCTTTAATGCTCGCTACGAACATTTACTTTCATTACTCCCGGCTTTCATTATAATGTTGGTGAATTACGCCGGGGATTGCTATAACAAGACCCCCTATACTCCTACTACATGTTAGTTTAAGTTCCTCACGAGAAAAGCGAATTTTAGCCTGCTTTTGAAACGGATATTAATGAATTTCGGGGAAACGTAGTAATAGGTTTGTGAAAACATAAGTTTTGAGGTTGTAGGTCTTAGGTAAGCCAGATTAACTAAAGGATGAATAGGGTTGATTATAACTTTTTAGTTAGATCCCTTAACTTGTCAGAACTATGAAGGGATGATCTATAGTAATATTGCGTGATTGTAGTTTTTGAAAACTGTTTAGGTTGTACGTCAAAAGATAATTTTGTGATAGTCACACAGAATAATTGAAAATTAACTATCAAAAAGTTTATGTATTATTAATACCTTTCTACCTCGAATACGGAAGAGCCTAAAGATTGTAATATTAAAGGTTCAAATTAAATGATAAACAAACATACCCACGTTAAGCCTTAAAAATACGTAATCAGCATTTTTATATCAGAAAAAGCGAATTTTCGTTTCGCCCCAAGAATTTAAAAGTGACTTATAATCGTAAAACCTCCTTACAGGGCCACCATAAACAATGATAAGATTATTACACCACAACGGTTACAACCAAAATCTGTGACCCAGAAACCACGGCGGAACCAAAATACTCGTCGAGGGGGAAAAAATTAAGGGTCCCCAATTAACAATAATGAATTGGAGCTTTAAAGTATTAGGCTTTCGACCTATTTGTCGTCTCGTCGGCGCCTCGTCGCAGGTTCGAATCCGCTGACATTTTGAGAGATGGCCCTACTAATATTTACAGGGCTTAATTTGTTTGAAAGCCTCTCCCCTTTGTGAATTTATTGCTGGATCTTGCTTCTTTACGGTTTTTGTTTTGTCATATTTTATATTAATACCTTAATGTTCAATTGCGGTAGTTTACCTGTAACAAATGGAAAATATTTAGTAAAACAATTCTCAGAAATACAGATTTCTGAAGTAATTACTCAAGAGATATTAGTTTGGCTAGGGACCATCATATTTTAGCCTTCTATCTAAAATAACTTTAATAGTGATAGTAATAACTTCTAACATAAAAAATATATAATATGTCTTTGGGTTCTTTAATGAAGTTACCTTTAGCTTGCTTCGATCCGATATTAATGTTAATCAAACGTTCATACCACATAAAACAGTAAACAGTTATGTATGTAGATGAAACAAACAACTTGGTTAACAAATAAATTCACTGACCTATCACAATCGCCTGTCATGAATATTATTCCTTCACCTAGGGTCCGAGTCGCCAATACCATAAATATGTAACGCGCACGTAAACGTTACTGATACAGAGAAAACGGCAAGCTGCTGTGACGCTAACCCGGTTGCTGACAGGTCAAGGTATGAACGGGTTCGATGGACTCACACTGATAGCGCCAATGCACTTTGTGTAGAGATAGCAAATAAAAGATTGTTCCTTTGTAACATGTGCAAGAATTTAATAATAACTAACTAAAATACATAACGCTCGCACTACGCGTTAGGGTAGGCAGGAGAGGGCGCGTGTTGAACAAATTTCTGTATAAGTAAAACGGGGCAATATAATTTAATTCAATATTAATAGGTAAGTCTTTTAAATAGTTCTTATGTATATTGTTATATACCTAATTTAGGTTTAATACTTTGATGTCCAATCAATGATTTTCCATATTTTTAATAAAAACAACTTAATAATACTTGATTAAAGAATCATATAACATGTTACAATATTCAAACATGAATGAAAAATTATGTTTAATAGCTACTAACACAAACCATTTAAACCTAAAAGACGAGATAAATTCCACCCTTGAATTTCTTTACACTCTACAAAGGAAATCTAATAATTTTCCTTCGCACTAAAATATTTTTGCCGACGCTGCAATAAATCGGCGCACACAAGTGCGATGTCTGTTGTTATTGGTACCGTGTAGTGTAGGGCTCACACACGATTGAATACTGGATTTCGGGCTGTTTTATGAGGTAAATCACTACATTAATAATAATATGGTAGGCATTACATCAAGGTTATTAGGCTCTTAAAGATACAATGTATAGCAATGGTTTCTTTTTGGAGTAACACGGCCACGCTAAGATCTAGTCATTTTAATATTTACAAAATTATAGAAAATAGCTGGCATGTTTGTCTACACACCACAAATTCATTGTTGAGCGTAGAGAAAATTAATAAGCAAATAGTTTTTATGTAAGGAATAGATTTCATGGATTCAAAATTCAAATTTAAATACAAGGAACACAAATAATAGTTGTTGGTGGACTAACGCCAAACAAGGCGAGAATAATAAGCAAACCGTCTGACAAACAGATGCATCACAGAAGAAAACAAACAAAATTATCCAGAAGTTATTAAAACGCATATATTTTCAGACCATAAAAATTTCAAGCCAGACGTAAAGCATTACACAAAGAGCCGTATATCAAAAACTTAACAAGGACTTCATTGCAAAAGAAAACTAAAGGAAATCGGGTGTCTCATTCCCCCACCTTAGCAGTTATTCTAATCCCGGTGGGATCCCCACTGGAGAAGATACGTGACTTCTGCACCTTGCATTTTATTATTACTGCTCGACCCCTAGCAGGGAGTGGTAAGTGACTGGTAATTGTGTAGGATAACTTAGATTGGGTTTTTAATTCGAAGTGCTCATGCTTAGGGTGTGGTCCTAACTTGTGGAAGAATTTCATAACTTGTATTCAAGTTGAGCATTGTGAATTTTAACTTTCAACCTCTTTGGATTTGTAGTGTCTGTGAGAATTTGTTGGGACGGTTGGATTGCACTGTTGTATTGCACACACCTACCTGTACCATTTGTGCATTATTAAAGCTGTTTATCTATATGATAATTATATTTTTATTAGTTTGTCAGGTTTACTTTGAAATAGTTTTTCCTTCGCAAGGTTTTTGCAGAATGTAATATCAGAAACCATGATTTGCTGGGTTACATGTATCTACACCGATATATTTAAACATATTTTTAGATTCGAGGAATAATTATTTAATGTTGCTTTGTTGTCTACCACACTCTATAAAAAATATATCCGAAACTCAATGTTAGAACGATGAAATAAACTACTAGGATGTTTAAATATTTAACTTTTGATGTTTCGAATAGCCTCAGTAAATTCTTTATAGAATTCAACTATTTATTGCTGGTTTACCAGAATTATTTTACTTGAATCTAAGTGCAGTATTACAGTGAAAATACTAGTTTCTATCTGAAAAGGTAAATCTTCGCCTGAACGCGACAAGGTGGGTTATAAATATTATACAAATGTGAGGTATGAAGCGTTTACACTAAGGTTTTTACCGAGAAGGAACCATGCGCCACGGAATAGAGATGAATGTTAGTGAATAATATAGGATAGTTGACATTGTCTTTAATTAGAATTAGGTAAATTTTGCAAAAGAACAAAGTTGTTGCTAGGACCTACACCGAAAATTAATTAAGAAAATGCTCGAATGTCATTTCTAAATATTTGCGTACCTAATATGTATATACTATTAATGATAGTCATCGAAATACAAAGGAAAAGAAACAAATATAAGGAAGAACCATACTAATAATGTATTCATGGTATCAAAAAATGGTAAAAAGCTATTTAATCAAAATAAATACACTGAGTGCCAATATAATTTACATCTTATAAACACATCAGTCAGCGGTTGAATCTCCACCTCGATCGTAGGCCGTATTGTGAGAAACAACTTTATTTTGCACTGACGTGTACAAGATTCTCCCGGCGTTTCGAATTTATGGGCTCTTACCAACACCGGCCTCTTTATCCCACTTTTCATGGGTTGAAAAACAAATTTATGTCTTTTGTAGTGTATTAATTTAAAATGCTATGAAAGTTGAAGATTGACAAGGATTATTTTGGGATGATGGTGGATTTTAGAATGGAAAAGAAAAATTTGGTTGATGAGTAAAATAAATTTGATTTTAGAGTGATTACATTTCCTGAATTATCTTTTTAATAATCTATTTAAAAATTATATTATTAATAATCTTAAGTCAATCATACCAAAGTACCTACGTAACCTTTCTATCTTCATATTGTCAAGACATTAATTATTACGAAATTTCGTTTTGGCATACTGCTTTTTGTTGTTGTTGAATAAACATAATAATATGTCAAAGCGAGCTTCTATTCATCCACTTATAGGTAGCTTAACCCTAATGAATGTAACATAAGATAAAAATCAACAATGTTCACGGTAACATTATTACAGCATTATAAGCCTTCGTAAATTCAAATCCCAAAGCCATTGTTATTAGACAATGATTTTTAAACACAAAAAAGAAGCTTTGATCAGTTTGTTTAATCCGATTAAACCTCTTAAACCCTCGTGACAAATACGTTGAAAGCTTATTTTTAATCTTAAATACTTTTTAACATACTAATTTATTTCACTAATATTTGATTGCACTAATACTGCAATATTTGATGCAAAACACTGTTTTTTCTGTTTACACCTAGTACCTACACGAAAACAATAGTATTTCAAGTCTAAAACGCTATACAAATATTATTTATTTCAGTGATTTATTAATGTTCACGCGAGAAAACTACCTATTCGCTTAGTGAACCTCGAAAATGGCGACAAAAATAAATTCAAGACCCAAACATTACAATGCAGACAAATGAAATGACGACACAGTATAAAGAAGCATGACAACATTAGTAAACCTGTTTATTGGTAACAAACATTTTTATAACCGTTGACCGAAGAGACCGTTGTCATAATGAAGAATAAAAGGACACGAACGGGAACTAAGAAAAAAGTGGTTGACAAAACGTTTTGACATGTTGAGATAGGGCTGTTACTTGTTGGACACAAAATAAAACACTTTCGAATTTATTTATGTCTTCCCCATATTGATGGACACGGATATTCTATTTCATTCAGTTTTTCCCTTAAAATCTGAATTGATCTCTCGATGCTTTCCTATCATTTATTTTTGTAGATGATATTTTTTTCTGTTTCTTGCATTATTGTTATAATTGTAGATATGATATGGTCACTTATATAACACATATAACATCCGTATACCACGAAGGGGTAGGGAGAGACTACACCCACATTTCGTCAGTTACGTTATAGGCCCCAATGTAAAAGGATGCGTGGCTATTGGCATCAACCGAGCACAAATCCAGATTCCGTACTGGCATTGAGAATTACTTAATGGAAAACTCCAATAACGCTTTAGTCGGGGATTCGAACCCAGGACTTCATGCTTAACACTCGCGTTTAGCGACGACTTGCCCAACGAGGCAGTATACGGTCACTTATAGGTATATTATATTATACTTATTAACTGTACGAAATATTCTGAATAATTAATCAATACAATATTAGCCCAAAATCATATAAAAGCCTACCGGCTTTTTATATTATGTTTACATATTAATATTTTTCTATCTAGGCTACTAGTATGTCCTCGTCAACCCTAAATTCAAATCGCCCGGTCCCGCTGAGCTCAAGATTGTGATCTTGTAAAATAATTCACTGATTGTATACGTTTCACGCACTACTAAGTTTCAATCACAATGTCGCTAGGGTTTGTGGATTTAAAAAATCAAGTTTGCAACAAATGACTACTAACTTAAATGCTTCAGTGAGTTCGGTCGAAGTTTTTTTCATTGTAATGAATTGAATACTTTGAGGACATTGAATGCATAGGGTGTATTTTTTATTAAAACAGAATAAAAACATCTGGATAATGTTCTAAGAGAGAGGTATTTGTTCAACAGTGGACAGGCCTCCGGCTGATGATGATGATAATGATGAATGTTTTGCTATTCTAAGTACCTTAAGTAGATGAAAGGTATTATGTAGTAATCCAACGGCTGTCGCATCTCAATCAATCATCTCATATTAAACTGGATAGGCTGGCTATATAAAACCACTTTTGAATAAAAAAAAATATTTTGAATCCTTTCCAGCCAAAAGATTCAGTGTAAAAGGACCAAACGTTCATGATTATTTGCATAAGATACAGTTTTCCTTTCATACCTCTGATCTACCTGTCAGAAATAAAGACTCCTCATAACGCCATAGTCATTCTCAGGTGAACCAAGTTGGTTATATTTTTTTTAATAAACGGCCAAAATTCGTCACCCCAGTTAACCGACCTGATAAAACACCAATAGTGTGATAAAACCCCAATGTAAAATGCAATCGCCCTAACATTAAATACCGCTCATATTTGAAGCCTTACAAAAAACGTGTAATTACTGTCACCGTGCATGTAGCCGAAGGCTTTTGGCGAAAATTGTATGGAAAAAATGTCGGACGGGAAACGTCGAGTCACGATCTCAGTCACCTTACCGAACGCTCGTAAATTACAGGAAAAATTGGTAAAAAAGTATCACCGCCTGCATTAATATGAGCTGCTATTTGCTTCGAATGCCTCACGTAATTGTTGCAAAATATTGCAGAATTTATTTTTGTATGTGGAAATAAATTATGACTTCGGGGCTATCAGACCTTTGTGAGATAATAAACTGTCTGCTGTTTTTGGTTTCCTTTTTTGAAGGGAAATAATGTTATCTACACGTGACTTTAATTTAAAGTTTGTGTCTCTTGTTGTAGGTGTTTGATTGCTGCGTCCAAATAGAAATCATGTGTTTCCCGATCCCATCTTCTGAAATCCCATTACACAATTATGTAAGTATATTTGTTTGATGTGTGTCAATGAGCAAGTAATTTTCTTACCCTCTCGGTTCTGATGAAAACAAACTTATATTAGTACATACGTCTTCATTATACTATTGAACCCTAGATCACTACATCACTCACAGATCGCTTATAGGCCAATCGAGCACGATCGTACGCCTTATAAGCCGATAAAACGTTTCTACTAAGCCTCATTGTTACCGGTAATGCCGGTAAAGTATAGTAAATTACCGTAAGGTTACAGCTATACAGTTATTGTGTAGATGAACCTTGATTTTACGAGGTGCCCGTGGGGTCAGAAGTAAATGGGACACTAGAGAGCGAGGTATAATTTTTGTGATGTGGTATTTTATTTGTAATGGTCAAGGTCGTGTCGTATTTACGAAGCAAAATATTATGTTACAAAACAAATGACACTCCCACTTATACGTGTTTATACGTCGGAATAATATTTAACAGGACAGGTGGATTAATAACTGTTATTTTTGCTCTCATCTAGTCATTGTTTTGTCTTGGTGGCGTAGGGTTATCAACCTGCCACCTAAGCTCAAGGCATGGGTAGAAGTGGTATCTGTAGTGCTGATTTTAATTTGATTTGAAGATCGTGACGATGCATGTACTTTTATAGGCTGAAATTACCGCACTCTGAAACCTAATGTAGTGATCAACGCTCGTTTGTTCTTTGCATAAAAAGAGGCTTTTTCGTTACAGTCTTTGAAGATATGACTTTATATTGTATGGTCTCATGCCTTTATTCCCGGAGGGGGTATTTAGAAGTGTGCGGCTACACAAGTACACACCAACATTTCGCGGACAGAATAAGTTCAATTTTATAGGGCTCGAGCTTATTGCCATTAAAGGAACGTTTTTCTATACATACAAATGAACATAATAATCACCTCCTTTTTGAGGTCGGTTATAAAATGTTCTATATTAAACTTGAGCTTTATTTATTATACTTTAATTATATTAATATCATTCAATTCAGGAGCATTGATATATTAATAAAAGATTTTTGCAAAACTTTATTATTTTATTAAATGATTCGTCCCTCATTTGTACTTACCATATAACCTAATGTCTAGAGAAAGTAAATGTTTCGTGGGATGTGGGGTAACGATGAGAACGTCTACGAAGATATCCGTGTCAGTTAGAACACAGACTTCAAGTTTATAATGGATGGGTTGATGATTAGCGAGGTTGTGGTACCTCGTGAATGTGGCACTTAGCTTGGGAAGATACGTTTATGTTGATACAGCCATCACGACTTTAAATACAGTTTGGTTTTAGGGGAGGCCTGAGTTCCGCAGTAGATGTCTTTGAGTTGAGAATTTGAGATGAACAAATAAATTAATGATCATATGTTACCGACCAAAAAAATTGTGTCACTTAAACAAAGTAACTGCTTTTAATTAACATATTACGCTTATTGAATTTAGTTCGTAAACACATTTCGTGGAAATTGTCAATAGCTGGACATAAGTTTAAGATCCATTAATATGTTGTATGAAATACCAGAACATGACGTCATTCACATTTTAAGAAGAAAATTATATTAAAAAATGTATACACAGCTCATTTTCTATACAATGGTGCTATATTTTAAACCTTCAGATGGTTTATGAGATTACGGTCATGTCATAACGGGCTGATGTGAGCGATGCCTTACAATCTAAAGGACCGTTAGCAAAGAAAAAATATAAGGTTTCAAAAATAATCATTAATATTCAATGTTTGTACCGAAGCTCGAAGGACCAACTTTAAAGTAATCAAAGGACCAAAGTTTCACTTTTTTATTTATTGTAATTACCGCTACCTATACTTACATGTTCTTTATTACAATAAAAGGTCAAGAATACCTACGTATAACCACATTTACGTACTCAAAAAACAGTTGATAAGAAACTCCATAATTATAACTTTTAATATTAATGCAACATAGGTAATGTTGGTGGCAACAATTTTTTGTACAGCTAATGGCAAGGGAGTACAATGTGACTTTTACTGTTGACATTTAATAATCTAGCAGTAAAGTTACAATCAATTAGAAGTCTCTGTTAAGTACTGTACTGCCCAGTCTTATTGATGACAACTGGTCCAAATCGTGCGTGGTAATGCATATTTGCATTTTGTTTTTAATTTTCACACTATTGTTATTATAGATTATATCATCTACTTTTGGTAATTCCCATGCATGTTATTTCAGCTTTGTTCATCGAACAGCAATGCGAAGGAACTTTTTCTTGGATTATCATAAAATACTAACCAAAGATCTCTAAACTACTTCACCTTTGTAAAAAACAATTACTTTAGATACATGATTCTAAAATTTATTAGACATTCCAGTAAGTGTAAATATGATTTTTTTGAGAACTGTACCTAAGGTCATCACTTGTCCGTCCAGCGATACATTTTTATTCTTTTTCGCCCATTAGTTTCTTAATTAATACCCCGACATGCCATGTTGATGGTCTCGGGTTTGAATCAATCATAATTATTTTATGAGAAATATTTGCTTTTATTTTCATTATCGATTTACTGTAGGTAAGTAATTATTCCAAGTAAAAGTAATTACAGGGTACAAATCTAGGAAATATTATACTTATAACAGTAATGATTATTGAGTGCACAGTGTCTTGAGAACTCGTGATTCTGTGTGGTCAAAAATAAACATATTTTTGATTAAAAACTAAAAAAAATATATTCACGGACTTCTGATTCAACAATCGATTAAATATACATTGCCTGCACCAACTGTACAAGGAGTGGTAAGATAAAGGATCGGAAAACTACTAAAGTGATTATTCAAGCTCGTGTACCAATGTTGTTGTGCCGAAAGCGTCTGACCCAATGACCCACATGACCTATTGCCAGGCCAATATGATACACCAACACGTAAAAAATTAATATACAGAAAACACAATATATCCTAATCTGATCGATTCATCAAGGAAAAGATATGAATAAAAATTCGCGTCAAAAGTTGCAAATAATTTAAATCTCTGATGAATTCTATGATTCATATAACTTAGACAAACCATTACCAGTGAGCTGTCAAGTGAAATCATTCATCAAAATGACGACGGGCCGACAGTTCGCGCGCTCAATAAAACTATGCATGATAATTAATACTGATTCACGTGAAAGCTTGCGTCATGTTCTGAGAATCACTTAATTATTGGATGCGATTCAATCTGCTTAAATATCACAGTAATTTGTATATGCACAGAATGGGGATGGTTTTTAAATTACTTGTTTACCAATGACGAAATAAGAAATGTTGTATTGATCTTTGCCTTACACAGAGGATTGCATTGCGCGATGCATCGCTTCGTATAGGTATCCTGTTAACAATTCATGGCATATCTGATTAACATGTGATGGATCGTAATATGTTTATTGTATAATCGTTAAAAGCCGACGCCTTTTGTAGAATTGATATACGATTGTTTTATATTGAGTGACACCCTGATTGGCGCAGTGGCTAAGCAATTAGACTGCTGCGCCAAGGGTAGCGGGTTCGATTCCCGCACGGGGCAAAAGTTTGGTTTGTTTATGTATGTGATATTTCATGTTTGTGAAATACACTCACAATACAGGAAAAAGATCCAAGTGTGGGGGAACGTTTAAAAAAAACATTAATTTATCATCTAAATAATATGTGTAAGAACCATATACCATGAATATCATTGGCTCATAGTGGTCCTTTTGTACGAAAAAGACGTTTTATGATATCGCTTAAAAAATGTCCTTTAACTATTTTGTTTAAATTGAGTGTACTCTACTCTTCTATGTCGCATGTTCAGTACGATCGCAAATTAAATATTTTTTAATAATTAATGATGTGGGTTATATGATGTGTGTTAATTTAGTTTAAGGATTTCTTATTTTATCTTAATACTCCAACATGTGTTTGTCTCTAACAAAAAAAATAAAAATACCTACATTTTATTGGAAGAAAAAACACTGAATTTTTTTGTTGTAAGCACCCATAGAACTACCCAACTGTATGTCTACTGTGGTGTCTCACCAAATGTGCCCTTCTATTTGCTAATAAAAGTGAATCACTCTAATTACCCTCCGAAGAACTACGTCCTAGTGCATTTTACTGTATGCTGACATGAACAAAACTCCGAGCAAAAGTATGTAACAAGCTAAGGAAGCCTTTAGGTCACTATAATTGATGTAAACTGTTCCAATTAGTTTATGATTGGATGACCTATAACAAAGTATTCTCCTAGCTTAAAGATCATTAATCATGTCTACCTCTTTTATAGAGCATACTAATTTGCAACACATAATTATGTACGTATCTACCTAGTTTATTATTTGTTTTTATACACGAATATAGAGATATAAACAGTTCTTGTTATGTAAATAATTATGTAGGGAAAATATTCACTTCAACTTTTTTAAATTATTGCGGTTCACGTTTTGACTGAGTTACACCGGCCGTGGTCACTGACAGTGGACACTGTGCAGACTGATATCCTGATATTTGTAACCAAATAAAAAAAACATCAAACCATAGGCTAAACCTGAAATATTTATAAACATCACCACGCATTGACAGTAATATTTCTAAGAATAAGTAAGTATAGCATCATGATGAATTCCTAATTGATCGGGGGTGTTTGGCAATAAATTTTAATGATAACCTAAAGTTATTCATTACCTAATCACGCCAGAGTGTGTATGATTGATGAACGGCTTCCCCAAGATTAGCTGTGGTGAATGAAAGTGGTCGAGCGAGAATACTCGGTCAATCATTCGTTGTAGCGTGTGGAAATAAATGTTTGATTTAGTCATTGGTACTGCTAGATCATATAACAATGTAACTCTTGAAAAAGGAAAATAAACTTATTTTTTCGTTTATCAGAATTTTGCAGTAGAATTTACGTAACAATTAGGAACCTATACAGGTGTTTATTCACATTTATATATGCACCATTTTAGGGATTTACCGTATAAAGATCTATTATATAGATGTTTCAAGCTTTAATCTAAGGGTAAAAAAATATTTAATAATATCACCTCTATCAGAAGTTTTCAAACTTGAATATAACCGAAAGACCGCTATTTAAAATATCGCCTCTCAGTAGCAACCGAACAGTATTATTTAGGTACCTAGATTACTATTGCCCCAATATCACGAACTATTATAATATGACGTTTTCCGTTGAGTTGCTACTCACTGCACGTAGTGGCGTCTCGCTTCTACTATAGTAAATGTCTTGCTTTAAGAGTTCATGGTGAGGGGGCTTGTAAAAAAACGGGCTGCACTTCTCGGTCTCAAAATTAGTACATGAGACAAAAATCAAGCACTGCTACTGCCATGTGGTTGTCAATTACCTTTTAGGGTCAATTTATCATAAGATGAGAGCCACTGGCCACCAATAAAATCAAGCCGTGTAATTTGTCGAAGCGTCTGCTTCTATAGATTGCGATAGTACGATGACTCGCGCGCCACTATAATTTGTGCCGGACTCCACTTACACAGTACACTTATGCGTGTCCTCAATTACAACTGATACGTTATTTGGAAGTATCATTAATGTAAAATACTTGTGTCGTTAAAGAAATGATTTGAATCGTGGGACTGTTTATCAGCTGTTCACCAAAGCGTAATAATGATCAAACCGATTTGTCATGTGTTTTTAATTTTTGTTTTTTTGCAAACTATAGAATGTTTTTATATTAGCAGGCACCACTGTTACGTTTTAAAATTTATAATGAAGGCCTATAAACCGTCCATAGTCATACAGAAATTTGCCGCTTCTCTAGCTTAAGTTACTCTTAATAGCTATTAGTGCCTTACTATTGGCTTGCATTGCGGGACATTTTCCATTGTAGAAAATGAAAATAGAAGATAGAAAATGTCCTGCAATGCAAGTTCATAGAAAGACACCTGCTCCCTTACCATGAACTCTTAAAGCAGGACAATTTACGTTGAGGAAGCGAGACGCTGTATTAAGCTGCATGTATGACGTAGCAGCGTCTCGCTTCCACAAAATAACCTGTCCTGCTTCAAGAGTTCATGGTACGGGAGCTGGTAAAAAAAAAACGTCCTGTTAAAAACCACGGTTAATATGATCAAAATTGATTAGAATATCCTATATCAAGAATGTACTTTAGTATATACCCCATCTTTAACGCGTATCACATAGATATTAAAGTACATAAGTATTCAAAATAAAACCAGAGACTAACAAAAACGGTCCCTAAACTACTTAACGTATGTTGTAATAACATTTAATCCTATCATTACGTCTTCCGCCATGTTGTTAAGACAGATGCGTTTGCGCCGTTACGGCGATCACCTGCTGTTACCCGGGGCGAAAGAAAGGGGTATTCTCAAAGAATTTTATACACGTCTTAATTTCTTGGTGTTGCTAATTTGCATCGCACAATGCAAGCGAAAAATATAGGGTTTTGAATGGAATTTATACTTGAGCTATAGACGATGTATTGCTAAATGGGTGTACATCAATTTGTAACGCCTAAATGAAAATGTAAGGACTCTTCAAACTTAATTTGTATTCACATAATTCTTCAGTCTTCGTTTGATAGGAAAGGTAAGGTACCAGAGTATTCTGACACTGATAAATAGATCTGTTCCAATGAAAGTTTAAATTCATTTAAGACCAAGTATTTAAACTCACCTGATTATTTTTTTGTAATAACAAAAACTAATCAAATAAAATACAGCACGAATCTATGTACAAGGAATTCCATATCAATGCCCATGAATTAATTAAAAATGTATAATACGCGTTAAAACGTGCTATCTCGTGTGTAGTTTATAATTGCATAGAAAATAATGTGCCGGGGCTTTCATTATGTCTGCAGGCCCGCTCGCGAGTCACTGCCTCGTTACGTCGAATAAAAAACTTTAATTCCTTTTTCATTTTATTTATCGGTTCGTTAAAATGTTCGTATTAAAGTTGTTGTTTATTTTCTGTGTTTAGTTGTGAAGCGTTGAAAGCGATTCTCATTAGTGTTTCCAGCAGCGTATAAACCCTAAATAACTATTGCTGAATTTAATGCTGATACGCGTTTCAGAGTTCATTAAAGTTTTCTGAGTATTTTTTAGAAATACCTATATAATATAATTCATTTTTACAATTTTTTTTGTTTGTTTACATATTATTATGTATAAATTGACGAAGCTACAAGGATGCAGCCAGTTTGATAACCCAAGATTCGCTAGACACACTTATTTTACATAATCAAGGGTCTCCACTTGAACTTGCTCACCACATATTATTTGCTACTGTTTGTCAATTTTATAATATTTATTTATTTAATGCTTCAGTACAGTTGTGTACAAGGCGGACTTAATGGCTTTGGCATTTCCTACCAGTCTTAACTTCAGGTAGAGCAGAGATAGAAACGGTAGATGCACAAACTATTTAGAAAGAATTACCTTTAACATAGTTACGAGTATGATGATTAAAAAGTTTAATAATCTAGTAGGTAATAAAGTCTTAATTCGAACAGTATACTGCTTTAATCT
Source organism: Abrostola triplasia (assembly GCA_946251915.1). Taxonomy (NCBI): domain Eukaryota; kingdom Metazoa; phylum Arthropoda; class Insecta; order Lepidoptera; family Noctuidae; genus Abrostola; species Abrostola triplasia. Next base: position 3,036,259 of record OX276426.1, read on the forward strand.
ACTTATTCGTAATATTCGTCGTAGCGAGCCGGCACCTCATTCGCGTGCCGCATTCGCGTGACGGCCTACCAACGTTGCTTTTATGCGTTTTCATACTGTAAGCGCGGGTACTCCTTCTTAACCTATATAGGAGTAAGTGGTAAGCGCTTAGCCAAAGCGGGGTTTATAGTAATGTCGTGAAAGTACATATAAGTTCGAAAAGTCATTTGAAAGTTGTTAACGTTAGGATTTGTTGCTGCATAAGTTTAATGGAATACTCGCCTTTTATGTAATTTTAAATTTAACTTTTTTTATGGAAAAGCTATGTTTGACTTTATGAGCTATGACAACCTTTCTTAGCTACTTCTTCGTACCGGTATGAGCTAGCTCTTACCTGGTAACTCGACATGCGTTGATGTAGACATCGACTAATGAATGAGAATGTTAGCAAGGTTGATCGATTAAGTTGTTTGGTTAAAGTCACTCTTTACCCTCGATGGTAGTTTGAACGTTAAAACTATGTTTAAAGCCTTTCCCAATATTGCACTACTGTGAATACGACTCTGCAAATTCACTCAACATTGGAAGTACCTAGAACCTATCCATTGGTTGCATAACATAATAGAGGTTACATAGGAAACGGTACTTACGTAACTAGAGCACGTCACTCCAACTACGTCACAACATATGATCGAACATACTCCATCCAATTGAAATCGTTCCATTCAAATTCTTTTCAAATTCAAATTTGAATTCGCAACGGACAACAGCCAACGACAACACTGTCCGTTTGTATAGTGACGGGAATCGGGCGCTTGAATCGATTATTCGAATGAGCTGTCTATCTGATTGTAGTCAGGAACGGGACCGTCTCATTCTGAACATATGTTGAACGAGTGAATGATGTTTTGTAGCGAATGTTTTGGGAATACCTTTTTTTGTAACATTTTATTTCTTGGTTTCTTTCTTTTATGGATAATTAACTATTCTTGATTACTAATAATTAGATAGGTATCCTTCCATCGTATAGATCGATAGAATGGACAGCTTCAGGGAAGGTTTGTCCTAATTATTAAGCCAACAATATTCTTACATCATGATAAAGTATTACTGTGTATGCAACTCACTCATACATTACAATATGAAGAGTATAAAGATATACCATATATATCAGGTGGAACGGAAAATTATATCGAATCGCCCATAAATAATATCAGCAGAACAATATAATACTGATAACACAGGCCCCGCGTTCAACCATTTTTCCTTTGCGTACACTGTGTCCATCAACATGGCGTACGCTCCTCCCTCCCGCCACTTCACACCCGCTTAATGTTGCTAGGCTAGAAGTGGAATACCGCTTCTGGGGTGAATGGCGATGTTTTGGTTGTGATTATTAAAGATTTGTATAAAAAGATTTTTAATTAACAAATGTTATATTATAATGTAATAGTTATTAATTCTAATACTATTGCCATTGACCGAATAAGTACAAATAATTATAGACTCCGTGTTACTACCTAATTATACTGCCCAGACCGGTAATCAAACTCCACACCTTACGCATATAAAACATAATTCTTCCTCCTTTTAGCATTTTTACAAATAAAAATATTAACAAATCACGGGGTAATATTTCACCTAAATACTTGCAACACTGACAAAATGGACGCTTAGTTTCATTGTCTAATAATTACGATAAAAAATATTCGACATTTAAATAAAGAGACGTATTTATGTGAAACGTACACATGAAATGTAATCCTTTTATATTTTTATATATTTCCGACTGCAGTTTTCATCATTAGCATTACGCAGGTCGGCATAATTGAATTAAATGCGCAGCGTATAAAACGTTCTAGCGATGCGCGCGCTTTTTAAAAATGAAATGTCAAATGTCAAAATTTCCAACTACTCCATTTTGGAGTAGTTGGCATACTTACATTATTTTGCGCGGTCACGCCTTCTGGTTTGTTCTATATTCTAAGACTGATAATAATGAAATTCAAATTAACAGCGATCAGATTTGTTTAAACATACGATTTTAAATGCTCGAATGTATCAGTGACTGTATTATCTCATCAAACGGCCGAGCGGTTAGAGATCCCATTAGGATAATGGTCGGCTGTAGTTGACTAATGGCCGTGTGTTCAGAGCTCTTTCATTCACTCGTTCGCATTCCATTCAACTCGTTCATACGGTCGCAGAGCTATTTACAGCTTTATGAGTCCGCGCCGAAGATCAAATAAGTCTCGATTTATTTCAATATGTTTTGAAATTTAGTGCTGTATTGAAATTGTTTTTGATTTATATTCAAGTTGTATTTTCAACATCATCTAAATTCCACTGAATTCAAAGCTATTTGGCCTAACTAAATGTTGCAATGCTGTCTGCAAAATTACCTGAAAACGGTCGGTTTTTATATTTTCTTCAATTACCTAATGTCTGAGCTTTGCATAACGCATACCTTACTTAGATACACCTTTGTGCTACACATTTTATTACATATAACAATATGAATGAACTTGAGTAGTGCTTTAAAAGTTCTGTCCTATTATTTAAATGATTTAAATTTGGTCCTTGCTCTTAATGGGTATAAACTCGTAATTAAAAAGTTGAGAAAAGAAACAGACAAGATTTTTTTTTTATCTTTGTCCACAAGTGCATTCATTATCTTTCTGTTTTACATGTTACAGTAATAAAATGTAAGTATCACATCAAAAATGTTCGTCGTTGTAATGTCAAACGCGACCGACAACGATTAATTTTATTTGATTAGACCACAAAATAATCCTTTTATAACAAGAAAAGTCACATTAAAAGTATGGTCATAACAACGTGTTAAGTTAAAACAGTGTGACTAGGGTTCATAAAGTTCCGCTACCATCGTGCTATATTAACCCATCTGAAATTACTTACACGGCATACATTGCTGTATTTTACACGTGAGCATAAACGTAGGTGGAAGAAACGCCGTAATGAAACGCATACGTTATAGGTGAGGTCGTAAAAGAAGAGTTTTATGAGATTATGTCTTATACGAAGGAAGCGAGGGCGAGCGATAAGATATCACAGGAGACAAATGCTATGGACTTAATAAAGATATTTCCCGCGTAATAAAACGTATGTGCTGAGTTACGTTGAAATTATGGGAGTCATAATTTCTGTATGAGGAAAGAAAGGTGACATAATAATAATAAACAAATTTATGAGTGCTCTGTGTAAGAGAATGTGCACTTGTTAAAGAAAAATAAGTAAGCTTACAGGTATACAACTATAACTTTGTAAACTATTTTAAAACAATAAAAAATGCAACTATGATAAACATGAAAAAATATAGCACCTTAACGTTATCACCGTACATCGTGTATAACAGAATCAGCCGGGTAATCTCGACAAACGCTAGACAATAACAACAATAGCCAAGACGGATCCAGCAAGGCGAAGGGTCGCGCATGCGTTGTAAATTATAATCCTATGCCGCATGAACTCGCTATCTGACGAAGTACGAATGAGCTGAGAAATGTCGGAGCTACGAATCAAAGTTCAGATGCAATGGGATATGGAGTAGACATTACAACCACATTTTTTCAACCATGTATAACTTTATAAACCGCTACCAGAACATTTTGGAGCCAAGTCTAGAATAAAAAGAACATAATAATGAAAAGAAAAAAATAAGATAAAGATCAAATTCAATCCATGGCACTAAAGAACCGATTGAACAAGAAGAAAGAGGCTGGCCATTATAGACGTGATGATCATGATATAGCTCAAAACAAATGAGAAAACAAAATAGCCTTTAAAAAAATGTTGGAATACAAACGTAAGGACATTAAAATAATAAATTAAGACCATAATTCCATACTTTCCTAGACATAATTAATGGGACCCGATACTGCAATGCCCTCTCTACTTTCCTATTTAATAATTCGGAACTTGCAGAGAAACAAAGCTAAACTATGTAGGTGCAAGTCGAACGCATAAATCTGTAGCCAGGCGCGGTGCCCCGGGCTAGTCGCGGCCCGGCCATCGAACCGAAACACCTTTGAATTAAATCCAACGAATTACTCTTTAACTATTGTTTCCTGATTCGAGACTAAGAGAGCTATAGGATACTCCGTCTTTGGCTTAGAAAATGTAATTGATATTGTTAATATTTATTGATAAAGCAGTCCTCAATCAATTAAGGCTGTGTTGCATGTTCACAGCTTGTTAGGTGTGAATTAGTGAGTAGCTACCTAAACTACCGTGTTTGCTTTCCAATGTTGTTCATAACAGATGAAAAAAGAAAAGGTGGTATTTATATTAAAATCGAGTAGTTGATTTAAGTAACTTTTTCAATATAGCTACAACAAATTTGAGAAATTGACATTATGAATATTGCTAATCATGTGACTTTAAAATACGATGTGTATCTTTTGATACACATCGTATTTTAAAGTCAACACAAGGGCGTAATTAAGACAGCTGTCTCATTTTTAAGTAAATGTACTACACTATAGTTCGAAAACTTGTCCCAAGTTACATGTTTCTGAAAGAAAATGGAAGAAAAGGAAATTCATGGCTAAATAAAATGACCCACGAATAAGACGCTAGTGCAGGGCGACGTCAAAAACTTCAGGGAAAATATTCAATTATTTAGGTAATCCTGTTAACCCAAAATGTATCCATAAACGTGATGTAACTTTATACAGCCATTTAAACAAGCAGAATTTAGTTTTATACTCTTAACAAATAGGGGAAGGAAACCCCAGCGAGTTAATATGAATCAGGTGGACGCGAGACCCCAATTCCCAAAACCCACGAGCCCTATTCGGACCCCTTAAAAATTTATCAAATGCACCGCAAAGGAAATATCTAGTATTCTTATATGTATAGGTTCGAGTGAAAGTTGTAAAGCAGGAGAGTTGGGGGATCGCCAGAGATTTACAGCGTTTCGAGTGAAGGCCCTAATAGACGTAAATTACGTTGCGGTCCGATTTATAGACTATATTTCTTTTGTTTTCCTTTTTTTATCGATTTATCGCCAGGTGCGGTGGTTTCGCTGTTTGGATATTTAACGCGATTGGCAGGTGGTTGGGAACCAAAACATGACGGTATCGATTTATTTATTTAACCTGCACTAGTCGACTCGCTGATTGGCATTTAAAAGTAGTTCGCACGTGATCGTATTTTGTTTCTTAATTAAAGTGTTCGAACCTCCACCGTAGTTGAATGCTGGCTGAATTGATGGACTGAACGATTCGTATCATGACTAGCAAAAAACACGACTACATTGACTTCATAATTGTTTTGCGACTTGGCCCACTTCCACCGCCGATTTCCACAGATTGATTATTAACCGATTCAGCAACTTGACCGAAACTTTCAAAGAAAATGGAACCTAAGTACTTTAAAAGTTGTTAATTAACATCGAAACCAATTTTATTAAAAATGTTATTACGAAAAAATACTGGATATGAAAAGGTAAGGAAAAGGTTAAATATCGCTGAAAAATATGAGGGTTGACGAGATTATATGGTTTCTGAAAGTTGTTTTATTTTCAGTACCTACTAAATGAATAATAAAAGTCATAAAGTTAAATAAAACATAAATATTCTTCGGTTGTTATGATCATTAATCATAGATCATATGCCAGAGACGCGTCACTCAAGATAAATTTATTCTTAGTTGACAACTTATATAAAACAAAGTGAAATCTGTTCTGTATAAAACTCATCTTGTATTATAAACAGATCCAGTTTTGTTTTCATTAAAAACTGATTTAGACAAACTTTAGAAGAAGATGTTAAAATTATTTGCTTTGAAATATGTCTGTCGGAGACATCTGTGAGTCACAACAACCTTAGGTACACGGTAAGGGCATAAAACCTATTTACACAAAAAGTTTTTATTTCATATTAAAAAAACTGGCCAGAGCAGCTACAGTTTATATATAGGTATATGTATACAGTAGCAACAGATTATATTGTTATATACTAGAGGTGTCCCGCGGTTATACCTGCGTTAAGTTTGCGAAGAGTTTGTTTCGATATAAATTATAGCTTATGTGTTAATCTGATGATGATGTGGTATAAGCTGTTTTACTCTAAAGTTTCATAAAATTCAGTCCATCTATCATCACAAACTTAAGCGTTTACAATAGTAAGTAGGACATTTCTTTTGTACCTACCTACTACGTCCAAAATCGATAATTAAATCTATAAAAAAAATCACACTGGGTATATGTATACTCACCAATAATATTCATCATCATCAGCCGGAAGACGTCCACAGTTGAACAAAGAGCTCTGCCTTAGAACGACAGAATGAACCAATAATTTAATTTTACCATAAATATTCGAAATACTAATTTATTAATTTATTTCTTTTGGAGATATGTCAATAATGAACATTGTTGACTATTATTATATTCCCAGACAGAATAAATAAGTATTATCTACTATACATACCGGTTATACTCACGTCGATATTCGGGAATGCCCGACTAGTTTATTTTAGTAAAGTATAAATAAGCCCTAAGATTATCTTCGTCTTTATTTTTCTTCAGCTAAAGTAAGTTGCTAGTGATGAAAATTTAAAATGTCGTCATGACCTTTTAAGCGACGCAGATGTGACCAAACTTTTTACTTTATATAAAAAAATTAATTTTAACTTATCTATTTTAATAAATATCAGTGTACATAATATTGCAAGTGATAGATCATGTCTGCTGGTCTCACTTGAAAATGTATTATAGTATTCCATGATAAAAGAATATTGTGAAACGTGGGTGTGCAAATAAGCATCTTCCCCTTTGAGGGATAAAGGCATTGAGCACAAATGACTACCTCGTTATCTAGTGGGCGTTATGCTTGACTGCTCAGAATGTGATGTTGGGTTCGATACCCAAGGTGAATATTTTTTTTTCATTGAATAAATTGTCAGTGGCAGCACATAGGTGGTAAAATTTGGGTGATATATCATTACCATTTACACCGCTACCTAACTTGAGGGAATACAGGCAAAATACTATGTTTTATGCTCACAAAATTCCATTTAAATCCTAGAGAATAATTTCTCAACAAAACACAAATATTCAACCTGTACTCATACAATATTAGGACGCGTGCTAACAGGTCACAGTCTACAACTTGAGTGTATATAATGTTACACACGAAACGCACGAGCTGCGAAAGTCAATTGAGGGAAAGTTATTATTGTGCATGTAGCCGATGGCAATAACTTGAACTATTTATGTTTATTGCAATCTATAAACCCCACATAACAGTGTTCACTTGGGTTCAAGAGTGTCGATATTTCCTTGTTTTCTATCACCCCTTATTAGCGCGGTGCCATTAGTCCAGTCAATTAATTGTATAAAACTTTCACTTTGTAACTAGAACATGGAATTTAAATTTGATTCTGGCAAGTATTTTTTTATTTATAAGGAAATAAAAATTGACATTTCACAGCTTAATTAATATAATGGTTATTGGATTAGTAGACTTCTATAAAACAAAATTATGTAAATATCTATATAAAAAAGTAACCGATTAAGCCTTAGATAACCTAATATCAACAAAGCTATCTTTTAATTTTAAAACCAATACCTTTTATCCAAAGGTCATTACGCAAAATATCGACGGTTATCTTTGTTAGTATTAAACCCGTAAATTATTGTATAAAGAAAATTGTCTACATAAAAAGTAGGTAAGTTAAAGCGATCGTATACATTGCTATCAAGACCGCCCACGTACCGTAGCTCGTTTACTAAAGATTTACGCTACAGATAGATCTTACTCGAACCCTTTTCAGTCGTTTTATACCCCTAATTCTACCTACGCAACGTCAAAACGTAACATGTCTTTTAGATGCCCGAAACGAAGAAGTTTTTACCGAATTGATTCGGGATTCCTATTTGCCAACATTAACACAAACCTATACAAGTTTTCTTTATGTCTTATTTGTTGCGGGAGAAGGTTCAAATTTGAATAATTTTGTTCGGATTGACTACGTTTGTGGGATGCGTTCAAAAGTTAGGTGTTCGTTTTGTCCATTTTTCTTTTCCCCAACGACGGCCATAGAATGCTATTTTTAAAACATTCAGCGAGATTTCTCAGTTGTGTTATGGGAATTTGGTTTCGGAATGAATACTTGTTGATTTTCTAGGTTATAGGCGTTTTATTACACGGTGCACTCTCGGTTTGTTGATTATTAAAAAAGATGAGAGCTTTTTAGCAATTGGCTTGAGTATACAACGCAGCTATAATACATGGTTTATATCAAATAAACATGTTAGTCAAATAATCAGAGGAAGTAATGATTGTGACGTGATTGGTGCATAAAAGAATAGAGTGAACAAAATAAAAATTTGGGGCACGGATAAATTTCGATAGCGGGCGCACTTTCCCCGAATAATCAAATCAGATCAGATTACCAGCGTCAATAAAACCTCTATCAAAAACTTACAATGAAGCCAAATAAAAAACAGTATTCACGCAAAAAGCAAATGATCACAATCGTCAATTGAATGAAATTGAACGAGTACATGGGCCGCTCGTTCTCGTAATGAAATTAATCGGCGTCACCAATTGAGCGTACAGGACTGACCGCCTGACGGGACATGGAAATTATTGCCGGTCAAACTTTAATGTAACTAGGTATTTTATATTTCGTAATGTAATTAGGTTAATCATGTTTGTGGACACCAATTTTAATGATAAACTTTGATTGCATATTTTTTCGGTTCGCTGGGCAACGAGAATTTGTTGTCAATATCAATATTATTGAGGCTTCATTATTTTTTGTATATTTTTCATTGGTGTTCTCAAGTTATAACTATTGAAATTCTGTTACTGTTTAGAGCCTTAAAGCGTTTGCTAGTAGTATAGTCCTCTCCAGTAAAGTTGTTTTTGCGCCCATTTGTTTGTATTTGATCAATTTTGGTACAGCTCGCTGAAAGTTACTTAACTTTGAAATTTAGTTTTGCTCCCTATATCTTCTGGATTAAAAACTGGTGAAGGTACATCTACCGCCAGTTTATGATTTCATTATCCTTAATTTGGAACATTGACATATTGAGGTATACTCTTCTACGGCAGGAGCATCGGTCTTGGTTTAGTAATTATTAGTGCCAACCCCTCTGTAATTGGCGTGATCGGTCATGTCTCACCGTACCGCTCGTCGATCATTGGCAGAAGCCATTTAGTCGAAGTGTTGTGATTGGCTGAGACATGTCATGTGATGATCGTTTCAGGTGTGGATTGAGTGACATGTCAAATAACCGGGAAGTGTAATATTATAATTAGGCCTAATAATATATATTTGACCTATAATAGAATTGATAGAAAATATTCAGGTTTCAGATTGTCCTTACAAGTAAATTTGTATGTCTCCTCTGAAGTCGACAATGTTAACTTTAAATGTGGATGACCATTAAATATGTTCAACATTCAGGTATTCAAATAAAATGGATACAATATCCTATTTTAATTGTAAATTTTATTGTATTCCAATTTACGGAATACCACCGTTAATGTTTAATGTTATGGTACATATATTGCTATGTGGTTTGAGGTTTCATGGGGCGCCGCGTTAATCGCACAAATTGATTGCAATTTGGGAGCCAACCCCATAATTAGCAAACGTTATTTGCTATTGATGGCTTTCTTGTGGTGGAATCGTTTCTATTGACAATGTTTGTAGAGAAGGGTTGGCCTTCGCTAATCCTATTTCAGCGTTATATCCGTATTATCAAACGTCTCCACGCTTTGCTTTAGAAAACCCCGCCAAGGTTTTAATAAGATTTATCGATTTTAATAAAAAATATTTTTGTTGCGCCCTCTCATCCACTAACAAGAATTACGATCAATAAGAGCATCTTTCAGCGTCTTTGGCCGTAATTTAAAACCAATTTTGTCTTGCATCGCAACTTTGCTATTCTCGCAACCGATCGCTATTATATTTTGCAGTCGGAAAATGTCTAGCTGGGTTTGTCTTAGCTATAAAGTTAGTGTGAGATTCATCACATAAATGCCCCTCATTTTGTGGCACCAAATTTACAGCTCTGGAAGTATCAATAAGCTTCATAGAGTCTAGTTGATTTGGGTTGAATAATTTCAGTCATATGTCGTCCTATTGACCAGTTTAGCACGAACTGCCTTTAGTTTGACGTGACAATGAGGTCTAAACAGAAAATAAATACCTACCTAGAAATCAAATATTATGATCAACGAAAAGTCAGTACGGAGCAATGTAATTGATCCATCCTGTTATCATTGCTACACAAAACGCTTATTGAATACACCGCAAGTTGATGTCCAAAAAACATTGATCCATAAAACCCTTCCTAACTGGAACATTTATATCTAGCTCGGAGGTAGTATAATGACGTGGATGGGATCTAAATGAATTGGTTCACCGCTATCGGTCCCAATAGGATTGAATATTGATGCGGCAGATGGCGGCACATTCGACACATAATTAATTTCTCAGTCGGCCACCGTGGGTTTGGACATTGTTGTTCTATTTACATATTTGCTACTGAGTAGTCAAATGTTTGCTTATAATCATTTTTACTTTCCTCATATAAAGTACGAAATGTTTTCTTTCTAAGCTTCTACTCGTATAGGAGATAAGAATTGTTTAGTGTCGCATGTTTTCATTCTTGTCAATGGACTTTTTAAAGACTGATATTCAAATTGTTACATTCCTTTTAATATTTTATCAAGGTTTGTTAGCGAAACATAGGTATGCTTAAAATAAAAGAGTTAATCCAATACTAAATTGTATACGTCAACCCATAATGGCAGCTACTATTAATCATCAAGAGCACATATCCAAAACATTTCATATAATTCCGACAAGACGATGGATTACTAAGAAATACTTTTACTCAAAACCTCAAGATCTACAACTGTTATCCAGTACGTGTGGCCGGCAAGAACAATGACTAAGCTATGAATGAGTTGGCTGACCGTAACCGACATCTTGCGGTCAATTGTTTGACAATCTACCACGTATGTTACATGACTCAGAACATGTGAACGATTGACATGTAAATTAAGAGTGACATGTTTCTTGTTGTGATTTCGACAGTTCTTGGTTGGTGACAAATGTTGGTTGGTTGGGCCAATGTTCCACGCGTAACTATTGTCGAATTTGAGAATTTGTTGATCACAGTTATTTATATCGTCATTGTTAATAGTGAGCTCTGCTCAGGTCAATTAAAGAGTGCAGAAACATAATCAGTTGTTTTTGCCATTATTCTATGGTGAAAATAAAAAATAGCGTGGTGTGCTACAATTGTTACATACACATTGGGCCATCCATCTTAGAATTTTGTTGTTATTAGCTCACAAGCACAGCAAATGGAGGTCGTAATCGCCTTATTTTAGGTTGTATCGAAAATGACTATTGGGCAATTTACTGATTTTTTTAAAATAAATGCTACCTGGTTACGATTATTGTTGTTTCGCTTTATAGGTGCTATGGTACAATACCATATTTTATATTGTAAAAACGCAATATTTCACAATTGAAAATGAATAATTTCAAAATTATACAACAATGAGCTAGTAAACCAACACTATTCCTCTTACCAGATCAGTATTAAAAGTTATTCAAAACCGATATAAGTAGTGACAAAGACGTAAAGTATGACGCATTACACTTGAATATATTTGTGTTAGTACATAATATGCACGCTCATGCATAATGCATCGGAGATCATCGCGGTAAACGTTCAGATTAAAGGAGGCTGTATATGGGCTGAGCGCCGGAGGGGAGCCGGACGAACACCGGAGAGGAACTAGACAGTGTTGACACTATTTTCTTAGAAGATTTATATTTGCATAAGTAATAGTATGATCTTGTATCTGAGATGTTGGTTAAGGGTGGTTCCCTGAACATTGTAATTATACAGGTACCTAACAGAGCCACCAAAAAAATTTTAACAAAAAAAAACCGACTTCAAAACAAAACTATTTCACAACAAATTAAAAAGCACTAAAAAGTAAAAAAACCGCAGAAATCGGAGAACAATCATAGAAAAATGTAGTAGAGAACGTGAAAAAAAACAGCATTATTAAGAATTACTGAAAAAGTACTGATCGGATCTTAATCAAATTGCAATGGGACCAAATGGGAGGCACCAGCTTTCAAATAAATAAAAATCATCAAAATCGGTTCACCCAAGCGAAAGTTATGAGGTAAGAAACATAAAAAAAAAATACAGTCGAATTGAGAACCTCCTCCTTTTTTTGAAGTCGGTTAAAAAGATGCAGAATGTTCACTTGTATCAGGACTCGGAGTCTTTAAAATGCTTAATTGCTTATGTTTTTTTAACAGCCTGTGTTGTCCCACTGCAGGACAAAGGCCTCACTTTCATTTATGACATGACGAGCTGCTTGCATCCAGGAAAGACTGGTCCACTTTAGCACACGGCTTATGATTGTCTTTAAAAATATCTTCGTACCTTTTGCTTATCCTTTGTAAAGCCCACGACTTTTCATAAGCTTTTATGAATTCTAAATTCTTGTGATAGCTCTATTACTTGCGTAGATGTTAACTCCAAGGGTTATTGGCATTCAAAGTTAGCAATACGATATGTTAGACCTTTGAGCAGATTTATAAAAAATGCAAGGGACTCTTAGCCGCTTAAATAGAAAAAGATCTTTCAAAGATAGTACTAAATGCTTAATCTTTAAAGAAAGTCTAAAAGCGTATTTTTATTAAATAGTTGGTATCTTCATTTAATCTTTAGCGGAGTCTAATATAAAATGGATTATTGATAAATTGTTAATAGAGTTAAGGTCGAAATATATTTACCCAACAAGCGGAACATTTAAAAAAGAGACCTCAGAACCGGACACGTATGTAAACCCTCCCTATGACATAGCATGCGTTGGAATGGAGAAACGCATCCGGTCATATTTCGACCGGTATTAAGAGTTATAGCCGCATTTTTATTCATAGAGCAATTTTAGAAATCCTTTCTTGGACACTCCTAGGATTTTTAGGGGTTTCAAATGCAACCAACCCTTATTGGGGGAGCAACTGACCTTTTATACTGGCCATAAATGGGGTACGTAATGGCATTTCATATACATATCTGTATAAAGCTTTAAAGTGCTGGGTTTATCATGCTTAATGCGGTGGCACTTTTTAATGCATTTTTATAAATGTGCGTTTATTGTGTTTGAAAACCTTCTAAAGCAGTGCTGATAATTTACGATATTTTCAAAACGAAAATGTTCAACAGTCTTAAACCTTTTTGTTCGTAGGCTTGTTCCCAAATCCAAAATTGGAAATCCGTGGTCTCTGCTTACCCTTCCGAGAAACAGGCGTGACTTTATATATTTATGTCGTTCCCAAAGTTTACCTAAGTTCAGCTTCATATCAACATTGTCAACGAACAAAATGACATGAAAAGACTCGACACTATGTGCAATGTTACGTTATTAGATACATCATAAAATTCTAAGATAATTTGCGACAGACGCGTATCTTAAAAATCTAGGTATTAAGGTGTAGTCTGAAGTGAAAAGTAAGTGCACTTCTTAAATTTAAAGTGTCAGCTTTCTCACAAACTGTTTAAAGCGTTTCAAAGAGTCTGGGTGACGACAGCTTTACCATACAATTTTACATCTTTCTAAGGCCACACTTGAACACTCAACTAATATAAATTGAAACTCCAATAAATGTTGAAAGTGCTCTCAGAATTAATCAAAATAACCCTTCGAACGCTTCGAAAACTTAACAGAGCCATCGAGATCTTAAATCGTTTAGAAGGGGCCCCATATTGAGTTATCCGGCGGTTAGACATAAGTAATAATGTATGGCAAGGGTGTAGTAACATCGGCTCTTTAGACCCCGATACCGGTTTGATAGAGACTGCCACGGCGAGGAAGGGTTAGTACCGTTAGAATATTAGGATGATATTAATTTTGGAATGTTAATTATGCTAACAATGGCTAAGGTAAGCTGCCCAGCATACCGTTAAGGCAACGCAACCATCACGATAGACCGGGGGACACATTGAGGTAATGTGATAAAATGAACTTTTCATGACAATGTACTTAAATATTTCTATATCCCCAATTCTTTTGATAATTATATTATAAAAATGTAGCTTAGGTCTTACTAGAAGAGTTACAGTTGATGCCATTTATCCTAACTGCTTCTGAGAATTACCTAATAGATAAACCCAGTAATACTTTGCCTGACCTGGGGCTCGAACCCAGGACCTTATGCTTAGTAGTCGCGTCAACCTATACCAACGAGGCAGTTATTGATTGAATGTAGCATTTATTATTATGCCATCATCAACAACAACAGTATAATCTGCTTGAAATCATCTCTGTCGACGGTACTAAACCGACGAGTAAGTATCGTGTATGCTTAGACCGTAAGTTATCGAGATGCGTTAAAGGCCCAGCCTTAGTAATTAATAATGATTGAAATACGATGCATATACGGAACACAGTTTAAGCATTAGCCGCAGAACACGTTGGGTACAGTAATGTGTTCGTTGGACGCTGAGTGTGCAATTCAAGCTTTAAGGTTTATTCTTTGGCTATTTTTTGTAATTAGTGTCTAATGTCTGTAATTGGTTAATGAATCAACTAGAGATGATTCAAAGAAAGAATATTGTAATATGTATACGACAGTTTTTTGTTTGTTTTAAACGTGGCCCCACAGTAGGACTTTCTCGTGTGTCGTGGGTGCGTTTCACAAACATGAAATATGACATACACAAACACCCAGATTCGGAACAAACATTTGCGAATTGCGAACATATTTGCCCCGTGCAGGAATTGAACATGCAACCCTCAGCGCAGCAGTCCAATCACTAAGCTACTGCGCCGATTAGGTCTTTAATTTTATTGCGAAACAACAGGCGCTGGTATCTTTCTACGACACAATGATTTGTGCTGACCATTCATTCATTTTGGACTCGTCGTGAATTCAAAATAATTTTAATAAAGTCGTTTCGCACTTATTCAAATGATACGCATAAGGTACTACTTCCGTAATAATATTATTAACATTCTGAAGCGTATTTACGCATATTCCGCGTTACGCGAATTTGAATTACTTTTATGTGACTTGTTTTATTTAGAGTTAAGTTCTTCCTCACGTGACAGGATGACACGGAAATTTTGACAAGTTTCACGATTTATGGTGAGCGTAAATACTTTGGGATTCCGGAAATGAAACTTTATACTTTGTCTGTCTGTTTGTTTATGATTTTTCTTTTGAATATTATTTATAATATACTAATTTAACAAATCATTATGCCTGTTTCAAAGAGTATTCACTTGTAGGTTCTTTAAAGTTAATATTATGAATCATTTTACAAAAAAATTCAGTCATTCCGTCAAGGCAATCAAATGTGCGACACAATAAATGCATCAAAAAATCCTAAATTTCGTACGGCATAAAGCAGCTTTCGCAATGGCATTTACGACCTTCATACCTACATCTAAATCTGCAGAAATAGTTAGAATTGGCGTCAAGTGAGCCTTTCATCGACACACGAGCATCGCCGGTGGCCGCGGTATCGGATTGCGAACGGTTTCGGCATTCGTCGCGTACGCCGCCGACCGCGTGCGTACGCGATCCGCATTGTTTATTAAACACAGGGATACAAGCTCCGTTTGGAACTAAGATGATTCATTGTGTATTTGTAGTTTGCTCGTATCGAGGTAAACAAGGAAAACCATGGATTCGCTCACTTTCTTATAGGTATCAGTGAAGTTGGTTTTGAGTCATCAATCGGTGACATTACCTTTATTCTGAATATGTTACCTATGTGATAAATACGATTCACCGTGGATGAGACATGCTATAAATATCCTTGTTTAATTTATTTTAATTATTTTATTAGTGTAATTTCGAAATAAGCAAACTAATCATTAAGTATGCCATTGTTGCTACAAATAAATAAATTTTATTATTATTATTATTTATTACCTATTCGTACTTTATATGATTTCTAAGTAGTGTTTTCTTTACATTATAATTATATAAAATTGTAAACTATCTGCATCGATTTGTTTTTACATACCAACAAATAAGTTTAATACTAAGTAGTTTTGTATCAGAACTACAGTAGGTTACAGTAAGCTATGGCACAAATGATAATCAAACGATTTTCCTATGTTTTTAAGTGAATTTATAACAATTATTATTATTTTCACAAGGACACTTAAAATTATTTGTCCCCTTTTTTAACTTACTTAGTCACGAGGACACACTGGGGCATTTGTAGAGTAAGAAAAAAATCATCATATGTAAATACATTCTGCTGACCATGTCAAGCTATGAGTAAGTTGTACGTAGAAATACTTTTTCCTCATTAAAGGATAAATTTAAACGGTCAAGACCTCATTTCTGATAATACTTAGTCACCATAGCGGGAACTTTGTGCGTGATGTATTAAAGAACTCAAGGTTACTGTTGATTATATGTATTATTATGTATATGTTGTAAAAATGTATTATTATACATTGAAGCTTTAGCTTAACCTTTACCAAAAAGATGAAGGCGAGACCTTAAAAATGTAATGATAATTATATAGATGATGCTTTATAATATTTTTTTAAATTACTGGTTCGCTTGCCTCATCTTTGTTGCCCGTGAATGTCGCAAGTGAGCTTTAGTTCGATTCCTGGGTGAGATAAACAGTTTTACTTTTATAATAATTTAATAATTGAATGATTGGTTGTTATCAATTTGTTTCTAGAGATAGAGAATTTGCTGAGAAAAAGGGAGGTCTATACCCAGTAGTGAGTGATAACATAACATCACGCCTGTATTCCTCTAAGGGGTAAGCAGACGTGCACATATAGTACACCCACATTTCGCCAGTTATGTTTTTTTTGTAGTGAGTGATAACGGGCTGAAATGATTATAATGATGAATTTATTGTTGACATTACATTTTGAGGTTCCCATAGAAAGTGTGGCGCACAGTGTAATATAGTCAAAGATGGAAACAAAATTCATCAAACACAGCTGCAGAGTTTCGACCCAGTAATACAGAAAAATAAATCCTAGCAGAAAATCCCTTTATGCCTATCCGACTAGGAAATCTGTTTCAAGAAACTAACTATACATACCTATAGTTACAACCACAACACACGATGTCCTAAATTTAACCAGAACAGATACTGATTCCACCCAATTCTACCCTAACCTAATTTCACTATCACCTATCCCTGAACATCCGTAAATAAATAACGAGAAGAGACCGCGACGCAATCCTTCAGGTGTACCGATACGTCGACGACACGGGGACGGCGCGGGGCCGGTGCGCGACCGGCACGGAGCCGCGCCGCGATAAATACGTTATCATCTTGTTACGGGCAGGCTTCAATATTAATGCGTTAATACGGCAGGTGGTCTTGTTGCGCGCTACGTGCTATGTTTAATATGTAATCACTGCCCAGTTTCATATTGGTGGTGATTGTTGACGTATTTACCTTACTAGTTGTATTTGTAACTTGGCTTTTATTTATAATTATTAAAGATTATTATTACTATTATTTTAAAAAGCTTATAAAGTGTGGATGCAAATGGCAAGTTGTCGTTCATTATAGGGTCCTAAGGAGGAGGCGGGGGACTTTGTTTACGAGAGGACGTCCAGCTGATGATGATGACTTCTTAGGATTGTCTTTTCAGTCAGTTTACTTATTTTCCTTTTCGAAATTATATATGTTACAAATATTAACATTCTTTAAAGCTCAATGTTAGTAGGTATTTTTTCGATTCTGATTTCGATATATTCTGAGTTGGCGATCTATATAATATTACTAGCTGTTGCCCGCGACTTCGTCCGCGTGAATTTCAGGTAAAAACACCAGTAGACTATAATCCGATTTTGTAAATAAATGGAAAACACTACAAATTACTTACCTACCGAATGGAATATACATAGTATTTTAATGATAAAGGTATGTTTCAAATTAAGATGGGGCTAGTTTACTTTTTATACCGATTTTGTATGATCGGTAAATATTGAGTGACTAACAGGAAAGTTATTGACGCGATTTGTTGGCTTATAAGGAATTTAAATTTTAAATGTATCTTTATTTTACTGTATCTATGTACTACATTGACAGCATGCATTTCTCTGAACTACGGTTGTAGTTTTGTCTTCAGCAGACAACATTTACAGAGAGTGTGGACTGGTAACTCAGAAGCGACCGTCATACAGTAATCCGTGTAAAAATCAGCTGATTTCTAGGCCTTAATGAAGTCTACCTCTGCGTGTGCTAATGGTGATAGTTTGTATGCCAAAATGCACCAAGCGCTTGTTTTGAAATTTATTGTAGCCGAAATTTAAACGATCTGCTCATGTCCGTCACCCATAGGTTGGGCCTGTGGGCGACGAACTTGGGCAGTTCGATGCTCAAACAGAAAAGGCGGTTTTAAGGGACATAAGGCACGTAGGCCGGCGTATTTCTCTTTCCGTGTTCAACTGGCGACATCGGTCTCGCGAAATCCACACGCTTTTGTTTTACTACGGAATCCTACGAGTCCATGTTCAATTCGCGTCAACTGAGCACGCCTTTGTGATCAAGTGGCGCTGGGTAAGGTTTAACAAAATCGTGTGCAGTTGAACACTTTTTTGACTTGACTCTTAGAATGTTTAAGTCTTCAAAAGCGTGTTGAATCAGCGACGGTATTATTCTATAGTAGATAGTAGGTTGTATTATTAACTCAATATGATTTCAATGAAATATTACAATACAATTAATGAAACATTAATTATCACTACAAAAATAACAAAACAAAGACCGACATAACAACTATTTTGCGGAACGTTCGTTTTGGTCTAAGTTCATAGCGATTTTGTGAGCACGTTTCTTCTTAACAGGACGGCCGGACTGAATTCTACCACTGCTGGGTAATTGTTTTTGATGCCGTCTCGAAATAGATGTAGGTTGGACCTTTATTTTTCGTGAACGTCGTATTTTCTTATCATGCACATATGAAACAATAGAGGAAGGAGTCTGCAATCGAGATAGTGCAGATGAATATTTTTTCAGTATTTGTATTCGCTAAATCAGTACGGATTTGTTTCGAATAGACAGGTTAAAAAACCGTGTTCAATTCATTTGCTCACTATTTTGTAAAACTTCATTTAACGTTGCTTGATCGCAAAAGCGTGCTCAGTTGACGCGAATTGAACACGGGCTCGTAGAATTCCGTAGTAAAACAAAAGCGTGTGGATTTTGCGAGACCGATGTCGCCAGTTGAACACGGAAAGGGAAATACGCCGTAGGCCGTACCTACGTGGTGAGCGCGACCAATCGCGAAGAGGCGAGTCAGAATTTGTTTAAAGAGATGGTGTAGCATACGCGGATCGCGAGTCCCTCAACCTAAGGTTGTTAGGCGGATACCCTGAGGTTTAAGTTAGTATAAGAGACCGGCATAACCCTCCGTCCGCTCATGGTGGAGGAAGTCCATGAGGATTTCCCCGGCAACAAAAATACTTTGATAATTGTGTGGAACTTAGAATTTGACTGCCTTATTGGTCTAGTGTTCGTAAAATGCGACTGCTGAGCGGGAGTTCCGTGTGTTTGTTTACCAGATTGGAAAGAGTGATTGGTTTTTCCACTAATTCTCGGTGGCAGTACCGACTTTAAATTTGTGCCCGGTTAATGAAAATTTATGTCTATGATGATTATCTACAAAAGGATAACTTTGAGGTGGATCACAGACCTTTAACTTGACGATGGTTGCCTACAGTCCACTTTCTGCTAGAGAGTTAAAACATATAAACCAATAAAATTAAAAATATTATGTTGTTTGAATAAGCAAATATCTTGCCGAACGCGGGAATCACACTATTAAATCATATCTTTACCAACTTATACAAGAACGTGAAATAATGAGCAGAATTCTATATACCCCGTCTAAATATTACTATTTATTGATATTTATGTATATCCAGTGTATAAAGTGAAATATATAATGAAAGTTTTTACAGAGCATTTAAGTCAGAAAATATTTCTCTAAAATCACCGACGAACAGGAATGTGCCGATCCGTCACATGATTGTTGTTCCTGCTTAGTTCTGTCTAAAACTTTCACTATGTGGTATTGTACATTTTTACTATAATTATGACTACATTTCAGCAAATTTCTCTTAAAACTATTGCGTAACTCTCCAAGAACAGACGTTTTATTGCTTCGAATTGATTTGTATCTAGAGTATGGCGAGCGCTTATATTTTGTCATCTAAGGGAGAGAGAGGTAGTAATTCCGGAAGACAATTTTGTCACCGTTATTTGTTTCCTAACCTCTGCAAGAATGCCAGTGGTAATAAATGTTTTCCCTGTTCCACCAGGAGCATCCAAGAAAAACATTTTACCCTGGCCGAGCCGAACCCTTTCAAGGACAATATTGTAAATCTGTGCTTGCTCTGAGGTAAATTTAGTGACGTAGTCATTCACGATGGTGGTCATTGCGTCTTGGTCATAATTTGTTTCGGCGACATACTTCCTGTTTCCACGTTCTTGATTATTTAATGGTTGCGGAGCCGGTAAACCGTATTCCAACAGTGGATTGCACCCGATGGCAATGAGTACGTCTTGATGAGAACTGAGACAGTGGTTCAAAATGCGTTCATCAGTTTCTCCGATGTCTCCTTCAATAGTATGTCTTAAAGCCCATGAAATATCCTCAGAGAGATGACGCCAATATTTTTCCCGCAACAAAACCGGGTTTGCAATACCGCAGAATACCAACATGACGGCAAACAAATGTCATAGGCGACTTGGGCTATCACTAACGCTAGCCTCCAGGAGAGTGTTGTCCCAGTGTTGGTCACCGTCAAGAAGATTTCGTGCTACGCAGGCTGCACGAAATGTCGGATACTCCATACCATCAACTGTCCTTAAGAATGCAAATGACGTTGGCCCCTATACGATGTGAAGCAATAGCCGCAAATAATAGCACTCGGCATTATTTGGATGCACAGTGTAAATCCTTCCCAATGCAGTGTCCATAAAGATTCCCGGAAACCCTTCGACAATACGACCACGTCGATGTCGATTAAATACACCTCTTTGCTTGTAGTATGTATAGTACGACGGCACCTCATCATACGTAAGTGACTTTGCAAAAAAATCAACTTCACAGAGACGTAAAAATGCCAAGAGTCGTCTGTTGGAATCGTAGATAATACCTGACGTCACCCTTAAGACGTAAATACTAAAAGGGAACTTGAAATTTGATGGATGCGAGCAGTGACACGGTGGCTCAGTTGGCAGAGCGGCACCACGGTATGGCGACTGTCGCGGGTTCGAGTCCCGCTCGTGTCCATCATTTTTCAAGTTTCCCTTAATCAATTTAAAATTTAAGCCTAGCATGGCAACATGCATAAAAAATACCAAAAGTCATATAAATTTGGGTTGGTATTATCGGTTTAGTGGTTTGTAGCTGTAAAGGTACAACACTGAATTGGTAATCGTAGATTCCAACAGATAATACCTAACGTCACCCTCAAGACGTAAATACTAAAAGGGAACTTGAAATTTGATGGATGCGAGCAGTGACACGGTGGCTCAGTTGGCAGAGCGGCGCCACGGTACGGCGACTGTCGCGGGTTTGAGTCCCGCTGGTGTCCATCATTTTTCAAGTTTCCCTTAATCAATTTAAAAATGCCAAGAGTGTTGTTTGGCGGGGATTTTCCAATCGCTCTAATACATTGGCGGGGTCGAAAAAAAATGCGCTGGCCATTCTCAAAATGGACGTCCATGAATTCATGACCTCTGGATGCCGATCTTGTATAGAGAACGCCAGCATTCGCCATACTGCTTCTGAAGTACTAATGTAGCGACCAGACTGGTACTTGGTCACTTCATCCCGATCAGTGCTTTGCAAAGCGAACGTTGCCTGGTCACTACCCTTGTTTACGTATTTGCAAATGTATTTAATTGACTCGACGCTGGAACACGATTCAACATTGATGTGTGTTTCAAACGTCCTAGAAAGCACAGGTGAGTATGGAACAACCTATCTGTTGTCAACGTGAAGCGACTGCTTTTGGCTTCAGAATTGTTTGGACATTACTTATCTGAAATGGTGAATTTACAAACTTACTAATGCAGAAAAAAATAAAAATTTAGAACTATAATTTACTGGAAATTGTTGGTAATAATATTATGTTAAAATATATATTATAATTGTCTTTTTATTGATATTTAAGTCAAAAACATGCAAAAAGAAATTAAAGCTAACGCAAAAAGAAAAACCTTCGGCAAGAATCGATCTCACTATGCATAACTCGTAGGGCGATCGTTAAACCGCCACGCTACGATGACACATAGCAATATGTTTAAAATAGACGTTTCTATACATGTCATGATTCACTGCTCAGTTCCTTGTGGATATAGCGTGATGATTTCTACTTCAGAAGTTCATCTGTAAGTAATCTGCATAATGCAACTATTGGTTTTGTCTTTTTATCATTCTACGGCAAACATTAGACAAAACAAAGACATAATGCAATATTGCTCAGCCCTCTTTGCAAATGCCGTGATGATATTAAGCATACCGATGCGCCGGCCCCTAAAGAATATATTTGCAAACTTTCAGCGGATTCTATTCAGTAGTTTTTACGTTAATCTAACACATACATACAGACAAACAGACAAAAATTCTAAAAATTATATTTTTGGCTTCAGAAGCGTTCAGACATCCCATTGCACTTATTTTTTTTCAAATATCTTCAATGTACAGTTTTGACTTCGTTACGATTTTATTATATGTATAGATAATGTCTAAGCCAAGTTACATTAAAGCGACTAAGCTACCTGATCTTAACTAAGCTTTATATTACACAACGTAGGTACAAATTAGTGACTATTTCACAGTATTATTTATTTTCCAGACATTTAACTAAATAAACTTAACCCTGAACTACCGAATACCAGTTCGCTCACCCGAGTAGCCTCCGGCGACACGCGTGCGGTGGATCGGGTCCGACTGAAATATCAGCAGTTATTTGTGTAACTCCATTCAAGGCATGTTTCCATAATGCAAGCAGTTTGTACCCAGGTGTGAACTTTTGGGTTAAGACAACTTAGTTTGGCACAAACCTGCAAGTTGCATTCGTGGTAATTCTATTACGCAAAGTACTTGTTACTTGAGGTTTGTATTTGATTCACTTGTGTACTGGTTTTAACACGTTGTCTGTCTGCCAAATAGACACAATTGAAGTGTACTTATAGTAATACATATAAAACACTAGACAAGTGGACAGTGAAAGGGTTAAGGCATCAACTTGATAATAATATTTTTTCTGTAGTACATCATCATCAGCCTGTTGCACTCCACTGCTAAACATAGGCCAATCACTCCTTTTTTGTTCGATGTTTTTAAATAATTAAACTGTTTTTGAGCTTGCCCATTAAAACTTGTCTGCCTATTGGTAAAAATCGCTCACATATTTTCCTCTAAAAATATAAAAAGAAACACCTGCATGCGATCAAAAAAACAAACGATCTCCACGCCGCGCGCCGGCGCAACTGCCGATTGGGACTGAACATTAACATTAATTAAGAGGGTGATGTTAAAAATTGTGACTGCGCAAGAGACTGTCGTAAAATATATCTTCCTTCTAAAACAAAACGATGTTTTGACGTATGCTCCTGCGCAACGGAGTAGACGCCGCCGAAATAGCCCGACTAATTACGATAGCGGTTTCTGTTGCTTTTATTATTTTTGAATTATGAATGTTGGCTGTCATTGGGGCTGTTGGATGTGAGAACGAAGTTTCGTTCTGGTTGAATGTATAATTTACTATCTATAATTAACAAATACCTCGAAGATAGTGTGTTGTATGTCGATACTGCCTACTATCGATACCATGAATAGGTTTAGCTAAAAATAATATATATTACAAAGTTTAAAAACTAGTGATTTTCATTACGAAACATTTAATTAACTCTGCACATGCGTGTCTTCCGTTCTTGGAAGTCCATATTCAGAAATGGATGAATTATAAAACTGGAGGAAAGACTAAGTTATGGACTAGCTACATTTTATGATAACAACTGGTGTTGTACGCTTTCTTGAGCTAAAATAGCTTATTAATTAATAGCTTGAGTTAAAATAGATAGATAAATAATAATAGTTTCGTAACATAATAATAAACTTCGAGTTAATTCAACATTTCACACACATTCGTTAATCCTTGTGAACTGAAATCCGTACCGCTAGCATAACAGTTTCAAGAGTGGAATGAGCGCAAGCGAGCGCGGCGCGGCGCGGCTCCGGGCAATTAATAAGTTTGGACCGGCGTCGAGACGGCCGGGGCCGGATGTCCGGCACGCGGCTGTCACATTGTTGTATACTACCGTACGGACGGCAGAATAGATTAACAGGATTGTACGGAGGCCGCAGCTTACAGGTTTGTAAGTCTGAAGTTACGGGTTTACAGGTAACGTTACTGTTTATATTACCTTAATGATTTAGTCGTTTTGTTAATCAATATTTCGTAAAATTTTCCTCAATATTTAGCTGAAAAATGTAGTACCTAAGTACAAATAGTAGGTAAGTAAGGGTCATTTTCATACATCTATTTCACACAATCATTTCGTACGATAAATCAACCCAATGTACTTAGATGCTAAAATGTGAATGTTAGTGTCTAGATTGGACTGCACTAAATGTAATAAGGAATTGTCATGTCGTAAAATTAGCACTACTAACGTTTTACATAAATGAGAACTTCCTACTTTTTTTAATTCGGTTACTTTGTGCTCTAAAAAGTATGCGTGTATATTATGTGCGTAGAATGACAATATTAATGTTTTCAACAGTTACACAAAAAGTTTTTATACGGACTGCATTTTAAGCAAGGAGAACGGCGTTGCTATCCGTACAGCATAGTGACAAAAGAGCCAATGGGCATCAACCCGCGGGCTGCGACTGGCCGACTCCTCTCTGTGACAAGTCTTCGCAAAGTTTAGGTCAGAAGTCATACTACACTTACAAGTATCTACATAAACAAATTAAGAGAAATGATTCTAAAATCGAAATTGATTTATTTTTTTACTTTGAAGCCAGTATCATCTCTTAGTTTTCAGCAAAATGAAGGCCTATTTAAATAAAGTTTCGAATGTGGTGCTGGCTTTAAGGTTTTCGTACTCGACTTAGGTGCTTTACTATGCTGGTTCAAATCCAAGCAAGCGCCGATGTAACTTTTTTAATGTCATGAGAGCTTTTATTATTCTAGACATTTCTGCCATTCGTTGTCCCCAAATAATTCTGTTAATGTTTGTTTTGAGGCTGCGTGTTTGAATATAAGATAGAATGTTTGTAAATGCTTGATCAATGGTTACTTATTATTCTTTAAACAGAAATAAAACGTTATTTTGATCTTAAATTTGGTACTTTTGTTACCTATAATTTATTATCATCAGCCGGAAGACGTCCACTGTTGAACAAAGGCCTCCCCCTTAAAACGCCACAAGTTACTTATTTTTTTTCATTGCCTATTTTGATTCCCACAGCTGGGCAAAGGCCTCCCCTTTCATCTACCAAACCACTCTATCCCTTGCAGTATCAGGCCACGCGGGTCAAGTTTCCTATACGAGCCACAAAAAACTAACCATTAAAAAGCAGAAAATAAAATGCCTAACAATGGTTTCATGTATAATTCAATTCTCACTAATTCCCCACATCACTCAATTACCAGTGTCAAGCACGCAAACCGACATTTAGCCATTTAACCTTTTTGTTAATAATAATTATAGTTTAAAACGTGATTATTGTCATTTGATAGTTACCACGTAAGCTTTATTTAATGGTCCTTTTGTTTGAATATGAATATTGAAATGTACAGTATGTTCGATGGTTTAATTATAAAATATAGGCATCCATTAATTAGGTTGGTGACCTAGGCTTAATGTTAATGAGTTAACTAATTCATTTAATTTTGAAACCTAACACGTCACCCAATATTTTAAGAAACGATAGGCAGGCGTATAGGATATCCATATTTCATCAGTTATATTCATCATAATCATCAGCCGAAAGACGTCCACTGCTGAACAAAAGCCCACGCTTGACAAGTGGTTTGGGGATCGCAGTATTATGGTGATCGGTGAAGTTACAGAAGACGCTGCTGCCCATCTGGATTTTCCCTAAGTGGCTACTAAGGCGTCTTACAACACCTATAGGAGGAAAGGGGTAGTCAACTCTAGGCCGGATAAAACTCGGCTCAGTTACGTTATAGGTGCCATAAAATAGGGACTAGACTAGACTTCATTCTATATTGTAATACACAAGAACCAAACCCATTACACCGACTACACCACATCAACTTCGGAGTAGGTACACGATACAAAAAACGGAATCCAAAAACCCCGAGTCACACACCATTTACCAAAATAGGTCACGTCTGGACAACTATGATAACGGACACAAAACTACACCCGTATAACTCACAAACAAAACTTTCCTGATAAATCTCAACCAGATATCGTAAAACAAATTTTTCCAACTAAATACATAATTCATACAAAGACTGTATCGATAATCGGTTGGTTGCTACCGGGCAGCGTTTTCTTTGTGAACGCCTGAAGCAACTCAGATAGGGCCCGGCAGAAATAATAGGACAACTTTTATCAGTCGCATAGAGACAAGGAAACCGAATGGTAGCTTATCGGTGAAATACTCTTTCAAATTACAGTGGTGGCGTAAGTTTTTATCGGCTTGCCCCCGGCTGTGGACCTCATAATCAATAAGTGTGGCTACTATAACGGTGTCATTCTGGGAATGGCGAAGCGGTCTAAGTATGGAATTGCAGAATTAGCATTGAAAAGCGGAATTCTTTTACTTTTGTTTTTAGGCTGGGTTTGTGCACTGCGTGTGCGGGAAATGTGGACTCATCGGTGATCAAAGATAATGCTTTAAAGTTAGGAGTTAATTTCTTTGTATGTTATGTATAGGTACCTACTTTATATTAATTTTATAATTATACATTTTGTGTGAAAAGTACCCAATATGTGTGTCGTAAAGGCATCCAAATTCTTCTTTCTGAATATCAGAAGAGGTCTCATACTTAAATGGGACAGTTTGTAATTCAACAAATTTCGAATAAGCCCCAGATAGACGAAAGCTATCTTGGCCTAGATCCAACCATCATTAAAACAAGCTATATAACGCAGGTCAACCTTCAATCCAAAATTCAATACATTTCCAATTAAAACCAGTAATAAGGTTACTGGATCGCAATACGGATCGTTCTAATCCGTGTGCGGCCAGCCAGTACCACACATAGCACGTTATCTCGCGACTGTCATACACACAAAACATTTTCCGGTTAAAAGTGGGTTATCACAGTTCACAATGGGCCTGCTAGCCACGACTCCATCTGATAGGCTTCTTGCCAGTTGCCTCCGACTTGGCTCACTAACAAATATGACTGGAAATACTTCGGTAGGGTGACTACAGTATACACTTGGTAAGAGACTCAAGATGTGAGTGAAAGTTTTAGTAACTTGTGAATCCTTGTTGTTGAACCTGACCTATTTCGCAGCAAAAATGTATATATCTCAATTTTATTCTAAAAATACGCCGATTGCTACACATCGGTATAAAATTACCGTCAGCCAGACGCTAGACACTTCGTTACTGTGTAGGTATAAAAAGAAATAAAACAATATTAATACAAATCTTTATAGGTAGGTATACGAAAGACAGACAGTAGGTTTATGATAATAAAATTAAAACAGTATGGAAGATTATTAACACAGAAACTGGTAATAGTAAACAACGAGATACAGACCTGTCTCTGAAAATAAACAATAAAACTATTTCAGATAAGGCAGATGTCGCAAACGCTTTTGAGACCTTTTTTACAAACATACCGGTCGATGTAACGAAATCTCTCCCTTCATCGTCATTAGAAGCAGAGTCGCTTGTTAAAAAATACTTTAATAGACACATTCCAGATTTTAATTTTGCTCATGTATCCCCATTCTTAGTTAAAAAAACTTTTAAATCTCTTAAAATAAAAGCCACTGAAGATCTATGGGGCATATCTGTCAAAGTACTTAATTCAATAATTGACACTATCGCTCCGATTCTTGCAAACATTTTTAATAACTGTGTTGATTGTGGCACTTTTCCAGATCTAATGAAACACAGTAAAGTAATTCCAATTTTTAAATCAGGATGCAAGAATAATCCATCTAACTATAGACCAGTTTCTGTTCTTCCAGCTTTAAGTAAAGTTTTTGAGAAAATGGTCCTTGACCAGATGATGACACATTTCAGTTCTAATAACATCTTACATGATCGCCAGTTTGGATTTACCAAGGGGAGATCAACGTCAGATGCTGGAGCCAAGTTAGTATCGCACATTTTGGAGGCTTGGGAGGGCTCACAGGATGCCGTTGGTATCTTCTGTGACCTCTCCAAGGCTTTTGACTGCGTTGATCACAATACGCTTATCCTTAAATTAAATTATTACGGAATAAGAGATAAATCACTAGAACTCGTTTCATCCTACTTATCCACAAGACATCAAAAAGTAGGCGTTAACGGAGTAACATCAGCAGGATCAATAGTTAAAATGGGTGTGCCACAGGGTTCAATTCTTGGCCCTTTCCTTTTCTTGGCATACATTAATGATCTTCCCTTTATGATGGCCGATTTAACGGATATTATACTATTTGCGGACGATACCTCTCTTATTTTTAAGGTCAATAAAAATGTTCAAGATCCTCCTGATTTAAATAATAGCCTTAATGTTTTATCCAATTGGTTTTCGGTTAATAATCTGCTTTTAAACGCATCAAAAACGAAATGTCTTAAGTTCTCACTGCCTAACGTGCCTCAATCTAATCTAAATCTAATGCTTGATGGTGAAAAACTTGAACTAACACAGGAAACAGTTTTTCTAGGTATTACTATTGATTCCAGACTGCAATGGGGCGCCCACATCTCAGCCCTATCTAGCAGGTTGAGTTCAGCTGCGTTTGCGGTTAGAAGAATTAGACAGCTTACTGATGAAGCAACAGCTAAATTGGTTTATTTTGCGTACTTCCACAGCATTATGTCTTATGGCATCCTGCTGTGGAGGTCAGCGGCCGAAATCAATTCTATTTTTGTTTTACAGAAAAGGGCTATACGAGCCATCTATAATATGGGCCCACGCGAGTCTCTTAGGGAAAAATTTAAATTAATCAATATTCTGACCCTTCCATCTCTATACATACTAGAAAATATCATGTACGTGCGTAGGAACTTGCAAAATTTTAGTATAAATAGCGATTATCATTGTTTAAACACTAGAAACAAACATAAATTAGTAGTACCTAAATATAGGTTAGCAAGAACTAACTCCAAATCATTTCTCGGTAATTGTATACGTTTTTATAACAAACTGCCAAAAACGATAACTGATCTTACCGGTAAGAAATTTAAAACATGCGTGAAAGCAATTTTAATCAAGAAAGCTTATTATAAAACTAAAGATTATGTTGATGATAGAACAGCTTGGAGTTAATGTCTTCTGCACATGTGGCTTCCCTGGCAAATGTAATACCATTATCCCTTTCTTATTAAGGCTTAATGTTTTGAAGACCCTTATCTTCTCCTTTACTTTCGTAGGTCCTCTACCTCTGCCCAGTTTTCGGGCAATTTATTTTATATAATTGATTCCAGGTCTTCATCAATATTGTAAATGTGACCACAATGTAATGAATAGTGATAGCTAGTAGTTTTAATTGCACCGTGGGTTTTTGGCCCAATTTGTTATTTTTTTCCCTTCTATCACTATTAGTTTGCTTTGTTGTCGCATAAT
The DNA here is from genome assembly GCA_946251915.1 of Abrostola triplasia. Lineage (NCBI taxonomy): Eukaryota > Metazoa > Arthropoda > Insecta > Lepidoptera > Noctuidae > Abrostola > Abrostola triplasia. The sequence continues at coordinate 3,066,055 of OX276426.1, forward strand.
GAAACTACATATGTAAATTTACAAATTTGTACCATCTTTCTTTTTAAATGAGTAACCTCTGGAGTTTCTTGCCGGTTCTTCTCCATTGGAATGACATTTTGGAACCGTGCAACTAGCATCCTAACGTTTCATAAGCGCCTGTAATAGGTTTATATGAAATAAAAACATTTTGAATTTGAATTTGAATTTGACAGAATAAGTCGGATATAATTCCAGAATTAGAGCCTATTAATATACATTTTAGAAAAATATGTATAAAAGGACCAGATGAACTGCGACCCAGATTTAACCTTAATCTAAAACTAGATGTTCTCGAGTAAGGAGTACGATTAAAATAACGAGCTAACTGAACAAAACCTACTTATTTATATCGTGTTCCAAATCCAAAATACAATCAAATGCGAAATATTTACCAAACTTTGTGAATTATTGAATGGTTTGAGTAAACAGGCTGGCCGTCCTTTATGTTTACCTCATTTAGTTGAAGTAATCTTTTCAGTTTGATTAATTAATGACTAGGCAAATTAGTATAAAGCACTCTGTAGCCGAACGAAATGTTAGTCAAATTTCCATGTTTGACAAATTATTTGAGAGTCTGTTTGATGTCAAACTACCAGTTTGCGAGGCTGTGCGAATTTTTTGTTGATTATGCTGTTGACGAATCTCAGAAAGTTGTATGTTGAATTAAAGTTTGGGGAATTCGTTCGTCGCGTTGCACTTTTGTTTTATAAATAAGGAAAAAGCACTTCGTATTTTAAAGTAAATTTCGGCTCGTTTACAAAGCTTTTTGTGCTTCATGCTGCTTTAGTTTGAAACTGAAGCTATTTTTGAGCATTAAATTCATTTTTCGAAGTCACATAACCTTTGACCCATACATGCTTGATGCGATTACCTAGGTATTTAGCCTCTTTTCACGTGCATATTTTGCATAGATATTCCTTTTGCTAAAATAACTATGACCTAATATTAGATGTATTTATTACAGACTTTTATATTTCGTTCTACGAGTTGCATAGCACTTAAATATAGCCGTTGACTAAACGTGCAACTCATATCTGAGCAAAACTGAAGTAAGAATTTTAAAAGTTAGACGTTGAGTCCAAACATGTCGTGCGACTAATTGTGTATTTAATTTAAACTTTCTATCTGTTTTACTTTCAAAACATCACGCCATCAAACATAAATAAGTACAGAATTATACGGAGTTTTCATTTGCTCCATTTAATACTGATCACAGAGATCTGAGTATCGTTTGTGCGTTACTTCAAATTCGCTTTGCAAAGGCAGTAAACAGGCAAATAGGTGCCGCTTCGCCGTCCGGTCGGATGTTATTAGCTATCAAAGCTGCGATGCCCGGAGCCATAATTAATGGGACATTAATTTTCAATTTACTACTACGCAAAAGCATTTCTCGTTACGTCCATGAACTAATTGCCGAGTCACTTACAAGTTTGCATTAAAAATATTTAGCTCGATGCTGATTAAAATCTAAACGGTATAAATCTCTTTGAATTAATGTGACCTAAATTCGCGTATGTTTTCATTTAATGTGGTTTGATGTGTGCGAAAACTTAGATATTGAACTAGATTGTTAATATTATTTAATATATAGTAAAAATACTCACGAAAGTTATTAAAGATTGTAAATATTATACTAGATTGGGTTTAACGATGAAGAACTTCAGACTCTACTCTCTTAATTTGAATGAATAGATCTTGACACATGAGTATATGAGCCAGATCTTACCAGTTAGCAGTCACTACAAACTCTAATTATATTTGTTGGAAAATATTTACCGCGTATTACTTCTCTATTTAACTGCCTAAGCTACCTCCATGCCGAATTTCGTAACTATCCGTTCAGTTGTTCAGTAGTGAGGAAGTGACAAACAGACAGACAATGTTACTTCTCGTTTACTTCATTATCATCAGTCAGAACACATCCTCTGTTGAACAAAGACCTCCCCCTTAGTTATTAAGTTTAAAAATAATGGTGTTTAATTTATAAATAATATGTCTTCATGGTGTCCCTACATAAGGAGGTAGAGGGCGTTATGCTAGCACTCTTTTAATAGGTCCGGTTTTTGCTCAACTATTAAATACTGAATAAGAAGAGTTGCCAAATTGGTTCATACTAGTTACAGCTGCCATTGGCAATCTAAGAGATTTGTACCACTCTTAGATTTTATTATACTGATGCCGTACGATTCTTTGAAAGCTTTCCTTTTATTAGCGTAATAACCACTTGAAATGAAGTTAAGAATACTTTATGTAATATTTAGAGCGGTTTCGGTAGCCCTTAACTATTGCTTTGGTTACTGTTCAGTTACTATACAAGCTTTTTTTACAGGTTAGAAGTAAACTCAAGCACCAACCAAATCGGATTAGGTATTTACGTACCTATATTTATATAAATATAGGGAAGAAAATATATCATGACGAATATCCAATTTCAATTTAATTACGAAATGAATTACATTTCCGGCAGAAAAACTCAATTGATGCGCTATATACATCGATTATATCTTGCCACTCAAAATATCGAGTATAATTCAATATTGACAGTTAATGCAGCTACATTAAATAAACTAATAATATTTACATTCGTCAACTATAGTTGAAATATCGAAATATTTCGGTATATAGCAAAACTTCTAGAGATGAGTATGGACAGGGTAGCATGAGTGTCACCGGTATTGGCGGAGTTTACGTCTGACAAAGTTAGTACCATGCAACTACATATTGGGAGCTTCTATTTGCAAAGGTGAATATTGGAATATTTTGGATAGATGTGTTTATTGAGCACGTTAATTCAGATGCTCACTTTACGAGCAATACTTTATGCAAATGTAAAGCAGCCTTTAACAAATTATAGTCAAGCATACAAGTTATTTTTATAATCATTGTTAAAATGATTGACTGCCTCGTTGGTCTAGTGGTCGCTAAGCGCGACTGCTGAGCACGAGGTCCTGGGTTCGAATCCCGGGTCGGGCAAAGTGTTACTGGGTTTTTCCATTAGGTAATTCTCAGTGGCAGCACGGAGTCTGGATTTGTGCCCGGTTGATGGCAATAGACTCGCCCCCTATTACATTGGGACCTAAAACATAACTGGCGAAATGTGGGTGTATTATATGTACACCTCTGCCTACCCCTTCGGGGAATACAGGCGTGATGTTATGTTTATGTCATTGTTAAAATATTGTTATTGGGTTTATCAGGAGCAGCATGGAGACTGGATTTGTGCCCCGTTAGTGGCAATAGGGTCGCCCCCTGTTACATTAGGACCTAGAAAATAACTGACGAGATGTGGGTACAACGTATCTCTGCTTACCGTTTCAGGGAATACATTCGTGAGGTTATGTTATCATTAACATTTAGTACTTGCAACTGTGCCAAATTAAGATTATCCATTGGTGTACCAGAGCTATAATGTGGACAAAACTTGAAAAATAAAGAAATTGTTACTTCAAACTATTACACTACTATTATACTTCTAAGAGTCTATCGACAGCAACATACCCAGTATCCGCCTTTTTTCAAATCGGTTAAAAACCCGAGCCTTCAGAATGGTTGATAACGTGAGTGTGTACAAACTTATTTATACGTCGCTTGCAACTACGGCGTAGAGAGTGTCTGGCGTTATGGGGTGCCGAATGCTTGCTACTGTGCTGCCTTTACACTACTCACCAGTTTACTAGCTTCATTACTTACCTTAAAACTGCCTTCAGTAAGAAAGTTAAAAATACCAAGAAGATGCTAATTGTGGTAAGTGTTAAAAAATTGTACCATTAACAATATACAACTAATATTTTTGCTAAAATGTAAATTCTTAAGAGACGCTTTTCGTATACGTACGTATTCGTTAAATCACATTAGAGTTCCTATTAATAGAAAAATCTCGACATCTGGTAACATTTTAGTGTACTTTTTATGAATATATGTTTATATATTTAAATAAATAAATAACCAGTACCAGTACAATCTAGGCATATATAACCGAGAATTAATCGATGAAATAACGAATTAAAATTACAATTCCTCCCAATCGATTACAATATTTGAACAACGTCAGTTTATTAAAAGTCTACTGCAGTAGTAGTTTAAAATCCTGAAGGCGAGTTACTAGCTCAAGTAAAGTTTACAGTTACAACGAACCTTAGGGGCTCGTGTCTCGTCACTCAGTGGTACTCAATAATGTATATGCAGACTGAATCGCGCGGCCTACGATCCGCTTCCATGGCTCAAAAATTCCACTTTGCTATATAGTTCATGTAAACAAAAGTTTGATGAAGTAGTTTGATTAACTTATAGTGTGGGTATATTAATTATATGAAGAGCTATTTTGTTCTTTATTTATTATTCATAAATTTGGTTAAACAACTGCTGACTGAGGCAAGAATATCTTGTAGAATCATGATTAACGATGTCATGCATTGCCCAAGACATACAATGTTTTAGCAAGAAATAAAGTTTTTGTTGAAATCATACCTACAGGATTTCGATACAAGGAACCAATACGACAAATGCTGTGTCCCTGAACAGTGAACTGTGTGCTCATAAAGAAAAATTTTCATGACATTCAAGACATTTGCAATTCTGGACAACTAAAGTTCCCACACATAAAGAAATAGCAACACTTGCCCTACGTACTAAATTTTAAACTATCGCGTTGCTTGATTGTAATAATATTAAATTAATTTTGGCTTGAGGTTTCGACTGAGTTGCCAAAATTAAAAACTTGTTCATGTTAATGCGCGTAAACTGACTACTCGATTAACGATGACCAAAAACCAAAAAAATGCACCTACAACGCGAAAGGGCCATAGAACCCTTTGGCTTCCCTACAAAGTCTAATAAGTAACTCACCATATGATAATTACTAGAAGTACTAAAATATAACCTTGAACCTATTCAGGTGCTTTTCGCACCCACTCCGGCAGTACTAAAGCCGTCTGAAGTGGTCTGGCGCGAGACAGCAAGGGGTCCTAGTACTACTTGTACGCGGAGTTCGGAAAGATAGGACACGCAACAATTTTACCACTTTTTAGTGCGGCTACAGAAGGAACTATGACATGTCTCGGGTTAGAGTCTTGCTACATTGTGAGGCAAATTAACACTGACTGTGAGTGAAGCAGACATAATAGTTAATCGATTGCCATGCCCCATATCTGGGTACACTGGTAAAGGGTTAAGAGTATAATTTTCTTCTGCCTCGTTGGTCTAGAAGTTGCTAAGCGCGCCTGCTGAGCATGAGGTTCTGGGTTTGAATCCCGAGTCGGGCAGTGTTATTGGGTTTTTCCATTAGGTAATTCTCAGTATGACCGGTTGATGGCAATAGCCTCCCCTCGCCCTCCATTACATTGGGACTCATGACATAACTGGCGAAATTAAGTGTATTGTATGTGCACCTCTGCCTACCCCTTTAGGGAATACAGGCGTGGTGTTATGTTATGGTTTCTTCTATAACCGGGATAGCAAGTTATAATGTGCGACAAAAAATTTGTAGGCCTCATGGATGGCATTAGGATTTCCATCACTTTATAGGTATTGAGGTGACCAGCAAAAAAAAAGTGTTTAGTTTACTGATTCAGGGGAACACCTATGATTATTTCTTTGGAGATTGTAGACTGTATATGTGTACATAAATAAAAGTGGGAATACCTACACCTCGTAGAGAAAAAGCTTGGTATCTAAGGGAACAGATACTTTACCCTATTACTGCAGCTAAGTATTCTGATATAAGGTGTTCCCTAATTAGTTAGCTCCACGACGTAATAACCCACTGAATTCGTCCTATAAAATTGGTTTGTTACCGTGAAAAAAAGTGTGATAAAAATATTTTGATCTTTAAGGTATAAATATTTTCAATTGAAAAAATCAATTCTAGTAAAGTTAAATACGTTACGTCGTAATGGCTAAATTGGGATTTTAACGAATTAATGTTATTCTTATCAGGCTACCTTCACAGTTACTGTATTTATGAAAAATTCATAAAATGTTTTAAATAAAATATTATAATGTATAAGCACATTACAGACTGTTAATAATTTATAAGGATGGCGCAGTGGCTAAGCGATTGGACTGCTTCGCTAAGGATTGCGGGCTCGATACCTGCACGGGGCAAAACTTTGTGCGAACCACAGATGTTTATCCCGAGTATGATGTATGTATCGGTGATATTTCCCGTTTGTGAAACGCACCCACAACACAAAAATAATTGAATAACACTTATAACAATGACAAAAAAAATATTAATACAAAACATTCCTGAACCAGTCATACTTATTAGGCAACAATGTTCGAACAATTTTTTTCATAAAATTAAAGACAAAATAGTATTGGAATCACAATAAATACACAATTTTGTATTTATATTTGTACGTACCTACCTGAGTTCCAAATCGTGTATTACAATCCTTAATTATGAATAACTTAGAAAATCGATAAAAAAATACGATTTACATAACACAAGTTAGGTCAATACAGCACAAATTTATAACCCTAGGTACCCTAAATAAAAGGACTTATTTCCGTCCGTTTACCCTTCGTTTAGGGGCTGTTTAGGACGTGACTGCCTACCATTTGCACCCTCCACCCTCACCTGGCAGACACCCTTTTATTCAGTTTGCAGATTCTATTCAAGATTTTAGGTTTCACCACAGTGTACGATAGGCGATATACTTTCGGAAAATAAAGCTTCGAAATTCAAGTAGGTAGAAAAAATATTTTAAATTTTCTTTTTTTGGTTTATGGTTTTGAATGTGTAGTAATTCTTTATTTATGTCTTTTCGTTCCACCTTACGCAATTTACTCAGTTTGTTTGTTACACACGTTACGTAGGTCCACTTATGTCATATAGGCTGGCTTAATGGCTGAGGCATTCTCTACCAATTCACTTACTGATTGTGGTTAGTAAACATGTACCAAAAAATATCATCATCAGCTGGAAAACGTCCACTGTTGAAACTAGGGCTCACCCTTAGAAATCCTCCCTCCCCATAAAAATATACCAATTATAATTATTTAAAAAAAATATTTTGGTTTATGTCAATATCTTCAATCTCAAGCCATACTAGTCATAAGTCAATATCTCTACACAATCTATAGTGTATCTTTGACTGCCCCCAGGCCTGATTCCCCCTTTAATTGTGACAACATATTGCCGAGAATTGTGTGAAATCGACCAAACAGCTCGTCTAGGCAGAGCCTAACCGGCGAAGCGTTATAGTATAGTTGACAGGGGATACCTGGTACTTACAGACGCGTGTATAACTTCTATTAGTACGTGTGGAGGGGAAAGGGGTGTTTTACCAAGGGTTTTGATTGGATATTAATGCGTCAAATATAAATTATTCCTGGAATTTTTGTATGCATATTAATGAGGCAAACAATTTTCAATTTTGTTAAATAATTTTTCCTTGAATTGCGCTGAAATTACGTGTGAAGATCTTTAAACTTTATTTCAGAACTGATTGATAGTTCCTTTGAAGCAATAGATCTGAGTTATCAAGCATACTGAGTACCTGATTTTCACGTCATATCCAATAATATTGCGTTCTAGCTATCTCCATATCAAATTTCATTACGATCAGCTCAGCAGGCTTCGTTATAAGGTATTTCCCCATTTATAATAATAAGAAAGGCTTTAGATAAATCAATAAAGTGAACCTACAATACTGCCGAAGTCGATAAATCTCGTAATAAAGTGTCGATGGAAGTATTCCACGTAAATCAGAACTTACCTTGTGTATACAGCATACTATTCGGACCACGGAGCGTCCATTCGTCTTTCCTCGTCTTAAACATTCATACAGCACTCACCTGGAGATAAAGAAAAAGAAAAATTAATAACATTGAATTTATAGATAGGTGGTCTTGTTCTTATCGTATGGTTGATCAACAACCTTGTGCCAGAGTTTAAACCGCCTGTAGACCTCTGACATGGCTTAACACACCGTTGACAAATCTGTCAGGTTTGCTGGTTTCCTCACGATGTTTTCCTTCACCGTTTTTGGCAACTGATGACTAATTTATAATACTCATATGAATTCGAAAAGACATTGGTGCTTGCCTGGATCTGAACTTGCGACCTTAGACTTCTTAGTTCAACGGTCTTACTATTTGGTTATCAATGATAGGTGTTAGGTGGTTGTAAATAGGCTGTAGTGTTATTAGAATAATTCCTAAGAAAATCTGTCAGTATTTGTGTGATCGCAGGATATTTTCTTGGCGTTTTGTACAATCTACACAACTATGATATCGATTTTATGTCTTTCAAACGCAAGTGGGCTACAAGAAAACTCGCAAAGTAAGACTGTAATTAATATAATTTAAAACTACATTTTAGGATCTTTGCACGTGGCATATAGGCAAATCATTGTCGATATATTATGTTGTATAGATCATCCGTCTCACTAAAATAAAATGCTCCGTAACACTTTACTATTAAACTGATACCAAGAATTATTAATGAGTATTCTGTAAGTTACAACAAAACAAGTAAATTCGACCGGATTGTTACATAGTTTACGTGATACGTAGCCCACTAAATTATGAATGGACTAGTCAAAATTGAACGCAGATTGTATAAAGCAAATATTACAATGAATGTTTTAGTTAAATGCACGGCGGGTGTTGTAGGGAGGTGCACAATATTGTTATTGATTGTCGATACTTATTGGTGCATAATAATAGACAGTGTTGTGTTCTACAGACCACTTTATCTGTTACTTAGTTTTTTGTTGGAGTGGTTATACGGTATACCCTATTTTGTATGACCTAAATTGAACAATAGATATGCCGGAAACCTATTGTTTGATTTTGTGTTAGAATTAATTTTATGTCGCCTTTATTTTTTTCATTGTTAACACGTACACACGTAAATACCATGTCTAGATTTTCATAAAGGTTAGGTCGTGGTGTCCTGCCTAACATAATTATTTTACAAATCACAAATAAGTATTATTTTTATGTCTATATAAGTCATAATACGTTCCGAATAAGCCGATTTGAAATAGGTCAACCACTAAATAATTACCACTTTTAACTCTTTCTTACATAACCTACAAATAAGTATAACTTATTTATAATTATTTTGTTTTCATTCAATGCGGTAGTATAAATGCCAGTAATAAATAATGATTTTGGGAGTAATTAAGTGGTAGGAATGTCGAAGGCGTCAAAACAGCTGTCTTTTGGTGGCAAACAACAATCGACAAGACAAATTCTCTTGACTGCCCACGCTGGCGTGCACACAAACAAACAGGTGTTCCCGAGCCAAGTGGAACGCATAAATATCGCAAAACACAAAGTTATCGATGCCACTAAGCCGCCTTTATTGACTACGTTTCCCCTCACTACCGAAACGACTAAACAACTTCACCGATCATGCAATTATGAACCTTAACGCTGTGGGATAGAGTTTGAGTTCTGTCACGAAGGTAATCAAGGATGTTCCGTTAGTGTTAGACAAACTTCGGTTTTGCAATAATGATAGCATGACAGCAACGGTGTGTATAAAGTGCGTTTCATATAGTAAATCGATACGGGGGCTTCGACGCCGAATACAAACTAGTGTTAAGTACAGGGATCACTGATTTGTGGTGTTGAATATACTGATCCTAAACACTAACGAACACAGGTATTTGAATATCAACAAAAAGTGTTCATGATGTATATGACTACTTTTTCTGGAAAATTAAAAAAAAAATAGAAAATGTTAAGGAAAACCTTTTGGGTCCTGATTTTTATTATAACATTATATACGATACTTTTAATACAGGTAAAGGTTCATAACTAAATTAAACAAAAAATACAGTTTTTGTTAACTAAAACCTCAAAACTACCATAATCAAAAACTAAGATATTCTGTAGTAATTTTCAAATTAAATTCTGGAGCACTTGAATGCCTTTTGTGCTGCAGTTTTCAGTAGCAGACATGGTTGAAATAATCCGATTATAAATATAGACTGCTGTCTTGGAGTTTCAGTACAACGCAGTAAATAATTGCTCCTTTTATTACAATAGAGCAGTTTGATCTTTTCAGTTTAGATGGCAGTGAAGAAACTTTTCACTTAGTGTCTTTTTATCCATTTTTATTTTGTGGTATTGCTGGCATGAATGTTTATAGGCTGGTTTTCATAGCACAAAGTTGTTATGTAAGAGTAATCGAGAAGGAGTTATACTACATATTTCTATGACGTATTCTCAGTTGCAAGTTTGTGTAATACTTGACCAAACAGTCAGTTTAAATACATAGCCTCACACGAGGAATTTCTCCTGTTTAGTGGGTGCGTTTCACAAACATGAAATATCACATACACAAACACCCTGACTCGAGACAAAAATTGTTGTCCTTTGCGGGAAACGAACCCGCAACCTTTGAAACTGCTTACGCAGCTTCTTAGCTTGCCATTGCGCCAATCATGTCATCACAATAAATCACAGTTAATCTATATGTATGGTAATGTAGGGATATGAAGTGATAGCAATATTTGTGGAAATCGAAATCTAAAAATTACAAAGTCCTATTTCTTTGAGATATTACTACCAGTACCATACCAATACCTTAAATTCATACAGTTTAAGTAATAATTGAAAAACTCAAGTGACAAGAAACTTTGCTTCAACAAGTTAAACTTCACCTTGTTTTATTCAATGTAGTGCACTCGGTTATGCAATCTAGTATTGTATAAACGAACTTAAGTTCTTTCCAAACATAATGAACTTTGTAAATGTCTACAAGATACTACCAAAACACATTCATTAAGATAACAATCTCGGCTCCTCCGACGCCAATCTAAGTTTGCTCTACTCTTCATAACGACGCCAACCTCTGACATTTTGAAGTAACACCGGGCTATAGCGAGATAGGTTTATGGTTTTTGCTCGAGTCAGAATAAAATGGGTCTCTAAAGAGGTTTCAGTTGGCAGAGTCAGAATGAGTTAATTTACTTTAAGATTAAATTAATTGAAATTTTACTGGCTCAACTTTCTTATTCGTGTTTTATATGTAGATACTAAAAACATAATATGAAAAATGTGTTTTTGGATACATCGAAGAAACAATTTAAATATAATAGCATTAAGTAACAATTTATGAAACTAAATAAGAATACTAAACGAAAATAATTTGTTGTATGCACTTATCACAATAGTTATGAAATATCTGCATGTAACCATCCCACTGCACAGCAAAAGTTCTTCATATTTTAGGGAATAACCGACTATTTGCAACTACTGCTTTTCACATATTAATTGATTGACTATTGATCAAATCATTAACTCAAAGGTGATGCGTGGTCTGCCAATTCATCAGGGAAACCTTTTATTTATCTGAAAATTCTAAAAGACTCCAGACCCCGTATTAAAAAGTGTTAAATCTTAACAAAAAGTCACAAATTAACCAAAATTTGAATAGAATACACAAAATGAAACCACTAGAATTAAACCGCGTACCGGTACAACGAGCATATGGTATAGGTGATCAATCATTCGAATTACCCCGCGCGGAATACCTTAATCCAACATTTAATTTGTCTCTTTGTCTAGTCTTGTCACGTTGTAATTAAATTACATTAGTATGTAGTATATTTAGCTATAGGCTGTGGGTAGGTATGGTTGTATACTATCGGTTTTGAATTTCTTGGCCAAGATTACTATTGATTTTAAAAGTTAAATTAATTTATTTTCTTGTCCGTCCGGCTTTGGAATGATTTTTATAATGGACACCTAGACTCTTGAGCTATACTTACAAGTTTAGCTTTAGCATAATGGACTACATGTTTCCTTAAAAAAAGCTTTTTGATTTGATTATTTCAAAGAATGTTAACCTAAATGTTTTATTGTCGAAATCAACATTCAACTACCTATTGTAGTCGATCAGATTTTCAAATAAATATAGTACCTATCTGTTCGATTGATCTAAATGCAGCCTATCTGTGACCTACTACGAAAATAGGAACATCACTTTCAGCCACACAACTACGGAGTTTGAATCGTCTGCTGCTACATTTTCACAAGTGATATCTGGTTGTATTTCTCAATTGTCAAAAAAAGAAACGCACCCAGCAAATAATTGTTATCTAAATTACAATAACAAGTATCCGCATCACAAAAAAAGTTTAAGAAGCTTTTGATTTTTAAACTTATTGTTTACATAAGACTAACTGAAGAGTAAAAAGTTCCTATGTGTGCCTTCCAAAATACCGCGATCCATTTTGCTAAACCACGTAGATAAAATCAATAATCCTCCCAAATATTTTACGTACAGAGCTTAATAGTACATACGACAGGTTTACAACCCCAACCATGTCAGCGAAATAACCCTTAATTAAATCCAAATACTTTTATTCAAAGAAACTGAAATGAAATTCGCATAGCAACACGTAAATAGGACTGAAACACATTTTAAAATCCTTACGTCTCGATCCGGTAATTACAAGCCGTCTCGTCAGTCAGACATGTAAATACGCATCCAAATACGACAATAGTAGTGTCGACAATTAGTCGTGTCGTCTAGCCGAAGCCTTTCAACTCTAAGCTGTAGCCAGACGCCTGTGTCGCCACTTTTATTTCGACTATATCTATACGTGCGCTGAAGGGCGCTGGAAGTGCCTCGCCGGGCGCTAAGTACAATGGGAGTGGTAGTTGATGATGGCAACTGTAAAAATGTAGTTTGGTAATTAATAAAATTAGAGTAAATGGTTTTACTGAATTACAATATCTCAATACACGTGACACAACAGCGTGATGTACCTGATCAAAAAATAACTTCTACGAAACTGTAAATTACTGAGAAATCCTACCGATTACTGAGTACGATGCAATAAAAATGTAGCTTTTTATAAATGGAAATTACTAAAAAATAAACAGATTTGAAAGCAAAGTTTTTAACGAATTCCATTAATCAATTTATGCTTTAAAATCACTGAGAGCAGATTTTTATCACGATACCATTTCTAGAATGTACGAAATGTTCGGAATCAATGGCGTGGGTTGGTGAATTCTTGGCATTACCCGTGTCACGAGTTGCGGGGCTTCCTCTGGACGCATTGTACAAATGTAGGTTCTCTAAAATATACTACTCTCTATCTTTAACATTGAATAAGATTATTCTTTAGTTTTGTTATATGTGTCTCGATTGATACTGGCAGTACGTATCACAAAAACAGGGATAAAAATTACTTTATAATATCAATTATTTATTTTGTCAAGTTTTCAGAAGTAAAAATAAAAAAAAAAAAATATCCTGATAAATGCTATTAACTAATTAGATAAACAGTTTCATATTTATCCGATTGTACGAAAATATTTGCTGCCTAATATGAACCCAACGACTTAGCACCTGAATGTGAATGTGCCAGTCCTGACACGAAAGATACTTCAAGAAGTTGACACGCATTTCTAACTTTCCACGACAAAAAGAAATGCAAGATGAATCCTTCGCTACATAACAATACGTAATAACTTGAAAAGATACTGAGATATTCGCTCGTAACTGAAGTTTACAAAACATGGCCATCAGGAACGCTCCCGAAACAAATGTCATCGGCAATTCTTTCTCACGGCGTACCCGGAGTGGAACATCACTGCCATCTTATGCATGGCGTGTGGAGTAAGTCATGATTTGAAGCGACCCCATAACGAAATGGTCCCACATTGTACCACTCTACGTGGTATAATGTACTCTTTGTGGTGTATGCGAGAAACTCGCGGTGATTTAAAATTGTTTTTAGGATTAATTTTCCATTTCTAAAAAATTATGTAGGTTGTACGGTAGTAATTGTAATTTAATTGCATTTTGCAGACAAATTGTCATTATAATGTATGTAAATATTTGCGCAATTCGATTTGCCCACACACAATCATTTGCGAAACATTCCGTCGTTAACCTATTGCTAATAAGTACAATGACGATGACGGGGACGTCTAAAAAAGGCTCAAATTAAATGTTTATTTTCAGGGCTAGGTCAGCCGTTTTGCTTTGATAATTTACAAATAATGTACTTTAACTAAAATACACTTTGCTGTTTTATATGATACCTTTAATACCCCGCACCTCATTAGGCCAAATCGCCACTAAATATCCAATTCGCTGTGTCTCCCCACAGGCACCATACAAAAACTACCTCAAGTAAAAGTTGCTATTTTTCCCATCTTAAAGGCTTCTAATATCGCAGCTCCCCGCCTCAGGCCGGTTGTCATTTGTCTGCTCCTCTGTAGGCAAACTTCGCTTCAATGTTTGAAAGCACTACATTATATCCGTCCTTCTTTATCGTCTTCGTCTTGTGGAATAGTGATGGGCTGAGAATATAGGATTTGGTTATCGATACATCCCGAAAGATATGTTTGAACGCATGTGAAAAGTTTTGCAAACATTGTATGTTAAAATTCCTTTAAGGCAAGTTTTACAATGGAATCTACAGCTTTTTGGCAGCGTATAAGTTAATTAGATGAACTCATTGGCGCCGTAAATTATTCAAGATCATTTCTATCCTATCTAACACATACATTGAGCCAATCTGATGTTCAAGACGGAAATAATTATAATGAAAGGCTAACGTTATAAAAGTATAACGACAATATAACATTACATAATATTGTTATAGAGAAACATTAGACTCTTGAACAAATTACACCAGTGATAAGTAATACTCCAAAAAACTCAAAAAGAACTGCTAATTGGATGGAAAAAAAGATAAAAATATACAACGCTAGAACAGTTACAAAGCCGAAAATGTTTAATTAATATTTACTGGCCTTGCCTACACTTCAAAGGTGTCTACATTAAAATAATTAATTTCCCGTTATTAATGTGATCATTTCGGAAAAGCGGAAGCAGCTTAATAAGAAACTTTGAGTTATGTATATAAATTCGTATCTCATTAAAATTATCTATGCTAATATTATTGTGAAACAAATCGCTGTAGTACCTATAGTATTTATTTTTGGGTATGTCATGGTATGTTTTAGATGAGCAAGTAGTTTGACACATCACTAAATCAGGCTAGTCGACCGGTAATTGAGACACTCTTGTAAGAACTGGTGGAACACACTGTTTCTGCCACACTATGATGAGTGACTAAAACTGAAAGTCTAAGGATCATCCCGAAATATAAAAAGGGCAGTAGTCACTACTCTACTTAAGAGGAGCACCCAGAATTAGGTCCTTACTGTGCACCTTCGTATTCTTCATCCTTTCTTCCTAAATGTAAGCTTGTCCATCACATTTTTTTTGTGTTTTTAGAATGATTATACAAACGTATTCCTACTTACATAACAATATTTTATTCTAAATTATGAATTAACCTTTTTAACCATCGATATATCTTCATCGATGTTCATACGAACCTACAAGAGCTCAAGACTCGGCACTTCGTAACATAGCTTAGATTTCTTTTTAATACCACACATTTAAACTCTTTGTAGGAAGCACATGTCGTTGGTTAAACTTTATATCTACTCCATGTATTGTGTTGTATTGAAGGTTTATGTTTAAGTGCTTCGCTTGGTCGTGCAACTTGTCGTATTGAGGTGTTATAGGATTTAAAACAATATCAGTAGATTTAGTATCAACTACTATACGATGGGATTGATTTTTTCGGCACGTGTTAAGTAATGCCTACTTAGCTTTCAATGGAAGAAAAATTCTAACATATTTTGTTTACATAATTTACCAAACAAACAACAATAGGGCTCGATAACATGCCTTAGTTTCATTGTTCAATTATTATTTAATCTTTCTTCCTTATTTTATGACTTTAACTCAATGTTTGTTACATTATATCAAAACAAACAATAGCACTCATAAGTTGCTAGTTGAGGCAAGTACCGATTGTATAATTTTGACCTATAACAGAAAATATAAACCGACATTTTAGTAATCAGCAAGAGTAACTTTGAAATGAATCTCACGCCAGAAAATGTACGTCCCAGTTACCTCTAAAGATTTAGTTTCAAAGTTATATTAGTTTTTTATTTAAAGCTTTCTAAACCTAAAAACTTAAGCTACCCGCATAAGCCAGAAAATCAAATAAAATAGTGCGAATTTTAAAATCCTGTACAAAAACTGTCGCCAAGGGCGCTCACGAGGGTTCTACCCGCAAAAACAATAAACTGTCATAAATCAGACGGAAAGTTTAATATACCCCCACTTCGTGCAAGTTCTCCCACTTTTGTACTAGCCATGTAGCATTCGCCAGTGCGGGTTTTGTTATTGCGGGGAATTTTAAACTTTGTTTTGATATATAACTGTGTAATGTAAATAAATGAGTGATTTTAAAGATTATTTATGAAAGAGTTTGTATGTAGTCTTTGGTGTTGTCTGGATTGTTTACTGAATTTTACAGACATCGCAGTGTTTTATAACTTTATGTTAGGTGTATAATATATTACGAAGATTTTGTGGGCCTGTAAATGTACGAAATATTTAATATGTTTAACGAGGTTCCATTTATTCCTCTCGAGCTACCCGGAATTCCGGATGTCTGTAATGTTTGGTAGCAAAGTTAAGGTTATAAAATACGTTGAAGATGAAGATTTCAGATATACTTAACACAAAAGTAAAATAAAAAATGTATACTGTTAAATTAACACAAACCCTAACTTTGAACATAAAAGCCAAGACACGAAAAGCATTTATTAGAAATGTCCAAAAAAATATTCTACTTCACGTGCAACAACCAGTTGGAAATGTGTTGGTTTAGCAAAAAAATAATAATTTAGCTGAAGTAGAATTTCGTAGAAAGCAAGAGGAAGGCTTCCTTACTCAACGACTCTCCTGTGGGAACGTCGCGCTAACAAGAAGGTCTTAGCGCTTGCCACGACAAATTTAAGTAGGAAATTTTCTTTTCTGACGATTAAGGAAATGTGGAAACAAACATAAACATGCTTTAAAGTTCTTAAGTGTTTTAGCTTACAAATTTTCATGCTAAACTGCCAACATAATAGCAGCACCAAAGTTTGTTACAAGCCTGCCCAGAAACTAGTTACAGAGGTTCGTGTAATTTTTCGAGAGATACTGTTATGAGGTGCTGTTACATGTGAATATGCATATGAAGTACTTCTGTAATTTTGGCTTTGCACATGAGTTAATATGATGACGACTTAATTAGTGTAGGTGCTGTGAGATAGACTCTCTGCAACATGAGTAGTGGGAGTAATTCCCATGAAATAAATTCTATATATTATAGCACATTATTTATGCTTGTGATAATGTTCAGATGTGACATAATATACCCTAATTCAAGGCATCATAATAAAAGTAAAATATTGAGCTACAGAGAGGCAAAATTAAACTTCCAAAACACGTGTTCCAGTAAAATACGAACAAACGCTATCCAATGTGACACATACACTCGTATCGTGTAAGCCAGAAAAATGGAGAAAAAAATATTTCCCTCAGAAATATACGAAAAGTCAACGCGTCTTTAAATATTTATGACAAAGGTGCTTAGGAAATCTTTCGCTGTACAAAAGCCATATTGATTTTGCTTGTTATGTCCCAATGCATAATGCGAACTGCTGAATATTGTATGGTCCGTGGAGTGTGAACGCCATGTCGATGCCAAGGCACTTTGGCTTAGTGCTTTTTTTGTTATTTTAACAACTAATAAACATGCTGACGATCTTGTTGGTATCGGAATAAATGAATATTGCCAAACTATCAATTACCATTCTGGGCTCCAAAACTTACTCCAATATCTTTATGATATGAGTATGATACAATTGTCCAATGTATGTAAATGAAGCTTCAGTAGTAGCCTTTATGTTAAACAATTTTCTTCAGTTTTTTAACATGGTCATTTTAATTAGCAAATCGATACTTTTAATCAGTTTTCAAATTCGTACCCAAAGAGTTAAAACATTGCGAATTGTGTGCCTTGTAAATGAAGATTTACCTTCACTCTGGCCGGAAAATTCGACGGATGTTGTATTCACTGTAAGTACCAGCATCCCAGTACGATTCGATCCGCTCCCTCGGCGCACTACCATAAATTCTCGTCGTAGGCTTCATGCCGCCTGAAGACTTTGATTTCCCGGGTGGGCTGAGACACAAGTTTTTAAATTGGATTATATATTTTTAGCTGGCCTTGACCTTTTGGGTAACGAGGTCAAGTTCTGGTCGGCTTCCTGATTTTGCAGAGCAAAATTTTATCGTATCGTTAACTTAATCGTAGGATATTGTTTTTCTGTATCAGCAAAGTTCACTGACAAATGCAAAGTCCATACCTTCCACATATATTTCCAATGCATCTTCAATTGGACTAGCTTGTAAAAATGCCTATGGCGCTTTTTTTACTTAACTAAACCCCGGAATTTCCATGGCGAAATCCCGTGCGCTACGTAGAAAATCGAACGTTAAAACGTCCGGCTTTGCTGAGCCCCTGGGCTACCCTCTTTCCACCTTCTGTCAAAGACACTATTCCAAAAAAACTACCACCAGCTTCTACGCTTTTTACCTTATAACTAGTTAAGCTCTTAACTCATTTGTATAGCGGTTGCTATCATGGCAGCTGCATGCGTAGAATCGTTTTCCCAAATTTTATTTAAAAAAAAAATAGTTTGGAAAATTGCTGTGTGAGCATTGTTTGTAAGTAGTTTAACCCAAAATATCACACTCCATTAGTACCACATAATGTACATTCATATACATAATACTATCGGTCTCGTCAACGATTATGCCTAACAAGCTCGATACGCCCTTTTTCGTGTCCTCGAGCGCTCGATTAAGATGTCTGGCCGACGCCTTTCGTTCAATTTTTTCTACAAGGCACAAATCCCAAACTTTGTGACAGTATAAAAAAGACTAAATAGTTGATTTTTTGAAACATTTTAAAGTAAACCGTCAAGTGAAAAACTACACATCTACTTTGATGTTTTCATAGCTCCAAGCACTTGTACTTGAAATGTTATCCTTATTTGTTTTCAGGGTTACATTTGACTAACTGCAACCATCTCAGCAGTTAATCAACGCGTCTAAATGTTAACTCAAGACTTGTTAAACTTAATTAGAAAGTTGAAAACGTTTGTGAAGACGATGAAGACTAACTTTTTGGGAAGCGTGCGCCCGTTTCGTGGATGCGCGTCGTCGTAAAAATTGAATGTCTTAGATAAATCCAATATTTACCGTAATTATTTTATCGTGGACTTTACAATGATGATCATCATTATGATTCTGGCCGTAATATATCCACTTCTAAATACAAGCCTCCCGAAAACGTCATCAGATTGACTGGTTCTGTTGTTATATCCAAGAGATTGTTTGTACAACCTGGTTTTAACAACAGGTGGTTAAAAGAATACGAGGTCATGGCTTCAACTTTTGGTAAGCCTGCCCAAGTTGATTTTTTTAATGCTGCTGGAAGATTCTGGACGGTTCTCACAAAGAAAGTGCAATTAAAGTCCCACATTTTACTGTTTCCTTCTAAGGTTTATGAATGTAATAGAGGTGAATCAATCATTATATACAAAACATTTCTAAAATTCTGGCTACTAAACAACTAATCAGCATTTATCCCAAACTTTGAAATCCAAAGTTACATCAAACATTTACAATCTCAATGACAATTTAACCCTGCAAAATAACCAGATCCGATGTGTAGCTCTAGTCCAACGCTTCAGCAGTTTTACTCCCCTTTATCTTAAGCAAGTAATAGCTGACGTAAACATGTTTGTCTACCAACTTAAGGTAAAAACTACTCTACAAGCACTATACTTGAAAAGTCCAAACAAACTTGAGTTTTAGTAACGTTACGTAGTTTATGTTGGCATAACATGTTTACATTTAAACTTTCATTTGAACAAGCTTATTTAATTGTTCAACATGTAAAACGCATGTCTGAGTAGATCTGGTAATTTAATTAATATGTTATAACGGTATTTCTGCCGCCATTTTCGGAGGTGTGTTGTTGTCTCGATCAACATTCAGTGTAAGTAAATAACCTGTGTTTATATTGTTTGTACATTTTATTACTTGATAAGTTAATGTTTTTGAAGAGCTCGCAGCTAAATAACTAGTATTTAGATCAATGAATTATTTTCATTATTTATCGAATATCCTATATAATTTTAGGTACCCTATGACTTGTAGCAGTCTGTAGAAGCCTATTACAGACAAATGAAACACAATAAAATAATTTAAAACTAGATTAAAATTATATGTATAATTCTTCTAAACATTACTACCTACTGTAATTTACTCTATCTAAGTCAAACAATGAATTTGTCACTAACTTTTGACGTCACACGTCGTCAACGTCAATTCGTCGCACGTCACTTGTCGGTGCGCCTAAAACAACAACATGGTTGATAGAAGCACACCGACATCCGCTTCCGGCAACCACACAAGACGAATCGGGCCATAGATTAAAAATATCGTGTGGCAAATGACCTTGACTTTTAAGCCTATCCGATTTGAAATTATGAATAAAAAGTGTTATTACAACTTTCATAAAAAGAACGTGTTAATAAAAACCAAAACACTGATCCAATTTTTTTTATTGCAAGTAAAGAGGTTATTGTTTAAGTATTTAATAGGGAAGGTGTTATTTGGCTCGTGTAGTTATAAAATAGATTAGCAGCGTAGCTTGCTTTAACTGGGCCTTTTATATTGCACGTAACGCGCATAATTGAGCTGTGACGTGCACCCTGACGGCACATTAAATGCCAACACACGGCTAGTTCTTTGACGTTTGTATTATATAACACGAAAATCGCAACCTTGCTTCCTATGCTAGTACAAAAACTTTTAAAAGAATATATTCCTGAACCTAAACCTATATTTTTTTACACTGAAGTGAGCAAACGTGGATTTTAGTGTTTGTTTCTTCCCCCAAAATATTCTGCCCTGTATGCTACCTACAAAGTGATGGATAGTCATTATAAATATTT
This sequence comes from Abrostola triplasia, assembly GCA_946251915.1. Taxonomy (NCBI): domain Eukaryota; kingdom Metazoa; phylum Arthropoda; class Insecta; order Lepidoptera; family Noctuidae; genus Abrostola; species Abrostola triplasia. Next base: position 3,086,947 of record OX276426.1, read on the forward strand.
GTTTGCAACCGTTAATACTTAAAGCTATTTTATTTTTTACTTTTGATTGACTTCTGCTCTTCTGTCCCAGAATATAGAGTATTTGTCAACCTCCATGGAAAACCTAGCAGTATAATCCTTTCTCTACTAGTTTATTTATGTGGTACAACCAACTTCATAAGTCTGTATGAAGGAATAAATTCTAGGTGACTTTTCTCCTGAAGATTCCGATTATCCAAATTTGAAATGCTTCAGTTACGTAATCAGTGTGTATTGGCCCACTTCCAGTTGCACATCACCCGGGGCCCGTTTAAGACTAATACGTATAATCCGGCAGGTAATCTAGCATTGTAATTAATGCGTATTAATCGAATGCCAGCCTGCACGCGTCAGCGCTAATGAATTCATTAATAACGCTTACGTTTATCGAAAATAGCTGTGTGTATTACTCGGTATGTTAATATATGTAGAAATCTATTGAGGCTGCCAAAGGGGTTCGTCTTTTATACGTGCAATTAAGTTTTCTTACAGGTAAAGCTAATTGGAATCATCGACCCCTTTGACTTAATATTAATTTCCTTTGGAACAGCGGTGGTGACGACAAATATGATATCCACATTCTTTATTGTATGTATTGTATTGCAGGGTGTGTATTAGATTATGAGTCTGAATAAACAAATTATTATTATTATTCACTTAATGATTGTTCGTTTGACATAAGATATTTAATGAGTTAGAATATCGTTTCTATTAACAGCGGGAACGGATGGCTTATTGCCTTTTCCAGGAAATGAATCTCGATTGAATCGAAATGAACCTTACAGGATTATTATATGCGCGGTTTGAGACTAATTAGCCACTAACTGTTATCATACCGTGCACTATTGACTACATTGATGGCTTAATACAGTTTCAACGACCAAATAGAAACTAGGACTACCTGATATATTACACGTAAGGCAAAACGCAAATTTGTTTTAAAACCTAAATCAAAACACCAAACAATTTACCCACAAAATAAAAAATATATTTAGTCAAAACAAGTAGGTAAACAGAAAACAACAAAAAGAGCACAGATTATTGAATCGAGTCGCCCCTCTGCATCGACTGGCGGTCACGTATGTCGCACGGTGTACGTTAATGTGTCGTACGTGCGCGGCCTGCCTAATGTCCGCTTATAAAACGTGTAGTCGCGTTGCAGTCGCGCGATTTTATTCTCCTTTTGATTGTGTCGACGTGCGTACAGCGACACGTGTGTGGTGGGATTTTTGTTACGTTTTCATTTATTTGGTAGTGTCAGATTCTTGGTACTAGTTTATTAAAATGTTGGTAAAAAAAGAAAATAATAATTTATTTTAATGATTACAACCTTTTTGTGTTCAAGTACACATTACTGATTGCAAGTTTAAGGCTTATCTATGTAAAATGTATCACACTGAAGCAAGTAGGCAGAAAACCTAAGAAAGTTCTGTCCAACGTCGTTTAATCTTTGGCCCATAAAAGTTTTCGCAGCACACAACTTCAAACGTCTCTATCTATGCGTTCCTATTTTCCTGGGTTAAATGTTTACTATGGGATGCACTTTTAACACTTTATATTTTATTGGTATAATAAAAAATTATCTGCTATATTCTTTACTTACGGACATTCGTAAAAAACATAATCGAAAATTGCCGTAGCTTAAATTAAGTTTAATTGATTAAATTAAAACTAGTTTTATACGTAGTTCGGATGAGGTCTTTCTATGGTTTTAAGAGTGGCGTATTAGTAAAAATACCGATAGATAAAATTATGACCATGATTCTTATTTTATTAAATTGTATTTGTTTCCGAACTTTTCCTACAACTCTATCCATCATTCTCTCGCTTCCCTTACCTGGCATTTTCACGACAATAATAGTGATAAGTACCTAAGTTTTTATCGCTAATTTCATTGCCTCTAAAGCAAACTAAACACAAATTGAGACATAACTTCTAAGAATAAAAATCTCGTATTTCCGTCGACATGACAGCGGATGATTTATTATACGAACGATAAAGCCGCCATCGGCCGCCATCTTGGATATTCGAGAATTTAAATATTGCTCCTTGGAGCCAGATTGACAGTAATATTTTTCCTCTTTAGTGAGCAACGTCACTATTTCATGGAAAATATTGCATGACCTTGTATGATTTAGATGGCTTCAAATATTTGTTATTGATCTCATGTTTTTCCGGGGATTCAGCTGATAAAATGGGGGATTGGTTTGAGAAAAAACCTGGAGAAGATGATTTCTTAGAATTTTGAGTTTTATTTACAATAAATGTTGGTTTAATTGAATACTTATTTACAACTTAACTGCTTAACAAGCAGTGAAGTTAATAATGATGACATTAGTAGAAAACCTAATGATAACAGAACTTTAAATTAGTATTTCCTACTAAATAAGTACCAATCAAAACAAGAAAGACGTGGTAATATCACACAAATAGAAAATATTTATATAGCTTTGCAGTAACTTTATTTTACGTCAATACCCGTTATCCTGTAAATACACGTGCTATTGAAACCGATTACATAGAAGTCCCTTTTTGTATATAAATCAGCTTTGAAAGGAATTGATAGCAATGATTGATTGGCAAACAGTCCCCTTGCATACAGGGCCTAGTTGAAGGAGTTAAACATGACATAAAATATGGGACTACGAGTCATGTCGAAGATGATGAACAGTGTAAAGAGATTTTATTGAAAAATAATTGGTGAAAATAATAAATATAATAATTTTCATTCGAGTTATCAGCACTCAAAGAAGTTTATGAAAAAGTATTACACCTCTATCTACCTCCTGCAAAAACAAGCGTAATGACAAACATTCTAGGTCGATAAAAATAACTACGACTTAAATGAAAAATATCTAAATGAACGAACGATTAAAGTAATTATACCTCTTTGTAATCGACCAAGAAAAGTACACGAGCCACAGTCATCCATAACCTGACAAAAAATTACAATAAAATACTATAACGGCCTACAACTGTGAAGCCCAATTTGTGCTCTATGTAAAACAGGCAGAATTTAAATTCGATTAAAACGAAGTTAGATCGTTCGTCGTTTTGGATGTCAAGCCTTCCTGCCAAGTGTCAAACGCTCACTATTATGACGCGATAGAGAAATATCGGCAAGTTAGACACGCTCCATCGGTTCTTTTTAACTTCAGGTGCCTACAAAATTCGTTCGGTTCATTATTTGCTTTGAGTTGACTTAGTGAGCTTTTTACTGTCTACATAACGGCATTTTGAGTTTCGTTTTAAAGAGTTCTCTTTATACTACGATACGGTTTTGAGCTTCATCATTAGATGGTTTTAAATAATGGTTTAACCGGGTTTTTTGAAACGAGTAATTTGTGGTTACTTTCATTTATTGCATTCATAGCCCACAGTGCTAAAACCAATAATAAAGCTGATTATTTTGAAAATTGTACTTTTTATGCAGAATGGTCTGTAATAAACAAATACGAATCAAGCTTTTATTTTGTTTTTCTGTCTAGTACTTGTAGACACGCTATCTTTTTTATAAAGTTAACTCTAGTTTGCAAATGATGAACAAACAGAAAAACTACGAAATCTTGAAAGTTTGATTAAATTTTTGACTCTTGATTATATCAAATAAATGCATACATTATTTCCTACCCAATGTCAAGGTCACGAGAAGGGGTCTCTAAGAAAACATTTCATTATAAATTCCTTGTTTCCCTTCCTTGCAAATTAAATTAAGATTTGTCACTGCAAAATTTGGGGGCTTCAAGGATTCGCAGTTCTTAGCCAGCATTCTGTTGACTAGCACTGATCTTTATTAGGTTTACGGAAAACGAGGGGTTGCAGAATAAATTCGGCGCGACAGGGGTGGACTGTCAACAGGGGTACACTGTACCATTCATTGTCCCCTTTGATGACGTTAGTTCATGTCCGATGCACAAAGTCACCGCTTGCTGTTGCATTGTCACTTTTAGATAATTCTGTAAACAAGTCATGTTTTCGGTTGTATTTGGAGTTTGTTTCAATGTATCTAGGTATGTATCACTTTCTTACTTTTGTAAGCTTCGCCTTATTGTGTAGTAGGTAGTGTCCAAACTCCGAGTTAGTATTAACAGAAAAGCCAAACCTAATGTATTGCTTAACCTGGAATTGTGAGTCAAGTTCAACAGCTTGAAATTCACGCCTATTTTTACCGAGTCCAATTTTATTTGTCTGTAGTATCTTTTCATATAGGAATACTTGCTCTCTTAACTATAAACGATGCTCATCTATGTTTTAAGTTAAACACTTCATAAGTCCATTGACGTCTCTATTCTTTGACATGCGAACTACAGTGACAGGTATAATTTGACCAATTACATTTTTTATAAGTAAAGGGGTTGTTGTCTAAAATTCTTAACCAAATTAAATAATACACGAGTTGTAAATTTGTAATGGCTCAATAGTTTATTGTGTTGCGTCAAAGATGAATGTTTCTAAGACGTCTACAACAGACTTACATCCTTCCTGCGACGTTCCCCTGTCTTACTCCTATTGTCACTTGAATCCGTACAAAACAAAGTTACAACAAAACTTCTAAAGCGAATCTTAATACCTAAAAACGGAACAAAAGAAATTTTCATATATTAAATCCGGTCGTGTGTGTTGAGAACAATAGGCAACTCGAAGCCAGAGATAAATCATCTGCCGTCGCCATGGGAACGACAATTGGGGGACAAAATTAGAAATAAATTCCTTTCGATATGCCGAGGGCTGCTCTTAACCGTGTTATTGGTGTATTTGAACTTGAATGTAGAGTGTCAGGTGTGAAAAATGATTTTGGTTTACGCTTGATCTGTTTGTACGCCTATTTCACTTGTGGGGTACACCCCAGAGCCGATTCACATAATCTTTGATTAGTGAATATTTAAATCTTGAAATGATTTAAATAGGGCGTTAAATAAATAAGGAACTGTTTATTTAATGTTAACAAAGGATGCACTAAAAAATAATGTAGGAAATATTAGGTCACATCGTTCCTAGAATTCTCGATATAATTCAAATCGATATCGTTCAAAATATAGCCCATAAAAAACAAGACAAACAAATTAATCGGGATAGTGGTTTTGTGGGACAATTTTTAGTAAATAAGATTTTTGAGAACCTTTTTTCTTTTAACAATAAAACAAAATACTTACATAATATCGTTTTTGTAGTATAGTCGCCTTACCTTAAAACCAAATCATATTTCAAACAAAACGATTTGCTTTCTCAACTCAAAAATCAAATATCCTAAAACCTCAAATAGACATTGAAACGCCAAACGAAATCAATCAACATGTACCAGCAACAGTATTCACGAAAACAGAAAACACCGTTTAAATGAAACTGGAGAAAGAAACACGTAAGGAATCCTCAATTTTTGGCGCAAAAGTGGAAAAAACCTCGGCACTTGATGGATTGCCTTTTACTTATTAGTTAGTGCGCTTAGACACCTAGCTAACGGTTTGGTTTGAAGATATTTGCGAGAGGTTTTAAAATCTTTCAGCGTATAGGTATGAGATCTAGACATTTTTACTCTAGGCACTATTAGTGTCTTCATTATAGGACAAGGGAGCCAAATTAGATTAGAACTAATCATCCAATCTTATTTTAGGAGCTGCTGGACTGTGGAAACTTTGAATCTTTACCTTACGGAAAGCTTTAGAAAAAATCACTATTTAGCGATGTAAATATGACAGTTTACTGAAGAACGTAAAAATTGAGATTTTGAGCTTATTTTCGGTTTTTTTTTTCTATCTAATTTGGGAATAATTTGTTATAAAAAATAGACAGTTACCATACAAAGTATCAAGCATTTTTAAAACATGTAAACTTCACGTAAATAAGTAACATTCTGTAAGGATAAAACAAACAAGAATTTCTTATCCCGTCAGTGTAGGTTATAAATGATCGCTGGCAACCCTTCGCGGGTGTTAAAGCTTTTCAAACCCTTGTTTTGGCAGCTCTTCTGGTTTTTCCCTTAACGAAAACGTACTTCGGGTAATATGCGGTATCTTGAAGTCTTGAGTAATTGTATACGTACAAAGTCCAACCTGATACAAATTCTTGGCAACTAAAAACAAACCAAATACAAGTTCTAACTATAGCTTATCTAAGACTAATACTACTTATTGCCTATAATACCCATGTCTGTGGAACGAGAAAGGTAAAAAATTATATATATATATATGTATATCTAATTCCAGTTTAACAGACATTTAAGTCGCTGGTAGACACCTAGTCATTATTAAATTCAATTTTGATTTTCAATATAAGCATTCTGGTCTACCTTGCCATAATATACGTACTGGATAAAATTTGTATATTTGATGACGTCGATATAATTATTGTTGAAAGTTCCAAATAGAGACACAAATAAAGTTTACCGTAATAGGAATCGCACTGTCGGCTCATATCATTGGTCAAATAACGTCACAAAATAAAATGCTGGACAAAATATTGTACAGGTGAGTGTAAAAATAGTAGCAAAAAACTCATATAGGCGTGCGATTGCCCGCAGCGTCGCTGTCGCGTTGTCGCCGTGACACGCGATACGACGGTGTCGCCTTGTCGTGCGACATCGCGCCCGTGGCGTATCTCTACTTTTTGTATGCACAAAATTTGGATTAGCGCATATCGGAAAAGCATTCTATATTGTTTGTTGAGGTTTGTTTTGGAAACTTGACTCGGATTATTTACGACTCACGGAAATAAATTTGAGATAATTGAAAATAATAGTTAAAGCTTCATATTTAAACTAAACACTGTCCGTCAATCGCGTCTGGATCTTTTGTGCGCCATACATTCATCAGTGGCCTTCATAAGGCAGCTAAGTATGTTTTTCTTACCAATCCATCAGCAGCACAAGACAAACAATACTATGTCATACAAAACACAAAAACATGACGTCATCGATCAACCTACGAACACACGTTCGCATTATTCATAATTTGTCGCGTTTTCACCGGCGGAACCCTAAAACTATAAATTGCAGCGGGCGCGCGATCAATCACCGGGTTCCGTGGTACAGTTAGTAAATTAAGTCCGGTTTTGAATTAGCGACCGCCTGGGCGCTAACTTAGTTATGGTATTACGTAATTATGCTGAGCTAATGTGATTTAACGCGGATGTTCAACACGTCTACGCGGTATGCATTTTTTGTTGGAGATGAAGTTTCATAATTTTTTAAATAAATATGCCGTTGAATTTTAAAATCACTGTGACCAATTTTTTTGTGTCCCTTATTATATTTAAGTCTAGCATGAACATTATGTATGTAAAGTATATATATACATATTCACTTGCTCAGTACATGCTCAAAGTGAAGATCTTAGTTCATAAAAACGATTCTGAAAAAATACATCTCAGCCATTACAGCTCCTAATAAAAGCCCAGCATACGCCGCTGACTAAACATTAATACGAAGAAATACCTCCACATCCATCAGCAAGAAAATCACAAAGCACGTACGTACCTGAAAAGTAAAAAGACAAGGCATTAGCAACATAACAAATGCACTGACCTACGTGAGGAAGATACGGGCAAACAGGAGCACGACACAAAAAGAAAACCCATAAATTACGCTAAAACGCACAAAAAACAAGCGCCGCGTAAAGGGAGGCACTCGTTGAATATTGTGCGTTTATTTTGGTGCAATGCGTTCGTAACTAGCAACTAAGGAATCATAGTCATTTGTTTTTTTATGGGCTATTAAAGTACGGTCAGCAAAAGTAGCTTAGCATTTCAATTTTGAAACATCCCCTAGCATAAGTTGTTGCATTTTAATACTCACAATCGGATCACCCCTTGGACTTTCAAATCTGAGACCATTACTAGGTGTATATGTTTTATTTGTTTTTGTCTACATTTTTAAAACTTGTTAAATTACTTCTTTTACTGACTACACAAAGTGAAATAACAAAACTCCAAAACTAGTTGCATAGTATTCCTATGGACAGAACTCTATAGAAACTCTATGGTTTAGAACTAATTAGACTCAGCAAAAAATGCGCGCGATTAGAACTTGATAACATTACATTTATCAATACGGTAAAAATGAAAAAATATCATTGATATTATAAATGTATCAGTCAATTTGGTATTTGCGACTCGTAATACTATAATATTGATGATGATTCATTTACGTAATGAAAACTATTCATGTATCACAAATTGGGAATCAAAAAATCGTACAGTGAACAGAATTCCTACACTCATTAATTGTCGTTCATTTAGGTATGTGTACTTCGTTCCAAACTGCTCCCTCGTTTGTTTTTCTTTATGATTTTCCAAACTACTTTCCCAAGTTATTGTTTTGTAATACGTATGTAACATTGGTTCACTATGGGCGAAGACTGTTAAAACTTGTGAAGTGCTAACTTTCACCCGCGACTTCGCCTTTCGACAACATCTTTTCCAGAATAATTTCTAACGGTTTAAGATTTCCATATCAAGTTTAATAATTATTAATTTTTATTGACAGTTTTGGCGTGATACTATTTTGAGAAAAAGCTCTGTGATATCTCATTAAGTAGCATATCATTGCTTCTAGTATAGTGAGGATTTTGTTATGACGTAAAATATTTAGAAAAGCTAGCTAGTTGAAGGTGGCAGGTACACACATATGCCAAACTCACATGATTATAGACAGCAAATGAAGTGTATATAGCTTTGTGTGCTTACTCTCATAATTTTGTTAAGCTTTTTTAACATTAATTCAGGCTGAAGTTAATCTATAAATATAGCTAGATATAGATATACAATGACACCAACATTTTGGAATGGATAGGATCCATCACACTACTGGTGTAACGGACCACTAGAGCTAGAAGTGTGCAATCAAAAGGCGATGTTTGCGCATGAGGCGTCCTCACGACCAATTAGCGTCGACATCGCGCCACATAAATTGTATCAAACAGCTCGGTTCCTAGCCGTGCCAGCCCTGGATATACAACCTCGCTAGATAGATGTGTACAGAACGTACTAGAATAACTGACAAAACCTTCCCATCATTTTTTATTAGTATTAATAGAATTCTGAGAATTTCCTTACAAATCCGTTTCGGGGTACCAGATGTATGTGCAAAGAGTACGCAGAAATGCAACGGATAAAACTTTCAGAACAGACCTAATTCTAAACATTTTTGAAACTGCAAATTGCTGCTGTGATATAGTATTGGGTACAGTCATAGGCATGACCTGGATAATGAACGCTTTGCAAGAATTAAACAGCTTTAATGTCGATACAAATAAGTTTCATTTTAGGTCTGTTTCCAATAAATTTGAGACGCAGTAGGATTTCATCTTTGGTATTCTTTAACGTATCAGTAATTTATTTCTTACTCAATAATCTGCTAAAATCACGCTTCCCACCAAAGCGCTTCCATAAAGTTTCTACATCTTCAGTGAGTACTTTTGTCCCAACCCCCGTCGCTGGCAAGAGTTCATTATCACAAATAAACCGAAGAGCCTTTCCGTTTTTATTGTTCAGTGGCAATGTTCCTCTACAATGTACTACGCTATTACACTTGAAACTATGTTAAGTGTTGTTCCACAAGATATTCGAAAGATATGATTGTTGTAGATAAAGTTAAAATGGCCACCGTTTTTGGTGTTATCTCTACTGGGAATGTGATGCTAGTTTCGGGCTCGAAGAGTTTTGAATGAGGCCATGACTGGAAGGGGGCTGAAGTTGGATGAAGCTATTGCTATGTTTACTCATTTTAAATATTATATATTTTATCTATGACTATGTAAATTACATAGCTAAAGGCGTACTGTACTTACTTATTTTGCTCATCATAGATATGGCACTGGGACCACTGGACTACCGAGGTTCAATACATTAACCACCCAAAGTTCGAAAACCATCCGCAATCATTTAGATTTTTAGTGAACAATAAAACAGTATAAGTTTTGATCATCTAAAATTCGACCGCAAACTGATCATATTAATACGTATGTATAAATCAAATAGCTCTACTAAATTCAGAAAATGCACACAAATAAGTTCTGGTATAGGTAACATATCTCGAAACTATCCAATTTCCAAAACACCCCTTAATAGTGGCCTATTCTAAAGCAGGAGCGACGTAAAAAAACTATTGGGTCCACGATCAATAGCCTATTGACGGCAACCCTCAAATAGATTCGTGTATTAATATTACCATTACACTGGGGCGGGATTGCTAATTTCTTTGAGTCGTCCCCTTACTATTGTATCTATACGATACATGCGTCTTATTACATCAATCTACGAAAATGGTTATTTGATTAAGAATTGGAGCTGTACTCTCGTATCGTTCCGTTTTATTAACATTTTTGTACTGGGTAGGTTAGTTTCTTGTGTTGTTGCCAAAATATTAGAAATATGTAAGAACTGTGTGTGTTTTTGTTATGTGTTTACGTGGCATTTGAAGGTTCCAAGAGGATCACTGCTGAAACTCTTCTTGGTTATTTATTATACTTGGGTAATCATTATTATTATTCTAACTAAATAATATTTCAAGGCTTGGTATGACAATTTTTTTTTCTTAGGCCTACTATTAAACGTGATTGCTTGTAAAGAGCATCCAAGCTCTGTAAATTCTATTCTATAGACTTTATATTTCAAACATATTGCATTAACATAAAATCTATCAATTATTTTAAAGCCCACACATTACCTATCAACCAAAATTACTTAGGTACCCAAAATCAATCAAATGCCTGAACCTATAAATAGACGGGTCATACCCCACATCAATCACTGAACTCAAAATCTACCTCCAAATCGCGTAATCCAACATCCGAACTATAGAGCCGAAGGTCCGAACAAAACATTAGTAATCTAATTAAACAGCCGGCGGATTAATGGAGTGACAATAATCTTACGTCACGTTTGGGGTAAGGGATTATCCCGAATTTAATCAGCGGTGTCTCCCGAAACCCGTATGACGTCGACTCGTAATATTCAGATTGATGCAATGAGGGCAGATAATAAGGCCGGAAATTGAAAATTATTTTTCTAATATTTTTTTATATAGGTATTAGGCATACGTGGGGTGGTTGTATTTTCGGTGGTGGCACCCTTTAGTTTTTTTTTAAACGAACTCTGTGAAGGCCCAGTGAATGAGGATAGGCTCACCAGTTGCCATCTTCTAGGTAAGCCAATTATTATTGCCAAATGTTGATGTAGTACCTATAGACTTTTGGTAAAGAAAAATACCTCTATTTGGAGTGATTGTACGACAGGTTATTGCTACGAGAAGAAACATATAATATTATTTCGTAGATCCTTAGTAGAGCTTTATTAATAAGATACAAGAAAGGAAAGATTCGTGAGGAATGATACGCGAATAAAGATTGCCTACAATACGGTATTGAAGAAATGACAACTTGATTAGTGCAGTGGCTAAGGGCTAACTGGAAAATATTGCTGCGCCAGTAGTTGAGAATTTAGGGAAATTGGAAGAAAACATATTAAGCCTATCTGCGCGTGATATTTTAATATTGTACCTAAATCACACACAAAATATGTATATAACACAAATTCTCAGTGTGACAAAAACTCTTGCTATTATAATTCATGCGATTTTGGTAAACATAATTGTGTGTAGAAAAATGTTTTTGATTTTGAGGCGAATCGCAGGGTTTATGTAATGGAAGCGTATTATAATATACGTTACAAAAACACTATTACTTTAATTATAGGTTGTATTGTGCTTCTGGTTAAACATACCCTACTAGCCCTTGGGGATGGGGGCGATTATGGGATTAATTATTTCAGAAGGATGAGTATGATTAAACCACCTGTGAATCCTACATTATTCACCTATTTATGAGTACTAACACAACACACAACATGTGGCTAGTAGCTACTATCACCGACCAGTTTGAAAAATTTTGAATGGAGACTTGACAAAAAAAAAAAATCTTTTATACCTTTAGAAATCCCCATCTTTTCAATACAAGTTATATAAGGTAAACATTATTTTTACAAACTGTATTTCTTATCAGCAACGGTAAACGATGCCCTTCATTCAAAAATAAACCTTAACAAATAGAAATTAAACATAAATTCGTATGCATGAATATTTGCTCAGTTAAATATAAGTTACATGCACATAGGACTCATTAAAATTGTAACATAATAATAAAGGGGCTGTTTTTATAATAGACCTTGTATTGGGGTCCCATTGTGTGCCAGCATGGCACGGGTAATTTACAAAATGTAACCTTGTAGCAACGTCTGTATTGGACATAAATAGTAACATTTCGATGACAAATAATAGTGATTTAGAGGATCACACAATAGAACCAACGTTAAATTTGAAATTAGCTACAAATGTCGGGTTATGGCATTTGTTTATTTTCTAACGGGTGAGTTAAAATAGTTTTAAAACTTTTTTTGCATTGCGTATATTAGTTCTGGCCTTCTTCATAAATTACATATCTGAAAGAGTTTAACCAGGAAAAATTGTTCGTTATGGAACTGGAGGGCTTGAATACAATATCTTACACCACCAGGAAAGAATGACTTAAAAGAATACGACCCTTTTTAGGCCTGATAAATGGCAAACACTGTGACCTATTACATGGTAAATTGGTAACTTGTTACGTCTTCTTCGTATCGGCATCAGCCAATAGCCACATGGGATAGGTCATGCCATGCTGTAGAGATTGGTCATTCAACAAGGATGGCAGTGAGGTGGACCGTCCAGGGTAGGCCGGACTCACTTACGTCACTCGTGGATGCTCTCTTTCACTTGTTACTTAAGATTTAAAATGTGTGTGTACAGACTCCTGGTAGAAAAACCCTCTGTCTACATTTTCGGGAATTATAAGCACGAGTTTATGTCATGTGTTAGCAGAAAACCTTTACGCCACGTCATACAATTTTACGTATTAAGTCTAAAAGCAGTAGGCGGTTATATTACGTGGGTATACTACCCACGTATGTTTGCAAAGCTTCTTTCCATTTCTCTGACTGAATTTGAAGCTACATTAGTTACTTTCCATTTTGAACATAAATAATTCAATAACAATTGGCTGGGGAAACCTGGATTTCATTATCTGAAATCGCCAAGCTAGCGTGGTGATTAAAGCTCAATCCTTCCCTATACGAGAAGAGGCCTTTGCCTTGCAGTGGGACAGTTATAGGCTGTTATTATCATTAACAGTCGACTCCTAAATTTGACAAAATAGTAAGCAGTTATAATTCCAATCTTGAACAACGAGTATGACTTCAAAGGTCAAAAGTTGTTGAAAGCAAAAGTAGTTCTCTAATTTCATTAGTAGAGTCTTTTTACATTGTTTAGATAATCTAAGACGTATCAATCACTAACATAAGTGTTATTTTATAACGATGCAATTATTTTTCGTATGTATTCACATTTACAATCTTTACTGATTTATAAGGCTAAATAAGCCACAGATCTCTCCAGTTATCTTTCCAAACATCTGAAATACGATCGTAATAAAAAGAAGAATACCACATTTTCTATTATCAAGCTCATTATATCTGCTTTACCGATAGAATATGACTAATACGCAATGTAAATACTAATTGTGCCGGCTGAAGTATCAACACAAGTTGTGTATAGATTAATCCGCTTAGCTCTGAATGATTCCAATCCACAATAAACACAGTTGTATGGATTCCATCCAGATTCTGATCATGATGAGATTACTTCTGTAATTAAGTCAACCAATATATTGGCTTTGATTAATTTGCAGTTACGTTTGGCGTATATCAAACGTTTTACATTATTGTATTAGTAATATCATATTTTGGTGTTTATTTTATTTGTTTCGGTACTAATGAAGTTGTCTTTTTGATTATTTTAGTAGCAGTTTGGAAAAATATAGGATGGGTACTGTGATGCTGCAAATGGCAAGGTGTCGTTCAACGTGACGTTCTATGGGGGAGGCCTTTGTTCAGTAGTGGACGTCTTCTAGCTGATGATGATGATGATAAACTGTAATGTGTATGTGTTCCTATTTCTAGTCCACATCATTGGCGATGACGGTCAACCTCGCTACTAACTTAATTAACTGACAATATTTTCACCATGGGCTGTTTCCAGTATGTCATCATCAGCTTTTATGTGACCTACTGCTGCGTATTAGCTTCTCCCTTAAACGCTACCGTATCCTGTTTTGGGTCTTCAGCATCCAGGTCCGTGTACAGCAACTATATCGTCAGTCCACCTGGCTGGAGGTCTGCCAGGGGCTCTACAGAATCCTCTGAGCTACCACTCTGTTAGGGCTTTACGCCACCTGCCGTCACCAAATCTTGCCAAGTGGCCCGTCCAACTCCACTTGAGTTTCGTAATATGGTCAACAATGTCTGCCACCTTCATCCTACGTATATATGAAGATATAACTAACTGTTCTTATACAAAGAAGAAGAAGACCGTTAACGATTATTTTTTACAGAAGTATATTTTTGAAGAAATAGACCGTGAGAGAAATTGCTTAAATTTTAAAGCAAAAGTATTCTTTGAAACAAACCCATAATTTTTCGTAAAACTGAATAGAGAATATTATATTAAACTCTGTGTACTCCCTATTAAGAGTAAGGAATTTAATAACCAATAATATTCTCAGACTCTCAGTTTCAAAGGAAAAATACGAGTACCTACTAGGTATACGTTTTACTTTCACATTATTATGTTCTCTATCGAAGATGACAATATGATAAAATATTTGCAAATAACTGTTTGAGATATTGTATATTATAGCTTCTTTATAACTGAAATATTTTTCTGAATAAGACTGCCAACATTATTTGATTATAGGTAGTTATTGATTGTTGCATCGATTGAATTATGTATGCATGAGATGTTTCAACTGATTTCAAGTAATCCTACTAATATTATAATCCTACTATCCTACTAATATTATAAATGTGAAAGTTTGTGAGTATGGATGTGTGGATGTTTGTTACTCTTTCACGCATAAACGGCTGGACCGATTTGGTTGAAATTTGGTATGTAGATAGGTTATACCCTGGATTAACATATAGGCTACTTTTCATCCCGAAAAAATGTAGCGGGTAACACCGCGGGGCGCAGCTAGTAATATGCATAATACAAAGGGCTTTTGATCTTACTCAATAGAAATGTTTGAATACAGTTTGAAATAAAATAAATTATTAGCTATAACTTAATAACATTTTATTTTGCTGTACAGACTTCATCTAGTTTCAAAAATATTTTTTTTTTAATGTACAGCGATATATATTGTACTAACTTTTGCCCGCGTTAAATAAACTATCTCCTTTCTCGGGTTTTAAACTTTCTATACGCCAAATTTGATCATAATCCGGCCAGAGGTTAATTCGTGGAGGCGTAACAGACAGACAGAGTTACTTTCACAATTATAAGACTAGTAAATAAAGTAAGTAAGTATGGATATGCAGATGTTATTCTTTCTTATCTATATTCGTTATAGCTTGTATTGTTCAACCATGCAAATCAAACAGGACGTTGTCAGTTCTTGCACTACTAATCGCAGAATTACGTAAAAAGCTTGTTTTGCTAATTTAAAACCTTACACAAAGGCAGATCAGCATTCACATGCAGTACCATAAAGCTGTGACATCACACCAGCTGTAGTGTCAGCAAGGATGATGGATCGCTCGTCGTCGGCTACAAATAGGGTCGCCATTCAGAACTGCTCGTTATTGTGTTAAAATCAATTTGCGCCCATCCCCGCCGAGCAGCTGTTAGTGTTGTGACGTATGTTGAAATGTGATTACGTGTGTCGATATCGATAAATTTTCAGAGATTCTTTATCTAAAATAATGGTATCATATTGTCAGTGATTAATTTATTGATAAAAAATCTCTCACCTCTCACATAAATTTGAATACTGTAAGCGAAACGATGCGTAATTTACTATAAGCAGAATACACAACGGTGTTTTTTACTTTTGTTGTTACTGTTATTATTAAGTTAAGTGCATTTTATAGCATATATTTATTAATATTTTCTTTACTATAAATAAATTTAACAATATACAACCGAATAATAGAAACTTATCAAAATTCTTTGTTGACTATAAATATAATTCGTACCTACTGTTATTTCCTCAAATAAACAATGTTGTGCCTAAAATAAGCACAAATATTAGTTAGAACGTTCAAAAAACTTCATCAACATATAAAAAAAAACATCAATCGATAGGCTCTATTCCCATCACTACATTTATGCGTCCAGCACGCAAAAATAGTTTTTAGGGCATTCCACCCCACAGATTGTCCATGGCCAAGACAATGTAACCGGTAACAAAAGTCGCCCCAAAATGTTGTTAATTCGAGACAAGGCCAATTTTTTAGGTTTTTTTTTCTAAAGGGTGTTCGGTTACTATTTAATAAGCATTCGTTTTGATTTTGATACTGAAGGGGTAATTTTGTATCAATTTGCACAAGTTTTTGTATGCAGTTGATAAGTTATTATTCTACCCACATAATATAAATTTGGATTTTGATTGATTATAATCAAACTGTTTATATTTACTTGCGTTGTTTTTATTGTACTGTGGAAATTATGGAACACTGAACAATTAATTAGTATTCATAGATACAGATACATTGTGTAAGAGGCTTAGATACTAAAGTAACCTTGTGTAGTATACCTATATTGTTAGTTATTACGAGTTAGGTAAACTGTGAATTATTGATAACCATTTGATTAGCCTAAAGGTCATCCTACACAAAAAATGATGTATAAACCACTGAACAAAGTCCTTTTAAAATTGTTGAATGTAAAAACAATAACAAGAAAGAATGACAGCTACATTTGTCAACTCCATTACAGCATTTTTTCCAAATCGGTTTATTTTAGCATTCGTGAAATGGGTTTCTGTTTATTCACGCCGGCTCCGAGGGGTTAGATGAATAATTCTTTGTAATACCTTAATGTTACTAAATTAACTTAAGGACAAAATTGAATAGTTTAAAATGTTATTTTGTATGACATTCTTCGCCAGGGGAATTAAATTAGTGACGAGTGCGAAGCATTCTTCGAATAAGAAACTTGAATTTGCGAAATGACTTTATCAGAATATTTCGAAAATGTGTAAATGTTGTTTTAGTAGCATTATAGAGCTTATAGCCTTTACAGTAGTCTATTTCAAATTTCAAGTAAAAACTAAGTTAGACATAAATTTATCAACGCTTTGTGTAACAGCTGTCCTAGAGGTTTAAATTCAGGACATTTACCGCTGATTAATACTGCAGTGGCTGCTACTTGCCAGCTTATAGAGTATAACATCGTAACTCAATTAGGAGCAGTTCAGATGTCCAACGCTTGATGGGTTATTAACGCATGGATACAATTACGTACAACCTACGCGCTCAGCTCATAAGACGGTGCACACACTGTCTAGCAAAACAAAGGAGCATGGGCAGGTTGATCATTTTGATGTCTGAACCTTGCCTAATTTTGTATTTTTTGGCTTACGCAGATACGATAGAAACGTCTCATTGAAGGTTTTTTAGAAATGGTATTAAGTGTGCATCTATTAGTTCATGAAGTTGACAGCCCTGCTTATTAGGTATTAAATAGGGGATAGTAAGGCTTTCAATGTATATGTATGCTCTTGACCAATCTGTAGAATTACTTAAGAACAGCCCCCCTACCATGAACTCTTAAAGCAGGACAGTTTACGTTGTGAAGCGAGTTACCACTACGTCCAGTGTATCGTGTATCACTTTTCGTTTCACAACGTCAGCTGCCCTGCTTTAAGAGTTCATGCTAAGGGGGCAGTACAATAAACATCAAGTTAAATGATTGATTTGGCTTTGTATGAAAACTGCCCAGAATACTTTTTTGAAATAGTAACAAGATACAACTATGTAACACAATACTTTCCAGAAATTACTAAAATTACAAATTCGAAGTAAAATAATAAGTTCCGTAACTTACTTGTCGAAAGCCTATTATCTAAGTAATAAGTTTAATGTAAAAGAAAATGAGTTTTGTCTACAAATTACTAGACGTTTATTTTAGTCAGCACTAACGTATTTTGCCTGCAAAATAAACTCAAACTATAGTTATAGAACATTACTTAAGAAAGGGGATCCACGAAATTTGTAGACAGGCTAACAGAAGACGCGAATGTCCATTGACTTACGGTAGGTTTTCATTACGTCAGGAAAAAACCTAATACACTATCCAACGCGGTTGCTATGTAAGATACATTTTTTTTACCAGCCAGTTTTTTATCTGTATACCTGCAATGGGACTGCTACATGCTGCCCCCTTACCATGATCTCTTAAAGCAAGACATTTTCCGTTGTGAAAGCGAGATACAACTTTACATTGCACGTAGCGGCGTCTCGCTTCCACATCTGAAACTGTACTGATTTAAGACTTCATGGTAAGGGGGCATTCCCATTGCAGGTAGACAGATATAAAACTCATGCCCCATGTATGGGTGTCGAGACATTGAACAATATCAATGACGTCGTAGAGCAAGTCACATGAAGTACCTACATGAAAACTCACTTTCGACTTCTTATGTCTGACCTTGGTGAAATGAGGGACCTTTGAACTTTCAATTGACAACGACCACTATGCGTTAACTTTAAAACAAATGTTATTTCCCTAATAATATCTCAGAAAAGTACCTAACGTATCACGCTACCAAAACCACGTGTAATGTTAACATTAAAAGAAGGTTGAATTTGACTTTCACACGGAAAAAAATATTTACCGAATCGCATAAAAATCGTATCATCTTAAATTTCGTGGAAGTCACTGTCGACTTCAAACAGATGAGATTCAATCGTATTGATCAGAGTATTGTTATCACAATCGTTAAATACATTGAGTACGTTATTTCCCATCAGTATTTATGCTTTCGATAAGTCTTAATTTATTTTAACAAAGCGTTTGATTCCTCAATGCCGTGTCGTGCGACAATGGGCCCACGCCCACCCCCTGAGCCGTCGTCAAATATTTGCGTAGTAGAATCATCCGCGGGCTAAGTCGACGCTCTCTATGTAATATCGTGATGGATGACGTCAGCTGTTTGTTCTGACTACCGTGGATAGCAATGAAGGGTAATCAGTTTTTTGTAGAGATAGTATGGATGTTTTGACATTACTAAGAAATGAGATCGATTTTTCTTTTGCTAGTGTATTTAGCTAGTATCAATCTGCATAACTGAAAATTGTTACTTCTAGATTTCCTTTACCACCATTAATGTACATTATGGATTGCAATAAAGAATATGAATATGAAATTACAAATTGAGTCAGTTTATAACTATGATAAGTGTTCTTACAAATGGCTAAAAATGTATTAACTTATTCTCCACACATATCCTAAGCATTTCTTTAGCACAATTAACTAAAACACTACCCACACAATGATATCGTCGCACGCATGCATACGACAGCCTTTTGCCGCCGCCTTCACTCGCAAGCAGTAACATTTTCCGCGCCGCTGCTGCATTACCAGACATCCCCAAAGAGCCACCGTGAGCAGACATGTATGTTATAACATGCATGAAATAAAACGTTTTGTTTCGGTCCTTCATTTAGAATAACTTTGATGATTACTAGTAAGTTTCTTTTTTAAAAGGGTGTTTGATGTTTGTTATGCCTATTTCTTCTTTTTAATGTGTAATTGGTGTATAAGGATTAGTTAAGCTGGCTGAATAAAAAAAGTATATTTGGCAATTAGTTCGGAATTTAAATTATGAAAAAGTTACTGAGGAGGTAGGATGCGGAGTAACTAGGGTTATCAAAGTTTATGAACAAGAAACGACTGATTACCACGTCACCAAATTGTTACGAAAAAAAAAATATATGTTTATTTTTCTTCCATCAGTTTTCACGCATGCGCATCTTTTATTTACTACGCACTTGACCTTTTTAAGGGGATCAACAATAAAGCCAATTTAGTTCCTCGAAGAGCAACACCCGGAAATTTCATAAGCAAGGAACCACCTACGTATATATCATTATATTCAATCAATCATGCGCAGTGACTGGTTCTTATTTGTAATTGTACTTATATAGAAAAGAGGTTTTTAAAATTTTCTAATGTGTACCTAATTTTCTAAACCATAAAATCTCTATATTACATAGAAACATAGGCACTTAATGAGCTGTATTCTAAACCAACCATATTAACAGCAACCAACTCAAAGGTCAAACTAACACAAGGTAAAACTTAACTAACTTTAACTACCTTGAACTCTGTTACAATGCTTCAATAAGTTGTTAACTCCTAACGTTCAATACAAATGCAGTACCAACAACAGTTGGTAATGCATTAAACTATTCCAAACTGAACTATAACAGGTCAGTATGCCACTCCACACATCGCCGAGTGACTCCATTCAATGTTCTCGGCCTGTATGCACGGCCATTGTTGAAAACCAGGCAATTGAAAAAAAAAGTAGATGCTTCTATATTTGAATGCTGGAATACGGGAATACGTCATTATTGTTATGAAAATATATCGTCATATTTTTGTAATGGGAACACGTAATAGTTTGTTTATGGTTTGTCAAACTATAATAAATTTTATGAAGTTTAACTATTGTTTTATTTCCTATATAACAGTTTCACTCACGTGTTAATAAGAGGATTGTGTTTTGTTTGTTTGTAATAAAACGTATTACGGTATTACGCATTTAATTTTTATATAAAGTAACATAAGTATAATACGGTCTCAATCGACGGTAATAAACGCGCCAATAAGTGACTTATGATGAACGGCTGTGTACTGTATAGACTCTCCTTGTAGGAGAATATCATCGAGACCTAGAACATAACTTGGCAGTAGGTGTCTCTGCCTACCCCTTCGGAGAGGAGAGACGAGATGTATGCTGAAGTCATAGTATGTGAAGTTCTTATGTTTCTGCCGACCTCTATGGAAACTAGAATCATCGTAACGAGCTTTAAGCTCATCGCATCGCTACTAGTAGCGCCATCTAGTTTCGTTTCGTAGAATCTCCACTTACAGTATTTGCGCGGTCTCTTCCTTATATTAAACATTTTCTCTCTTTGTACTAGATTAATAAACATAACATAACATAACATCACGCCTGTATTCCCCGAAGGGGTAGGCAGAGGTGCACATATAGTACACCCACATTTCGCCAGTTACGTTTTAGGTCCCAATGTAATAGGGGGCGAGCCTATTGCCATCAACCGGGCACAAATCCAGACTCCGTGCTGCTACTGAGAATTACCTAATGGAAAAACCCAATAACACTTTGCCCGACCCGGGATTCGAACCCAGGACCTCGTGCTCAGCAGTCGCGCTTAGCAACCACTAGACCAACGAGGCAGACTAATAAAGTACTTCTATTATTTGTAGTAAATAAATTGAAGGCCATTATTTTACAATTAGGTACAGCTAGTTTTTTGGTGCGTTTGTATCTTGAATGGTGATACTGTCAGACGCAATGCTAGCGCACCAATGCTTCGGGTCATCATGCATTTTTAATACAGCTATGATAACATAAAAAATAAACTACACAAAAATGAAACAAGGCTATAAATTATCAAAACATTTTTCCTATACACTGTCTACTGGTACCGCATCTATACTGACAGCATTGTCACGTTGAATGGCAGTACTGACACTTTATATATGGAACAATATTATACCAATTCTGCCGTAGTCCCCAACCCGTAATTGCGAGCAATGCGTTCGGAGTATGATTGACAGTCACACGCTCCCACGAGAGCGTCAACATGCATTACACTGGCTCGGATGTGTTCTAGGACCTCACTAAGTCAACCGTGACTATGAATATTTACTAATAAACATTGACCATAACGTAGCTTCCACGGATTGGTTTTACCTTTGCGAGAAATGCAAGCGTTGGGATTAAATGGATGTCGGCTTAGTGGTTTATAGACCAAACTTGTACTATAAGGATGTAGGCCCAAATCCAGTTGTTCTTATTTTTGATACCTGTATTCCTCAACTCTAAGGGGGATGCCATTGTTCAACAGTGGACGTCTTCTAGCTGATTATGATGATGAATATAACAGAGATCGAGCCTGTCGTAATTCGGATGATGATTCCTTAATGATGTTTTACAATTACTAAGCTTATTTGACATTAAGAAATAAAACGTGTCTTAGTACCAACCCAAGCAAATGAATTCGCATCTAGCGTAGATGTTTTATGAAGTAGGCGTACCTACTACTTACAAGAAGGTACATAATGAAATAGAAATGTTTTTTAACTATAAGTAATTAATTTGATTTCCACGATCCAAACGTGGTAGAGACCCAAAACAAACAGACAGACAACGGAATAATGAGGGTCGTTTTACCATAGAACTGTAAAGAGCAACAAGATAAAGCTGCAATATTCCAATAAACCAACCGAGCGGTAACTCACAGTTCACGCGGCGGCGCCTTTGTGCAATCTACGGGCTGACAACGTAATTCAGTGTTGAGACGATCAAATGGACAGTGTCGTTTGTTTATTCAATTATTTTTATTGTAAATTGAGCTGAGAGATTTGTTGTTAATGTTTTACAGTAAGGAAAGTTCCAGTAATACTGTTTGTGGAGCAAATTCATATACGTGAGCTTATAAGGTCCAATCTAAGCAAGTTCTTTCTAATTTCGATGTATACTTTCGTTAATATTTTGTAGTCGTGGATTAATAATTGTGTCTAATGCTTATGGCATAGGCTGGCCAAAAATGTAGGGTAGAGACAGTGTACTCCTGAATGTATGCAGTCTATTAGCACATCAAACTATACAAAATCTTCCAAACATATCGTTTTGTAAAACCCGTTATTAAGTACTCGTAAATAATAATATTAATACTGAGCACATCGTGGGATGTTTGACGGCCGACACAACAGCTGTAAGTATATTCTGTAAGTAATCGAAAGCGTCCCGTTCGATAGCCGTATTCTGATTATTATTGCAAATATCAATCAAAAATAAATCGCTATCTCATTGGTAGCAGTCCTCAGAATTCGTGTCAGAGAGATATCAAGATTTTTTTATTTTAATGACTTATTTATATACAATAGATACATTATTTTAACAGGTATTCACCCATCATAACAATTTAGCTACAAGTCATATTAAAGACAATAAAAATTATGACATAAACACAAATGCCAATAAAAATCTTGATATGCAAAACTGAATTTCTCAAGAGGAAACCTTAGTAACATTTTATCGGACCTTGGAAAATACCCTGGGATCCACATCATATAGCAATGGCCTCGAACTGAAGGTTATTGAGGTTGTTTTTGGTCATTATTCAGTAGCATCCCGGGATCACAAATTGTGTCCCAGGGGGCCCATTATTTTTATATGGGAGTTTTTGCTGTCATCGACGCTACCTAGAACAAAGGTACTTATTATACTGCTCACACCTTTAGGGACTTTCAATGCGATTTAATCCCCGAATGGTTATTAAGAAATTTATGAATAACAATATATAATTTGTATATATTAAATTGAGGGTGTTATAAAAATACAATCATGTAACGTAATAGTAAACCAAACTTCGAAACCAAACCAAACAAGTTTGCTTTAACTTTAGTTTGTTTACTTGAAACCGAATCCATTTAAAAAACAAAAAAATCAAATGATGATCAGTTCCACATGAAACAAAACACTCATTCACATTCAAACCTTCATCATCTTTTCATTTAAAGTCGGTAGACAATGGAAAGTAGGCTTGTGATGCTCCCTACCCCTAGTTCGGCATCGCAGCGACCTAGCCACACAAATCCGCAGTATGTCTGCATCGTCAGTTCAATCATGTAATGGAACGAACGGAACGCCCACTGATTCAATAAATAAAACATTCATTGGGAGAGCTAAAAAGTTATATTACTTTCACTTTTGTATCACTACTGATATTTACCCGGACTGTGTGCCTAGCTTTGAATTATTTTGAACGTTGATTAATGCGTAAATATAGTTTTAGTATATGATAGAAATGTATATCTTATATATAAAATTCTCGTGTCACAGTTTTCGTTCCCGTACTCCTCCGAAACGGCTTGACCGATTCTCATGAAATTTTGTGAGCATATTGAGTAGGTCTGAGAATCGGCCAACATCTATTTTTCATACCCCGGGTCAGCTAGTTTACTATAAATCTAGAAGATGGGCAGCAGCGTCTTCTATAACTTCACCATCAATACTTCGGTCACTCAGCTGTTTGCCAAGCGTGGGGATTATGGCAAACCCCCCAAAGTGGATATCTTAACTTTTATATGTTGTTTTTAACATAACAGTCTTACTGATTTAAGGTTCAAAGTTTTAACAATCGTACTATAACCAGTAATTACGTATCGTGTGTCTATTATGTTAGTAACTTAAAAATGACTTCTGCCCTTTGCATCATATTATCCTCAAACTTCCTTGTTAATTATAAACGATGTACATTAGGAAACTTTCCTAGCCATCACCGGACTACGGCCTAAAAGTATTATTTTTAGAATTCTAATCCTCAACATAATCAAATTGAATCTCATATCTAGTGACAGGTAGGGAAATAGCCTGACGCCTACGATCACTCACAAACTGAATGAATCAGCTGATCCGTTTTCTCTGGTCTTATTATTATATATGTAGGCGAAATTATTTATTAATAAAATATAATATGGACGAGAATAAACGCGTGACCCAAAAACATGGTCGACGATAACGTCGCTTGTCGCCGCGTTACGTAATCTGATGTTATAGCGTAACCTCAGTGTAATATAGAAATAGATGACATTCGGAAAACTTCCCTTTTATTTTCCGGCCAAATTAAAAAGAAAAAGTTTTAATGAATGAAACGTAGCACTAATTTAGGCTTGTTCTATGGTTTCTGTCTGTTTGGGCTATGAATAGACTTTGTTGTCGTCGTTGTGAGTGTCGTAAGACAGTGATAGATGGGCAGCTGCGTTACCTGTTTTAATTAGAACGACGACCGATTGGTGGCGGTTTTAGGTCGGCAGAAATATACCTGGTCATGACTATCTATAAACACTTTAGGCAAAAAAAGAAAAATTCGTGCCTACTTCAATCGACGTCTTAGAAAAGTATAAGCGCAAACTGAACGTATGTATAATTTGGGCCTAAAAATTCGTGGCTACTTGAATCGTGTCTCCACATGCTACAAACCTTGGGAGAAATAGGACTTAAAGATAAGTGAACGTATTAGAGCGTACGTAGGTATATATGAAGCTAAGCGCTCCTGAGCTTGCCATCCATCATGATCGTTTGCATGTGCGTTGTGACAAATGCCTTCCTAATCTGTTTCTGTGGGGCCTTTGAAATAACAGGTAAATATACGCTTATTTTATTACTAATAAAACTTGTGTTCTCCAACCTAAATTAGTTTGCGGATTAAGTAAACGCTCACGAATATCCGAAAATCGGTGTCCGACCTAAAATAAAAATGAATTTTATTTAAGCCAGCAATTTAGTAATCAAAATTTTAAATCGGCATGGGCAATTCCGATAGTAAAATGAAATAAATATGTATTTCAGTTTACGCATGCCGAGGGATACTTTACTGTATATTCTGCACCAAAACCAGCATCCTGAGAATCCTGAAACATGATTAGACAAACTATGGACCACATGGCCTACCAAGGAACCTCTAGGTACCAGTAATAGCTAGAAAATCACATTTACAAGCTAGAGACTACAACAGTGGATATCAAAACCAATCTTACCTATTTCTAAAGTTTCTCATATACTTGTTACTATTAGTAATAAACTGATTTCAAAATAAGTGACTATGGAATTTCTTATTCGAACTGTTTCACTGTAATCACATTTATATTAATTAATGTAATCTAGGGTCTAAAACAAGAATCTTCACTATATATAAACACTTGTAAATGTACCAAAACATTTTTGATTATTTGATTGCAGTTCTTCTTAGCCAAGATCCAGAAAATAAACGAGACCAGCGTAATTTACTATAATAACTTTCGTGAGTGTTATCCATATTATCTACTATATATACCGGTTGTACTCACGTTGATATTCGGGAATGCCCGACTAGTTTCGGACTCTAACGGAGCCCTTATTCATGAGCAGGGGACGCGGCGGGGTCGCGAGCCGAACTGGCCGGGCATTCCCGAATATCAACGTGAGTACAACCGGTATATATAGTAGATAATATGAGACCAGCGTATCCAAAAGAAAAAAAAATCCCTTTGAGTCATGTTTATCGAAGATATTTATAATAATATATATTCAGACGCTTATCGATAAAAATAACTGCTGAAAACTAATTTTCATAATAAAAGCTATTTCTGCCACAATATTAGTTTTCGCAGTATGTTTTACTTTCTAAACCTCCTTGCGTTCTCACTAATCTTTTAAGTCAATGTCAATGTCCTTAAGTTCTCTACAACCTTTAATAATCCTGAGTTATTCAATATTTACATCACAAAAATTAAATTTGATTATAGTAATTAGTCTCAGCCTGCCTCGTTGGTCTAGTGGTCACTAAGCGCGACTGCTGAGCACGAGGTCCTGGGTTCGAATCCCGGGTCGGGCAAAGTGTTACTAGATTTTTCGATTAGGTCATTCTTAGTAGCAGCACGGAGTCTGGATTTGTGCCCGGTTAATGGCAATAGGCTCGCCCCCTATTACATTGGGATCTACAAACATAAATGGTCAAATGTGGATGTTATGTAAATGTTATTATTGTAATTAGTCTCATCTATAATAATAACATATCAGAATGTCTACTACGTCTTGATGTTTAAATTTGTAGAGTCCGATTTTGTAAGATAGGTACACCATATCTTACGAATGGATATTCTGTACTCACTTTCTTGTCCTCGGACGTATCAGTCATCCATCTTCCCACGCATCTGAGTGAACTAAATTAAAGCACACAAACTGTTTGTTCAACTAACTATAACAAATAATTGGTGTATTGTTAGCTGCCTGAATATTTTAGGTCTATTCTTGGAAATATATCATTATTTTCTATACCTAATGTAAATATGGATAACATGGGATTACTTGGTAGAAGTCGTATTTGGCTTGAAGGGCCTTGACATTGGCTTATAAGATTAGTAAAAACGCTAAGAATTTGCAAGAGAAATTTCACATACAAATAATCACATCGGTGATCCCCGAAGCGGTAGGCAGAGTTATTCTCTTTTATCAGGACTCTTCTATCTATATATTCGTATAATATATTAGGTATATAATTTTATATATTTTTTACTATGAAATAATTTTATAAGTTTACCTAACTACTTAAAGCATTATTTTATTAATGTCTCATGTTTTATAATTAACTTGGTCTATAAGTTCGTTATAATATTTATAATTGTCTATTCACTCTAGATAATGAGTAGCGATAATTTGTAATATTAATTAAGATTTTATGAGATCTATACAAATCATTCTTGAGTTCTTTAATTATGAGGCTTGTAAAATTTATAGAACGTATTGAAAGAAATTTAATGCTATTATTGAGTTTTAAGACTACATCAATATTAGTTAGGTTTTTCTTTAGGTATTCTTATAAGATATCATTATCTACTACTCTTATATACTATAATTTTCAATGAAAAGCTGCACAAGTGTAATATTGGTATATTACTTGTACTGATGAGTATGAATGAAAAAAAATGATGCAAGGGGTAGGTAGGTACAGTCAAAAACAGAAAATATTTTTATTTCTCCTCAAAATACGTTATTCTATTTATTTAAACGTACGTAAGCCTAACGTTTCAGTTAGGTATATAAATATTTGGACCTCAAGTAGCCTACTTGACGTTACAACAAAATCCGCACCAATTTAATAACACGGGTATCGTATTCTGTTCGTACGTATAAATCATACCGGCTATTTCTTAAGGCGACGTGTGACAGCCCATCTTCATACTCAGTCTCTACGCTCAGTTTATTGGCAGCGCGTCAAGTACACTCGGCCACTGAGGTGTCTGTCAAACTTATATATTCGAAGTTAGTAAATTTAAATTAATTATGTTTAACATTGATGATAAATGATTCAGCATTTTGTAGAACATCATGATCTTATGCTCTCTGTTGAATTAAAAGCACTTTGGGTGGCCTTATCCTATTACAAATTTATTTTGTAGGTACCTACTTACATTTTACATTTTTTTTTAATTAAATTTTGTTATTTCGTAAGTAATATGAGTCAATGAAGATCAACAGAATGTACAATACTTTACTGGCGTAAATAACTCATCTCTTCCAATGGGTAAACCCATGTCCAAAATGAAATGCACGAGCGATTTATGTCAACGATTGTACTTTCATGCAACACGGGAGAGTATTGGACATTCGGTTATGTTTGTCTTTTTCTATCAATATAGCAAAGAGAGGGATGGAGTTCCTCAAAATTTATATTCCGACTTGATATGACTAAGTAGGTATCCGAATTATTTCTAGACAGGATACGGAGTCGGCCGTCCGTTTGATGTCAGCTTATTTCTGTATTTATGTTATTATATATAGATTATATTAATACTCTATGTCCAATTCAAAGATAGAAAAATGGTGTAGAGAGTGACGTACATTTGGAAAATAAAAAGATTACCTGTATTTATGTGTCTCTTTTTTCTAATGGAAAAGAAGAAAGATCTAAGAAAATTTTCAAATTTCAGCATAATTAGGCAAAGGAATGAATATTTTACTTGAAGCCTGGACAATAGCTATTTCTTTGCAATGTTTTTTTTACATTTTCCGAGACTTTCAATTTTTCATGGTCATATATTGTATCTACTTTCTTTGCGACTCTGAAATGTGGTAGATGAAAAAGTGCACTACTATCAGTCTACCTTCGGCAAGAACAGGTGCAATGTCAAACACTTTATATTATATTCATGAATGACAATAGGGTAGCCCTATATTACCTAGGGCATAATATGATAGGAAGCGAAATTTTAGTGTATCATGTGTATGTCTTGCCCTTGCAGTACCGGGCCAGTTTAGGCGTCCCGTGGGTGACTCTAGGCGCCAAAGAGAAAGTCCAGAAGATGGACAGCAGCGTCTTCTGTATCTTCGCCGCTAATACTGCGATACCAAAGCGGCTTGCCAAGCGTGGAAATTATGCCCCTACAGCGGAGGCTTTTATTCAACAGTAGACGTTTTCCGGATGATGATGACTACTGTATATGGCTGGTTTGGTTTTTTTTTTTTTTTTTTAAAAAAAACGTCGCCCCACACTAGGAATTTCTCCTGTATCGTAGGTGCGTTTCACAAACATGAAATATGCACATACACAAACACCCAGACTCGGGACAAACATCTGTGGTTCGCACAAAGTTTTTGCCCCGTGCGGGAATCGAACCCGCAACCCTTAGCGCAGCAGTCCAAT
This sequence comes from Abrostola triplasia, assembly GCA_946251915.1. Taxonomy (NCBI): domain Eukaryota; kingdom Metazoa; phylum Arthropoda; class Insecta; order Lepidoptera; family Noctuidae; genus Abrostola; species Abrostola triplasia. Next base: position 3,116,269 of record OX276426.1, read on the forward strand.
CGCTTAGCCACTGCGCTAAAACTGCGGTTTGGGTGAGACTTCTGGAGAAGCACTTTCGCATACCTATTTTGGAATACAGGCATGTTTGTATAGCATGTATACAATCAGTATTCTCTATCGCACATGTACACGCAAATATTGTTACGTGTAACAAATACCAAATCCTTCGGGCTCATTGACAAGCTAGTATTATTCTAGACAGTGTTTGCCCACAAAAGATAGATTGTTTAGATATGAATGTAATACAACGAATACACTTGTCAGACCAGTATTACCTAATACAACTTTCTTATACCATGTGGAGACTTGCCAATAGAAGTTAGGTGGACGAAGAGCGAAGTATTTGTGCGGATTTATACACATAAAGAAATGTGGAAACTATCTTTAAGTCAAACTAGATTTTGATGTTCAAGTAATATGGTATAAGGGGCCAATTCTTAGCTTTTTAGGGATAAGAATATAATAAATAAGAATAACTAAAGAATTAATAATTTGCTAATAATTAAGATTGATTAGCTTAGTGTTTTGGATTGTCTTTACAATTATCTTAGGGCGTGCATACACGTCGCAATATAGCTCCACCGCACATCGCAAGAAACCAACAATTTGAGGGCAACCACACATGTATTTATAATAAATAATTAACTCACAAGCAGCACCGTTATAGGGTTTAATTAATCCCGGGCAACGGGAATGTGTCCCGTACAAATTTATTGCCATAATTTACGACAGTCCTGGAAAAAAGGGAATACAAATACAGTGTAATGTGTACTGTATTAGACGGTATATGGGTAAGGAAATTACTGCTTCTGTGGTTATGTTAACTGTACGAAAATGATGCGGTACCTACATGATTATGGGGTGTTGGTTCAATTCAGGACTGTGCTTTTGTGGCAGAAGAAGTAGGCATATAATTTGCTAGATGACACGGTACCTACCCTTAAATGTTAAGGTCATTCGATCTTCAATAGTAGAGATTTCTCAAAGTTATTATCACTTACAGTAAGAAACATCAGATCACAATGGGTTAAAAATACAAACGATTGACTTGGACAATCTTGTTATACGTTAGTTACGTTACGATGCGCCATGGACAATCTTGAAGACATAAGCGTGCATTCACATTAGATCGCAGTTAGACTTTAATAATTTTTAGATGTATCCGCCCACACCAGATTTGTAACCACATACGTATCTTTTTTGCCATAGCATAGAATTTTATTCTTAATTCAAGCCTTCACGGATTCTAGACCCTTATGAACAATCAAGACTGTGCTAATTTGCGAGAACAACTATCGAACATTAGAAATAGTTTCTTTACATTTTCCGTTATATTTGTAAGTATAAAATGCATTACAGCTCATGCCATTAAATGTAGTAAGCATTTAGAGTTTAAACACAGGAGGCCCACGAAGTGTAAACATGACGCTGTGAAAGGTGATATGAGAGCCGACAAACGAGGCTTAAGATGTACAGACAGTACTATTCATTATAATTGTAGTGCACCATTGTCACTTTCAGTGTGAAAAGTGAAAACTTTCTGTGAAAAATTCTACAGAGACCTGATGGCGATAAGTTAAATTAGTTCATGGGATTGTGAAATATATTCGGCGTCGTTTATTAAAAAATATAATCGGTTTTAGAAAAAATAATCAACTAAAGATAAAACTGTCTACATTTATAAAATTAAATAAATTGTGTTTGCGACAGTTAATTGAGTTTGTAGGTTAACTAACCTTTAGATAGAACGTTATATGCATAAACTTCACAAGCATAAAAACTTCCAGAGTAATAACCACACAATAACCCAATAGACCACTATCTTGTAGAGTGCCGAGTCAGAATAGCTCCTCATTTCGATTTCCCTTAAGGGGGGCCTTTGTTCAACAGTGGACATCTTCCGACTGATGATGATGATGACTAATAAAACAGTCTTGGAATATTTGGTCAAGTTTTCCGCTATACTCTGTATTCCTTTTTTTCTCTGAAGATACATATATTATAATTATAGCATCCAGTGTAAATTCAGCTGCAGATTAATTAGATACTTACACTTCACCTCATAAAGACAAAGAGCATGTTATAGCACTTACATTTTCGCATTCCGCACGTGAATCGGCCATAAACATTTAAACCAAAACCATGTGCAAATGAACCGAGGTTAAAATCGTAACAGGGTGTAAATCAAACGTACTGCACATGTCCGTTCTCATGATTCATGATACCACAAACAATTGACCTTTATTATTTAAGCGTTAGAGTTGAAATTAGGAGGATTAATTTGTGTAAATTGTATTGAATGTAGGCGTGTAAGGACTTATTAAGATCACTTTGCATGCATCATGGCAATTGAGTGCGGGATACATGTGTTTTAGATTTTTTTCTTTTGTTTAGATGTTTCTTTGAGTTAGTAATGAGTGAGTTAGTAATGCTGGTGTCAGTACTGTTTATTATAAAGGAAACAGTAAATGCAAATGTTTGAAAAATATAATATCAATACACTTAATTTAAGAAACTGCCAGCCTTACCCTACCAGTCGACAGCAATGAGGAATACTTTGATGCATTAAAAATTATGCAGTTTTAATTTTTTATTTTGTATATATTTATTTTTTAACGTAGGTAGTAGTAGTAATAGTATGTAAATAAGTTAAGTTTAGGTAAGTTGTAAAATATTATACAAATAAAAAGTATCTTGTTGAATTAAAAAAAAAGGTTCTATTTTCTATTACAAAAGTTGCCTTTGATATAAATTATGTAGATTTACATTATCTAATATATATTAGCAGTTCAAAAAGTTATATTTCGAACATGTCACTTTGTTTTTAATTATTAGGACTATGCGAATTGGTTGCTATGGCAACAACGTTAGAACAAGCATCCGTAATAATTGTTTGTATTTGCTATTCGTTGTTATATTCAAGCAATTATGTTACTGTCAATCTTCATGACCTTCGATCTAACAACTTTAATAGAACTAGGTTCGGAAACACCAGGTATAATGTTCGTATATTTTTTTCTATGTAGGTTGCTCTACATTATAAATAAAACAATAAGAATACAAAAAGTGTTTCGGAAACTGAAATAGTGTGTATCTTTACGTACGTATTTGTAAGTGTAACTAGCTAGGGAAGCAAACAGTGTCAAGTCAATAGTAATCGTGGTCGCATGTAGAACAAATTTATACCTAACCTATTATAAATAAAACGTTTTTAATTATGTTATACCCGAGTAAACATTCTTAACAAAACCATTACATTGAATAGTTCTGCTAATAATAGCTACAAAAACAAAAGCATAACGTTTGACCTCAACAACTTTTGCTGTTAATATAGAAACTCCACACATTTTTCTTTATAAAGTATGTAGATAAGAAGTAGACGATATGTTTAACCATTATGTAACGTACATGAACTAATTATGTATTACTATTGAGTGCCTTTGACTAGCCAATGATGGAAGCTAGAAAGTAATAGACTAGGGCACTAATAAATAAGTCTTGGTATAAAATAAGGATATAGAAAATTAGCCATCATCATTCCTGCTAAGATAAAATCAAGATAAATAATTTCTTCGATCAATATTTTCAGCAAACATTTTGTCAAAATTTCACTTAAATCAAACCGAATATAATTCATAATTAATATAGGTACGTAATATTTATAAACTATTAAGGATATACAAAGTGTCTAACACTTACCTATCACGATAAATGATTGACACGATTCACAGATCTCAATCCAAAACTACTGAAAGATTCCAATTAGTCCAATCATCAAACGTTCTTACTAACGTGAATGTTAATCATACAATATTCACAATATCCTTCACGAAAACTAAAGTTATTCACAACACTTCGCGATAGAAGTTAGTACGGGAGGTTGTGGAGGCTTCGCACAGCCGCCCAGCGCCACGACAGCCGGCATACTGCCGCCCGCCCAAGCCGTCCTCAATGTTTTCGCAACAACTGAAAATTTTATTCAGCTAGCGCACACTGTCTTCAAGTTTTTAGATTGCAACTGAATGAAATTGCAATGCACTGTATTTTTTAGGTGTAGAGACGAATTTAATGTAAATCTTTCGATGTGAATTGCTAAAAAATCGGACGATTCAGATATGTAGTCAACGATTCAAATTCCACTCATATGAATGCAATTTGAATCGTTGGCGACCATACCGCTGACGTGTCGTCTACGCTATCTGTTGATCATTCAAATTGCATTTGCTAGCGCGGTGTCGCAATTTACCCGACGATTCTTGATTTTTTACAATATCCTATGTTTGCGATGGTTACAAAGAGCGAACTGGATATAAAAAATATCCTAAAGTTGAATTTTGGTGAGTGTAAATTATTTAATTGTAAAAGAAATAAGACATTCAGACAAACGCTATTATAACGTTTTACATCGTAATATGCTACATAGGTGTATACGTATAGTATTAGCAGTAATAGTAGGTTATCAGTAAGGCTGACATTTGACTAATTATCTCTCCTGACCCAAAGGAAAGCATTACGTAATCGAAATAGCCAGCTCCACTATAAACAACAGAAAAATAAATGGTAATTAATTTATTAGCGCGATCGCGTCAAAACTATTCCTTATCTATGAAAAAAGCCTCTGTTTTAACGCTTTAGGTTTGCGTGCTAGTGGCTCCCCCTATCCATCACTCAGATAACGTGAACAAATACTTGGTGGTATTAGCATAAACCCTAGAAATTGTTACCAAGTCTGTCTAGAATAATAATTGGATATTTTCAGAGTCAGTTTGTTGTGAAGTCAAGTTTCAGTCGCTTGATATTTAGAAGATAACTGTATTAGATTTTAGACACCGATTATTGAATATTCGATTCCTAATTTTACTGCTAATGGTTTGGCTCTTTTTGATGACAGTTTAAACGGAATACATAGAAAATACTTTTGTAGAATTAGGGCTTAAGATTGTTGTGAACGTAAGGTAAATATTTATATTTATATAAGCTGACGCCCGCGACTTTGTTCGCGTGGATTTCGGGGATAAAATATATAGATCGTTGGGGTAGAAACCCTCTCGCATCCTCAGAAGACCCTGCCAACGTTTTGTTACAATTTGATCAATGGTTTAGGAACACATAGAGTCTAAACATACACATAATTATAAGTATTAATTGTTATTTTTATAATATACAAGATGTACGATAACAAATATATCCAACTTTTAGGTATTGGTGACCTTGCACTGTAGTTGCACTTAGTGAATTCAAATCAAATCGTAAAGTTTATCAATCATGTCAATAACTAGTCGTTTACAAATAGTCAAGACTAAGTCCCTCCATAAGTCATTTCAATAATTAAGATCAAACTAGAACCTCCATGGTTAGATATCTTTTTACATCAGTTTTACAATTCATAGTGTTAGTAGTACACTAACGAGGATATAAAATATTGCGGTTCTAACGCGTTGTCTTAATCAAAGCTATGTGTTTAGGCATAATTATAAAAAGAAAACAGTTATCAAAAGCCGTTTAGTATTCATAAATAAGAGCAAATGTGTTTGCGTGAGCGCAATCTTTTACGTTGATTGCCGACCTCGATTTGTTCACATATTAAAGTAGTATTTATTTTTATTAGGAGTGTTTAGTACTCATATATTACTTTTGAGTGGCTAGCCCGCTGAATTCTGGCCGGTTCAGGCTATTTCCATATGTTAAATTAAGATGTATTTATGAAAGTACGTGACGTCATCTAGCCTAGTCCAAAGTCAATTGAGTTCTTATGTGACAATGTTATATTAATTTTTTTCATTTCAATGCCCTTTGCTGATTGGTGTTGTTTCTTTGTTTAAAAATAATAATTTTTATGTCATCGATTTTTGAATAGGTAACATTTGGGAATTAACACAGTGGGAATTAAACGCTGAAAAAAGAAGGATCAATTCCCGTAGGGGGACATTAATTAGGGTATTAAAAAAACCTTGTTACTAAAGTTATTTGAGATATGGTTGCTACGTAGATAGATTTATTCGTGAAGTTTAGCTAGGTTTGATGTCAGAAGGGACCTACTCCTAAATTAGTCGGAATCCTAACATTATTAGTTATGTTTGACTTGTAATAGAGATTCGAAATAGTCAGACCAAAATCTGTAAGGGATATAAGATATTAAATATATCTGCCTATATTACTGTCTTGATAAATTGACCCACAATAATTCTTTGCTGTAGTGATAATTTTCAATATTCTCAAAAGGACACACCAATATTTTGCTAAATTAAATACTGCTAATGCGGATTAAATGAAGCTGTCTATGTATGTTTTAGTCACTATCCATTATTCACATTCTGGAAGCTTGAAACCATCAAAGAAATAGTTGATTACGTCTACCATCATAAGGCTATTTTCCTAGAAACACCAGATATGAAGAGAGAAGTTTTGCGGTTCTAGGGAGATCACGTGTGACCATATAGTACCTACCAATGTAGATTTTTAGACGTTAACCGTACATACACGCATGTATTTATTTATTTTAAAAAATGTTCTAGGCGGACTTAATTCCTAAGGCATTTCCTACCAGTAAAACCTTTGGGTAGAGCAAAGACAGACCACGGTAAATGCATGTTTGCACAAGAAATGTGAGCGTGTAAGAAGATTTTATTGATCTCTGAAGAGTAGTCCTCAGCTACAATAAAGATCCCTTTACTACATAATAATCAGTACAGTATACAACAATACAATAGTTGCATTCGCGACCATAACCCAACAAAGCGGATAGACCGTTCATATCCAAATTAACACGAAAATCGTTTTTATTACCTCTTGAGCGGCGTCGTCAACGTACGGTTTAACGACGCAATTAACGTGGCTTCTGTATAAACTTGTTAAGTTCTTCACGTCAAACGTATGCAAATTTTGCGGTATCGTGTTATGTTGCGTGTGCAATCAAAACCAACTTATAGGTATGTGATAAGTTGTAGTATATGGTAATCGAGAATAAATGTGCTGGACGAAAATAATTGGTGGGCTGTAATTGGTCTTGGATAGATAAGGATCTAATTGGAAATGTAGCTACCTAGCTTTATATTTAGGATACATTGTTGTTTATCAAAGTAACGACGAATTACGGATACATTTCCCTTTAGTGACCGAGAAAGCCAGACGTAAGAGTCAATGAACCCGTTGAGTACCCAATGAATGGCAATAACCACCATCCACTTGCAATTCACGGCTAAACGTCATCATATAGACATCTGGTAAGGAAGAACACATCTAAATACTATGAAATTAAAAAACCCCTAGTAAATTTTAGGCGTGTTTTAAGACTTTCATAATATCTATCTAAAAAAACTATAGCCAAAAACTAAGCTGATTACATAATTTATTTGCTATTAAAAAGCATGAACATATAGTTCTTGAAGAAAAAAAGCAGGTTCTTTCTCCATGCACTTTACATGTAGTTTCGACGCTATCTATCGGCTACATAACATCGGCTATAACCTTAGCATATTGTATAATAGTACATACAACACACGTTTATGTAGATCGTCTCAGAGAGCGTCATCTCACATTTTATAGCCAATTAAACTGGTAGTTAACAAAGAGTCGTTTGTCTTAATAAAGTCGGTAAAACGAGACCGCCGATAACCTTCAGTTAAAACATGTTTAACAATTGCTTGGTTTTGTATTTTGTTAGTTTTAGCTGGTTAGACTTACATAGTTTTAAGATCTTTTGGCCTTTAGTATTTTTGATATTAAGTATTTTTTGGGTAGTAAAAATTGTTCGACCCAGTCTAAATCTCTCCAGTACCCAGTCAATACAACCATGAGAAAATCTCAAGTAAAATAATAAGATAAACTTTGAACATTTGACGACTCAAAATTATAATAATTTATGTCTGCCAGTCTTACAGTAAAGTTCATTGTTATTATGTCTGTTTAAATTTGTCTGTTGGTTTGTGGATGGCAACACTATTTGCAACAAACGAGACTAAACCATGGACATTGAAAAAAAGACGTGACGGATACGGTATTCTCATTGTGATCATTCCAAAAAGCAACTTTTATTACACTAATCATTTTTTCATCAACATGTTTATATAATACGTGTACAAATTATTTGAATCAGAGGCATGTTGGTGAAGGCTACACCTCGATTCGTTTCTAACTTTTTTGGAAAACGCATCAACCAGCAATCTTTCTAGCCATCGGTCACATCACATAAATAAAAAACAAAATAATTTCCTAAAAAAATACCTCATCTGCAACAACGTAGCTCCTACCACACCATAACTGCGCGACTTTTTGCCACATCCAGGCAAGCTGTCGCTTTGTTTATGGTAGCCGGTCCATGCATTGCTCTTTGTTGTTTTTTGCTAAACTACGGCACAATTGCAAGGACACCGGCACTAAGGACTTGGTTGACCAAATACGTATCGCCGGCATTAAGAAAGGCATAAATATCTGGGCCTGTACTTGATCGGAACATGTGAGTTGTTTTTTTGGTCATGTAGAGCAAAGCTTTGCCTTAAATTGGCTTTAAGGCGATGTTGTATGTCACTTGTAATGCAGAGTAGCAATTTATCATGTTTTTATTTAGTGTGGCGATTAAGGGCTTGAAGTAGATATATTTTCCAAGAGTCACGATGTAAACTAATAAATTGTCATGGTATCTTCGTTAACGGTGTTCAACACATTTGTTTATCACTTCAGCGCTGTTCGGTTTTCAACTCGAGTCCAAATAGATTTTGTTAAATTAGTCACATTCTTGCATAGGTACCGACATATTTTATTACTTTTCGCAAGAGAGAGAGCTGAAGGTCATTAATGACCTACTACTCTTTCACTACTCAGTATACGTAGTTGTTATTAATATTGGTAAACTAAAAATAAAATTTTATTTCTTCTGTGCATGTTAATCATCACTACTGTATCCTAAATAGCGGCGGCAGATAATTTTATGTAAATACAGAATATAGCAGAAACTCAAAATTTTCCACACAATGTTACGTTAGTCCCATGTCCTTATGTTTATTTCCATTATCATCATCATCAGCAGAAGGACGTCCAACAAAGGCTTTCCCCTGACAACGCCACAATGAACGAAAACTTGCCAATACGATCCACTGGTTGCCCGCAACTGTAACCATATCGTTTATTATTATTTCCATGCTTTTCTATATTATAATTACATAAAGTAGAAACCGTATTTATTAAAATAGGAGCACTGTCTACAGAGGCAACAGAATAAAACCAAACAAAGCACCTCTCGCACCGATTATTGTACCGAGTTAAATTTATGGACGAGACGACGGGTTTTTAGTCGCATTCGAATTCACTAAACGATCGCCATTTTTATAATTGATTTAGGTTTTTCGTATACAGTTTGTATTGAAGAATATTTTCTTATACATTATCATTTCAGTTGCTTTTACACCTTATACGTCATCATGGATTTTAGATGTTCAGGCCGGATTAATTTCCCAAGCCAAAGAGTCAATACATTATCAATGTCGTTTTATAAGTATGTCTTAGTTAATCTTAGACACCTCTACTTAATTGGTGTCCAATAAATGGCCATGTGTCCACCCCCTAGGGACTGACACTGTCTAGTGAAATAAGGGGATGCAGTATTACCTACACCTTCTATACGTATAGGTACTAGTACGAAATGATATATAGAACCTACTATATGAAATACTAAGTTCCTGAGTGATTAGACCCGCGGGCTACTAAATACATTATTCACAGTTCTATATAACTTAGTTCAGTTTCCATTTGCCACTATTCTGATGTATCGTTTTTGCTTCAACGAAGTATAATCAAATTTTCAACACGTAATTCGGATCTTGAATCCTGTCATGGCGTTACCAGAATTCCTTACTCTCAATTAAGGAAAAATGTATTCGTCAACATTTTCTTTCCACTCTAGGTACCATTAGATTCATACTATATAATGTATTATATATAATAGCAGTACACTAGCCCGGTAATCTAAATTCAACTGTAATTTAATGTCCTCAATACACAAATTGCTTTAATCTTAACATTTTTTGTATGCAAAAATTTGTATTTACGTGCTGCTGCTTGGTCTTTGGTGCTTCATTTTCTTCTCTGTGTAAAAAACTAAACTTTGGCTATACCAAAGTTCATACTTCAAGCGCATAAAATAAAAAAGGATATATTTTTTCTTTTCACGTAATAATACAGATTACATCAATCTAACCAAAGTAGCATCTGGTATCCATCCTTTCTACATACCCAGACCATCTAAGCATACATTTCAAATCTCTAACTTTCTGGTGTTAAATGTAAAATCTCGCAGTTCGTCCCAGACTCCATCACAAACGTCTCACGAGTCTCCAGACAGCTGTAGCCATTATTTATTCGTGATTACACTGAACCAGTTCTTGTACTACAGTTGTTACGTTCCACACAATATGATGCACCCTTAGATATAGACGGCGAGTTTAGATTGAACTTTATTTGCTGCATTTGGTTTTGTTTTGAAGATCATCATTGAACTCACTGCGAAATGCTACAAGCGTAGTGTAATTGTATCACAATCACATCACACTAGTATTATACAGGCGAAAGTTTGTGAATGTCTTTGTATGTTTGTTACTTCACGCTAAAACGGCGAGACTGATTTTAATGAAATTTCATATGGTGGTATCTGACACCCTGGATTAACACATATGCTACTTTTTATATCGGTTAACAACCCGGGGCGCGGCTAGTTGTATATAATTACAGGCAAAGAACCACCCATTTGACGAGTTGTGTGTCAAAGCACGAACGTGATTCAGTATTTGGAGAACGGTGTATATAGTAATCCATCCATGGACAATAAAAGAGCGCTACTTCAACCAACGCTAATCAAACGATCTGGGCTGGAGCTATGTAGCCACAAATCCCTCAGAAAATAACTAGGGCATAAGGCCCTTACACACAAAATTATTGCCCGCCCATTTACCTAAGCTACCTACTGAGACCATTCTTAAAACAAGCTTATCTCATTTCATTGTTGACAATATAAATAGCGCTGTTCCTACGTAAATGGGCGCACCACATACCACGGAGTCCTTAAGACAGTGTCGTTAAACAATTACCGTTAGTTTCGGTAACTGCCGGGGAGGGCGCCACTGTTTGTGGATGACCCTTTATTTACGATATTACTTGGTATGTGAATGAACACTATTATTTCACTGGGTAACTTTATTTGGCTGTTAAATGTGAGGCTCCCGTGACATTCCTCGGGGAGGAAGTTTCAAGAAGTGTTATGTATACAAACATAACTTCACGCTTTTCTCCCTTGGGGCAGGCAGACATTACAGTGTAATACGTGCTGTGATCTTTTCGCTTTTGTTTTCCTTAGTCAAAAATTATAGTTTTATTTCTTCATTGCCGCACTAGGATAAAGTTTGAGGACGACGAACCAACGTAAATTGGAATAACCCTTTTAAAATGCATACCTAAACCTATGTACTGTTACTAATGGGAAATAATTTGTAGTATGATAGTTTCTTACGACTAAAGAACATAGACCCTAAAGAAGTTACTTTTTATCCTAAAAAAGACGAGCTAAAATTTTTCGGACTACGAAGTCAAAAATTAATTCTATTTTAGCCACTAATTGTAACAGCATCACGTACATACCAACAGCATGAACCAACATCCCTTGTAAACAAATAAAAAACGTGTATGTAAACATAATAAGAGTAACATAGAGCACGGAACTTATCGCCAGCATGGTGTCACGCGTGCGTCCATTGTCTAGCGGGCCATTGTGTGGAGCAGACGAGACGTGGCGTCTGCACTTGTATGCAGGTAGGAATTCACAGCCGGAGTGTTAGACGCTTTTTATAACTGTGGAACGTGATTTGGAAAAATTTAATCTTGGAATTATCGTTTTGTTTCTTTTTTGCCATGATCTTGGCAATTTCAAACGGATTACAGACGATTTCAGTGGTGGACAAACCTAATTCTTTCTTTGTATGAGAATTGGTCTTACTCATGAATCATGGCTACACATAAACATGAGCTTATTCAAAACTGTGCATGTGGTGGTGAAAATCTAAGATCAAATAATACCCAAACTATTGTCTTCAAGCAACAGAAGTTACCTACGTTTTTAAGTAGTGACGATAGTATAGAGTAAATTCATATTTAAAATTGCCAACTTTGCATTAGACGATTACGAACATTAGTGTGATAGGTCTGTTACGTAAATGTTTTACTAAAACCACAATTACATACAAGTGTTTCTATTATATAGAGCTCGGTACATAATGAAAGTACTAGTAAGGACATATTTCACCTTAAACAAAACACAAAATACCCCAAGAAACTGTCGAAACTCACCAGAACTTACACGAAACAACCAATCACAGCACCTCCCAATTGATAAACGACACGAGATAATCACTGATAGCAGCAGGGATGATAGAACCGTCGAGATAACGATCCGGTCGGCAATTTTCTATGCACCATTTGTACATGTCCGAATCGGACGTATTTACGCGGTGGGCCTTGGTAGATCAATAAAGACGATTGACGTTACTAATAGTATGATTGCACTTGTAATCTTCAGTGGTCGACGTATGTGAGAAGATTGCAATGAAGAGTAATGAATGAGAGTCAAGTGTGGAGCTTTTAGCTGTTTTGTTGGAGCGCAAAAAGTTTGGCCACATAAAAGTTTGATTTTAGTGAGGCGTTTAAATGAAACACTAAGAAGACGGTATTTTGTTCCTCATTTTTAGTCACATTTAAATGTGTCAAGCTTATGAGGCATTATTTTAAGAAATTACGAGAATATTGTGAAGGTACCGGGTAAAATGGGGTGAATCAAAACTTAAGGGTGAATATAGACGAACTTTTATAGCAAAAGGAGTATATATTGTTACCATTAAGAACCCTATTCATAAAAACGTATTATAAACAACAATCTAGAGTCCGTTTTGACAACTAACTGTTATAATTTAATGTTAAAATCAGTTCCAAAGGTTTGTCTCTATTCACCCTTAAGTTTCGATCCACCCCCATCCTGCGGTATGTTACGTATATAAACTCTAAACAACACCAGTCTGAGCCTGTTATTGGTTACCATGCTTGATATTATCCACAATATTTTTAAAACCATGTCATTTATATCTTACTGACACTACGCTATCTTAACTACCGATGTTTTAAGATACAATATACTTAATATATAAGAAGATTATGTCAAGGATATCGAATCCTCCAAAGGTCGCGTTTCTCACAGCCTCGTATCAAGCTTGTTGTCGATAACAGAGGTGACAGTAACAACACATTTTATGAAAGTGAATCGTCACTTGATAAGATTAAAGTTAAGTTGTTGGTGCCGCGTGTGGGACCTTGTTACAGCGACAGAAATTGTAGAGATCCGCTTTTATTCAGTTAAAAATATTGACAAAGGAATAACTCAAAATTTTCGTGAATTAATTTCTTTAAAAAAAGTTGATTTATACATTATTTAATAGCAGATCGCAATGACGTTTTATTACTCATCAACACTTGTCCCAGGCTCAAAAATAATCGTGTACAACTGTAGATATTTCCTCATATCCAAAACTTGCCAAGATTTAAATTGTGGTTCCATCGTGTGAAATAACTGCACAAATCACGTACAGAGAGTAGAAATTTGTCCGATAAATAATATAACACATAGAATGTAACATAATAGGTATATCGAACCACAGGTACCTAATCAGGACGGTTAAACTACTGCTTACAACCATTATATAATATTATACCGTATCCATACCAGACATTTAGTTGATTACTTCTCTAGAAATAGCCTACTACGGAACCCTTGAATTCCTAGTATCAAATCTGTTTCGTATAGTTACGAGCAAGTCCAATTAATTATCTTAATGGCCTCATCTCTATCTCAACTGGAAACATAATTATTTTGAATATCGATTGTAATGTCCATGTCCTGTCTTCTGACCGATTCTGGTATAAACTATCACTTCATTTGTTACATTTTATCATGTGTTGGATTATGTTGTTATTACTTATACTCCATTTAAAGTAGGATTAGAAAAACCAACAAATCTATTTTCAGTTTATTCAAGCGAATTTGATTTCTATTCTGGAAGCATAAGGATGGTTTTAGCAGCAAAAACTAATTCCCTACGCCAACTGCTTACTGTAGCTGTCATTTGTCTTGACACTAATGAAATAGAATTCAAAATCATTTGAATGGATTGCATATAAAGGTTGTCTTGTCATCTAATGTTATTTCAAATGGAGTATAGGTTGTATTACATTGACACTTATGTACGGGCCCTCATTTAGACAATGGATATTTATACGTGGACGCTTTACTTGATCTTAAACTTTTACAAAGCTAGGTATAGCTATAGATTTAAGCTGCATCATCATCATCAGCCGGAAGGCGTCCACTACTGAACAAAGGCCTCTCCCTTAAAGGGTGGGCGGTCGCCATAATTCTCACGCTTAGCAAGAGGGTATTGGTGGTGAAGTTACAGAAGACGCTGCTGCCCATCTTCTGGATTTTCCCTTAGTTGGCACCTACAACCCACAAACCCAAGGGGACGATATGGGAAGGTGCTCTTTTTGCCTGGCGCCCTATACGAAGAGTTGAAGCTTGTCAGATATAACTAGATATTGAGATGAACTGGATCATGAAGTAAATGAATAGTCTGGTCTGGCCGAGCACTTTTTCAAATTATTTGTTTCTTTTCCCATTAGGTAACTTCATGGATGTCAGGAGTCATTAACTTCACAATCGCTAAACATATCAACATAATTGTGCCCTTGCAACATTCATACGCACGTGAACTACTTATTTTGTAAAACAACCTAAGTTTATAATTACTGCAGGCCTTGCTTACTCACAGTTGACAGAAGTAAACAAACGCCTAATAATTCAACATGGCGTATAATTTAATCCACACGACACTTAACGCCAAGACTCATTACATGCAACATTCAACTTTCTTTGACTCGTTATAACAAAACGAACATCTTTTTTAATAGACTTATTTTCGACTTTAGAAAGTCATGAATAGAATCCAGAATCAATTAACAAAAAATTGGTTGGATTTGTCGTTTTAGTTGTAACATAAACAGTAGCGTCATCTGTCGAGCTCAATAAACGTATCAATTTAAATGTTCTTTTTATAAATTTAGATGACGATGGAGTTATGTGACGTGCGCTCGCGTCGCTCACTTAAAAACTTGTTTCGGTGCATGTGTGGTGACGAAACAATTTATTAGATTAAGGTGATTGATACACTTTACTACCCTTTGTGCCATTTTAACACAAGTTAAGTTTTGCACTTGTTTGTGTAATTAAAATGTATGCATTTCTATAATTAAATACATACGAACACAATTTTACTAACATGCTAAAAACTACACATGACCTGCTAGAATCTACTGACATTTTTGCCCTAGTCCCTACATACATTTTTGATGACTTGAATAAAATAATATAGTTTGGGTCATAGGTATTCGGGCACAGATGATTATCAAAACAGTCTTCAGTTCATCATACACATAGTATTCATAATTCGTACAGCTACGTTAACTTCGAAAACCAAAATAGTAGTATCTCCGTTACTCGCATCATAAACAGGACCAGACTGCAATATTTCACAATATTCCTAAAACTTTTCGTATTCTTTCTGTACGCATCTTAATGGGGCTCTATAACGAAATTATCACTTTAGTTTCAGTACATAGCGCGTACGCCAAGTAAGAATCTTGATAAAGCCTTTTAATGTTGCTAACCTCATTTTCTTGGCCGTCAAGTGCCATTAAAAGTTTAAGCTTCGGCCTAGGATAGTCCGGAGACCTTACTCGCCTTTATGACTGGATTTAGTGCACTAATAAATAAATGTAGCCATATTAAAGATAGTGTTTGTGGTACAAACTTTCTATAATGTCTGTAAGTTATATGAGGATTGAAGATCGCCTGTTTATGTTTTGTTTGCTGTTGTTATAAAGTAGAAGAGGAAAGGTACGGGCTTTGTGTGAAAAAGTCTAAGTAAGTACAACTAGGCTTAGTTAGTTGAATGCTCAGATATTGTTTTGATATAAGCGTGATAACATCTTCATCTTCATCATCAGCCAGAAAAAGTCCAATGTTGAACAAAGGCCTCCCATTAGAATGCCACAATGAAGAAGACTAATATTCATTCCAAATTGTATGGACCTAATTTACATTAGTCTATAGGCAGAAAGGACCAAAAGTTAAGATCCCTAATATAGCTATCACTAGCCAAAATAAAACTCGTTAAAACCGAACCTACTTCTGCACATCTAATCTCATTGGAAGCTGCGTGCCTGCAGATATTTTTTCCTCCAAAATCCTCGGTCGGCCAAACAAATAACCAAATCGGCTCCGAGTGCGATAGTTCAATGTAGATCGTTTTATCACGTGGTGGGTACTACGAAACAAATTGAGATCCCCTGATATGTGTGCGTTACATAAATCTTCGGTGTTCGCGCGAATCCTTCGAATTATCTTGTTTTTGTTTAACGGTATTGTAAAAATAAAGTGTTTTTTGGATGTCCTCGTTATTGTTTGGGCTGCGAACGAAAGTAGTTTGTTTGATATATTTATAGGTTTGAAAAATAATGGGTATCTGTATGAGCATAAAGATTGAGCTATGAGGATGTAATGTAATTACATTGCTGTGTGATTGAATTTGTAAATATTTATGTTTTGCAAATGCAAAGACTTGGGCAATTAATATATGAGACAGGATTGAGCTTTTAAGTGACGCGAGTTAGCAATGACAATGAGCCACTCATATCACGTTTACGAACAAAAATAATTTATGAAACATAATTTTTGTAATTCATGGACCTAAGACAACCACAATCTACATAAAATTACAGGATTTTTAATATTATACTTCACATAAAACACTTGCAGTGAAGTAAGTATAAGAAAAGGTTTCAAAGAAAAAATATCATAGGTTCTAATACATACCTACTGGATATCACTGAACAAACTCAGTGCTTGCTAGCGCCGCATCCACACGGCGAAGTTAAGAAACAAAAGTATGTTTTACGCCATTCGCCGATAGATGGCGGTAGACATTGGTTGCTACTATTAAACCAAGCTACAAAAAAATACAAAGTTAATGTTATTTTATGTTTACATTATTTTAATAATAGATTAAGTGAAAGTATTTTTTGCGTTCGTGCGTAAAATAAGATGTTTTGTTAAAGATATAATGTTTTTACATGAAACCCAGCAAGGGCGCAGCGTCATTTAAGGTACAGTTCGATTCAGGCCAAATATCTTAACAAATAAAAACACGCTTTTTAAAACAAAGTGTCGAGCAAAGCTGGTAATTATATAGACAACTGATACAACATATAGGTAGAAGCTTTTTAAATTTGATACGAACAGAGTCGCAAGCTTATCTGCTAATTACAAAGGTTCGGTTTAAAAAAGTGGCTAAAAAAGTAACTTAAGGTAAAACTTAGGTAAACATCACTGCACTTAAAAGTTCTCAATAAGAGTACCTACTTAATGAACTAAAAATTTGGTAACTTCCAAGTTTTTTCAAGCTAAGCTATCTGATGGTTTTTACAAGTTTAAACTGAATTTTAAGTGGAGTGAATTATTCAATTGTAATTATCTTCGAATTAATGTGCTTCATTAGTAAGATGTCCTATCTGAATTACTTTTTGGTTCTTCTTTGAGATTAAATGATCAAATCAGTCAACTCATAAAGAGCCTAAGTTGGAACGGAACCATTTTTACCAATTGTCTGGGGATATTTAAATTTCAGGAACAGTGGCCGATTGTATAAATTATATTGTGTTATTCAGAGGTGGCTGTTGAATGACTGGCTAAAAAACAGCCAAAAAGTTTTTTGAAAAAAAAGCGCCAAAATTGTGAATATATGTGAACTGCAAAACCGTATAAATAAAGAAGAAAACCAGATGTAAATAAAATTTTATACCTATCTACTATAAAAATATAACCTAGAGCGGTAACTTACTGTTTAGCTTCTACTTGATATTAAAACACCTGCACTCTTAGGTCAGATTTTTTTGGAATTTAGCATTTATGAACTTAAAAAGCACTAATTAAAAAAACTGAGCTAAGTCATTACCAAGTGATATTGCCGCTTGCCAAGCGTGAGGATTAGTGCAACCCCCGTTTACCTAAAGGGTGAGGCCTCTGTTCAACAGTGGACGTCTTCCGGCTGATGATCATTGCTCAAGCCAGGCTGTTTTAATCCTTATAGTTTAAATTGATGAAAATCTTAAATAGCAATTAGATGTTATTCCAACGACCGAGTATTTGTTAGGGTAGCGAAATAGGGCACTCATCGCTTACGTTGCACTTAGGTTTAGGCTCAAGTTAAGAGATGTGAGACCTAGTGCATAAAATAGTACTAAAGCCTACCCTCGTAATAAAAATCTACCTAGAGTACCTCTTCAAGATTCAACAAATATCAGCAACCAAGAAATTACAACGACATTATTTTAATATTTCAGACTTCATAACTGTCTAAAAACAATATTATAATGGCGCCATAAGATTTGTTTGCAAAAAAATTACCTTTACCTAAACAATGGCAAAGTGTATTTATAAATAACAATATATTTTTTTAATTTCATTTAACTAATAATGCCTAGTTTATCTTTTGCAGAAGAAACAAGGTTGCACGACGCACGTGTTCGTTCTAGTGAATTTGTAATAGATCCTGAATACACGAAATATGTGTCGTCAGCTCCTAACTTAATCCGGGTCCCCAAAAACCTGAATCTGGCCGACTGCCACGAAGGCAGGTTATTAACACTACGTGAACACTTGGCACATGCCGGGTGACAAATGAAGCCGACATTATGAACGAACCGCTCATATTTTCAACTAATATTGTGCAGCCGCGATGCTGGTGTGAAGCGAAAAATTGGATATTGTACTGTGTGTTCTCTGGTTTTAATTAAAATTAAATCAAAAGCCAAATAAATGTTATACATTTTAACAGCCTGAAATTTTCACTATGCTAGTCAAAAGCCTCTTCTAATACAGAGAGGTGGCATTACAGCAACCATGGTTACCGGCAACCCAACTCATAGGCGTCTCATACTACAAACTGAAACACAAATATAATATGTAGGTACCTACATCAAAACAGTCATAATTTGGCGTCCGAACGCATTACCCATCTTAACTGCTACGCCGCCGGTCCCGGGATTAGAGGTGGGATCAACGAGTGCAATTCCCGGGACTCGCTCGCGCCAGCCATAGGATCCCGTTTATTGACCATTAGTATGGTCCGCTATGGTGTTTTCTGCTTACACTTTGCTATATGGTAGTGACATAATAATGGGACTATTTTCAAATTATGGTGACTTAGTGATAATCGTTTGTTGCGGATTATATTTTCACCGCTATGTTTATTTGTTAGAGGTATATCATAGAAGGTAAACTAAGACGAGAAAATATGGATTTATCGAAATTGTGAATTAACTATTTCCCTGAGGGTAGCAATTTCGTTACCCACATAGAATAAATTATATATTTGTACAAAAAAATATATTTGTCCTAATGTCCTGGGCCTAGATATAAGAGTATTACAAGAGTCTGGCAACACTGTTGTTCTAAAATAAATGGTTTTAGTTTGGAGTAGTTGTGTAAGAAAGTAGTACTACTCTTAGTAACCTCAAACTCACGTAAAAGAGGGATTAGGAACTACAACGTTTTCTGAGATAGTGCACAAAACAGGGTAAGCTCAAATCTACTAAATGAATGACCGATTACAGCTCTAAAATAAGTTACTCAATTGTGAGCTCCATAGTTACGAAACCCTAGCAACTATGATACCATGTTGGATTACATTAAAATACTATAAAGACACTGTCTCGTGCTCTGGCACTGCTCAGAAGCTCAAGTAATCAAACAGGCGTAAAATTTGTTAGATGTCCGACGAAAACTAACTTTATGGGTACATAACGGATATAGAGCGACTAGATGTGGTAATATAATTGAAGAATAACTTTTGCATAATTAAGTCAATGAGGAAAAAAGTACAGCTGATATATGTTCCAAAACCATTTTTAAGTACCTACGCGATTTTTTATCAGGTCGCATGACAGTAAAGAACGAAACAAGCATTACTCGATTACAATAATGCATTTTATCTCATGTATTATACCCATAAGACCAAAGGGCAGTGTTCAATACATGACTTTTAAGAAATATATAATATTTTTTTAAGAAATTTTGTGCCTGTATGCCCAAGTGGCCAGTCTCAATGAGTCAACCCCATCCAGTCACACTCAATTATAACCCCATACGTGCGAGTTGTGCAAGATTATTGCTAGAACTTGGTTTCTTCCCACTCTATTTGCGGCAATGTTTATGGGCCATTACGTCGGAAAACCAGTCGTTATAGTAATGAAAACAGAGTGGACGGCCGCCTCATTATCATGGGATAATCTGAAACCAAGGGGATGGAACTTTCATACTTAGTAGTTTAAGATATTAAACTGTAGTGTGTTGCGGATTAGACGCATGATTACTGTATTACGTTTTGGAGTTACGAGACGTATGTTATGTGATTCAACCTTATATGGTTTATAGTTGATGGATTACATACATCTCTCGTTAGTAATGAGCTTAACGCACTTTCAAATAGTTTTGATCCTTAAAGAAAGAACTCTAGAAATTAAAAATACCATTCTAGATACTCGATATATTATATTATGCTAGACCTTGAAAGTCGAAGGACTCCTTCTCCAGGTTTCAAAAGGTATTGCAAACATGGACTCACCAGGAAAATTAAAACTAATTGGTCACCAAAAAACCTGACTACCAAAGTAAGAATATTCTGCCATAATTTTTACGTCACCTCTCAAGGTAAATGTAACCAAAGGGACCTCATGAATTCGTAAAACATTAAAGCCCCTAATAGAGATGAGTAGCAGCTCCCTGTCTGTGCAAAACAAATCCATCTCCCTGAATCCTTTTACCTTTTCAAACACTCGAAAAAACTTTCGAGACCAACGCAAACTTTCCCGTTTTAAGAAATACGTAGTCCAATTACATTAAACTAAATTAAATGCTGAAATAAAACAGTAGAATCCTTATTAAGACCCCACTTAGCCAACATCTTATCTGCGGTAATCCTAGAAGCGACTAAAACGTTAGGTCTAAAACACAGTGATATATAGCAAGTGGTCTGGGTTTAAACTCAGATTAACTTAGATTCAGTCGGTAGAGTTAATTTGTTTTTAGCTGTATCATAGTTGCATTGTAGAAGATTTGTATCAGTAAAGAAGTGAATAGAAAATTGTAACCTTAATAATATACCACAGAAGTCTTTGCTTCTTGCAAGTTCAAGTAAACGAACCATGCTCTGATAGTGAATTTCCTGCAATGCTGTAATCGAAATCAATATTCGCCTAAACCCATATCGATTCATTGATAGTTAGAACCGATTGTGGGAGTTCCATTACGGCCTTAAAAAACAACTATGGCTCAACTACGAATTGCTTTCGTATACGTTTTTACTATGCAACGCTTTTATTCGATAGAATGTGGATTCTATGCCTGTATAAAGAACTAACAGATTTCAAAGCATTATTTATTTTGGCGAACCTTTTAAACTTTTTCAGGTTCTTGTTAGATCACATTTAACTTGAATCCTTATAAATTAACTATTATATATTCTAAAACCGACATTCATGAAAGCTTACTCGACTGACAAAATACATGCAATATAACTTTGCCTATGGGACAGGATATTTAAAGAACATAGCAGTGATAAAAAAAATTACTGAACTTGAATTTGATGAAGATGTTTGGAGACTATCAAATATTCTAATAACAGCTTTTATTATTACAAAAAAAGACAAAAAGCAATCCTAACAGGCTTCAGAATGTAAAACATGTATGTAGCGTGTAACACATTCTCACGATACATAGTATAGGGCGGACATACACAGGATAATTGCCTTATGCTTAAACTAGCGTCCAATATTACAATTACCGACCAATACAGCTCGGTAGCTCTGATTGGCCATTGATTGATCAGCCATATTAATAACTGTCTAATTTTGTATAATTAGTAACAAAGGATCTAGGATTAGGTTTTAATTATTTTTAATTGTTACGGGCTTGATCGGAATATAGACGTTTTGTGTTTTCTATCTAACTAATGATGCTGTTTTAGGTTTTCCTTTTCTTACATAAAATGGAAGCTACATAGTTACCCTCGTTAGAGTCGTTTCTAGGAATTCTTCTTACCTTCAAAACATATTCATAAATTATAGTGCCAGAGGGAAGTCACTAGCCAGTTATAATATAAATGAGCATTTCCTGGAATTCCATGATTTTTTTAATAATACGTAAACGAGGAAAATATCAACAAGCGTTGCCATAAATTATGAATTTTGTTAACTTCCTGTATTAGTACCTTGAATCCCTATTTAATTTGAAACTTAATTTGAGACAAAACAAAAACTTTACCACCTAATTCTCCTGATTCTAGACCACTATTATTCACTCAGCCGTACTTATGCCAGATAAGCAGCTGACACAGAAAGTAATTGCATTAATAAAACGAAACTTCCTCAGTTGAGAATCGCCTCGCAGTAAAATCGACTATAATTTAATTATTATCTTACTATCTCAACCTCGGGATAGTATTACTAATTTAATTGCTCTACTCGGCTGCGGCAGTTCAAGTAACTTACTTAAACAAGACTTCTTTTATACGGCCAGACTTAATAATAAGTGAGGTTTGCTGAGATATTCCATCTTGTGGATTTAAATGGTTATCTGATGTATTTAGTTTTGTGATTTCATACAAAATTTTATAGAATTGCTATCTTTTTTTACTATAATAACTTTCGTCAGCGTTATTAATATTATTAACTATATATTCCGAATACACTCGTGAGTAAAACTGGAATATATAAATAATAAGAATTGCTATCTCCTGAACTTAGTAGACGTATGTTTTCGTTTATTCCTATTTCAATATTTTAATTCCTTTTTTCCCAGTTTATTAGTCATCTATTCGTTGGATCATTGTTACTAATTGTACAAACACATTTACATAATTATTATATAGTGGTGGCATATAAACAGGTATGGCTGGTTTTACCCAAGCGTAGACCTAACAAATTGGCTGCATCAGAAACAACTCATGTGCTCATTAGCACCGAGCAAGTTTCAAATTTTACACATAATACTACCGTCTGACCTACGGAACCCTTGGGGAAACCCTTAGATATTCTCGATGCAGTCCAAGTAGCCTTTACGACAGCAAAGAGTATTTGTTTTCAGTAATTTTCTGCCCTTTAAAATTAGTTTAGTATCAACCGCAGCGTTACGAAGAACTTGGGTACTTATTTGTTTTAAAATTCAAATATCTTTGGCAAGATTATAGGGGAACATAATTGAGGTCTTCGTCAGGTTTAAATGTATAAGCTTTGACAGACAGCATGCCTGAATCAGCGTAAAGTTTTAAATAATACAATACACAGCACTACAAAACAAATTCACTACTAAACAAAGTTCTGATAAAACTTCGTTATTATAGAGCTGTAAAATTACAAGCCAGTGTCGTTATTGCTATTACAAACAAAAAAAATGAACAATAAACAAATAGATTATATAAACATTATATATATTCATCTCGAACACTTTTCCGCAATTCTTTTTCTACCCACGTGTAATGTAAAGAATTTTTGCTTACATTCTCGTCAGTTTGTTCCAGCATAATGCTTTACGTTGTTTCTGGTCGTCAGTTTGTCGTCCATATCACAAAGCATTTGCGAACTAACTTTGACAGTGAAACGGACCAGAGATTTCAATGGCGCCTTATTATCGGAACCTCGAATGTCATTCACAGTCGCGATGGTTTGACAGGTCAACGCTTCATAGGGCCAGTCAATGAGCATCCGAAATCTGAATTTAATGTTAATTTTGTTCATAGTGTTATATTTAGTGGTTTAAGCATGTGGTTTTTTTATTTGTATATACTTTTACGTCTTCCTTTATTTGATTAAAATATTTTTAGTTTTATTTGATAGTACAGTATTCCTCTTATGTAGACATGATACTTAATAAGGTATCGCCAGTGACGTCACAACAACCTTAAATAATCGAATGTTAACTTTCGAAGCACTTTGTAGAATCCAAAAATGCTTAACTTTGTTACAAACTCGACAAATGCAACGAAAATATGAATTACAATAACTTCATCATTAATTTGACTGCCATGAGACCGCAACCGAACACAAGAACAACAATTGTCAATCTTCAATATTTATCTTTTCGTCCGCATTTCGTCAGTTTTAGATCTGGACATTAGCTATTCCGAACATTCCAGATAAGTTCGCCGGACCAAAAATTTCACATTCAGTTTATTCAAAGTTTATAGCGAGGGAAATTTAATAATCTCAACAACACCGAGGCCAACTTTGCGTGTTTGTCTTTCTTCGCGCTGTTCCCTAGGGCCCCGTTTAATTCGCCACCCGGGCCATCTGTCGCACTGCACTCCCTAACTTAGACCTGCCGACTTTATAATTTTACACGCCACGATAGAACTGGCTGTTTCGTTTTTCGGCCTTGGCTCTATTTGAATTTACATTGTTCACTCTTTGGTTGATAATTTTAGATAGGGTTTTGTTTCGGGTACTAAGAAGTTGAGAATAATTCTGCTTTAATATTGTAGCTGCTTAGCTCAGAATTTCTGGTCCATTGCTGTCGCTTCCTTATTCGACGTAAAACATAAAACAAGTAAATAATTTGGATTGTTCATTTTCTTACCGCGCAGTCACAACACAAACAAATCTAGTTTTCAGAAGTCACATCAAAAGTGTATTTTTGAAGTATTTTAAATTCTCAGATATTAATTATCTTTCTTGAGCCGAGTGGCAGCAGCGTCTTCTGTAACTTCACCACCAATACTGCGGTGCCCAAGCCGCTCGCCAAGCGTAATGATTATGGCACCCACCTCTCACCTTTATTCAACAGTGGACGTCTTCCGGTTGATGATGATGATGATCCTTCTTACAGTCCATCCTTTATTACATTATATACAAATATCTGTTAAAATAAAGCTTCCTTTTCTTCGTCCTATCGACATGAGCCAATTGGAAATAGATCATGCCGTGGTGTAGAGGTTGGTCAGTCAACAATGATGGTAGCGTGTTTGACCGTCTAGGGTGCGCCGGAGTCCGGCGGCTGGACAGAACTAAATAATGTTGTAATAACAACGTAATATTTTACTGCAGGAAAAGTAAGAAAAGGCCAAATACGTGCCTTCTCTACGATACTTAAACTGCTTTGAACTAAAAAGAAGTTTCAGAACCTATCATTAAAGCAATGAATACTACCTCAACCAATACGATTAATTCGATAACAAGTCGACAGCGCATAAAACCAGCAGAAATATTTATAATCCAACTAGGACAATCTGGGGTTTTCACTCAATAAACCCATACTTATTTACTTCAAAGCGGAATGGTAAAGTTAAAGAACTATCTGCCAGTTTATTTAGAGCTGATGTAAACTCCACTAGTGGTACGTTAAAGGTTCAGCTTAAATTGGCTATGTATTACGTTTAGAGAGAACACGGCGCGGGATGTAGTTGGGGTAGCAACACTAATTACGTTAAAAAAACAACACTTTTAGTTGTGAAAGCAGACTTGTGGTAGCTCTTGACCCACATTCAAGCCATTCAGTGTAGTTCCTTTGGTTAATTAGGTTTTTTTTTATTTTGTAGAGCTAACTCGTTTGAATTGTGAATTGTTCGTTCTTATTTACCGCGAAGTTGCATTCTTTTATTTTTTCTGGTAAACTTATTATTATTATAATTTGGTTTAAAGTAATAAAATTGTCTAGTGTATGCTAATGTTACTAGTTTCTGACGCTTTTTGTTTATGCTCTCATGCAGCTGTTTATTAACTAAATTATTCTGGAGTTATTCCGTCGTTGGAGCGGATTGGAGACGTTTGCGAATACATGCCCTGGCAGGTAGTAATGTGACTTTTTTATAATAATATTTAAGTCATTAGTTATTCTTTGACTGTATTAATTTATCTATATATATAAATAGCCAGTATCATTATCTGTTCTGTAGTACAAGACTCATCCCGTCGTCTACTATAACATGGGACTTAATTTGATTGGCAAAATGTAGATGGTCAACAACACGTCGCCGGCGCGATGATATTCATACAAAACTCAAGTATTCTTGTTCTAAGCAGTATGAACAGATTTCCCACTCAGTTTTACACGAACAAAGTCACGGGCCTCTGCCAGTATCCCTAGAGAGCGAGCGTGGTGATAAATAAACTGGTAGTAACCGACTACGCTCTACTTGCTCTCGGAACTTGAGAAGATATACGGCTAGATATACTAGCTTGTTTCTATTCTATTTGTTTGTATAATCATGCAAGGTATTTCTATCAAACGTGCGATATAAAAAATGTAATAAAAATACCAGGATATTTGACTTATAAGATACTGTAGAATATTTTTATTAAGTTAAAATTCAATTTGAATGTAAAAGCATCGAAATTGAATCATCATAGCGGACGATGTCAAGATGGTACAATGACTAAGTGATGAGTCCTGTCTCAAAGGTTTCAGGTACGATCACTGCACTTGCACTTTGAGTCCAGGTGTTTGTGTGTTATATTCAATGCACTTCCAATATTGGACCAAATCCTATGTGAGATCCAATTTAAAAGTACCAATAGGTACACTTATTCACATCCACATGTAACTCGTTACTTTAGTAGGTTCCCCCAAACAAGAATAACATAACACACATGCGCAAGGACATTTTGAAACCCGAAGACAGAATGTAAAGTCTACGTCCCGGCATTTTCTTTTTAATCAATCGTAAATGTCAAAGACACGACGCTTTCCGGCCTGGGGCGCAATTAAAAATTGCTTTGTAAGCGGTGTGCGCGTGTGTCCCAGCCTTTACGAGATTAACGCGCGCAACCGACTGTAGGAGCCACGCCTTAATTAAATTTTAAATTTTCGAACGTTCACGTTGGCGAAAGGATTGTCACGTTAGGTTGCGCGGGTTTTGTTAGATTCTTTTTTGTTTATTTGGATTCTATTCTGAATAATTATTTGGTGAAAAGCCGAAACATTCGGAGTTCGGATTACATTAGACTGTAAGCCGTCGAGACATGTCAAATACCACTGCAATGTCATACAAAAACGTAATTTGTCATAATTATACACTGACAAATTATATTTTGTGTAGCACTTGTAAGATTGTTTCTTTATGTAGGCAATAAGGAATCTGATACTAAACGTGATTGGCGGAAACAAGGTTATACTTTTACCCGTTTATCCGCTAAAAGAGAGATATTGATGTCCTCCTATCTGTAAATAAGAACAATCTGCTGTCGACCATCTCTCATAAGCGGTGGCTACTTAGTAATTGCTGCAATTACCCTATTGATCATTAATCACGGGCTGCGGCGGCAATTAGAAGGCACATTGAGCAGTAGAGGTTAGGTAGAATTTTTCGTTGGTTGAATACACATATGGTAAAATTTTACCATGACTAAAACTGTATCTGCTAGCCGGCCGGCTGGGCAGCGCATCACATAAAAATTTTTCGATTTTTTATTTACGGATCACACAATATTTGATTCAACTCTAGGCAACTCCAGAAAAGTCTACCAAATAGCCTATGGTACAAAATAATTCCCTAGTACACATTTTTTTTATGTTTGTGTGCGATAGCTCACGAAGGATTAAATCGAAAAAAAAGTTCACAAGCCGTCCTGAAAGCCAGCTAGGAAACATTGATGATATCATGTTAACATTCACCGTTCTGTTGTATTCGTCTAGCGTTTTGCTATTTGACTAGGAGGACTGATTGTTTCAAATGACGTCACTAGTCGGCGCTGGCTGCGTCGCCATTGCGAAGCTCATCCAAGACGCGTCTGAGTGGTGGGTGAGGATTCAAACAAATGTATCCGTTATCTAGACTAAGCACGCAGTTTGTTGGAGCTTTCAACTGCGTAAGAAGCTTTTTCTTGAATACGTTCTGGGAAACTTATATTTGCGCCTGTTTTTATGCTGCGTGGGTATACAACGATTTTGCTATAGCTATAAGATAAACGTATATTAATTATTTTGGCATCTTCATTTAAATACGTTCATAGGTAGAGGTACTTTTAAAAAAAATATTTAAAAAATGTTTTAGCACACAACTCACTTTGTTCAAATTTATTTCCAATGTGTTATCATCATCATCACATCCCTCAAGATCCCACTGCTGGGCATAAGTCTCCCTTAAACCAAGCCATCCTATGTTTAATCATACACATTTAGGTATAGAACGACATACTATTCAGACCTAAGACAAATATCTGCTGATGACCCTAATATTGATCTCGACTCGAGCTACACAGCACAAATAAGACGGTCAAATTAAAATAACTACATATAAAAATATCAATTTATTTTACCTGATATCGTGTTATTTAAATGTAATAACGCTGAAGATATTCAAATTGTCTTAAGGTTATCCTATACTATAAGTCTCTCATCCGTCGCGTGAGAGCGACTAAGAGTCACGGAGTCACGTATGAAGTCATCATGGCGCCGATTCAAGAGTAGCACAGATAATTAATCCCAATGGATTCAGATTGGTTTTGTCGTTAAGTTTGATGTTTTCTCAATTAGCTTTGCATGAGAGAATACGTTAGATTAGGTCATCATAAGTTATTTTTGTACGATGTTTTATTTACTACATGCTGCTAGCAGAGCATCGAGAACGTTAAGTGATATAAAATATGTCAGTTTTCCGAAAGGTCAATAAAAAATATATTTGGGATTATTCTGTAAGGATATTTTCTATAGGAGGTTTACAATTAGCTTTCTGTTTGGGAAATGTAGGTTCGCAATACAATATTATTACTATCTTCACTGAATAACAAGTATTAACTTTCAAGTTTTTTATAAAACGACTTAATTTATACTCTTCTTTTTATGAGGGTTAAAATATTACACATCACAACTTCTTTCACATCCTTAACTAACGACTTCATTAAAAAACAAAAGTAAATCACGACAACATGTTCCGCGCGAAAAAGGAGCGCGTTCCAGAATTCCGCATTTGAATAGTAAAAATTTAAAAAACGAACTCGCAACCTCGCGCTAACGTTGGCAGCACTGAATAGATACTCGTGTGCTTACAGCTCTAAAGGCTAGGCTGAAAGGCCTGAGACCCGTGCACGCATAAAAAAATCCGCTTTTTTTGTGTTCGTCTACCGTGTAACGAACACTAGACTTTTTATATTTTTACTCTTAACCGTCAGTGTAGTTTAGAATTCCTGAAAATCGTTTGGTTTGGTTTAGTTACGAATGTTACAAACACCTGAACCTGAAAAATAAAATATTTGTGTATCACTCGAAGCGTTGTAATGAACTATACTGGAACAAGTTAAGCTCGCCTCTGTACCTAATCAATATTGTAATAATATCTGTATATATTTTATAATGTGCAATAAATATATTAACAATTAAGAAATGCTACAAATTGATTGTTTTCTTTTATATTTGTGGAGTGAGCCTTCGTAGGCTTTAGAAGACACCTCGACAATTAATATTCAATAAACACAACCTTTTGTAATCATAAAATTATATTTTTCAAATCAAGTCTAGACAGCTAGAAATAACATCTTGCACAAGATGAATTTTACTTTTAAATATCCAATTTATTTCAGAATTTAAATAAACACCTAATACACTTTTGTTTAAAGTCTTTGATGTTGTATTGTTATTTATATTCACTTTGGGTACCTAATTAGGAAATAATAAATATTTTAGGGTGCATAATTTTACGTAAGGGTTCTTAGGCTAAATAATTGATTTTTAATTTAAGATAACACAGATTCAGAGCTTTTGAAAATAAAGGGGATTATAAATAAAATTCATATTCACCTAAATATTATCGAGAGAAAGAATGGTATTATGAGTAGTATTGGATTATAAGCAAAGTTCTCAGCTTTCGCCAAGACAGTGAGGCGGTAGAAGTGGACCTCGTGAGCGATCGGTGAATGGCTCGTCATGTGGGTGAATAGTAGAATCCCAATCAAAGAGAACTCCTTGGTATTTTAATGCAGTCATGTTTGTACGCCTCTCAAACCATACTTTGATACAAGACAGTTCAATATACGATTTCAAAGTAAGAGTCAATTGTATTCACTTCATCTTTTTATATGTAGTTCCAAACATAGATATTATTTCAATTTAAAAATATAAAAAAACATGAATATATTTTTTTTTAACAGCCTGTGTTGTCCCACTGCATGGCAAAGGCCTCCCTTTCATTCTTCCACTTTATGAATAAATTGGTATAAAAAAAATATAGTTAACTCAGTCAGTGCGGCGGTTTGGTCATTTCGACCCGACATACTCAACCGTCAACAGCACATGTGTCTTCATAACCCTTTCACAGCTTAGCAACGCGCTCACGTACATAGTAATTCGACGTCGAAAGAATGGACGCACAAATTGCTCGTGCGATTGTCTGCGAGTAGATACGAATGAGCCAATGATATGAATTGTTGCTGGACTTATGGACCACCGTGCTTGTGATTGTCGCTTTCAGGGTTCAGTATGCATTGGCGTGATACAGCTGTTGCTGAGAAATTATTCATTTTAATAAAAATAAATATGAGCAAAAAAATATGATATTATTGTCACGGTAGTCACTATTACAGTCTTACAAAACATGGAACATAAAAATTGGATACGATGAGTCAATCACCGCATAAACACGACTACTATCAAGTTACGTACAAGAAAACTGTTTTTTTTTTTTCTGCAGCTTTAAAATACCTAAAGCCTCTAATTACAATATAAGTTCGCTATTTGATAAAGGCACGCCTAATAACACTAGACATGAACATAAAACTTACATACACCGACTTACGTCCAAACTTATGAACCGTCCGTTAAAGTCTTAAGTAGTTCAAATTAACTAAAGCGTATCAAATAAATTCTCGATAAAGGAGGTGAAGGCTTTACTTCGTAACTAAGACTTTTATAAGATTTTACAGGAACTGTTTAAGTTGCCAGATTCGTTTTTAATGTCGTTATATTTACGCTTATTTTGAAAATGGACTCTCCGTCGTTGTACACGTTATCTAGATTTGAGGTAATAACAAATATAATTTCATAAATAAATATTTCTGCAAAATAAAATTGCGGAAAATTGTCGGTAACATAATTAGAGCAGTGGATCTGTAAAAAATATGGTCTACTATTAAATATACCTGGACCGGGCTGGACTTAGTGACGCGATGTCTAGATGATAAACCAAAGATAATACATAATATAGGTATGCCATCCTAAAAGTATTTTTATTTTGTATATTGTGAATACTGTCAGTAAAAAATATATGACACTGAGATAATTGTTAGCTAAAAATACGTATATACTGAACCCAGCTACAAAACCCATAACACTCTTAGCCATTCATTGATGTATTGTTTCGCATGCTCTGTTATTATTTAACCTTTTGATTTGTTGTTGTTTTCGTTCGTGCTTGATAAATGCGCCGTAATAATAATGCGCGAATAAATCTCTTAATGGTTGAACAATTTGAGTGAATTAAACAAGTTTTTGTTTGTTAGCACCTCTTTGCATAATGTGTTTAGGTTAGAACTTACAGCATACAACAATATTTTACTGAAAACTGAATTAGTACAAATAATGTGTTAGCAGCTTGTAGGACATTTTGTTGCTGTATTAGGTGCGATATGTGAGACCACATTCAAACGAATGGACATATTTAGACGCATTTAGCTGTGTGACTATAAATAGGTATGAAGCAGAATTTGCAAAGCGTCCATTTTATTAATGGAATTAAACCCCGCATTACAAATCCATCATCGAACAGGATCAGTGAACCATTTAAAACAGAACAAAATATTTATTAAACATCGAATTTCGAACTAACAAATCAAGAGCGCGCCGGCCCGCGTAACCCGTGAATTGCGCGTTCGGTCCCAAAAGCCGAAACTCTTAAAACTCCGTCGCAAACTTTGGACTCACTGAATATATTTTCCTCCACGCCTTATTAATAAAGACCGGGTGATTAGTAACTTTTGATTCCGACTTTCCGGAGCTACGATGAGGAGCAATTATTCGACATATTGATTTATTGTTCTACCCTCGTAAAGTTTGAGACGAATCGTCCTTAGCATGGAAACATACGGTTCAGAGGTGTATAACCGCTTCAGTTGGCAGCTTTTTAGACTAATTGAAACTGATTCATTTATAAGGTTCTAAATAACATTCACGCCAAAACTATCTTTGTACTATTTCAAATACGGTGTACATTATTTATCTTCACTATTACCGTTGATAGAATAACTAAAGATTATTTTTGCGATACTGTAAAAGGATATATAACGATAACTGACATAAAATATCACGTGTTTTAAACCCACTTTAGTGCAATAAGGTGCGATAAACCCAATACAGTATTTTAATATTTTAGATGCGAGTCTCGTTCACAAAATGTAGGTAAATAAAAATCATTATAAAAACACTATACAATAAACAACATAGCGTACCCGCTCCTAGTATAGCTCCGTAAATTTCATTAGTTAGAAAGTTTCCCATCGACCCTTAGAGACGGTGATTTCGCTCGTATAAAATATTGGTAGACGCTTTAATAACTTTCCGTGCTGATATGGAGTTTGTTATCAGTTTCCGTGATATGGCACGTTCTGCCCGCGGCTGCTGATACTTTTTTGAGTGTTGCGATATTTTGTCACACTCACTTATTATCTAAACGTTTGTTTCCAAAGGGAGGACTGAAGTTTTATTGGTATCGGTTATGAAAGTTTATTTTGGGGCCAGGTAAAGTAGGGATAAAATTATTGCAATTTTCATACATGTGGATTGTTCTGAGAAAAGTTACGTAATTCAAATTTTCCGTAGCGTTGACAGCGCCTTATAAAACAAAAATATCGACCATAAAATCAAATCGTAACAAATGCTGTTCGTTTATCTTCATCAAAACGATGAGATTTGCCTAAAACTATATTTTAAAAATAATTTAAAAGCCATGAAGACATTAACTACTTGACTTTGTTACGGAAACTAGTAAAATACACGACGTTCATAAAAATAACCTTCAAGAGGACTTACCATCCTTACATATCGGTAATAAAATCGACCTTTACACATAAACGGTACAAAAGGAAACAATAGGTGCCTAAAACCTTGTGCCCTCCGAGACGCATGGTGTTGTCAGGAACAATGCAACATTCATATTATCTATTCAAGACATCGCAGGTCAACTCGACCCACAAAAAGGAGCAAGGAGATACGAAATATTAATATTTTTCAACTGAGCAACAATGCGCTGTGAAATGCTAGCGACCCGAGAATCATTTTGAAGATTTTTTGACTTCTAAGACTGTTTTGATTGTGATGTTAATTTTACAAATAGACAAAGCATTGTTTTGTTTTATTTTTACTATTGTTAAACGATAGCGCAAGGGGACAAGGGTAAAAGTTTATTGACAAGTTCATAAAAAGGAGATAAAATCGCTATACTTTAGTTGGCGAATAAATACATTTTACCAAAGTATTAAACAATGGACATCTACTGTGACTTTTCTAATATTTAAAAACAATAATACTTTATTCTAACCTAAACATTGTACTATAGCTGTAAGATAGAAAACCTTCCCAGAACAATTTTAATGGCTCAGTTAAGGACAGGCGATTTTAATTTCGCATACAGCAGTATGCTTACGGAGCTCACAACTACTTATCCCGTATCAAAATGGATGCGGAAATGAAAAATAACGTCGAACATGTTGACGCAAGGTGCAAATGTCAGGGGGAAACATGTCGCTAAATGCTTTTCATCGGACTGACTAGTTTCTTTTCACTTTAGATTTCCAATACTTAAGAATGTATATAAGAATGAGCGACTATTAATACTAAGAAAAAGAGCATTTGCATGATGTTCAGAAATTTAGTAAAAGTTTTTGGGTGTAATTCCTGGAATACTACATAATATCAATTGTAAAAAAATTATGGGTTTTCAATAGTAATAATAGGTAAATAAAAAAATCCTCTGGTTATACTTTTTAGTACACAATTCATTACCATTTAACCCTCAACAGCTATATTTGGAATAAAAATATTAATCTCCGCGTCCCCGCTCCCCGGTGGCGACAACTAAAATATGATTTGAGTCCAAAGCGAATACAAAATGAGAGACAAAATTGGAGTTTTCTCTTCTCGGCTAAGAATGGAATAAAACCTTGCAATAGCAGTTTTACTTTAATATTTCTTCTTGGGTGTGTAAAACGCTTTTTAGCTTTAAAGTGTTTTTATTTTATACTTTTCCAGATACATTGCTATTTTTAAATTGAAATGGTGCTAGAAGCTATAGTGGTTATTTATTTCTAGGAACACCGAGGATTGTTTTTACGTTCGGTAACGAGTTGGTCTACGTTTCATTTATCAATACCGATGTGTTTGTATTTTATAAGAGATTTATGTAGTTGCAGTTGTAGAATTCAAAAATATTATCGCCCATGTTGATTAATTCATGTTATCGGATTAAATAACAAAATACCGCCTTTACCTACCGTGAAAATCAATCCAACCCAATTCAAAAGCCATAACTCGTCACCTAACGACTGATTCACATTCCACTCATAACCCCATAACATGTTACTCTCAATACAAAAACAAATAATAGGACCACAGAATAACAACAGAGGAAAAACAACAAAAAGCAAAGCTAACATGTACATATATAGTCGTGACAAATTGTCGCAACCAGTTCACTAATTACCTGTGTCGTTTCGACCCGCCCCGTCAGCTGAAGGGTTAAGCCTGCCTATTTTTTATACGGCTTTTTTACCCATTCTCTTTGATTTTTATGTGTGTCGCGATTAAATATTTAAATCGCTCTACGTATGTATTTGTACCTCCTTAATTAAATAATACAAATGGTCTATGATGATTATAATTACGATGTATTTACTTTAATCATTCATAAAATTAAGGGATAACTTATTTGTTATTTTTGAAGTTATAATACCTATAAATTACTAATTAGATTTTTTGTTCACTAAGATATTTTTCAAATATTTATTGTAAATTATAATCATAATTATGTCGTTCTGATTTACAAACAAAAACTTCAAGCCTCACTAAACTGACATAGAATGTCGTAACTGCCATCCGAAACTAATAATTTAATATTTTAAATACAAGACAGAGACATTTCTCAGCTCTATACATATCCGTTCTTGTCGACGACAGTAAATTAAAAAAAATAATCTACACGGAAATAACGTGATTTGTTATGACTGCCTCATTATAAATGTATGACAGTTTTAATAAGTTCTGAAAAAGAAATAAGGAGATTTCGAAATGATGTCGTCTAATTGCGTGGCAGACAGAAATATTTTTGTGTCACGCGATCTAATGCAAGGTACACGTACATTTGCAGGGTTGAGTTTTGGTCTCAGGGCAAATTCTTGTGTTAACAGAACTAAAAAAATGCAATAGGAATAGTTTTGCATATTAGGTATATATTTATAGGCACTCTCTAAACATCTCTTGGAGCCATATATAAATCCTGCACTCGGAAATCACTTATGATTTCGTGATACTATCAGGATGCTAACAATAAAGTTAAATCATTTATAACTTTACACGGAGATAGAAACTAAAAACTCATAAAGCCATCCATGTACACAATTATGTGAACAAAAATAAAAGTATCAAGCTACAGTGGAGAGCGATTTTAAAATAGATGAAAAAACTAATGGGCGGTGCTGACGGTCGCAACGCGATGGAGCGTTGAATTATGTCCCATAAGCGATGGGTAATAACTTGTTTGTTCCCATAGCATCCTTATGATGATCTATTTGTTGGGCTTATTGTGCTGCATAGTGTATGCATGGACGCGCTGGTATTTATGAGCGAGTTACTGTGTCTTGTTTAGGATATTAACGGGTTTATTGTATGTGAAAACACAATGTTTAGTTTAAATTTTAGAATTAAAGTATTATTTCTGCTTGTCTCTTCATTCATTCAAATACATTTGACTGCTTGGCCTTCAAGGTACTTTTTTTAATATCTTTAGAGTACAGTAAATACAGCGCAAATTTGCATCCTACATCAGTGATATGTACACCTCATGCTGTAAAAGAAAATAGCGTGAAATTATAGTCCACAAGAGCAGAATGTCACTATAATTTACGGTGACATGTCAAACTGCAGCGTGTAAACAAATTAACACATAATTTGAGCTGCACCGCGCGCACTTGGCGACACATTAAAATATGAAAGTCCGGCAAATAGAAAAGTTTACATTATGTGGGAAGCGCGCAGAGTAAGGGTTAGATTAATCTCATTATGATTATTTATAAGTGATTGAGATTTTTATTGATTTCATATCCATATCTTGGATGTTTATTTATTGGAGTTTTTGATAACATAATATGTCTGGGAAGCGAAGACATTGGCAAAGTGATTGTTAGTTCTAATTCGATCATCTACAGGACAAAGATATTTGTCTGAATTCTGGCGTTAGTGGGTCTGATCTTTCATGTCTATTTCACGTGCTCTTATGCATGCAATTTATTGTAAAGTTCATAAAATTGTATAGGTAACAGTCGATAGCGATTTCTGTCAAGTTAATTTTTGTGAACCCACTCTTTATCGAGGTAAAAGAAATATAAGAACAACATCGATCCACCTTTATAATTTAATAAACATTTATAACACTTAAAATTTAGCATAATCACTGAAAAATAAAGATGAGCTTCAAAAAACTTTAACTTATTATCATATGGGTTCCACGTTTTGATAATACACGGTCGGGTCAAAAATTATCATAATTCGTACCCTTGGGACCCAATACCTGTTATTATATTGATCTCCTATAATTTAGAATAAAATAATGATTATTTTTATGATCTTAACGATTATGTATTAAAATTATTATAAGTTAGTCGGTTTGGAAAGGATGCTTCAATTCTCCTGTTGCAATTTTTGGTATAAGTGGGACATGAAACATTTTAGGGTTAAGATATATTTTTGTTTATAGGCTGCAATTCCGAGAAAGAATGTTAATAATTATAAGATTTAAATAATGGTTGACCGACTGAACATGACTTTATTAGCGTGAATTAGTTAACATGCTAAAAGAGCATTTATTGTATACCTTATCGACAGTTCTGAAACAACAATCTTCGTAGTGCTTCTTGTATTTTTTCCGCTGGTCGAAGTATAAACATACTTCACCTTGTATGCTTATAATTTAGGCTTAAAACATCTAAAAGACATGAACGTCTTCTATTATGAACAATAAGTTAATAACCAACGAATATCAATCAGATATATTTCAGACAGTTACATCGCCGGCGCACTTCGCACACGTCAGCTTTTAACGTCAACTGTACGGGCAATAGGCATCATGTCGCTCGTAAATCTCGCCGCGACTCGACGAAGATCGATTGTGACAGGTTGGCGTTGCAACAGGCGCATTTTGGATGCTACTGGCGATTCTCGACGCTGTACTCGCATGAATTAATTAATATATTAGCTAAGATTTTGGTTCTGTGTCTAAACTTGTTGCGAATACAATGTTTTGTTTTTCATGTCCAAGAATGTAAAGGAATTTTTCATCTGTTTATTTTGGTTTCACAACGGGAAACATATTTTGACCTTTTAAGCCCGTGAATATGCAACCTGGAGTCACGTTTAAGTATATTAGATAAAAAATGTAATTATAATTTGTATTATTTCCTTCTTAGCACCCACGAGACGAAAGAGAGATCAACAAACCATAAATTTGTATTATCTTTAGTCGTAACACGGAATACATCAGCCAGATAACATTGTTAATACTGTACTAGATGACAGCAGCCATACTGCCTTTATAGATCCCTTCATCGCTTGAACAGGACGGAAACTAACTAACGATATTTCAAAACTGCACGCTCGACATTTTCCGTTTACCTCTTTCGGCATACTCAATTTTAAACGTAAGATGCATATCACACAACGCCAATGCCATACAAAATATTCTATTTACAATACATACGTTTCGTTCGCGTGAATATTTTTAAAATTTCACGCCCGACGACAATTTGAGAGAGAATCTTGAATCTCGAATTTTACAGGTCGGGCGGTAAATCAGAAATGTATATTTGGAATATCAGAAAATGTTTTTTTTCGATTTGCTTCAGAGAAATCGTGACAATCGGTTTTTGGTGCATGGAATGTTTAAACTTAAATCCTTTTGTGCCCATAACAATGAGAGGACTTCGGTACATGACCGGGATCAGAATCGTGGCAGTCTGTATCAATTGAAATACATTCTTGGTGTTTATATGTATAACGTATATGTATATAAATACTTCTCACCTTATTTTTATACGTTATTTGCATTTGTGTCCAAAAAAGTATTTAATTAATTTAGCTGTCTAGCGGTCAACTAGGCTTTTAATATACTATCAAAGAAAGAGCAGCTTTTCTTCTAGACGAAAATAATTATTTTTTATTTTGTAGAAGTAGTATGCATGTAGAAGTCAATTTTTTTTTCAATGTTAGAGATTTTTTTCATATACCCCAAAAACATTTTTTGCTGTAGATTGTAATAATCTTTTTGTTCAAATAGTTAATAACAACATTCTTGAGCGTTTGTGAGTTTTGACTTAATTCACGAAAACATCAATAGTTGTTTGGGACTTGTAACAAGTTTTAACAGTTTAAAAGGTAAATATCACATCACCATTCAATAAAAAACGAATCAAAACACAAAAATGCTGTAAAACAAAAATTCGGAATTGATATCCATTGCACGAAAATAATTTCAGAATATTAAAGCACTATAATACATTTTAGGATTCATTTATTCGCGAACCCATAAAATTTTATGCTTAAATGGAACCGTTTTTAGGACTGCTTAGCTACGGAATGATAAGAAAGAATTCAGTAATAAATTGAGGGCTTAGACCTTATGACCTTAGAGACGGTAAATATCTGACCTCTAAGACCAAACCAATGTTTGTCGTATTTAATAGTTTATTGTAAAACACTTGTAATTGTAAATATTAGGGCAAACCTATTATATTTTCAATTTAATAAGTCTAAAAAACCTGAAGAATAAAAATGTATCAATCTTAGAAATATTAAAGATATTACGGTTTGACAGCTCCTAATAAATCAATCAAGTATTTTTTAATTCCATATATACGCAAGCAAGACATTGGACATGACTTTATTTTTATAACCTTTACCACGTACTATACGCCTACAAGCTATGAAGTCATGACTCTAATAAAAAAATTGGTAGATGCGAGGATGCTGCTAGTGTTTTAAAAATCCTATATTTGAAGTCTGCGTAATTATACATTCGAGTAATTTTCTGTAGCTAAGCTTCTTGTTTGATCACCCGTTGAAGTCGTTTGTATGCAATTTCTGTTGAAACAGTTCTTAAAGATCCTGTAGATATTTACCTAACTAACGCATATTTCTAAAAACAACTCGCAATGGAAAAAATGTAAGTCAGAGGAAACGAGCTCGTCCAAAGACTCTAGAGACCAAAACGTCCAGAGACCAAGACGTCCAGAGAAATTGTGTGGTGAAACGGGAAAAAAACATCGAGTGGAAACCGGCATACCTGAGACATTTTTCAACTGTGTGTAAAGCCACGTTAGAGGCCTACAGACGGTTTAAACTCAGACACAAGGTTGATCG
Organism: Abrostola triplasia; assembly: GCA_946251915.1. Taxonomy (NCBI): domain Eukaryota; kingdom Metazoa; phylum Arthropoda; class Insecta; order Lepidoptera; family Noctuidae; genus Abrostola; species Abrostola triplasia. Next base: position 3,156,011 of record OX276426.1, read on the forward strand.
TCAACCGTACTATAAGAAGAAGAAGCATGAATTTCGTAAGTTATTTGTCGTATAGGTACTTGGTTTAAGGCGACAAGTCCTGGAAGTCAGGTTGCATTTTGGCACTAAGGCACTAAAGTGTTAGTAGTCGGACGGGGTGAGCCTACGGCAAATTGAAACTGCCCTCCGGTTTGATTCGCACACCGGTCACGGCCGGACACCGGGGCGTACGGTGTGCAAAAAAACACAAAATTCCTATATGTTATTCTAAATTCAATTCGAAGTTTTGTTTTAAAATATATACTTAGATTATCAATACAAGAAATAAGTAAACAAAACTATTTCTAAAAATATAGGTATCGCGGCTGTCAAAAATATTGATATTTGACTTCTGTTAATACTGTTTGAAAAGTATTATTGTAATAATTATAAAGCACTAAAGTAAATATTGAGATTGCAAATATATATTTTTAGTAGCATTGTACTAAAACATCACAGTTTAATGAGATGGTTTTAAAGCTAATGTCATTTGAATTCATCACAATATGCACTACACAATGCATATACATACTATTGCACTAGTTTCAGTACAGTTACAGTAAATCAATAAACACACATTGGCTGCAAATGTTTGGGCAAACAGTTTGTACCAAATATGTGGTTTGAGCTACGGCAACACTGAATCAACTGATTCTGCTGTCGGTACATCGAAGTCGGACGATGTCCAGCGCGGACGAATTGGCATGCATTGCGCCCCGGCTTTTTACATGCCTATTCTGAAACCGGCCATGACCCAAGCTATAAGCTGAAGCGGGAACATTTATTCAAGTTTGTCATGTAAGACGTTTGTCTATTATGTTTTTATATACTCTGGGGTTTATTGAATCGTAATGCTCAGAATTGCGTGATCCTAGATTTAAACACATATTTGAAAATATAGCATTGGTACTAATGCTACTTTTTAACAAGATCTGATTTTATCGACTAATGGCAATGACTTCAATGGACCAAAATTGTTTGGCAAAATGTGTAAAGGATAATTTTGTATCTTTAAGATTTAAACTAGGCTAAACTTACTAGTATTAACTTGTTTTCTTTTTAATATTTACGATATTCTACCTAACATTCTTCTCGCTAACATTTTTCTACCTCACAAGTCACAACGACTGTTTTACTTAGTAACTTGTTAAGTTTCGCAGGTGAAACGCCTGAACCTCATGCATTGTGTCACGCTCTATGAAAACGGCCAATAACGTAATAGGCACGTTCGCCAAAAACGATATCTGTATCTCGTCTATTTGTTTATATATTATTTGATATTGCACCCCAAAGTATTATTAGCGTTATTTATTTAAACACAAACGTTACAGATATTTTATTTCGATAGGGATGGACGAAGAATTGTTCTTTTCCGGATATACAGAGTTCTATTACTTTTATTGGCAACAGCTATTATATACCTATGTATTCTTCTTCAAGTTGGCGCCCAACAATTATATCTAAACTCTCCTCCTGATCGAGTTTCGGTCATAGTAGCCAATCTTAACCATCAACTCAAAATAACACAGGTGCACGCTTCTTTCCCTAACTAACAAATAAATATAATCATAGGACAAAAATTTTAAACAATATGCGATAAAAATGAACTAATCATTAAAGTTATATAAACCAAAAGAAGCAGAAAATACTTTTTTATTAAGCCCTTTTACCCTTTCATTAAACTCGATGTCACCCAGCAACCCAACATTAAGCATCAAATTAATCGCACATTGATTAAATGTTTATGGGTATTAGGTGGTGTACACACCATCGTTATTTATGCATAGCACGACAGCAGACGGACATTACGTGACGTGTCCCCGTGGACTTAATCTGATGCTTATGTATAGCTAGCTTATGTGGAGCCATTTATCTAGTTAGGGAAATGGACGCAAGATGTCTTGTATGCATACAGGTATAGTTTTTCCTGATATACGTATCTATGTGACTGTGTGTACTGCAAACCAGCTTGACTGAATTATATACAATGATTCGGAGAATGCTTAGTAACGAAATTAAGGATTACGATATTCAACCGTAGGTATGTTTTCGTATACCTCTGAGAACATGCGGCAAAAGAAACCCAGCAGCCAGGGTATTTATCAAAGTTAACATCGTGTGTGAAGCTAGTGGGGCTAATGCAGGTTAGTCTTTGGCGAAAGACCAAAAGTTTAGGACTCCTAACAGAGACTAATAACAATAAACTAATATTGAATGTCTTATACTAAAGGCAACAAACAGGAACTGCACTGCAGCTGTGTGTGTATCTCTATAACCAACGACGATACGGGACAAAGCCCCATTTAGAGCAATCAGAGGATTAATTGCTCAGATTAGACGCCGTCACTTGGTAGCCCGTAACGTTTGGACTACACCGTACGATTCTACCGATCGTACATTGACCGTTGTTATTAAATTTCTCGATACTGAACTGATAGCTGCTATTTTTAGTCTCTTCTTCCTTGGGTATGATGTAGACGTAAAGTGAAGGGTGGTCTTGGGTTTTCATTACTGAATCCCAAATCAAAAAGGTTTTGTGCGAACTTTTACTGAATTGATAATTTGCATTATATCAATCATATCATAACTAAAAGATCTGGTAAAGACCTAAATGTGCTTTTGTGATTGCTTATGCGTATCTATCGGACTAAATCGAAACAGTTGCAGCTGAAACTTTTAAGACTTCTAGTAAAGACTTGTATTCAACGATCCTGCCAATAGCAACAGATTTAACAAAATACTTTAAAACACGATTGAATTGTCTGCATTGTTGACAACAAAGCAGTTAGATTTTCTTCAGAGAGTTATAAAAGTCACAACTGTCATAATTTTCAAATGTACCTACACGTAAAACATTTTCCAGAAATTCCCTCATCCAGGCTTAAGACAGATACTGTTATACTTATTTACGTGAAGGAATTGGTCTAGACTGGTGAATGCACCGACTATTGTTATCTATCGGATTGGTCTGTGTTTAAGTTAGGTCCAGAACTTGAGAGCGTAAAAGCAATTGACGCATGAACTTTTCAGAATTGCACATAGTATGGATATTTTCTATTTACTCTTTACCAGAAAAGGCCTTTGACCTGCAGTAGTACACTAATATTATTTTTCAAAAAAAATTGTAATCAAGGTCGAACAGCTTTGAAATCTAAAATAGCGGAAAGTCAAAATCCTCCGGTGCCCAAAACCAAATTTTGTAGCCAATTTTTTCTTAGAATTAGAACAATTTACTTTCTGGCTGGAACATCAATCGTCTTTTTGCAAGTTCCTTTTTTAAATTAATGGAAGACAATCCCTACAAACAATTGGCTATCGAGGATCGATCTGCTGTTCTGAAATTTCGTAGATTTACACAAAAACATCGACTGTCACGGTTTTGACCTATAACCGGTTTTTTTTTATAAAAATAGAATCTGCTTATTATTTTTATAAGACTTTACTGAACTCATTCTTTGTGCCAGCAAGAAAAGAAATTGTGTAGAAAACTTCAAAAATTATCCAATTAAAAGCGGGATTCTGAACCCTCTCCTCAAATTACCGTTGATTGTGATAGATTGCTTACTAATTACCGTCTCATTTTTCAGTGAACTGTCACTAGTTTTTGTAATGCACCGCATATTGCAGAACTTTAGATCTGAATTTAGGTTAAATACTTTACTATCTTCAGTTTCATCTTAATTTCTGACCCTTAGCACTCTTGAAGATTTTATTCCACAGAACAATCTTAGTGGTATTAATTTAACTGAACAATTTCATGGCAAAAAGCATTGGTGTTATTTACCATAATTGGTCTAGCCAAAATTTTGGTAGTTTAGAACATCCCTTCTAATATTATAATCCCTACTAATATTATAAACGCGAAAGATTGTAATCATGGAAGGATGTTTGTTACTTTTTCACGTAAAAACTACTGAATGGATTTTAAGGAAATTTCATATAGAGGTAGCTGACATCCTGGATTAACAAATAGGCTATTTTTATCCCGAAAAATTGTAGCGGGTAACACCGCGGAGCCCAGCTAGTGTATTCCATAATAGAGGCACTTCATGTATTTAAAATACTAAGTATATAAAGGTGAATTATATTCAACAATAAGTTTCTTAAATGTTTGGTATTTATGTTAAGATTGTTATGACTTTATTCCAAACCTTGCTTTCGCATAATATAGTACCGCGACCGTAGCACAAAATCTAAAAACAACACACATCTTCGTCTTAACCCTACTATGGTATATTTAGCGTAGCTATTGACCTGTGTGAGACCGCCAGCTAGTCTGTTACGTAGCAGTGGCTCTCATGGGTCTTGTAACGGGTGACTAGGGAGCCCTAGTACCTAATGTAAACACGTAGGTTAACGACCCGATTCGCGAAGCGACTAAGCACTTGACACTTTGACACTGATAGAAGATAACAAACAATGTCTGAAAACTTTGAACATGTTATAGATTGAGTTATTTTTCTTTTGAGGTTTTACCGACAAATATCTTTCTAATTTGTCTTTTTGTTTTTATAAAGACGTTTTTTTCGTATTTTTTCTGAGTTTAGAATATTGTTACGTATTATGTGATTTAATAAACTATAGAAACAGCTACTTTCAAATTATTTTGAAAAATTATTTTAACTTAATTAAATTTCATGTAGTCAATTTAAATCACTATCTGGTATACTGTGCAGTTTTCGGGAGGGGCTAAGCCCGATTAACAGATCAACTGCAGGACTTTTAAAAACCAATAGTTCCCCTCATAAAAGCTTTGCTGTTTTATATTCTAGTTTTTAAATCATTCTCCTCTTATTGTAAAGATTTACATAGTATTAGACAAAATCATCTTCGTTACCTGCACTGCTGACTGGCAGGCCTTTTTCATCGGCATCATCCCTATCATGTCACATTATTTGTTATATATTGTTAAGTTCTCAGGCCTCTTTTCTATTGTACTTTTCCAATACTTTTTGAATTGAACAACTACAAGAGAGAGTAGATTGTGCAGTTCATGCAGACGTTAGATGTTATAACATTACGTCACTCTTATATTCCTCTTGGAGGTAGTCAGAGGTAAACTCAAATTTCACCAGTTATCGTTAATGATAGAATATAAGAAGTATCAAAAAAGTCGCTTAAAAATTCACCACTCCATCAAACATTTACTTAGCGATACAATTAAAACAAAAGTATAGCAATTGATAAAGAAAACTCGAAAGAGATTTGTAAATTTAAATTTTCAATGAATCTATTAATTTGATGCGGAGTGTCTTGGCAACTTTTTGCACTCCCCCCCACAGTATTGCAGTTATTTCGATTCTTAAAACGACTTATCATCAAAATTTACTGTTTGTTCCGCTGAAACTTCCAAATTTTGAAGATTTGGTCCAAGTTAAAAGTGGTGTATCAAAATAATTAGTAACATTTGCAAGATTGGGAAACCTGCGCAAGTGGCTGCCACTTTTGGGCTATCTTTGACCGGTAAGGCTTCCAAAAAAGGCAATGATTTTATTTATATAGGATAAACAATCTAAAAACAGTAAAGCCTCGTTGTCAATTGTAATAGTTTAACACGTCGTTCTGGAATATAGAACTATTCTCACGTCATTCACGGCAACGTTTACAATACCTATAAGGTTAATATATTTTTTTAATAACTTACATTATATATACATAACAATTACTTATACTGTCACCTATATAACCTACGTTTAAAACAAAAAGAAAATATACAAATGAAAAATTCCATAATATGTGTATATATGACTTTTATAAATTATTACGACACGTGTTTATGTAACAAAATATAATTCAAAATTGTATACAACTCTTCTCCGCCATAATCTCTTTACTTGTCACCATTATCAGAGTCATATTCCCCCTCAGTTACTCGGTATTTCGCTTAGACATGATTGTTAAGAAGAAATTTTAATTAAGCTTACATTTCTAAATTTCCCTCAGAGCTTAATACCGTTTGTGACGATTCTGTTTGTCTAACAGAATTATCATATGAAATCTCATTGTTACACATTTATTTTGAAGTGAGTTTTACAAGTTGTTTTGTCAATTAAGGTAGAATAGAATAGAATCTCATTAATATCAATTATCTCCAAATACATGGTATAAAAAGTTCTTACGTACGTACATATTCATTTGGTATCGGTTTGTGCTAATTGTCGTATGGAAACAGTCCTACATAGATATAGTATAGACACTGGCCGGTCAACAACGATGGTAGTGGGGTTGACTGACCGGGTGCGCCGGACTTTAACAGTCTTATATTGACACTATTTTCTGTAGTAAGTATAATCAGAAGTGTTTTGCCGTTTATAGGGAAATTCACCGGTATCGGGCAAAAGTACATTTTAACACCAATGGACTGCAAAGGGCTAATGACGATGATGAAGTATTACATGCCTGTATACAACTGCCAAGTTTGCTGCTTCATTTCACCATTTAAAAGAGGCCTTCTCCATTGTATATTGATCGTTCAAAGAAATAAACAATGAAATAGGTCCGATAACTTAAGTAACTACCAGCCAAAAGCATATTTTTCATTCTCATATTCATTGTTGCAATTAAAAATCACGACTGAGCTTACACAAAATGAAATTTAACGAACAGCTCGAATTAATCCACGAGTGTTGCTAATTAGGACGACCAACACTGGGAATTATCGTGGAAACTGAACACGTCTCAGGTGCAAGCACTAATTTATTTAGGTCATACACATAAAGTCTAGACGGCACCTATAAATAGTAAGCATATACAATATGTTTCTAAATTAAATAGTGGTATAGACTGAACTCATAAAGCAGACATTCATCAAAGTTGTCGTAAACCTACATATTAGTCTGATTAAACCAGAATTTATTACTTATGTAAAGAGTAATATGATCGCACCTGTTTCGTTCAAAAATAGGGGAAAATGATCTAACATATTCAACCAATATTATTTATTGTTACTAGCTAAACCTCCGCGACTACCTGTTTAGATTTGCCAGTTTCTTAGTCTTGCTTGCGTATTCGCAGAAAAATAGGTTAGAACTTAAAAATGTATCCTCCTTAAAAGTTGAATTATAGGTTTTATTATTATTTGGAAACCACAATAAGTGTTATTTCATGTAGAAAACTGATCAGCAAATTCGTATAGGAACTGAGAAGGGTGTTGGACACAGAAGGCATCGTAAAGACACTTCTTCAAACAGTCCAAACACATACTACGTGAGGTACGCGCAGACATACTTACTCGTTAAAGATCCCTACATAGAGACAGTTATCGTACACCCCACCACATACTCATCAAGCGCATTAACTTTATCCTTGCCCATCCCTTTACCATACCTAACTGTTAGGGAGAACAAGACAAGTAGAAAACTCGACACAAATAAATAACAAGATATTTTACAAAATTAACGCTCCGAGACGCGACTAAACATTAATTCAGAAATAATTAAAGAAACGATTAGAACACTTCAGCCCCTTGTAGAGCAGAGGCCAAAATTGTTAGCGCGAAACAGGGCTGTCTCTAGCAATAAACTTTGCTCAGGAATTTCATTAGTTTCGTTCAATAAATTAAGAGGTTATGCTCGCGTGTGTCGGCCCTGCAATTACCTCGTCTACGCGGAGGTGTAATGAAGAACCTCTCGGTAAGAGGACGGAGGAACTAGGAAAATTATTTGGATATGACGTTGTTTGAGTTGCCAAGAGAAAACATTAGTTTCTGGCTATTATTTTACCCTGGGCCGTCGGCTAATTCTAAAGATACCCTCTTAGTTATTTTACATTCGGGGTAGTCTAGAAATCTATTACCAGATACTTGATTGTTGACGTGATCCCAGCTATGGATATCAAACTACCAGATTATTTGCTATTCGCTTTCACTTCATTCGCTGGTTTTCATTCAGCTTTTAACTGCCAGGACAGCTTATTTTCCATTGCTATTAAACTGTTTTGGATCTACATCGTTTTAATTTTTTTTTTACTAAAAATCCTCGAATCTTCACTTCAATCTACTCATGAAATTTCAAATTATGATAACACTGTGAGTAGACTGCTCATGAGAATAAATTACACTCGTAAAAACATACCTTTGAAATATCTGTCGTGTGAAATTCCTACTAGGCTAAACAGTTTAGTGACACGCAACATTTTATATCATATCCATATAAAAACAGAATCATTCTCGTCTCCACGCTTCAAAGTTTCTCATAATAGTTGGCTTGTCGCCCTATTACCCGACCAACTTCGATGAACAGCTCCCGGTCGTATAACATTTTTATAACCAACTACCCTTCACATTTTGTCGGGTTATTGCCGTTCTTTACGAAAGCTGTAAATTGTAAGGTATACTTCAGAGCTGGATACTAAATCTTTTGTAATGAACTCTCAAAAAAGTTTTAGAGTGGAGTAGAAGCTCAAAAATGTGTTAGCACAATGTTGTATTTTAAGCAATTAGGTACAAATATGTAGATTACTATTTTACTTAACTATATACTACGCCTGTAATCACTGAAGAGTCAGCAGATGTGGTTCCCGCTATCAATTATCTTAGTACCTATATTTTGCCGTTGCTGACAAGTATATCAATATGTATACTATTTGCTAACATTAGAACGTTATTTGATACGTCATAAGTAAAGTTGTTTGTCGCACATAACTAGTAAATGATTCAATAAATTACAATACGCATTTTTTAAGCACAACAAAGAACAAACTGTAACTTAATACTGTAATTCCATTAATTCGATCATCAATATTGCGTGACAATCAATTCAATGATAATTGCCTGTACTAATGACGTTAATTTCGTCACAATAACTCTGAAGAGCACCCATTCATATCTGTATATTAATCTGTAGAGCAGTGGCTCCATACAAATGAATACAACAGTTTTTTTTATTGACTATTGGTAATTTTAGCATGTTGCACATGCTAAACTTAAATCTAAATGATGATCTTGATCTTGATTTTAATGTCGCGGGTTCGAGGCCCACTCGTGTCCATCATTTTTCAAGTTTCCTTTATCAATTTAGCGTTAATTATTTTTATTGATTTTATTTGTTACTATTTGTGAAATTACAGCCCCTCGACGGGCGATATTTAAGTCCTCCGGCGCACCGAGAGCGGCCAAGCATATGCTTGATACTATGCTATGACTAGATAAGAAATGCCATGATGACTAATCAAGCATGTCAATACGAAGAAGCTGAGTTTATGTACAGCCCGACTTGAGACTTTACTTGACTGGCACTTACAGCTTGCAAGCTAATGTTAACGGTTGTAAGGCAATACTCCACTACATAAATATCGATTACTAGCTGAGCCCCGCGGTGTTTCCTACTACATTTTTTCGGGATATAAAAACCAATGTGTTTATCCAGGGTATCAGATCAGCTACCTCCATACCTAATTTTATCAAAATTGGTCCAGCCGTTGAGCGTGAGGAAGTAACATACATACAAATACATTCACAGACTTTTGCCTTTATAATATTAATGTGATCACTTTGTCGCCTTGGGTTTCGCCTCAGTTTCAGTTACTTACAAATTTGCAACTGATATAGTCTGTAACGTATGCACAGACAAGTTCACCAGCATTTCTCCCAGTACACGACGCTATCATACGCTATCTTAAGCATAAATAAAAAAAATACTACGGTTATATTTCTTATTATCTTGAGTTATATGATAATTCTTGTCTCTTGGCCGGTGATTTAGTACGGGGTCGCCGCTAGAGGGCGCTGCTGAGCTAAAAAAATATACAGACGTCATTATGATAAATTACCCCCCGTTATCTTGGTTGTTGTAATTGTACACTCCTTTATCAAGTAACGGTGCTATCTGTGAAATACCGGCTTTTTATAGGATACGGGTAAGCAGATCTTCTAGTTAGTTACTACAGATGTTGTTAAGTTATAATTATATTTTGATACAAATAATATGTACGAAATAAATCTACCAACTGTGATTAAACGTTAAAAACCTCCACTCTTAAAATTTACGTCATTTAATTTAAGGAATTCATTTCAACGCCGACGATACCATCAATTAATCATTATAACCACGTAAAACAATAAGCCAAATCAGTCTAAAATCAATTTTATCAATCCACCAACCGTACATTCAGACCAAATCCCATACAACTAGTGTCTGTGCACTGTCCATATAAATTTAATAAAACATTGTAATAAACAAGGGTTTTATGTGACGTACGCAACGTGTCGGTATTGAAAGTTCGATGGGGACCGACATCGAAATATTGTGTCGGAATTTATAGTCGCTGCGGTCAGCCCACGAGACGGGGTAAAGCGGGGTTCCATTTGTAGCGACTAATACTTTATTTTACCCCGCAATCATGTTCCTATCAAATTATATATGACCCAATGCTGCAATTAATTGTTGATAGGACTGATCTACGGGCTGATGAATTGACATTGGCAATGGTAGTAGTCACATTGTTTAAAAAGTTTTTGCTGTATCTATACCAGGAAAAAAATACGAGTAAAACGTTTTAAAAAAAATTGAGCACTATTACTAAATGCTATTATTATATTGTTGGTAAATTGTCAATGGTCATTGGCAATGGGCGGCCATATCGCTCGAAGAACTGATAACCGATGGGGAAGAAAGGTTGTCGAGTGGCGACCACGAACCGAAATATAGGCCTCGCACCAGGTACATCGATGTCGTCAGAGTTGCCAGCAACTGGTGGATGCCAATGGCAAGATGTCATTCATTGTGGCATTGTAAGGGGTTTGATGATGGTAAATTGTCCGATCCCGACATGTCAGATTCATAACACGCTTTCCAAGTCAATGTAAAGTCCTAATTTTTGGACAAAGAAATTGATATTGTACCCAATAAACGCAATGAGTGCCCACCGCTTCGTCTGGCACCAAACCCAACAAATTTTCCGAGCACTAGATTAGTCGACAAAGTTGTTTATGAATCTCGTTCCCACCTACGGGTTCAACGAAACGAAAATAATGTCTCTGTGAGTGTTGCTATCCGCTTATCGCCCGAGTCGGCACCAGTCCCTACGGATTGGCATAGCACTGGATTGGCAGAACAAGTTGTCTACGAAACTCGTCTATAACTGCGGCTGATAATTAAACAGCTGTGCCGGAACACCGACGTTTTGAAGCGACCATGTCAATACAGATATTAAGTACGTTAGTGTTTGTGCGCTTTACATTCCTTAATTAAATTCGTATATACAAGCTGTGTCCCCGTTATGGAGAATCGATAGATACGTGATGCCTTTGTTTATGCTTATGTTAATAAGGGCTGTATCATTTATAGGTTAAGGTTATTTATAGGTGGGCTGTTGTTTAATAAAAAATAATATAAAAGCTTTAAGAAATTACAATGTAATCAGTACCTATGCATATACGTAGGTATAAATGTATATCAATTATAAATATTCTGAGAACAACGTTAATCACTTCGGTAAGAGTCCATTAATGACATTCATTAAAGCATCTGTGTTTCATAAATACCGAGAAGTGAATTTAATGATATATTGTATTCTTCATACAATATGGTTTTACGTGAAGTCAAATATCCCAAATATTTCACAGTAAAGACTTAATAACATTGTAATAAACTTACGCAACCGATCTCTGATGTATAACTTTTCTCTTTCAAAATTACCTATTCTTAGAGGTAGGTAGTGGCCTAATTCATCGGAAGCCGAAACCGACTTCAAAGCCCACATTGTCTGAAACATTCGTACCCAATTCTGGCCACAATCATTGTGCGCACGTGCGTCTTAGCAGAATTTACTATGTCTAATACAATAAGTTGGCGCCCTACCGTGGGGCGCGGGCCTAAATTATGTATTTTATTGTCACTGGATCCAATTTCATAACCCGAAGAACGGTCGGGATGAGTCCGCAACGTTATAAGCTATCCTATTGAATTTTGCAATACATACAAATGCGACGGTAGTGTTTTTGTGGGTAATGTTCGAACGTGGCGGATTACCGACTCACTATAGTATTATATTTGTTTTTGTGAAACACAACATGTTCTAGATTGTAGGGCAGTACGTGCTTATAAATCTTAAGTTACTTTGTACTCATTCGCTATATTTAAATGGTATTTACTGCAAAATAATAAAACACAAAATAATTCGATAAAATGTGAATACAGACACGCTTAAAACATTTTCACAAGGCTTTTATTAAATAACTTGTTGTAATCACAATTAGGTATAGATCAATATGAGTAAACATCATAAATAATTCGAGCTAAAATAATATTTGGTGCAACAAAAGACTCTAAAACATCGTAAATAATTAAACTTCTATCAACACAAAGCTTCAGAATTTACTAATATTTACACCACGACAAACCCTCACAATGCGATCGTTAATTTCATTGTATATTGAAAAGGTTTTTGTTCGAAACTTTTTAAAGTGCAGTATCTTAAAATAGCAGAAGCTTATCAAGTGTAAAATTAATTTCACGGCAGCCATTCTCGGAGATAGTTCATCAAACTTTCAAGATTCAGATGAGCATAAAATAGGCAGAGAGCGCCTTCGGAAAAGTTTCTGTGTAACGGAAATTAGTTCTAACATTTTACTAGTTTTTTAAAATACTTCAGCGGAAGCGGAGAAGCTGAAGAAAAATAGAAAGAACAAAGAAGAGAATGGAACGATTATGAGGACTCAGGTACTCTGTTTATTGGTTTGCAGGGTGGAGTACAATCGGCCAGTGTATCTAGCGTTTGTGACATATAAAAAAGTGGGCTGTATTGCATCCCTCCCAGCTATATCATATGGACTATAGGTATATTGAGGTGTTGAAATGTTTGTAAAGTAGCGCTACCACGCCCACGTCGATCCTGGTACAGGACGAGAGCACAAAACCAATCCAACTGCAGCGCGGTGTGAGACAGCTTGAAAAATATGTAAGTTGAAGTGACAATGGGCAATACACATCGCTCGAAAACCGATAACTGGTGGGGAAGAATGGTTCTCAGGTGGCGACCACGTACCGAAAGAGAGTGTTGGCAGGCCTTCCACCAAGTGGACTGATGACATTGTCAGAATTGCGTATAACTATCGCATAAAAATGGCGGCTTTGTTCAACAGTGGACGTTTTGCGGCTGACGATGAGCTGTGATGATGAGTGTTGAGGGAAAATTGTAACCTCAAAACACCTTTGCCTAGTTTTATGGAACACAAGTCTGAACAGAACACTAGTGCACTATTTGTACATTCAGCAAATTCAACGAAAATGCTATAATCCTTTTTAATGAGTACAAAGATTTTACATAGTTTTAAATCGAAATTCAGAGAACCAATATTTAAAATAACGTCCGTTACAATGAAACAGCTTGATAAAGGTATTATGGATAACACTGAATAAAATAACACTTTTATGTTTTCGGAGCATGCTATTATTATATTATTTTAGGGCTTTATTTACTGTTTGTTGGCCAATTATTTCTCAGATTGGTCCAAAAGCAAAGTACAGTTGGGTTGCGGCCCTCAAAAAGTTTTCCCGTAGATGCTGCATAGTCACTAAGGTATTTGCGTTTCTTTAGTCAATGTGAAACGACCACACTACTCTCTACGTATGCTGCACGTAGTTGTGGAATAACAATATCGACTTTAACACTAGCAGTTAGTGCAAACTAACTCTAGTTATAAGTATCTACATTAAATCTATCTCGAAGAAGTATGTCGACTGCAAATAGCGGTTAGCGATCGCGATGGTTTAAATTCCGCTCAAGCTCCTGCCCTTTGAAGGTCCGAACCATAAATCGCCACTATTCACCTATAACGATTATTGCAGATGCACTTTAGATACAGCAGCGAAAGCGCTTGGAAGCGCTGCGCCGTCGGCAGCCCTAATTAATATTTTCTCTGCGGGCTGCAGTATAAACCAATTACGTAGCTAGACCAAAACTGTGGTGTTTTTCGGCGCGCGCCAAATTGCTTTACACGCGAGCTTTGAAGTGTTAAACGCTTATTAAATTTGGAATCAAAAGCGCAACATTGTTGAATGTAGCTATACATGTGCCATCACTGGTTCATGGTTAATGAGCGTTGAGTATTCACTTCTAAAATGGGGGAAGAGAAAACTAAACTGCTCAGAACTGTACGTCAATTTAGGCTAGATTTATGATGAAATTATTTTAATAGAATTCTCTAGCTTATATGATAGAACTTTAACTCTATATTTACATATTAATTTAAAAGATCTAATGAGACAAAGTTTAGCGATAGACCAAGGGCAACGTTTTGTTATCTGCTAGCAAAACATAACATTTAAGTAGGTAATTATATTTTCATTGTAGACACTTTAAAGTTGTAAAGCTGCAGACACTTGTTAAGTGCTATAACCACCTGATTAATTTTTAATTAATTCCAAAAATAACATCAGGGGTCCCACCACCCAGGCCCTTATCTAGACACCAAGATTTCCCAATTTGAACGCAACGACTTCTCACACAAAATAGAACAAGATTTATTCCCTAATCAGAGTTTAATCAAGGCGCGGGAGTATCAACGAATTAATTCGAAATTAACGTCGTTAAGGGCCGTAGAACGAGTCGTCGAACAATAAACCAGTGAGAAATTGGGCCCTTAGAAAATTATTTAAGTGGGCGGAACGCCGATAAATTCTCACTCCAGTGTACTGCGAGAATTTCTTTAGCGAGATCATTGAATGCAAAATTATATTTGCGAGGGATTGTTGGCTGATTACAAGAGAACCTAGTCAGTTCACCGTTCCCCTTGTGAAGGTATTGAGGAAAGCCCCCGTGGCATCAATGTGAGGTGTCTCTTTGAAGTACGGAAATTATATTAAAGTAAGTATGAAAGAGGCATAGTATATCTCAACAACATGTTAACAAAGATATTCTTCCTTATTAAAATACAACACTAACTTAAGTGACAGTAATAACATACATACCTTATAACGAAGAATGAGGAACTACTGCAAATACCTGTAATAAAAAAATACAGATTAGTAAATGATTAAAAACAAATTCTTTCATAACCACTAACAGTAAAGTTAAGCATGCAGTATACGTTACAGTCAGCAGGATATATGTCATACAACAAGGCCTATATTTGAATGGGTAAGCTCATGACGTGTACTCCTATACTGTATTTATATCCTCATATCAAAGTCGTATGTTAGGAGGTGAGCCTACAGCCATTCATTTGTACAGGACTCGCCTTCTCAGCGTCAATTTAAACCTTGGATAAGATGTCCTAAAGAACTACTGCACTGTAGTACATAAATAAACAAGCGTGTAGATGACCAACTCAACCATAAAACGAGTTTCGAAATTCACTAAACCGAATTTAAAAATTAGGCGTCTGCGTCAAACGTCAGGTATACACGAAAGAATCCGGAGTCGGTCTCATTCCGCGCCGCTCCATTCATCGTTCAACTCGGCCCATTCACTTATGCGAGTCTCACTCATTCCGTCTGTACGCCGATTCATTCCGTCTCAGACCTGCGTTATTTAAAAAGAAATTTCTAGAAAATGTCGAGACGTATGCTTTGAGTGTGAGCTCATTATGGTTTTCTTTGAATACAGGTGTTCATTAACGGGAATAGTGCTGCAAAGGAATTTTTCATTTGCGAGTCATATTGAGTTCCTATTCGGTATTAAAACTTGAATGTGGATTCAATTATACGTGTTCAAGAAATTTATTCTATTAAAAAACTCCGATCGCGTTTAAACAGCAGTGCGGATTATGTTTTTCATTCCTTTTATACAAAATTAGGAGAGCGCAGTTTATAATAAAGTTTACTTATACATACTTGTATTTAAAGGTTTTTTTATAATAAACAAGGAGACTGCAAGTTGAGGAACGTGGGAAGTAATAAGAGGTTATTCCTTCATTATATCAAACGCGGTCTAGTGGTTGCTAAGCGCGACTGCTGAGCACGAGGTCCTGGGTTCGAATCCCGGGTCGGGCAAAGTGTTACTGGGTTTTTCCATTAGGTAATTCTCAGTAGCAGCACGGAGTCTGGATTTGTGCCCGGTTGATGGCAATAGGCTCGCCCCCTATTACATTGGGACCTAAAAAACATAACTGGCGAAATGTGGGTGTACTATATGTGCACCTCTGCCTACCCCTTCGTGGAATACAGGCGTGATGTTATGATGATGATATATCAAACGTCATATAACGTAAGATCATTTTATGTTCATCTTGGGAGCGTCGCTTGTAATTACACGATTGCCAGGATCAATGGATAACGTCAGGATGAGATCTTTTCTCCAGGAATTATAAAAAATAGATAAAAATACTAGAAGTTTACTTGTCATCTCCAATCGAAGCAAAGGTATAATTTCTAAACGAACAGGGATGGATCCAATGGATTAGATCTAGGCATCGTGGAAGTTATAGAAAAGAGTAGGTACAAATACAAGAGATTTACTTGACATCTCGAATCCAAGATGAATATAGGGATAGATCCAATGGATTGGATCCAGGCTTCGTGGAAGTTATACAAAAGAGTCCAGTACAAACTTAACCACCCGCCTTATCTGGGCAGAGTAGTAGGTATGCTAATGCACGTTCGCCGCAAAAAGCGCTGACTTTTGATGTAATTCCTTAAAGAAATAAGGAGGAAACGAAGCAATCACGTACAACGTTAATTCCCAGTACTGCTGCTATTAGAAAACGTGCATACATAAATCTAAAAGCGGATATCAGTTAAGAAAACTAAATAAGAAAGGTCTTTCAAAGCATTTCCGCAGCGTCTAGCTCACGAACCACCTCTAACCATTGTTACCTTTGCTAGACACAACTTTTTTTCCGTCGTCGCCTGCCTTCGATCCACTTACAGTATGGTACAATGATAAGAGGTGTACTAGATATTTAAATATGTAAATAATTTTATTAAGTACTTGAAAACATAAAAAATTATGAATAGAGTATGAAAGGAAAGCATTCTTCTTGGTACTTGGAGTACACCAACTTAAATGACGTGTAGTACGCCACGCTACGCAATTTTGTTTTAATAAGTCCACTATGAAATTCTCCAGTATCAGTATCGTGTGTGGGTGTTTCACAAACATCAAATATCACATACACAAACACTACATTGAGTATTAGACTTTGGTCTGCTCAACGCTTCTGAACAAAAATTTAGAATGCTTTCGTTTTGGGCTCATCCAGCTTTGCCACATATATCTGTGTACCAGTATTCTACATAGAGCAATTACATATTTGCTCTACACCCCAGTTACTGGATAATAGGAAACTCTTTAGTAAGACTGTTTGACAGACCGACAAAGAACTACGGATAGCTGCCGAGGCTACGGATTCACGTGCATCCGAAATACGTAGGATACTTCTTGTGATAAGGGATCCCACATATCCATGAGTAGCCTGCAGCAAGCGCCGTAGAATTGAGTACGGTGCGACGAAGGGGAAATCCAGAAGATGGGCAGCAGCGTCTTCTGTAACGTCGCCACCAATACTGCGCTTGCCGCTTGCCAAGCGTGAGGATTATGGCAACCCCGCTCCCTCCCCTCCAAGGAGGAGGCCTATGTTCATCTTCAGCACATATGTTCCGGCTGATGATGATGATGAAGCGCGCGGACTTTGTTCGATCGACCCGTGCAACTATCACTTACCTACAGACCTTTACTAGTTATAATTTATATCAATATCATCGAATAAATTACATTTTTGTCCCGCTGCTTCTTCTACATTGTGCTACACAACTCGGCTGCGAACGTGATCTCTGAATACTGAGATCTCTTTGAATACTCACCCGGGTGCAATTGACGATGGAATCGCTAAAGCAATACTAGTACGTTTTACGTAAAAATTTTAAAGTTAGTTACATTGAGACCCTTTATAAAAGGATTTTTTGTTTGACTTTGTGTTATATCGTGTGAGCGGTTTACAAAAGGTGGCTAGTGCATTTTATATAAAATGTTTTTTAATGTATGTAGGAATAAAGGTTTCAGAACAAATAAACGAAATGTTCGCATTATGTATGAAGATGGTGTCATTCGCTGTCACTATCTTTCGTTGGTCTAATTAAATAAAAAAAAATATTTTATATGACGTGGTACATAGGTACATACACAAAGTCACGCCTATTGCCCAGAGGGGTAGACAGAGACCACAATTCCCATTTGCTACGATCCTAACATACGTCTTTTGCCTCATTCACTCGCATCACATTCTTCATACATGCTCGTTGATTAAGGGTACTCCTCAGGTGGTATATGACATGGTCAAGAAAACGATAAATCCATGAGAACCCTAACAGAAGAAATTTTCTCGCAACGTACAATAAAAAGAACTGCACTCCACGTTCAGTACTATTCTATTCGATTCCGAAACCAGTGGAAGCTTATAAATCATTATTTCCTGTAATTAACAACTACGCAACATACACTCAAAAACCGTGTAACAAAAAGTTTCCACCAATTTCTCGGACCATAAATTTCCGCTATTTGTGAGTTAAACGGAAAACATTTACGAATAAAATTGCACATTCCAGTTTATATTTTCGTGAATAAAAAAAAGTTACGCGTGCATTTTCAGTTTTTTGATTTATGACAGCCTAACGTACTGAATTAATTGACTCAATACACAAACGAAACCATATTTATTTTTGTGGCCACATTGATATTTTTTTTCGTTGAAAGTGCTGTACTGATGAAAATTGTAAAGAAAATGTTTATTTGGATTGGAAAAATTTTTAATTTTATTTGAAGTATTTTTCTAAATCATAATATAACATCCCGCCGTATTCTCCGAAGGGGTAGGCAGAGGTGTACATATCGCCAGTTATGTTATAGGTTAATGTAAATTGGGGAGAGCCTATTGCCATCAACCACTCACAAATCCAGACTGCGTACTAATAAAATCCTACTGACACTTTACCTTACCCGGGATTTGAACCCAGGACCTCACGTATAGCAGTAACGCACTAGACTAACGAGGTAGTCAGTTTTTATGTATTTTGATTGTATTAGCATGTCACCTGTACAAAACAAGAAGAGACAAATTAGTCTATTATTTGTGTTATAAGTATCTGTTGTTCGATTACCTACATAAATGATTTAAGCAACACTGTCGATCAATTAGTGATAAGTGTCTAAAGTCTCTCATACGTTAAATTTTAATCACAGCAATATCTCCGTGCTGGACATCATTAGGACGTAATCGTTTGAAACGGTGACGTCACTCTAACTGCCGGCGCAGCGTATTAATCAACAGTGTAACACCTGAAAGATCACGTGTCGGCAGCGGATCGACAGTTTGCCGCTGTTAAGTAATTTGTGGGGCCTCAGTGGCAGCGGGTAGATGTTGGGTAACCGTAAGGAGATGCATACACTGATAGATAACATCAAGGTAAAGTTTTATTAGAAAAAAATATGAAGAGCAGGAAGATGTAAGGGACTTTGTTGTTCAAACAATTTCTTTCTAAGCCCAACTATCCAATACAGACTATACAGTATACACATATACTTTTGGTTTATAAAAACGTTTTATTGAAATATTTTTAGAATGCAAATGCCTACCTACATTTGTAAAGGAGCGACACGTGTAAAATATTCGGCCCGGCAGATTAGATAACCGTAACAAAGGTATAAAGAAAAAGTGAGAATTGTATTAAGGAGACAGTATCCCGGCCGGAGAACTCCATCATACCAAAATGGAAGACCAGAATTTACAATTGTGATACCAGTCACAAACGTCGAGGAATATAAAACTAAACAGACGTTAATATTTTACCATATCCATGTCATAGCAGTTCAGAGCTGTTAAGTAGCTGATATGCACATTCTACGATGCACTGTGAGCGGATAGCGAGTGCAAAATTAGAACGGATACTCAGTTACCAACAATTAACTTTAAAATTGCCCTAAAAAAGAAAAAAACTTTTCTGAAAGCTAAATCATTAACATTCTTATGAAATGAGTTAGAAAAAAATAAGCACAGTGCAATAAGGATTTATTTTATTTCTATGGTAAACTTTATTTAGAAAACAAATAGTTTGAAATGTGACTGTCAACACTTTGTTTAACAACAAACTGATGAGGATACAATTATATTCTATGCATCTACAACTGTTCAACTCTGCATCATCATTGACTGATAGAAAATACCAAAATGCCGCCTTTATACAAATTAATGTGTAAATAAATAAATTATGTAAATCACCACTATTATTTTACGGGCCTTAAAAAAATCAAAGATTTGCATGAAACAGGATTAAAAAAAAACCGCTTCTAAATTTAGAAAGCTCGTTCCGCTCACAGAGGAGCTCCGCTCGACTCGCCTGCTCGCTCCAACAACGCATGTTAATCAGACAGATCACGGCTAATTGCCGACTCGAGTGTGAAATGCGGGCTTAGTGATGAAATTATCTGCAGTTTAGCGTTGATATATTATGCCTGATTTAAATGTTACTACTTATCGACAACCGTGGCGGGCAGCGCTAAGCGCACTGACTTGTAATCGGGCCTGCACATGGAGATATGATTTGATTAGATGTCACTGTGGTATGTTTATATAAGGCGACGTATGCATGTCATATTAGGTAATGCGTATTGGTAGGGCAAAAACAAATAGTTCAATGGCGAAGATAGGACTATGTGACAACTACATTTTTAGTAAATAAAAAAGTTACCTACTAGCCTTTAAAGCAGGGACTTATAGGTTTCGTAAAATTTTGTTATTTTTGTTCGAATAAAGTTATTTTGTACGTTAATACATAACGTTATCCTTGAAAAATAACGAAATTATGAGTAACTTTCAAGTCTCCACTTCAAAGAACCTTGTATTTATACCCACAAGTTTAAATACTGGTATTGGTGCAAGGTTGATTAAATCACAATGACACGACACACGACTGGAGACGAAAATTGAAGTTGTTTTCATAAATCCACTATTGCAATACTGCCAAAACACGAACGAAAATTTGCAATATGTCAAACGGCGGTTTTCATTTACAAGTAAAGCGCGGTGCACACTGACGGTTCATTCAACATACAGTAGCACATATTACGGCGGGTGTGCACCTGCGACTCATTGCGTCGATGTCGTCACGACCTGACTCGGCAAGTTGGGACGTTTCGGTCTATGTACACCTTCGGGTACTGTTCGCAGAACAAATTTTATTTGCATAAAAATAAATACATTTGAGGTAAGGAAGAAGAAAAGGGTGATTGATTTACAGTGAATAATAAACGTTTAGCTATGATTTTCGAGCGAGCATAATATATGAACTACTAGCTGCGCTCCGCGGTGTTACACGCTACATTTTTTCAGGATAAAAAGTAGTCCATGTGTTAATCCAGGGTGTCAGTTACCTCCATATGAAATTTCATTAAAATGCATTCAGTAGTTTTTACGTCAAAGAGTAACAAACATCCATCCATACTTAAAACTTTCGCGTTTATAATATTAGTAGAGATGAACGACCTTTGTTATATGATAACGGTTTTAAGAATAAAACCAGCCAGATTTACAATCCCATTTTTATCAGATTTTAAAGATATTAGAGTAGAATAAGTAGGTACTTCAGAAATCAGGATAGACCATTTTTTAGATAACCGTATAAAACCACAACTACTTCCTTATGTATACTTTCACTCCTATTATTAAAGTGTCTTCTTTAGTTTTACTTTCCATCAACTGAAGATCCTGCAGTAATTAAAACCTTCGATATAATTGAACCACCATCTAAGTAAAACCTTTTTGCTATCGGTGTCAGTGGCTGCAGTCCCTGACGCGGCGCAGCATTGTCTCGGCCACGACGAGTGCCGACTCTAATTGATTCCGGGACCAATGAGGGTGATTGGACCACCTGCGGTAGGTGCCCCGATTGTTAGCGACTTTCTTCAGGTATACGACTGTATTGAGAGAATATGCAGGGGCTATAAAAAAATACGGCTTTCGTTTGGCCTACATTTGAGCCTGTGTTTATGTTTAACGCGTATTTCAGTAGAGGTGTGGTATTTCATACTAGCTGTTGCCCGCGACTTCGTCCGCGTGAATTTCAGGTAAAAACACCAGTAGACTATAATCAGATTTTGTAAGTAAGTGGAAAACACTACAAATTACTTACCGAATGGAATATACATAGTATTTTAATTTCATATATACACTTTTTGTGAGACAATATTATCGTTGTTATGTAACAACTTAACAAGGAGTACGCTACATAATAATTCTCTAATATTTAATTCGAATGATATAGGAGGGGTAGGTAGGGTGTACACCCACATTTCACTAGTTATGTTATAGGCTTCAATGTAACAATGGGCGAGCCTATTACCAGGCACAAATCCTGACTTCGTGCTGCTACTGACAATAACCATTAGGTTTCCATTAGGGAAATCCCGGTAACACTTCGGCTGACGCGGGATTCTAACCTGGAAGGCCTTATGATCATTAATCGCTCTTAGAGACCACGAGACCAACGAAGCAGTCAACGATAGCTGGACTTAATAATATTGAAAAAAACTATTCAGTTCTACTTAGTATCAATCTGCAAAGTAAAATATGTTTTACTTTAGATATTTGTTTCCTAACATTTTACTATTAAGAAAATTAAAGAGTATAGTGGCAATAGCATGATCTATACAAAAACATTGTGGAAGTATTGTATTGAAAGCGAGACGAAAACCGTTACATGTGAAGAATTCTATACCACGGCCGTCCCGCGAGGTAGGCTAGTAAGTGTCTCTAGTCAAACAATATAATGGAAATAATAGATAAACAATACTTATATAAATAGAAAGTTTTGTCATGAGTAACGTGTTCCCCAACAAATGACAGTGTCTTGAAGAACAAACACCCTTAAATGGACTGACCACAGTAAATAACTGATCTATGAAGTAGCTACCAAAGTTACTAGAAGCCCTACAAAATGCATGGACTTTTTTCAGTTTATCAATTTCGCTTGACTATTAGATTTCCTCCCAAAAACAATGAACAATAAAAAACACTAAGAACTGAATGCTTCGGTACAAATTCTGATTCATACAATTGTTAAATGACAATATTCAACGTCACAAGCCAATCTTGGTAAATTAAAATAGAAGAACGCTCTACAGCCAGACTGTAAAATAAAGGAGAGCATTCTTCAAGACGTCTCCATTCCCTCCGGAGTCGATCTTCCATTGCGCGAAGTAATCGCGTGTATTTGAACAGTACACACTTTGCCGTCTCGCTCCGACTCTCCGTCTACGTCATAAGACATTAAACCTATTGCGCGGATAATATCGGCAGTATTTTACGAGTGTTTGTATAAGGATCCTACCGTCGGTTGGTAAGTCAACTCGAGTAATAGTTTCTAGAAGGAGTGAAGTGAAACTTAATGAGAATTTTGCATTCTACTACATTGAAATTTATTCAATATGTGCATTGAAGACTAATAAAATTCAGATAAGTCAGGTGAGGTGAAAGAGCGAATGTAAAGGACTAAAGGGAGGAGATGACTAAAAAGATGTTGTACCTCTACGTATCGTGAAGTTACTAAGGATTTGATCTGAGCTGGCCAATATCGACATAGCAAAACTTCCATTACCACCCGACAAACATCAGTATATTACAAATTTGTCGTACATGTAAATAACAATCATAACACAAATAATATTCTTTTCCCATTATGAGAAGTAATAAAGCGTGATTCGATCGTCAGATATTCAAAACCATTGTAAGGATCGAGAGCTCGTGGTACCGCATTCAATTCGAAATCCATCTTTCCACTTTATGACTCGCATAGAATTGAATTGTTGATTTTTGGCGAATTTTAAGTAAGCAATAAAACGTTTTATCGTTTCACCGTCTTATGTATTTTTGCAGGTTTTTCCTCGTTTATATATAAAGGATGTGCAGAGTCAAGTGGCTGCTTATAAAAATATTGAGACAAAGTTATAAGGACCTGATCTTCTTCGTATGAGGCTAACATTAGTTTAAGAACCTGCAGATAGGACAGTAAATAAGGATGGTAGTGAGGATGACCACTAAATATGTCTTGTTACTTGTAACCCAAAAGCCATCTGCGAAAATTTATACAGCGTAGTCGAAGTATTTAAAAATATTTTCATATTATAGGTATCAATAATTAAGTCAAGGATCGTTCTTACTCTTTAGGCCTTTGCTCTAAACTGGGACAGGTGGTACTATCATATTCTGGCTATTCACAGACACATCACACATGATACTATAGACAGCTGTGTATGAAAATCATACCTAGATATTTTAATTAATGATCAAATGTAGTTACTTTTATTAGTACCGCTTTACCTTCGATCTGATTTCTCTCCTTATGCTCGACTAAATCAATACTCGTAAACATGAACCTCTTCAAAATGTTGTCCGGCGTCTGCACATGCGTTATAAAGCATTGCAGCTTCCCACGAGGACCAAAGCAAAAGGCAGTTAGTTCATAATTTACCGGAGGGCTGGCCCGTTCGATACGCGGCTTACTTTGACGTGTGACAGATTTATGAGCTCTCAAACAAAATTCGCTCGGCCGAGCACCCAGTTAAAACCAGTAGCACCGTTTGATACCTATATTGTATAGATAATTTGTCTACGGCGTCTAGTCGTCTGGTTTCAGTCATAATTTTCAGCTATAAGTATTTGGTTTTTACGGTTATCCGTTTGAGCTTGGCTTCGATTTTTGGTTCTGTTTTCAGTATGGTTGAGGAATAGTCCAGCTTCATTCATATATTGGTTCTAAACTATGTGCACCAGTGTGTACCATAAGTAAGTTTGACTTGATTAAATATTTAAAACCAGTTTACACAGCTAGTATGAAACATAGTGTTAATTTTCAATTTTATAACATTGTAATATTCTGGCACTAAGGCAAAAAAATGGAACAAATATTTCTCAAGACAAAGCACT
Source organism: Abrostola triplasia (assembly GCA_946251915.1). NCBI lineage: Eukaryota > Metazoa > Arthropoda > Insecta > Lepidoptera > Noctuidae > Abrostola > Abrostola triplasia. The sequence goes on from OX276426.1 coordinate 3,180,882, forward strand.
CTTAATAATAATATAATATCTCCTAAACCACTCGAAGTTACGGCCCACGTTTAGTAATACCCAAACCACTAAAACAAGGAGCCCATCAGCCAGTCACCCATTACCCAACATTACCCAACATTGGACATAACACATCGCGTAAAACCCACAGTTCACCACACAAGCGGTCACGTGGTCCCTACGTGACCACAATTAATGAGACGCAGGTAAGAAATTACGAGGTATATCGGTCATAGATTAGCGAGAATTACGCAGATGTACTAACACACCGTCAGACATTAGTGCCTAAATTATGTAGCCCCTCAGAGGTCAACGTGGACAAAAGTGAACAAAACTGCCTAAATTGTATGAATTACATATATTTGTTAATAATTTCAAACAAAAAATAAAATAAATAAAAAAATTCTCAATGACGACTTATCTAAAAATAATTGAAATAAATGCTATAATTTTCAGATTTATTTTACTATTCCTAACTAGGCTATTTTATTTTACGGCATGACACTAATGAATCTTAGTCGTAGGCTTTGTGAGCTTAGAAGATTTAGACAAACAGACATTTCGTGAATCACCTTCCACTAATAAGGTTGAGCGGCTTCAATAAAAACATATTTACTCTTGTAGGTATTATAGATAGAATTACAGTATTACAATTTAAATTAATACACAACAGTTATACTTGGTATTCGAACATTACGAGTGCGAATCGACAGTATGATACAAAAAAAAAGTTGCAAGAATAATATTTAAGCCCAGTAAAACATTATCAAAATGCGTTTTTCAGTAGATACAAACATGTGGAATGTATCAATAAAGCCCCATGAGGTGCAATCTAAGCCTCTAACTGGCTAATCTAAAGGAATAACTGAACTTGTTATGTCGTCGCGATAATAACGAAAGAAGGTACCTACATCTCCAATAAAAATACGACAAAAAATTTCTACTAACCAGTGACTTGTCTACATATAAAACGGATAGTCTTTGGGCCGAAATTAGCCCGGTTGGTGCGCATGTTTGAGCATCTACTTGTTAGCGGGGTACGTGCGTTACGTACGGCGTTCGTTTGCTCTCATTTTACTGCATTTTAGCCATTTTTCATTTGTTGCCTATACTTTTCTTCTCTTTGAATGTGTGAGTACCTAAAACATAAATAATATGGTAAAACTTTTTGTTACGGCCAACATTTGCTTGTTTGAATCAGGTAACAGAGTCTATTTCAACTTCGAACGCAGTGAAAAATCGGATCATAAATCTATCTGATAGACTTTTAGTAAAGCCTACTTATAATGCAGGTCACAACTGAATGTTCATAACCTATACACGTTACCTCTTTCCTTTATAAAATAATTTAAAAAAACGTAGTTAACATTTTTATTAAAAATATACATACATATCTACAAATGACAAAAATCTTAAATTAGGAACACCTTTCAGGTATATAGTACTGTTTGATGCTTCCTAAAAGCTACCTCGTTTATTTTCCACCAATATATTATAATTTGCTCATATTTATTACAAAAACAAACATAATGTTTACAAAATTATATTTGATCCCGTAAATTGTACCTACCTTTATACATGACCTCTAAGAATTTCAATTACTTTTGATCCAAGATAATTCTATAGAACAACGCAATTTAATTAAAGCATTAGTCTATTACACAGAAAACGAATTCCCGAAATATCCTGAACAGGTCTTAATTACTTAACGCAAAGTTATTTAACAGTAATCTTTTAAAGGTACCGGCTTCAGTTAAATCGATAATTAGTGATCTCGTTAGAACTCTTAACGAGTGAATTCAGTCAAGTTAGCTAACGAAAACTTTTAAATGTCCAAATTATTTTTGCTTTGAACGCATTGAAATGTGAAATTTTTGGCCCGGACTGTTTATAAAGTTTATTGTTATTAGAAAGTTTATCGATAAATTCAGCCGAATTAGTTGGTAATCGATGATAAATATTTTTATTAGTTAAGCGTCTCGTAATTTTTTTTCTGATCCAAATAAGCTATTCATATTAGATTGCTACTCGTCATATAGTATGAATAAGCGTCAAAATGTACCTTAGCAGACTTCTGATATGGAGAACACTCTGCCACTGACTTAGAGGGTAAAAAGTGTGATGAAGTACATAACATAACATCACGTCTGTTTTCCCCTAAAGGGTAGGCTAAGGTGTAACTATAGTACACCTACATTTCGCCAGTTACGTTGTAGGACTCCGTGATGCTATTAAGAATTACAAAATGGAAAAATAAAACTTTGCTCGACCCGGGATTCGAACACAGGACCTTATGCTCTGCAGTCAGTAACTGACAATAGACAAACGAGACAATCGAGTGGTACATATTATACTCAATACTCATACAATATTTTAGTCAACATGTAAGATTGTTAATCACGTTTTGCAAAATTTTACAATAAAGATATCGTAAAAAATGTTAATACGTGAATAACGTACCAATATTCTTCTACTTGAAGTCTGAGTACATACATTCGGGGCGTAGGGTCCTTGATAGGGTCTCCACAAGTCATGGGCAGACAGTCTAATTAACGATAGGGCTATCTACGTGTCTAAGCTGCTCGAGTGGTGCTCGTGATTTTCAAAGACCAGCGTGCTTACTTTGAACGAAATTCGTGAAAGGATGGACTGAAAATATAAGGACGTATGTATTTCTTTAGGAATGTAAAGCTCAAGGGGTTAGGCTGAGGTGAATGTATTCGGCGTGTAATGTTCTCCTGACCGAATTTCGGCCACGGCGCAAGTCTCATCTGAGACTAGCCAACTACGCAGGAGATATTATAGTGCACAAGTAAACACAGGTGCACAGCTTTGGTATTCCCTGACTCTCATAACCCGATGGGACGGTAGACAAACAGGACCGGAGAGAGATCAGCCGCAGAACCAACCACCTAAAGTCCCTTCCACAGCACGGAAGGGTCTTGACATGTGAAAATTGTCACCCATTACAAGACTGACCGAAGCAAGCACGGCTTGACCTCGCAGATCGGTTGATGTGGCATATATTGTAAGCTCCATAATATGATAGCTTAGCAATATGCCATTATTTTATCAACCAATATTACAAGTAACTACCAAAGTACATAATACATCATTTTATTTTCTCATCGGTAAGGTCATATAATATGTACCAAGGTTTAAACCTGCAACTAATGTATGTTAGTCCAGTGAATTACGCTAAGGGTCATTAAATGTAGCCTTAAACAACATAATAGGCACAGTTGGTAACAAAACGGACGACCAGATAATTAATAAGTCCCAAAATAAAAGTAATAAAACAAGAAAAATGTTTCCCAAGTTTTAGCAAACACAGACAAATTAATGTCGTTCGCAATTGTCTAAGTATCTTTAATGAGTTCAACGCTAGACGTTCAGAAGGGAAACCCCCGCTGTGTTGGGTGGGGTCCTGTGAAACTGACAGTTTTTCGATAATTTCCCCGAATCGGCATTTTATTAACAAGCCAAGCAGGCGCCTGATTTAGACGGCTCTTGAAAAGATAGTGGATAATTGGATGGAGACGTTTTATTTATTCAGGTACAAGACTCATAATTCAAGGGGTGAAGGATTCTTTTTGTGAATAAGCTTAAGCCCCCTTACCAAAAACTCTTAAAGCAGGTCATTTTCGTTGTGGAAGCCAGACGCCGCACTACACTGCAAGTAGCGGGGTCTCGCTTGCACAAATGAAAATAATCAGCTTCAAGAGTTCATAGTAAGGGGCTAGATTCTTCACATGAGACATATCAGCCATACCATAACTGGGTAGGTACATGTGAATGTTCTATACTCATCTGGTTACCCCTTCCGGGAAACACGAGCGGCGATATGATAATATAATTACATGAATTTGCCCATGAGCAATTTATAAATTGATTGGTATAATTAAACTGCTAACAGATCAACTTGATCGTTTTGTAGAAATACGGTAAAATAAACTAAGCTTACACGTGAACACAAATGTAATTTATACACATATAGCTACTGTATGTATGAGTATAAAACCGCCCATTTCCATAAATCAACAGTTTTCTGTTCAAAAAAGGAGCATTTTGTTTCGCGAGGCATCCGGCTACATACACTTTCAAACTCAATCTACCTCCATTTACATAGGCGTAGCGTGATGGACTGCAGAACTAACAAAATTATTCAAAGTAGTATATTTTTTATGGAGAGAGCTCGGAAGGTCCGGAATGGTACATTTAGGGTACCAAGGTTTAAAAGATTACGGCCCAGTAAGGACTGTTAGAATATCGAGTGTTTTTTCTGCGATCCACTTTGAGGCTTTTGGCTTTTGTTTTTTAAATGTCTCTGTCATGTTAAATTCGGAACATGAATGGTTTCATGAGCACTTGGTCTGGGGGCTCGTTTGACAGAATATTTACTTAGAAGATACAACATATTATAAAATATGGATGGTAAGATATTTTTTTACATTTTTTTCAAGTCATCTGTGTTACTGCTATATACATAATCACGCCTGTATTCCCCGAAGGGGTAAGCAGAGGTGCACATATAGTACACCCACATTTCGCCAGTTACGTTTTTTTGTGTTACTATTAACCGTAGATATTATAATTTGTAACTATACTGCACCTAAATAATAAATCACTAATTCTATACAAAGAATAGTGTACAAAGCAAAAAGTAATCTAAGACGCCACCCTACATTCCGCAAGGAACTGAAAGTTGAAAGTTGTCAAGACATCCAGTTCTCAAAAACATATAAAAGTCCAACTAGAACGTATGAAGCTCACCAGTTCACAAATCAAACTATCAGATCTGCTACAAAATAAACAGGTTCTGAAGCAGTTTAAAGTTGAAACTACCAAAGTCTACAATCGAACCCTGGAGTCCCCAAAAGCGCTCCACTCAACTTCGAAGATATATCGGTTTTGTTCCAAACTGTCTTCGATTCGTACCTTCATTTTCGCCCGCGGTATAATGAAACTTTGAAAGAAAACTCCGTGAAAATTGTCTCCAAACTCACTTTGCTAAGAAGTCAAAAATTGAGCGGATATGAAGTAGGTGCTCGTAGCTCTTGTGTGTGAAACTTGTTCAATTTAGAACATGGTTTTTAAAAGGAGTGTGTCGACATTTTTACCGGTGATTTTTAAACTTACAGAAGCGTAATATTGTTTAATAATAAAATGGTCTAATCGAAGAATAGCTAAGTACTTTTATTTGTGTTATGGCCAAGTATTTCCCAGCTGCAAAACTGCTTTATTAAATTCACAAGCTATATATATATATCACAAATATATGTTTCAGGCAAAATTTCCAACAGAACAAAAAAAATAAGTCAATATTTAAAAAAAGAGGAGGAAAGTATTCAAGCTGCAACGGCACAAAAAAATATAATTTAGACTTCATCTTTTACCCTGTTGCTAGCTCTATTTCCTCAACTTACTCAAAACACAAGTCTACAATGTATAAAAATGAGACGGTTTCAATAGAAAATCGTTGAGTTTTTTTGTCATTAGTATTACAACAAGTCGGTCCCCGCCAGTGCCCTTGAGGGTGAGTCGTAATGAAGCGACGTAACGAACATGAGCTGACGTCACCTGCTTCCACTGCTGAACAGCGGTCCTCAAAGTTAGCAATAACAGTTTTTACTAAACTAATATCTTGAGCCACTGTAATGCAAACAACAAAAAAATCAATGAAACTTTTGTCTACATACAATATATTTCTCATGTCATCCATTGTCATTTGCCTGAAATTCAGGACTGCCCAATGTGCTATTTTAATTTAGACTTCCTACCCAAAGTATATAATATGTAATAGCATAATACTCTTCATCGACAGGGCAAAATACTAAATCAGTTTACATCTTAATAATATGTTCAAGAATAAAAATCTTTTCAAAGTAAAATGGAGTCCAGTTCATTAAAAACTGCTCACAATCAATCTGAAGTGGGTTCCACGAACTGCTAAATAATTACTTCATAGAAACTCCCTTGAAACGGCAAACAACCAGTCCATTTTCTTTTCTATACAGGGTACTGTGCTCGTATAAAGATATAAACCCTGGCCTTGGTTTGTTGCGTCCAACAATAAAATGGTTCCTTTGTGAAAGTTTGAGAGGCACTCGTCCGGTCCAGCAAAGAATCGTTTTGTAACTCAATTTGTGGCGAGTTCGGTGCAATGTACATAGCATCTCATCACGTGTGTAGACGCTGCACGTAACCTCTTACTACTACTAAGAAGTTTACCGTAAAGATTCTAATCGAGCACGTAAAAAAAATATTATTTTAAATATAAAATAGTGATTGAATATAAGCAAATAAAGCTCTCAGCCCCTTGAAGTGGGGGGGGGGAATAATCCCCACGCTTGGCAAGCGGCTTGAGGATCGCAGTATTGGTGGTGAAGTTACAGAAGACGCTGCTGCTCATCTTCTCCAAACATTGTAATGTTCAATACAGTTATTTTTTTTGTTTTAAGTCCCCATCTTTAGAAAGAACCTTTTCTAAAGTCTTGAAAAACATGACAGTAACGATTTTATTAAGCCTAGCCAATTACTTTTAATGGGGCCCAGCCTAACTTTTTTATGCCTTGTATATTGTAACTTCTATCGAGCTTAAAATTACTTAGCAAATTTCTAGGCGTTCAATTAGATTTTTAGGTAATGAATTGCTTTTTTTTATTTATTTCGTGTTTATAATATGGTTTCTTTGGTATTGGGACTGTAACAATCTTGCTGGTTTTTCAAATTTATTTTACTTTAACTAAACGGTGTACACCAATAACATAATTAAAAAAACACAACATTAATTATAAAATATTAAAAGCACAATATAACATATAGTATCTATGCCTTCTTCTCACAATACTTCTGACATATAGACAAAATCTTCATCCATTCATCATCTACCAGCCAAAATAACATTGTTAGTACTGACACTAATTAGAAAAAATCAAAATACGGTCCAGATTTGTTATTAAACACCCGAATCCATCTCTTGAAGTACCGGCCAGCACCGGCCAGCATCGGCCAGCCCCGGATATACCCGTGACCTACTTGCCGTGTGTAATGAGCGCCGTTTGTCTACTTAATGTCCGTCCAGGATATCATGTAATAATGATACAGCATCTGCCCGATGGGGTCATTATATCTGGTTGTGTGTCTTAATTTCGACTGATCGAGAGATATGAGTCGAGTGCGGAATAGGTGAGCGAGTGTGCTGGGTTTGTTTTTCGTACAGGGTTATAGTTATAACAAGTGGCCGGTTACATTGTAGAGAGGTTTAGTAATAAGGATTCCGGTGGCAGACTTTTATCTGCAAGTAAGAAACATTACAATACAAATATTAAACGACCTGATTGGTGCAGTGATTAAGCGATTGAACTGCTGCGCAAGGGGTTGCGAGTTCGATTCCCGCACGGGACAAAAAATTATCTGGTCCGCAGATGTTTGCCCCGAGTCTGTGATATTTCATGGTTGTGAAACGCACCCACGACATAGGAAGAATTCCTAGTGTAGAGCGACGTTTTACAAAAAAGAATGTTCATTAATTTTTAAAGAATTCAAATAGTTTTCCGGAAAAACTTGTACAGTCGTCAATCCTAGAGAGGTCAAAATATCTACGGATCACACAACATTTGTTTCAACCCCGTAATAACCCACAGTTCGACTACCACTAAGCTACTGCGCTAATATAAATGATTACCATCTTACCATTAAAGTAAAACAGCTCTAATTCTCATTACTTCTGTAAATGCAAACCTTACGTCTACGAAGTATACTTTAACCTTCCAGCACCTTAAGTTATTGAGGCAGAAATTGCTAGCACAGTTCAACACTCGAGTACATTCATCAATGTGTCTGCCGGTCTAAATATCTAGATCTAAACAGTATTCATTTGGACGTGCTGTGTCGGGATGCTATTAATCAGGTTGGAGTTGGGCTTCTGCTGTGTATACACATGAAGGGTGCATGCGGTAACAATGGATGCGGTACTTTTTGTTGGAACTTCGTACATAGATTTTATAAAATAGTTATGACATGATATCACGCCTGTATTCCCTGAAGTAATAGGCAGAGGTGCGCATGTAATAGTACACACATAAGAAAGTGATAAAGATGTTTGTAAATTTAACTTTTGTGGAAGTACCTACCTGACAAATATCGTTATCAACGAAGTATGTTATATTTCGGTTAGTTTATAAAAAAGTACGTAAATAACATAATATTTTCATATAGGTACAGCTACATACATAACACCTAGTAACATACAAATACGAATTACTCTTACAATTTCAGTTAGTCCTAAAAATTCACTGCACCACAGCAATTGAATACAATGTTGACTACAGTAATAAATAAAGTCAAATTTAAAATCAGACATCATTCAAATAATTCGATAAGTACAGGCAATGCTGAAACAACCTCCCTTAGCCAAACTTACCTCATCCACTGAATTCATACACCGCAAACTAGTCCATAGCTTTGCCATGTTTGTACTATGCGCCGTGATAAGAGCATTGCAAACAAAGCGCCGAGTGACCTGACTGCCAGATAGTCGGCTGAGTGATTACCCAGCCAAGTTATTGACAAGTTGCCGATATAATCGGCCCGTGAATGATTTATTGCGGAACATTAACTGATATTGGTGACTGTTATTAGGTCGTGATTAGCTTGATTTGTTGTTAAGTAGGTGTTAGATTGGCTGAATTATTGAGTGGGTGATTTAATCGGCTCATTGATGACAATTACGGTGGCTGGTTTGGTTTTTAAGTAACTTTTTTAAGCTTATTTTGTTTTAAAGTTGAATATTCATGGACTACATATACATAACATAATTGTCCGAACGGTAGGCAAAGGTGTTATAGTACTTACATAATATGTTCCCAGTTATATTACTGGTCTTAATGAGAATAACCGAATGAAAAAACGCAGTATCACTTCACCGACCCGGGATTTGAACCCAGCACCAGAAGACCACCTGAAGTTCGCTGTACCCAAAGACACAATTAGAGATGGGTGCACACCCATATTTCATGAGACTTTTAACTTATTTTCCCATCTCTCTCGATAATATACAAAAAAACATCTATATATGTGCTGCTATTGAAACCCTCCAATTGTGAAAGTCAGTAAAACCCAGTGCCAATAACACATCTAATCAAGTGGTCCGTTTTTTTGGCTTTCACCCTTCAGTTCACACATTCCTCAAGAACAATACAGTTTCGATGTCAGAGGTAACCAATATCCACAATAGGACCTCATTAGACTTGGAGTGCACGGCAAACACGAGGGGTTTGACCAAATGTTTGTCCAAATTGAGTGGTCACACCCTGGCAAACATTCATTACTCAGATTAATTGTAATCGTTAATGGATCTCTTTCCAAGTGTTTGGTATACTCGATTATACACAGATTTGAAATGTTTGATACACAGATGTGGTAATCACTTGGATGTGATAGTTTAGATTTGTTACAGACATGGTGGAACTGGATTTGAATGTTGGCACAAACATTGTTCACAAGTAACTACAGGCACAATTAATGATATCTGCGAATGAGTTTAACGTTTTACCAATTCAATGTATCTATGCACACGAGGTGTGTTGCACTAAACCAGAAAAGGCAGTTTTGAACATGTTTCCAAAAATATATTTTATTAACATGGGCCAGTATCCTATATAGGCCTTTAATGCTAATAAATCAAAAAGTGGTAATAAAGTAGTAGTTCTAATTTATTTATTTTTTTAAATAAAGGCTCGCCCCACGCTAGGACTTTTTCCTGTACCGTGGGTGCGTTTCACAAACTTGAAATATCACATACACCCAGATTCGAGACAATCATCAGCGTATAATATTTTTTTTTTCGTCCCGTGCGGGGTTCAAACCCGCAATCTCTAACGCAGCAGTCTAAATGCCACTGTGCCAATCAAGTCGTCAAATATAGAGTTACCAATTTGAATTTGATAATTACACAACATTATATTACATTGCATGTAGGTACAAAGTAGACTCGGAAAAGTAAGAATAAGGTAAAAGCCTAGTTTTGCTCCATACCGAAGTTATATAACAAGCGACGTATCGAAGTCCGAAAACACATCGAACAAAAGACCCATCACACTCGTTACAACGGCAGCAAAACTGTTTCACAGCCTTTAAAATGACAATCTCGCAAAAAATATGACAGTGCATGTCGAAAACGTTACGAAGTTAGCTACTGGGAACAAGGCAATTTTACAGTGTGAAATTAAATCCCATGTCAAACACTGGAACTGTCGAAAATATAGGTCACATGCTTTTTTGATTATTTACAACCTAAAATAAATTCACCATGGAGTTTTAGTACCCACCTTTTGCAGAAAAATAACACGGAATAGGCAGCTTAATGGATGCAATTGGCAAGCTGCCGTTCATTGTGGCGTTCTAAGGGGGAGGACTTTGTTCAGCAATGGACGTCTTCCGGCTGATGATGGAGGCAACTTAATTTATTTTATTTTATGTAAACCAACTCATGATAGTAATAATAATTTGATTAATTGATCTGAATGTGACAAAGCAAGGAGAATTTACCCTATCGCCTCGATTGTTTCTCTCTAATTGAAAATGAGCAATCCCTCACTTTTTTAGACATCGTAAAATGCATTCGTTTCCAACATGTACCAAACTATCACCGCAACAAAAAACCAACATCTAGTGATGCACCATCAAATAATCGATAATTCTAAATGACTCACTCAACGCTCGATTCGTCCCGCACGGGCGCGTACGAATAGACGCGATACGCTCAAATCTGAAGCTGGTAATAGACAGTGGACAATACTATCGATCATTTTAACAATGGCCTATCCCCGCACAATAGGCAAAAAATTAATGATTTTTCAAAATTGAACGTGTCTCATTCCGTTGTTGGGGTGTTTATAGATTTAACGGATTTTGTGTGTTGTTATTTCTTTGACTGGGTTGAAATTGACAGTGTAGCAGGATAACGGGAATCCTTAATTAAGGCATGGGTGACAATTATTTAGTTTTTTATAAGCCAAATTCAGGCAAAAGTTAAATGTAGCTGTCATTGCTGAAGTAACAAGTATTATGCAGACAATTTGTTTAACTACTAACCAAGAAAATGTCTTCCTATGAAGTATTTTCTACAATTTTCTGTGTAAACTTACACCGTATTCGGACCATAGTCTCAGACTAAACCTTTACTCTCACTTAAAGGTATACTCGGGTACAACAGCATTTGACCACAAAGTAAACAAAAGTTTCACAGCCTGTACACAGTATCATGAGCACACTTGACTGTGTCCCCTCCAAAACATTATAAGTGGATGCGCCGACACCGGCCACCGTTATTGATAGTAATTCTGATCTTCAACCATCGTTCATAACATTTTTTGCGGCCTTCCAACGGCAGCAGTACAGTCAATTACAGAAAGGTTAACTTTCTTTTAATAAAACTAATAGTAATTGTATATTAAAAGTGATTTTTATGCAACATATAAAATAAGAATTTTACTTTGCTTTATTCGCTGTTTACAATCGAAATTAACGTTTTGACTTTTGGATTACGAAGCAAATGTCATTTATATAACGATCTCTGATCAGTCTAGGATATTGCGATTTTTGGTATATTATAAACTAAAACCCCTTACTAAAATTGTTTGGGAAAATCCAAACTTCAGGAACGAAAATTTACAAAAAAATCATTAATAGAAAAAAATATTTAAAATCATCTACTTACAAATAAAATGTTTACTAAAAATAGGCTTCTAAGCATTTAATAAACAGTAAATCCTGTATATAATTAACTTAATCTTATAAATAGTAAAGATGCAAATTATTCTATCCAAATCTATTTACAACATTTAGTTTTAACGTTTAATCATAATAAAGTAGAACAAAAAAGGTTTTCTTTTAATAAGTAGCTTCATCGAGGCGCGTTCTCTTAAACGATATTACTTAACAAGAGGACATTTTGTCGTGATTTTAGATTTAAAACTCAATCCAAGAACAGATTAAGGAATTGTAAATTCAAAAGAAGTCTACATCATTTCTGCGGGCGGTATTTATTTTATGGACAAATAAGATCTAAAGGTATTTTTGATCGGTAAAATTTAAAAGTGGAAATGTCATCCACATCGTTTCTGCCGGGTTACATCGACTTCAATTTCATGCAAGATCTTTTTAAATAGTTAAAGCTTATTTCGCGACAACTAGTCACTCCTTAAAGCAAATATAATTATTGATTTCCTTTGCTATTTACCCAATAATTAAATCAAACATTAACCTATTGCTTATTACGATTATTTATACTTCATGCACAAATTTAAAAGATGAATAGAGGTGGACTTAATGCCATAGGCATTTTCTCCCAGCCAATATTAGGACGATTATCAGTAGTGATAGCCGAGTAGTATGACCGTTGGACTACTAAGTCAAAGGTCGTAAGTACAAACCCCGGCACACGCCAATGTCTTCGAATTCATCTACGTACTATAAATTAGTTATCAGTTGCCAAAACCAGTGAAGGGAAACATCGTGAGGCAACCAGCACACGAGAAAGATTTTTCAACGGTGTATAAAGCTATGTCGAGAGGCCTACATGCGGTTTAAACTCTGACACCAGGCTGTTCATCAACCATACGATAAGAAGAAGACTTAGTACTAAAATGTGGTCCAAAACTTTTGTCGTCGACTGTCTTCGACGACAACTCCGTCACGGTTCAATCAGAAGGGTTGATAAATAGAAACAATTTTTGAGTGCACATAACTGCGACCTTAGATTTATCTTGCGTTTTGACACGTCATTTTTCCAACATGTCGCAACGTGTTACGCGTGAAATTTTATATTTTCGACAGTGTATTTTATATCGACATTATTCACGAAGATTTGATTTTGCTTGCGTAGATATTTGAATTGAAATAGAAGTGAATTTGTGTGAGTTATGAACTACGGCTTTGGAGTTTTATGATATGATGATATTGGTATTCTTAAACAGAAAATGTTACCTATGTTTTAAGGCAGCTAGTGAGACAAATCAAAACTATACTTTATACATGTATGTAGGTAGTATTTTACCTAGTATTTTTTGTCTATTCCAATACAACACTGACTTACTTTAAATTGTATCCAATATATGTAAGGCAATAGGCTAAAGTTCACTGACTGCATAGGCCAGCTCAGCCTACCCCTTGTAGTTCAATCATAAATAAAAAACATAACATCACGCCGAAGGTGTAGGCAGAGTACACCCACATTACGTCAGTTATGTTATAAGTCTCAATGTAGTACGGGGCGAGTCTATTGCCATCAACCGGCACAAATCTAGACTACATGCTGCTACTGGGAATTACCGAATGAAAAAACCTCATTTACACCACCCAGCCCGGTCTTTACGCAGGACCTTCCTCTACAGTCGCGCTTAACGACCACTAGGCCAACGATAATATTATATTCTCAATTTGTCATCAAAGATTGATGTGTGAAAATATGTACCACGTTGAGATTAGACCGTGCAAGCCAGTCTGCGTCTGCTAATGGTGTTTCTATGTAATCTGCACTATTTAGCCCTTCTCACGGCGCCCGCGTGTCGCATGGGATTTAAATAAGGCTATTTACATACTGTCACAGATGTAGCTTAATACTCTAGAATGCTTTGAGAACTATGTGATAATGTTAGTTGTCTTATTTACTGTAACACATTATGTTAACTGTGTGGGGTTCTTGTGCCTCTGAATTTGATGTAGAAACTGGATTCTAAATTATTCTAAGGAATGATAATATGAAGTACAATACATACTTGTAGATACTTATCTTTTAATGAATTATGCAAACATGGTTTTTCTCAATACTGTTATTTTTTAAAGTTTATGTTTTTACAACAATTCAAATAAATCGTGGGCTATTCAAGACTTAAAGGTAAGTAGCTATAGATGACAATACCACACTTCAATTTGCTTATTAACCGAGTCATAAATAACGAATGATTTAACACACGGTATTTGATTTAATTTAAACTAAGGTAAGCAATAAATAAAGTATACATTATCTTAGTTCAAATTGAATCACATCAAGGCCAGACTCATACAACACAATAATTACCTACTTTACTAATTAAAAACTATTTCAGTAATAAACGTCAGTGTGTAAGCATCCTACGTTTGTCTCGAGTGTGAGGATTTGAATAAGCTACAGTGGAGAAGAAATTGTACTGCGACTGAGTGTGAAACGGAACGGTATGTTTAAAAATATTTTCCTACGCAAGTGATATTTTGTTGAGAGAATAGGTAGGAAGTACTCTATCTCTCGCATGCATACAACACAGGGGATTATAGCCCCATAGCCCATAATCCCTTTAGGACTACGGAGAGGTGTTCTCCTTTATTAGGCTTACATATACCCTTATATAATATATTTAATAAACATACAATCTCTATATAATTACATTCCATGTTTAGCGTATTAACTAAATTCCTGGTTTGATTTGAAAACACATCTCTTAGAAATTATTTTGGGACCATACAGGCTAACTTACGCATGTTTGTCCTGCTTCATAATAAAAGCCACGGCCTCATATTTACCCACAGCCACAGCCGTACAATTGTATTAAAAATTAAGCAAATTTCACACAGTACGAAACAAATACCAAACGAGTCTTCAGCCAGGGTAGGGAAACACAAATACAGCCTTCACAAACAACGCCGCTTTGGTCCACTGTTGACTCGACCTATTAAATCTATTAGAAGCGGACGATACAATATACTGTTAATTTCTATTCAATTTGCTTGATTGTGACACACGCTTTTTGCGCCGTTAAGAACTAATAGGATTACTGAAAACGAAAATCAGATGACGTCGTGATGATAATCGGGTTTCGACTCGCTATTTCGGCCCTTGCATTTAATTTAGCAATGAGTGCCGTAATAGCTGGGCTATGTGTAGGGAAGGTATCATATTCAAATTGGAAATAACAAGATTTGGAATACCACAGACCAACAGAACAAGACTATATTTTAATACAATATAATCACAAGGCGTTACAAGTAGCTACATCCTGAATAAGTAGATTTTAGGTATATTCACTGATATCCAACTTAGATACTAGATCTATTGTTAAGCATTTTTCTTCCCTAAGAACAGTCAACTCAAAAATGGTAAACCCCAAGCCATTCTTAAACATACTTCAAACAAAACTTAAATCACCCTTTTGGTTGTCAATTGGTAAAATCTCCCCTTATTGGCAAAACAAACAAGCACAGTATAAGCAAATCAATGTCTTGCGACTTAACAATGGCAAAAAATAACTTTAAAAAATGCATTGGTTCAGTATATTTAGTACCGAAAGAAAGTATTTGTACTGATTGTTACTAGTTGTGTTGTATTACTATTGTTAGTTGCTGTTGAAATTGCTGGTTTTTTTGTTAAAATTGGAGGATTATATAGATATATGGCATCAATTTAAAGGGATGGTTCGTCCTCTGCAAGTAATCTAAATTAGTTTTGGACTTAAGTTAATTTTTTGCCAAGTTTACGTTCAAGGCCTAAATATTGCACTTTACAAGTATACAATCTATATAGTCCATTACGTCCCTTCGATGTATAAAAATGTAAAAAAAGAATGCCGCCAAAAAAGTTTATTCAGTGCAATTGAAATCTTTCATTGTGTGTGAGAACCCTAACATAGCGAAGGAAAATGTCAACGGTAACACAAATCCACCCTAATTTGATGTTACCACACACAGGCCCCAATACGTCATTATTATCATTCAAAGAATATTCCATTCTGTTCGCTGGCGCAGGGATCGAGCAAATGTCAAACTTGTTTGTGCCGAACAAGTGATTGTAGAAATTCTAATGAACCGACTTATTCTTGGGAGGGAAATTTAGATACACAATTCAGCTGAATTGTTTTATTATTGAATTCATTGTACACTTTCCAGCCTGCCGTAGACAACGGTAACATTCTTACGATTTATCTTAAAACCTATGACATACAAACTTTTATTTTGTATCTTCGATTAACAATAACACCTTGTTAAACAAAACTATGAGTTCGTATAACAGTTAGAAAACATTGACATCTATTCTAGTAAAAAGTAAATACCTAGGTTGAAGAAACACAGACAAGAAGATGGCGTCTATAACAGCAAGCCAAAATGAATTTGCCAATTTAGTAAGCTTCAAATTTAGATTTCGTGCAAACTATAATAGGAGACTTGGTCTAGACGAAAAAAAACAAAGGCAACAAACATTTGTTTTTATTAAATTCTAAGCTTTGCCCTTCATTAAATTTATCTTAAGACCACAGAAAATTTTAATATCAGCGACCAACGCCGCGTTTAAAGGCAAGTATCAAACTAAATACGACAATCTAATGAATTTCAAGTGTCGATTCTACGAGCTAATATTAACGTAGCTCTCGTGGAGGGTAATAAATGTAAATTCAATAGTTGAGGGGCTAATTGCCAGCCCGACGCGGGAGTACAGCTAAATATTTACACAACGCCAGCCATACTTAAGTTTAAAATTCTAATTTTATTGAAATCTGATGTGATGCGGATTGAAAAGTCTACTTTTTTTTGGAGGGTTGAATTTACAATGTTTTTACTATTTATATGCATCAGTTTAAATTAGTAGGAGTAGACATTATTTATAGTCATATAATAGGTATGCTTGTCCCATTGAATGCGCTCACTGATTTCTGGTTATCGAATAAAAAATGTTAACTAGGGACGGTGCAACAATTATATCTACTTCAGACATTTTCATGATTAAAATAGAAACATGCAAAATTGTGTTAACTACACTCCTTCAATATTTTTGTCTTGAATCAATTTTATGCAACAACAACAATATTTATGTTTGCACAAAAAAAACAGTAAAAACTAATTTTATTAATTATGACGTATAAAATAGTAAAATAAAATTGAATATTATATATAATTTCTATTTTGACTAAGTCAAGAAAGCGACATAACACTAATCCCAAATAAAGTCGCGTTCAACATTTTAATTTTTAACGAGACATTTTCAAACTCTACTACACACACGACACTCTTTGGCAAGGAAAAAAACTTTTACAATTTAAAACCGTCACAAAACTAAATTCTGAAGAATCGCACAAAACTATCCAATATCTTATTTACTTGAAATGTTTGGTATGCAACCTGCCCCGAGTCGGATCTGCAAGGAATCCGGGATTGTCAAAGCTTTGTCGCATAGCTCGGCTGCATTCCGTATCGCCATTTGTTTTTCAACTTCTTACTTACTTCGGAAAATTCAAATTCAAAGAACTAGTTTCGTAGTTGGGTCGCGTGTAGCCCGACTTAGCAATCTTGTCGAAGGTCTGTTTTGATTTGTGTGTGTGCACGTTTGTTGGGCGTTTGACAAGCGCTTTGGTATCGAGTTACTCGGACGTGAGGTGTTACAAGGAGTATTTTATGTTGATGAAGAACTGCGTGGAAACTTTACTTCGTTTATTTTTTAATGTACTTTAAAAATAGTGTTCTATTTTCGAATGCGTGACAGATGCGCGATGTTATTGCTTGAGGTGAAGGTTCCAATTTTTTTTAACGTCGAATTTTAATTTTAATTGGAGTAACGTTTAAGAGTGAATATAATACAATCATTACGACACTCCGTTATAATCAATTTTGTATCATCGGCACTCGTATCCAAAACCACATGGCCCCAGAACCACTTAAGTATACAGCACAATACAAGTCTTAAGTTCGCGTTCAAACACTAAGTTAGACAAAAGAGGGATCCTATCAAAAGTAGTTTGGCAAAGTTACCTTCGGCCCAACACCGTTCGAATTGTACAAACTTTCCTACTTTCACGATTCCTTTTATCTGTTTGAAAGTGTGTTTTTTCTAAATTATTATTTTTTTCTTCCCCTTCGATAGTTTTGCGTGCTTTATGACGCGTATGTGAGACGTGGGAAGTTTTCGCGATCTCTTTTACTGGGCTTCCACGTGATTAGTTGGTAGGCAAGGTAAGAATTTAGTATTATAGTGACAAATTTTCGTGAAAATTTAACCGAATTTAAAAATAGGCGGTCAGTCATAAATATCACTTTTACTTTTGAAATCATAATGTAACGTAATGCAAAATAAGTCCTACCGAATCCTTCAAAATTTTCCTATACATAGGCAAACAGCTCGCGCTTCTAACCCACCCTTCAATTGATAAATTCCGTGAACAAGACCAATAATACCACATATTATTATAATTAAAGATGTTGATTTTAGTTCCCTCCCCCCTGTGCGGCTAAAGATAATATTCTGAGTCGTACATCAATATTAATTCTGCTCTTCAGTACAGCATAGTGTAGAGCTCTATTATTTCGCGAGACATAGTAATAATTAGCGATATGCTACTCCAATGAATAATATTTTTAATTATTTATTATTATCTAAAGGTGATTTTTAATAACATGTTTTGAGGAAATTACTCACTTAGTTATCTGACAACCTGATTGACGCAGTGGCTAAGCGATAAGACTGCTGTGCTAAGGGTTGCGTGTTCAATTCCCGCACGACACAAAAAATTTTTTGATCCGCAAATATTTGAATTCTGGGTGTTTGTATAGTTGATAATTCATATTTGTGGAACGCAACCAGGGTACAGGAGAAATTCTAAGTGTGGGGTAACGATTATAAAAAATATCAGTCTACTCATTTCTCTTGCGTATTATAACTATACTTGAGCCAATACATTAAGTCCTTTAACTACACAACAACACGACGTTATCCTAGACTCACACCCATAAATAAGGTAGCACCTCAATTATCAGCGATCACCATCGTTTCCCCATAGAAATGTGAAAGCTAACAACAAAATTAATTAACACATGGCCCATTGTCAGATTTATACAGGGGTCTTATCTCGGCTTCTTATTGGTCGCGGCAAATATCAGATAATTACACTAGTATCGGAGTGGGTACTGGGGAATCGTAGAGCTGTTTCTTGTTTATTTTTTTCCTTTATTTTAACTTGATTTGCTAGGTATAATGTACCTAAAACATGTCTGGTTACAACTAGTTTCAATGAAACTAATAATTATATTTTATTATCGAGTTTATTCGGTTCTCTATTTAAATTATTTTACTATTTACACAGGTGTGGGTCTACTAAGTTTAGAAAAAGTTTGCTTCATAACAAACGCGACTTTTTAAGTCTTTAGGTACTAACCTAAGGACTATATTAAGAGACCTATCTTTTCATCTTCGGTTTAAATCTCAGTAACACCCAAATGCTCGAGTAAAGTATGTGACAGGTCACAAATAAACAATAGAAAATCACCGTAAACCATGGATTAAATTACACCTATCACTGTCGTTTGCATGTGAAGTTAACAAGGTACTATCCTCGTTCTTGAATAAGAGGTACCTACCTATTAAATTTAGTATGAAATATAGTTGAGTATTATTTGAGTCAGCGTTTTCCGAGAACATATAGACAACATGTATTGAATTTACGTTACTTATCTACATGTCATACAGCCAGAAGAATTGAAAGATGTGAGTCTACTCTACAAAGAAGCGTTCCACACCTAACTACATGTACTGATTCCGATTCCTCGCTGTAATAGACAAAAGTAGTCGCAGACGCACGCACCCGCGGCACGCACAAAAGATGTCTGGCTGCGGTAAGTAGCTACCACAGCTCATCTCATCTATATCCACACATCCATAGTTAGTGTTAAGATGTACTTATAATGTTATGATGTTGTTGCTATGAAAGACCTGGATGCATACGGCCCAGAACAGGAAACAGTGGCGTTCAGGGGAGGAGGCTTATGCCCAGCAGTGGGTCACTTAAAATCTGATGATGATTATGTCATTATTAGTGGAGGACTTTAGAGGGGCTTGTGTTTAGCCAACGAATGTGAACTAAAGTAGTTATTACATGAACATTTGCTATACCGCACACTACCCTTGCCTTTTGTATACATTCAACTCTGTACAACCTCAGGTTGTCTCGCTTAGAGCGATAAGACCGACCATTGTACATTATCCTTATACTGTATTGTTTATTTTTGGTGCATAATAAAGATAGATCTATCTATCTTAAGATTCAAGCAAGACGTCCTTTAGCAAGTTTACAGGGGAAATTATAGCCATACTCATAATTACAGAAAGTTTTTTTTATCAATAAAATTGTATATACGAGTACTATGAACGCAACCTAAGAGTATCTGTTGTTACAATTTACATTTTCAATACTTGACATGTACATAATATAAAACAATAATTTAAATGATTACCCTGGATATCGCTTTCCTCATGTCCCTTTATTTAACTTAAAACATAAACAAAACACAGCCAGCAGCTTACCATCAGTATCCAGGCATAAAAGATCCGAACCCGGATAAGAACTCGCCGAGAATCGAACGGGGACCGAATTGCCCCATTCCACGTGAGATCCCCCGATACAGATGTGACGCCCGATATCTGTACACGGAGCCGCTTTATGAGAGCATGGTGTCTAGTCTTGATTATTGAAAGGGGGAAACTATCACATGATAATGGATTCACTTAATACATTTTATTTTTGAATTTGAAAAACACCCTGTCCCGGGAATTTCTCCTGGATCATGAGTGCGTACGTAATATAGCCACAAATACCCAGACTTGATACAAATGTCTGCGGATCACTTAATTTTTTTTTTTTAAAAAACGTCGACCCTCACTAGGAATTTCTCCTGTATCGTAGGTGCGTTTCACAAACATGAAATATTCACATACACTAACACTCAGACTCGGGTCAAACATCTGTGGTTCGCACAAAGTTTTGCCCCGTGCGGAAATCGAACCCGCAACCCTTAGCGCAGCAGTCCAATCGCTTAGCCACTGCGCTAATCAGGTCGTCGTTTTGTTGCCATTTGTTGCCTTTGTGGATCGAACCCCGAACGACCTGCGGTGTCTAGGTTACTTAAGATTAATTCAGATCGATTAAATTAACATTAATAGACCCCGTTATGGAAAAAAAATCGCCTCTTTTAAACCAACAATTTTGTATTATGTTATCAGCTAACCACCTTATCCCACAATACCATAATACATCGTAGTTTGATGTTACCTTTACTCGCCCTTAAAAAGCCTTGGTTAACCACCATTAAACCAAACTGTCTGCATATTTTTATCCTTTGCATTCGCAAACCAAATAATACGTAAGTTTAATATAATATATGTCTGTCATTCTTTTATCTGAAGAATTTTTCTCAGTTGTTTTTCGTAGACAGGGAGACACAAGTTTATAATCCAGACGCATTGGACTTATTGAAGTTTCACCACGCATCATTGGCAGGGGCGAGAATTTCATTCACATGTCTTTTCATTCCCCTGCCTTATTCGTTCGTTCTTTCGTTGTGGATTTACCAAATTTTACGTATTTTACTCAGTTATATTCACATACCACTCCAAATTATATGTTGGTAAAAATAATCGCAATTTTAGTCCAATTGTATACGATAGCTAAGTTACAAGCATCGAAGTCTGTTTTACTCTTAATTAAATTATATCAAACTAATATTATGGTACTTTAAGAAACATTTATATTAATTACATAAGCAACTATCGAT
Source organism: Abrostola triplasia (assembly GCA_946251915.1). Classification (NCBI taxonomy): domain Eukaryota; kingdom Metazoa; phylum Arthropoda; class Insecta; order Lepidoptera; family Noctuidae; genus Abrostola; species Abrostola triplasia. The sequence continues at coordinate 3,202,449 of OX276426.1, forward strand.
AGGTACATTTTAGAAAGAAAAGAGAAAGCATTAGTTTAATTATTGTTGAATACCTACTCGTTACATTCTCTGAATTTAATTGAGAGACAGTAGTAAAAGTGTCTCGAAGTAAACTCCGTTAAAACACCCGTCAGCAGTTTTACATTGCACTAGTTTATTCAACGAATATGCTCTAGTATAGAATTCAACGTGATGACAGAAACGTATAGCTACCATTTCCTCTTAGATAAGCAACACAATTGAGTCATACAATCACGTTAAAACTGCGGAAACTACAAAAAAGACAAAACTCGCTTTTGATATGGAGAGAATTTATTGCTGGGGTGGTCTTCCCCATTGAGCAATCTAATGGCAAATCTATAGAGGCGCCGGTCGTACACCATAAGACTGTTAAATGAAGCGAAAAATTAGGGGGTTTTGCGGTGGCCAGTGAAGTCAATAAAACCATACATCCATGGGACTTGTTTGATGTGATGGCTTATTGAATAAAATTGAGATCGCTTCGTCAGGGCGCATTTGAAAGGCTGATAAAGACGAAAGATATAAAACTGATATAAAACAATAATCGAAAAACAATATATCCGGCTTTATCTTTGAAATTTGAGTAGTTTTGTTACAATGATTTTGCCAAAACAATTTGATTTCTATGTATACGTATTTAGAACTCTGCCATAGGTCATAATATTTTTCCTGCCAAACCCGACACACGTTGCTGTTGAGATTATTACCGTCACTAATTTCAATCGTCGCACGTCAATTGAATCAGGTTTTTTTTTCTGACGCAAGTGTCAAGCATTCCACCCAAGCCAGCCTGTTACACCCAACGCACCTGAAAGCCACAGCCTAATGAAATTCGCTGCTACACGTTCAGATGTTGGAGCGATCCTCTTGTGAGTTCACTAGACTATAATAATTAACGCTTCGCTATTGCTTTCCTGGAAATTCGCCATAGTACCCGCTACCGAAGTTCTGAGCCTACTGTTTGCAGATTTTATACGCGATACTCCTCAAAGGTGGGTAAAGTTCAAATATGTAATCAAAGTTGTTTGCAAATTGAGGTTTATTTTTACCCGAGTGCGCCAGAAGGAGGGTTATGTTATTATTATAATCCATGTTGGTCTTCATTTGTTTAATTCATACGGAACGACGAATGACGGCGCCTTTAAGTCCTGTCAACTAATTGTTTTCTTCCTTCATTTTAGTGCATATAATATTTAAGCACTGATTAAATTAGCAGCACAAGCATACCGAATGGAAATCAAAATGCATTAATTTCAAGATAAAATCAAAAATCTCTTAAAAAAAAACTGTTGGATGACAACAATGAAAGAAGTAACGGCCCAATTGACGGGATGCAACAGAAATGATCAAATGTACCCAATGACAAATTGTTGTCCGAATTAACTTAGAAAATATTGGTCACTAATCGGCCAGACAGAATAGACAGGCTTTATACGCAAGTTCAATTAATACACCAAAACTTTTTTCTAAATTGGATCTAAGTGACACTGAACAAATAGACAGATGGATATGGCTGGAAACTTTTTTCGTAATAAGTTCTAAACGTAGGTAAGTGAAAAGCAAGGACACAAGCATACATACTTTCTATTGATTCAAATATATAAAGAATCTTTAAAAAAATAGGGGCTCTTAAAGTTATAAACTTACGTTCGTCCTATTGTTCGAGGTATTTTATAGGCTGTGATGAGCAACCGATGACGTCACCAAAACACATTGACTATAAAGATAAGGGTTCTACAAGCGATTATTGCACCTAATCGTAAAATTCAAGTCACATCGTACAAAAGAATTTCAATTAAACCAAAGTGGGGGTAGCTGGAATTGATTACGAATAAAAAAAAATGATCGTCGTCTCACGCACTGCATGAGAATTGAGGGAAACCATTAAATCACTTGACGCCGCAAAACCTATTTAAAATAGCGATTTTTTATCCCACCCTATTCGAGCTTTTGGAAATGCACGTTAATTCTGTGCCAGGGTAAGCAAGTATTCGTTTTATTCTTATTATTCTCGTATACAAGATTAAAATATTTTCACACAGGGGCTCAGTTAGTAAGAGCTGCTCCATGGATCGCCGAAGGTCTTAGGTTCGAATTCATTTGTATTTCGGTATAGTTCTAACAGTCACGATGTAGTCTAGTGATTCAATGACAAAAATGGTTATGATTTGTGTTTAATTCATGCCAAAACGAGGACCTGACTGGCGCAGTAGCCATGCCATTAGACTGCTGCTCTAAGGGTTGCGGGTTCAATTCCCGGGCGGGACAAAAATTTCTGCGATCCGTAGATGTTTGTCTCGAGTCTAGGTGTTCGCGTATGTAATATTTCATGTTTGTGAACCGCACCCACGATACAAGAGAAATTCTTGGTGTAATGAAAACTTTTTTTAAATTACATATTTCATTTCTGAAAAAAAAGGGTTCAAATAACGTGAATAAACCTAAATAATACTGACTACTAAAGTTGTGTATTATGTAATGTATTATGAAAGTAAAAGTTAAATTAGGTAGATAAGGTGAGTACTTTTTATTATTTGACGCAGTAATAAAGATGACGCAGCAATAAAAAATAACGTCGTATTTTTATTAATTATGCTCTTGGTAAGTAAACTTTATTATTCAGGAAATATAGAGGTAATTACAATGTCAGAGAAGTAATTGAGGTACCTCTTGAATAAGTTCAAATAATACTGAGACAAGTAGTTGTAAAATAATAATAAAAGTTCACATTTTCATCCATTATATTTCAATTATATTCGTGTAAAAATAAGATTTAATTTCAGGCATTATAAGTATTTTATTTGTATTCATTGTAGTCAGTTATACGTAAGAATAAACAAATGTTTTGTATGTACTTTGTGACAATTAAAAAATACCAATTGTGAAGCAAAGTTTAAAAACGTGGTCTTACCAAATTTCTATTCATAGTTAGTTATAAATTATTTATAATAAAATGTGAACATAAACAGCCTTCTATTGTGCAGAGTTTATTATTATAGAAACAGTAAATTTTCCACAAAATATAATGTTCGGGTACTAACACTGACGACCGCAAAATATTTATTATTCAAGCCAACTAAATTTATAACACCTTGCGTACGCAAATGAGTTTATTGGTGTACAACAGTAATTAGTTGAGAATTTACCTACCAGACATAATTACAATGTGTATACTTTAGTATGTGATAAAATTTACTCCAAAATTAATGGGAGGTTCTAAGAATTTTTGTTTTAATAGAAATTTCTAGGCGGTTACCTTATAGGTACATCTTGTAATACAACATAATTATTTACTTGTGATACCTTACAATGGTTTAGGTACAATTAGTAAATGTATCAGGAATAAATAATTATGTTCATAACTTAGCGTTTTCAGCCCCTTACAGGTTTGATTCTCAGAAGGGAAACACATTTCTAAGGCTAATATTTATTCGTCAATGTGAGCTCTTGTCTGGGAGAATATTACTACAAACTAAGCCATACAAAATAAACTCCGATGTGAACATCGTTTGAATGTATAGAACTTGGGTCTGAGACGGAATATGTCGTCTGTATAAATGGTATTCTCGGAAATAATAGACACGGAGCTATCATTGAATACCCACAAAACTCAAGCCTTATACAAAATAATACCTTTAGTAATACACTTAGTGCGGTTGTATAAACAAAATTAGCGTGAATATTTCGAAACACTACTCAAAAAACAAAAGACAATTTTTAGAATATAATCAAAAAAATACAGAATTGTCAATTCAGGGCGCCCTGAATCTCAAAAGTACGTCAACAAATCCAAAGTTTATTAGATTGGCTACACAAAGACCATGAAGTGAAGATACAGATAGGATTTTCAAAAACCAATTACATTTGAGCGAAAAGTTTGCGTAGTGCCAGTATTCTGCCTGCGGCGGTCCATGGCCCACAAATTGAAGCTTTCCAATGAAACTAATGGTCGTAAAGATTTTCTAACAAAGAGTATTATCGAGATATGCCCGGACTAAAGAGTCGTCGAATGAGGAACTACTTTCTAACGAGATAGCAGTTGATACTCTATTTGATTAATCCAATTTAGCTATCTTGATACGTCGCGGTGGCGTTCAAGTTAGAAACGACTTTTTGAGTACAATGTTGCAATTCCAAACTTCTCAAGTACCTACTGTTATCACTTTTTCAACGTCTTGTGTAACTTTGTAAGTAAATCTGTGAAACCACTGAGTACTCTACTGAATGTCGTGTTAGAAGCTGGACTTGATAGTTTAAAATGGCTAAGCAAAGCTACCTTTTTAGTAATCTGTGAACGTAACCACAAATAAAAAAGTATTTTAAAAAAATATATTTAAATGAATCAAAATAGAATACAACATATTTTATTTAGGTACCCCACCCATTGCTGCAGATCTCACAGTTCATAATGAATGAATGAATGAACCTCCACTAGATCAGTTCTTTCAGTGAATCGTCTGCGTCTTGTGGAGAGTCGACACGATAAAACACTTAATGCAGCACCTCACTGGTTTAGGATTAGAACTCGCTGCGAAATTATATTGTCTTCGGTATTTAGGTAAAGGTAATTAATATTCTAAATGTGGTAACAGGTTCTTTTTAAGTAGTCTCTGTAATGTAATACTACTTTCATTTAATATTAAACAGAATTTAAGATGGAAGGAAATGATTTTAAAATAATACTAGTTAGATATTTTTCTTGTTATTATAGCGTCTATATCTGTCGTCCCCAACAAGTTGAAATGAACTATGAACATACACTAACATTTCAATAATTACTTTAAAATCCAAACTACGTCTTAATAACAATTTCCTAACAAACCCAATTTGAATCCGAACTACGTACGTAGAATTTGACACCCACATTTGGATTTTAAAAAAGTCACTATAAAACCTTAAGACGGAACTAATAAAACTCAAATGTTAGAAGTAATGTGTGTCATACATCAAGGCTGACCTGTTCGAACTATTGGGAGGAAGGCGAGCTAGACAGATCCTCATTTTTACCGAGAACTAAAGAATGTCCGAGTACTGTAGGTGCCCGGTGTATGTCGATTGATATCTGCCATGAGCTAACAGCGTCATTGATACGACTCTCTTTCTATATTTCTTCAGGAAATAATATTATAATGTTCAGTAACAATTTGCCCCTGAACATTTTAATACATTATCCCACTTACTTATATATTTAACTTGAACACCTCTATATTACCAACCCACCTGTATATTGCCAGCTATTGATGATGTAAACGACAGTTTCAGCTACAATGCATTATGTCTAAATATAACCTTTGAAAAAAACAAGTACAGTATCTAATATTAATTTAATATTTTCTAAAACACTTCGCTAATAAAACATCATTATAAAATCTGGATATGCTTCATCATCATCATCAGCTTTTAAATGACCCACTGCTGGGCATAAGCCTCCTAAACGCCACTGATTCCTGTTTTGGATGTAACATCACGCCTGTATTCCCCGAAGGGGTAGGCCCCAATGTAATAGGGGGCGAGCCTATTGCCATCAACCGGGCACAAATCCAGACTCCGTGCTGCTACTGAGAATTACCTAATGGAAAAACCCAGTAACACTTTGCCCGACCCGGGATTCGAACCCAGGACCTCGTGCTCAGCAGTCGCGCTTAGCAACCACTAGACCAACGAGGCAGTTTTGGATGTGCTTAGTCTTAATTAATTATTCCTTCTATAAGCTAAGTTTAAGGTAGGTAACTTAACTTCATAAAAAAACCGAAAGGCCAGTGAATACAAGTATATAAATTACGAAACTAATTTATTATGAACCTGTATTATATAAATAATAATAAACAGTACGAGAATATTATAATAACGAGTATAAGTGGTTACAATAGAACTAAAGTGCAGATTACACTAGTTAAATACGAATTAAACGGGAATACAGTCTGTTGTGCGAAATTGCTAATGCCGACACAATTAGTCCGCGTTTAGTTTATTATCACTATTGCAGAATTAACTTTAAAAACAATGTGGTAATGTGTACCTACTCTCAATTCAGTGTACTATTGTTTTTTAGACTGTGGACCTTAACATTTTGTAAGAGTAATTTTTTGTGGCCAATGTTCGCACCTGGGAATAATTATATATTAGCAATTCACTATGGATTCTGCGCTTAGGATTTATGTAATATCAGGAAAGGATTTTATTTTAGGTTATTATTTATTTGATTTCCAACGACGATGAAAAAGATGATGACTAACATTATGCAACAAAATATTTAGGGCAAATATGTTATGTTTGTTCGAATAATGTCATAAATAACCTGAAATAATGTTATCCGAACGAAAATAAGGAAATTTTGAGTATCGTTCCAAGTCCTTGATATAGACTCGTCTAAATACAGCAGGTATTTCCCATTAGCCAATCATGTCATAAACAAATAAAAGTTACCAAAATTCCCATCCTTTTTTACTAAACTCATTTTTTTTAATCCTTTCATTAACAAATGCTTCCAATTTCAAAAGACATCACTGAAGAGTGACACCGACGTAAAAGTACGTAACAACAAAACGTCAATTTCCCAAATCTGACAATAGTTACAAACGGTAGACCGCCATACAAATTAATTTCTCCCTTTAATACCCGTCGAGTTTTTCCTCTGGCACTTTCGTTCCACTTTTGTTCCACTATCTTATAAAAGATGCATCAACCGGAACAGGAAAATTAATTTCAGACAATGCGACGTACGAAACAAGTCGCTGTGGCCTTTTATATAGGTATTTACATAGTATATTTACATTTATACTTTGGTTACACAAGGCTTTATGGTTTTTAAATAGGTTTTGAAAATGTCCACAGCACTTTAGTTCTCATAATTATATTATTATATTTATTGTAGACTACTAATGGTAAATGCAAACTTCCAGTCGACAAGTTGATTGAGAATTACAAAAAAAAATGGGCATACCGCAATCGCACATAGCCTATGGCAAATATTACAATTTAGCCTATTGCATTCAATTACCTATTAGGTCATCAAATCAACTACAATAGAATTGGTATTATCAATCTACCTGCTAATCGCAAGACTGTGACATCGGTCACATTGGAAACGAATGATTCTTAGAAATATTTAAACAGGCAAGTCGTCCCATTGTGCCAGGATTGGATGTCGAAAATTGCCTATTACCAACCCCTGAGCACGGCAGTATTGCCTCTTTATCCAATTTATTGTTCTACTTTACTATTTCTTCAGACAATTGCGATTTATATTTGCGAATAGGAAAGTCTTTGAATGTGAACGAGAAGTATATCGTTCAGTTCAACGCTGTATAAAGTTTCAATATTCCAATGCTTTCTGCACTAAACTTTACTTTATATTATTTACGATGTACCGTGCACGCATTACAGTGTGCATTCATGGAAATTATATAATAAGTTCTTTTGTTTTTTATTTAAATAATAGGTCATCTGTTGATGACCGTACCATACCGACCGTAGGGGTGTTAACCACATCCTACATTAAAGCATCTCTAATTATATTATTTTACTTGTGTTAGCATTATTCTAAGATAATATTAATAACGAACTTAACCTAGATATAAGTCGCTCGTACAGGATTTACTTTTCATTTAGTTAATTATTTCTTATTCTCTCTCTTCATTTAAATATACGGCTTATCCTTTCTTTCTCTTATATAACATTAAAATTAACGGAACACCCTAAAATGTTTTTTCTCCTTAGTCGTACACTCCTGCCCCCTTACCATGAACTCTTAAAGCAGGACAGTTTACGTTGTGGAAGCGAGACGCTGCCACGTGCAGTTTAATGCGTCGTCTCGCTTCCACATCGTAAACTGCCCTGCTTTAAGAGTTCCTGTAAGGGGGCTGGCCGATAACAATCAGCCTTTTTTTGTAAATTTACGAACTGGTTTGATGAAAAATAAAAAAAATAAATGATGGATGAGTGCTTACACCACGTTAGCATTTTACCAATCTCCAACGTGATCTAAAACGCCCTACCTGATATTTCCCGTACTATTATTCTTCATAATTCACATTAGGCGTAAACTGCGCTCGCAATAAGACGGTGTGCGCATTTAATTTCGTCCGCCCATATATTTTAAAACGTGCTTTGTAACTACATTTTACGCGGAAGGGAGGCGTATATTGTAGCGGTTACCGGGCGGATTGTTTTATTGCACTCATTATGAGCGAATCTGCTAGTGGGTATTAATTTGAGAGGGAACTTAAGGCCGAAAATTATTTTGTAAGAAACGCTTGATTACAATATATAGTGCGCCCAAATTGGGTTTAATTACTCCTGTAAATAACGGCTCACCTTCAGAGGGGTGGAGGTTATTATAAGGCTATAAGTAATGGGGTTGTAACCTGTCGCCGTACACATCTATACTGCTATTACTGCGGAAGATAAACTGTATTATAAAGTGTTTACTAACATTTTTGAATGAGTGGTTTTTAGGAGTAGGTTTATAGGGTTTATATCCAGTTATTCTTTGAGTGTTTGTATACAATTTAACGTATGTGTGTGTGGATTTTGGGTACCGGCCTAACTAAACAGCCGTACACCACACCCACAAGGTATCATTAGTTATATGCTGATTGTAGAGAAGCTCATGGGTTTAAGTTTATAAGACCAGATCAGCGTCTGCATTAAACAGTTCATAACAGTATTCCGTATGCCAAATTTAAACATTCGTTGACTTCTGTCAAAGTAGGTTGGCTGTCACAACAGTGATCCATAACAAAGCGAACCCTGGCGATACGTCGTGCAGGACTAGTGTGAAAAGATGTACCTTCGGACATCATTATCCTTACTCAACTTTTACAATTGACGCACACAATAACAGACCTTCCCTATTCCACCGCACGTAAAAATCCAACGTGAATACGGAAACTCCCAATTAATACATTCTCAGCGAACTTAAAGTGGAAATCCTTTATAATGAATTCGCAACACTCGATAATTGACACGTCTGCGAAGGTTTAATCTGGCCCCAAGACCCGCCGCTAAGATCTCGACAACTTCTGATATTTCACACACGAATTTCTCCGAGTTAGTTCAGTGACGACGCTTTAGAGTGGCGTGAATTAATTGATTTTACTTAACAAAAACATTGTGTAGTCAATATTATAGGAGTAAATTAAAAATATATATATATCGGCGCGACCAACTAGAATAATTAAGTTTAATCATTTGATTGTCCTTAAATTAGTTTATAAACCATCAGTTGATTACTTTGAGTTTATGACGATGTAAAATTAATGTTATCATTGTAATTTCAATACTTAACCTAAAAACTTGTAAACACGCGCACGTGTGCCGAGCCCTATAAATACGGCCGCACGGTAGGCGATCGAGTCAGTCGCACTCGAACCACCGTACAGTACGGACCTCTGGGATGTCGTTACGCTGCCCATTGAATAAACGAAGTTTATAAAGTGTGAGTAGTTTTCTTTGAAAATGAGTGGTCATCAAGAAGACAACAACTGTGACGTCAGCATTGCTGACGTCACACTTTTTAAAAACAATAAGGAGGTTCCTTCTCCGTCATCAGAAGTGAGATTGCAAGATGCTCTTACCCAACCCGCTTCCTCATCAGCTCTACCACCTGATCAATTGGAACAAACCAACATCCAGCAGGAAGAACCTGTGTTGGTTACCATTGCACCATTGGAAGCCGTACTGCAATCAAGACCACAAGTGTATCGTCACCATGGAATGCAGTTGGGTGGGATACCACCACAATTCCTGATGCAAATGATGGAGACGATGCAGAAAATGTCGGAGCGCTTATGTGCTCCACCTACCGAAGCAAAAATAAGGATCAAGGACGTCTATTTACCATCATTCGATCCGGACACTCACATCGGTGTACGAGAATGGTGCCAGCATATAGATCAAGCGATTGAAGCGTACAAGCTTGATGATTTCGATGTACGCATGAAAGTCTGCAGCCTGATGATTGGATGGTGACTACTACAACGTGGGAGAAGTTGCGGAAAAATCTCATCACCACATTTGAACCCGAAAATAGGTACTCCCGGGACGTCATCATGTTTAGAGAACATGTTTACGACGCAACTAAAGATATTGCTGAGTTCTTATCACGTGCCTGGATCCTATGGCGAAGGGTCATCAAAGACAAACTGGGCGACGAACACGCTGTGGAAGCTGTGATTGGATGCGTAAATGACGAGCGCTTGCGTATCGAACTGATGAATGCCAGGGCAACCACTGTCCCTGAGCTCATCTCAATTGCAACATCCATACGGAAGAAGCGGAGTCATCCAAGTTCCAGTTCCACAACATTTAACAAACGTTCACGTTTTTCGGACAATACGCCGTCAACAACAAGCTGCCGTATATGTAAGAAGACAAACCACTCCACTAATGACTGCAGATTCAAACCTTCGGAGTCTAAACCTGAAGCTAGCAATAAGGATTCGAAAACAACAGCCGCAAACACTACAAACAAAAAACGAAACGAAACAACTGCTTGTACCTATTGCAAGAGACCAGGCCACACTTACGAAACTTGCTTCAAACTCGAACGTTAACTGCGTAGCAAGCGCTAAGCTGGCTCCTATCACCATCAAAATAGGTGAAAGGTCTTTGCAAGCCGTCTTTGACAGCGGGGCAGAGTGTTCAATCGTCAGAGAATCGGTTGCTACAGCCTTACCTGGTCAAAGGAGACCAGTAGTTAACTATTTGAAAGGAATTGGTCAATTCCCCGCACTATCGTTAACCAAACTTACGACTATGACCTAACCAATGAAGATGAAATTATGCAACTACGACGACTTCTGAACAAATACGAACACCTGTTTATCCGTGGATATCCTAAGACTCGGGTGAACACCGGCGAGCTAGAAATCAGATTAAAAAACTCTGATAAATTCGTGGAAAGAAGACCATATCGCCTCAACCCAGTGGAACGAGAGAAGGTTCGCACCATAACCACGGAGGTTGAAAGTTGCTACCACTCCTATGAGTTGGAGACACTGGCAGTGGTACGCGCTATAAAACACTTTTGCCAGTATCTATATGGACGAAAATTTACCGTGATAACTGACTGCAATGCGTTAAAAGCGTCAAAACATAAAAAGGATCTCCTGCCAAGGATTCATCGCTGTAGACACCCAGCTGAGTTTGCAGTTAATGTTATGACAAGAGACTTGAACTCGCTCAAAATTGAACAGCGACGGGACGATGAACTGCGACCAATAATGGACAGCCTCAGTGACAATAACCCAGTAGAAGACTATGTCTTGGAGGACAATGTCTTAAAGAAGAACGTCAATGATCCTGTCTTCGGTCAGCAACTCAGTACGGTCGTCCCCAAGTCGTTTCAATGGAGCATTATAAACTCTTTTCATACCGCGCTGAAACACCCCGGCTGGGAAAAGACTCTACAGAAGATCAGAGAAACTTATTGGTTTAACAAAATGAGTTCTACTGTTCGAAGATTTGTGGATAACTGCGTTATATGCCGAACATCCAAAGGAAGATCCGGGGCCGTTCAAGCCCAATTACACCCTATACAAAAACCGACGGCTGCCTTCCAAGTTATTCACATGGACATAACAGGAAAGCTGGGCACTCCAGATGATCAGCAGTACGTCATAGTCACCATTGACGTTTTCTCGAAGTCCAACAGAAAATGATTCGTTCAAGCGAACAAGACAGACAACGCTTCAACCTACATAAGGCCAAAATCCATCATTTTCAACGCGTACCACAACCTGACAATCCGGTGACCGTATCGGCGGAAATTGAACAATCTCCACCATTTGAGATGGCCAGAGAACCTTTACCAAGTACATCACGCGCTGAACCAGGTCAACAACAAACACAGATCAAAACGAGGAAGATCAACCAGCTGACTAAAACCATTTTAGAGCCCCTGTGCATAGCACAGCATCGACCTTCCCCTACTTTCCTTAGAGCCTCTGTGTACCACGGCGTACAAGACCGCCCAGAGCACAGCATCACACCTTCCACTACGAGTCTTCGAGAATTATAAAGTCTTCGAGAATCTTCGAGAATCATATCCTGAAATACGTTTAGAGCCCCTGTGCATAGCACAGCATCGACCTTCCCCTACTTTCCTTAGATCCTCTGTGTACCACGGCGTACAAGACCGCCCAGAGCACAGCATCACACCTTCCACTACGAGTCTTCGAGAATTATAAAATCTTCGAGAATTATAAAGTCTTCGAGAATCTTCGAGAATCATATCCTGAAATACGTTTAGAGCCCCTGTGCATAGCACAGCATCGACCTTCCCCTACTTTCCTTAGAGCCTCTGTGTACCACGGCGTACAAGACCGCCCAGAGCACAGCATCACACCTTCCACTACGAGTCTTCGAGAATTATAAAATCTTCGAGAATCATAAAAGTCTTCGAGAACCTCCGAGAACTCTACGAGAACCTCCGATGACGTCCTGAAATACGTTTAGAACCCCTGTGCATAGCACAGCATCGACCTTCCCCTACTTTCCTTAGAGCCTCTGTGTACCACGGCGTACAAGACCGCCCAGAGCACAGCATCACACCTTCCACTACGAGTCTTCGAGAATTATAAAATCTTCGAGAATCATAAAAGTCTTCGAGAACCTCCGAGAACTCTACGAGAACCTCCGAAAACTCTACGAGAACCTGCGAGAACTCTACGAGAACCTCCGAGAACTCTACGAGAACCTCCGAGACCTCTACGAGAACCTCCGAGACCTCTACGAGAACCTCCGAGAACTCTACGAGAACCTCCGAGAAGTCTACGAGAACCTCCGAGAAGTCTACGAGATCCTCCGAGAAGTCTACGAGATCCTCCGAGAAGTCTACGAGATCCTCCGAGAAGTCTACGAGATCCTCCGAGAAGTCTACGAGATCCTCCGAGAAGTCTACGAGATCCTCCGAGAAGTCTACGAGATCCTCCGAGAAGTCTACGAGATCCTCCGAGAAGTCTACGAGATCCTCCGAGAAGTCTACGAGATCCTCCGAGAAGTCTACGAGATCCTCCGAGAAGTCTACGAGATCCTCCGAGAAGTCTACGAGATCCTCCGAGAAGTCTACGAGATCCTCCGAGAAGTCTACGAGATCCTCCGAGAACTCTACGAGAGCCCTTCAATAAAATCTCCGAGAAACTTCAGTGTCTACGAGAACCCTTAACAATCTACGAGAAGCAACGAGGCTGGTGCAGAGCGCGCACCGCCTGTCAGTATGGCCGTATCGGCGCGACCAACTAGAATAATTAAGTTTAATCATTTGATTGTCCTTAAATTAGTTTATAAACCATCAGTTGATTACTTTGAGTTTATGACGATGTAAAATTAATGTTATCATTGTAATTTCAATACTTAACCTAAAAACTTGTAAACACGCGCACGTGTGCCGAGCCCTATAAATACGGCCGCACGGTAGGCGATCGAGTCAGTCGCACTCGAACCACCGTACAGTACGGACCTCTGGGATGTCGTTACGCTGCCCATTGAATAAACGAAGTTTATAAAGTGTGAGTAGTTTTCTTTGAAAATGAGTGGTCATCAAGAAGACAACAACTGTGACGTCAGCATTGCTGACGTCACACTTTTTAAAAACAATAAGGAGGTTCCTTCTCCGTCATATATCACCCCGACCTAAGACAACTATGCAATACACAATTATAATAAAATTATGTGAATAGTAATAGAATTAAAAAAGTGTTACAAGACTGATAAAACGTTCTTGTCTCTAGATAACAGGTAGGTAATAGATTAATTTGTCGTTAAAATGAATAGAAAACGTATTACCTCACAAAGTAACTATTTACTTGTATTTACTTACACAACGGTAACGGCGAAGTTGTACCAGCACATTAGCTTAGCAAAGCAGCAAGAAGGTGACACAATCAACTAGTAGCTAACGCTAAACACTAAATAAACACGACGTACGACCGTTTTCCCGTACTGAATATCCTTTACTTCGCAGAATCTCTTTAAATAATCTCTACGGAGAAAATCTTTCTAGTTTGATTTCACCGTGAAATGTCGGGATATTCTCAGTTGCCAATTCGCAGCGGGACGACACTAAGCTCCAATACTATGAAATGTAATTAACTCAGGTAAATCGGATTGGGTGAAAGTTTTCGCACGATAACTGGAGCGGAATTGTACCTCAACCCTTTCACCCCGCGGCTTAAAACTGCGTAAGGAGGTTTCAACGTCATTAAAATTTAAATACTGTTTAAGTTTTAAGCTAGTACACATATTAGCGGTTTTGCAGTTTATGCGCCATGCTTTATATGATTTTGGGCTCGCACTAGTACCTTATAAATATGGTAGTGAGACATAAAAACATAACATCACGCCTGTATTCCCCGAAGGGGTAGGCAGAGGTGCACATACAGTACACCCACATTTCGCCAGTTATGTTTTTAGGTCCCAATGTAATAGGGGGCGGGCCTATTGCCATCAACCGGGCACAAATCCGGACTCCGTGCTGCTACTGAGAATTACCCAATGGAAAGACCCGGGATTCGAACCCAGGACCTCGTGCTCAGCAGTCGCGCTTAGCAACCACTAGACCAACGAGGCAGGCAACGAGGTAGTGAGATATATGGAAAAAATTACCATCTAATACTAATACATTGTTACACTAATATTTTTATAAGGGTGTTTTACTTAGGTAGTTACTTACGACTGATTTTAGCAGCTACTTGTATCAATTGTAAACTTAATAAAATAATAATTGTGCTCCTTTTAATAATAATAAATACGCTTTTCGGCCACGTCATGAAAGTGACAAAGTAATACAATTTACGCGTTCTATTGTGCTGTAAAATTATAAGGCGGGCTACAATCCCCCATAGTTGTCACCGCAATAATATAAAAGGAAAAGATAAAAAGAAGGAAAATTGTTATCATAACGTCGCGCAGTATAAGGTGACAAAGGATGGTGTCATGTAGAATGTATTTGTGCGTATATTTATTTTTTACTTTTCACTTCATATTGACACTGGCACATAGAGTCACTAAACACATTAAGCTTAAAGTAATTAAAACTTCATGGTGTGGCAAACTGGGGTAAGATTTGTTCCGATATTATGCCTATTTTAACTATATTTTAGATCTGTTTAGTACAACAAATATGTAGCCATTAGAGCCTTTCTTAATACAAGTAAAATTTCATTCTAATTTTAATCCCACTCAACAATACTTTATTGACGCATCGCGTTGTGGTAACTAGTAAAATACCTATATTTTGCTTATAATTTGTCAAAAATATGATTAAATTACCATAAATTTAGCACCGATTATGTACCGACACATTATATAAATTAACCTGAAAATATATTATAATCTTACTTATATATTATATATATTACAATCTTGTGTTGCTACCTGATAGTGCCGTCCACAAAGTAAAGTTGTAGTCTTGGGCTGATAAAATGCAAATTCACAAAGATTCCGCAGAAGTTTTCTTATTACTCGCGCTAATAAACGATCTCAACGGTACGGTTAGATATCCCTTCGCGATTGTTCCGGCTAAGTTTTAATGTATAGCTATATCTCGGTTTTGATCTCAGGAGCGTGACCATGGTAGTTTAAAAACTGTCTATTCTTGTATTTTCACGCCTGTATTTACGGAAGGGTGGTATAGAGGAGCTATTTTGCGCAATCACTGGAGAAAAGTAGGTATATTTTGAGTTTGATTGTAAGTGTATTGTCACCTACCCGCCGTTTGTCTAAACCCTTGATAAAGACCGAAAAGCTATATGAACACTATTGGAAAATTCCCATGGTAAAAAATTGTGCTATGTATTGACGTAGGACTATTTTTTGACATGGGCATCAAACTTATACGTGAGCTGCTGCCAGCTGAACAGTGGTTGTGACTGCGAAACTAATACTTATACAAAAATGAAGGTTACATAAAACCTCTTTACTGTTTTGCTGTGTTACCTGTCTGGAACTTTCTTGGTAAAACTGTTATATTTATACAAGGTACCAGGTAGGCCTTACTAAGGGATCGGAGTAGTTTACTAAAAGGCTGGCAATAAATGTTAATACGCCCAAAGCATTTGTAAAGGTAATTTTATCGTGGTTGTACCCTGTGTATACCTATATGGATGTTTTTTTAAGGAAAACCTGGTCCCGACTCTTTGCCTTGCTTCTAATGTAGGTGCATTGCACAGACATAATAATCATATTCCTAATCGCCTGAACTCGGAGCAAATATCTCTGAAAGTATTACGATGTTGCTGTACTTTTTAAACTAAATCACAGTAATATTTGTCTATGCAGCAGAGTAGCCACTGGGTCTACTACTACGCTAATGGGTCGTCAAAAACATAAACCTGATTAAAACATATTTAAAGTAAATAAAGAAAGTGTTATCATTTAAGCGATGAGTAAGCATGATGTCTTGGTTGAACAAAATTCTCAGCAGTCTATCGTATTTAGACAGACATTAAAGAGACATAGTAAGAGTATATGTTAGCTTATACACAAACAGATCAGGGCCGTTGTGGCAGAATGCCTACTAAGTAAGGTAATCACCATAAGACGTGTTGGTGAAGGTATCTTCTCAGTTGCGGTTCACTCTCCAAACAGGCAACCCCCGTGAGCCGTAAAACGCGACTAAAAGATTATGCGGGAAGGATGTGCGGTCACTTCTAGCAGAGAAGTAATGACCTTATTCTCTATACTAAACCCTCAGATTATGGTAAGATTTCTTTGGGCTTTGAAGGGAATACCAATGAGTTTACGTTGCGTTGTGCCGGTCAAAGCATTCTTGTGAGCTCTGTTAAAATCAGTATTAACGTTGCCCAATAGATGGCGCACAGATTAGATATAGATTTAGTTAAAAGGGAAGTCTTTTGTTGCATCGAGAGATACAATTTGGAAGCTTTCATTTGTAAATCAATATTGAGGATGTATAACTAAAATACTCAACTATCACACACACGGAAGGAACAATGTTGAATGAATCAAGACTAGAGCCTTCAAACTCAGTCGAAGGAATAGTAAATTATGTATTTCTGTAGTTTGCGCTTTCTAACTGTCTATCGCGATCCTTACCTGCCAAATTCCCCTTTATTTGTACATCTTAAGGAATTGAGGTCAGTGGATCTAGAAAAACCTCTTCAAGCATTTTCCGAGCTAAGAAAACAATCTAACGTAGCTCTAACAATTAATTTGTTCCATCGTTAACTTTAGTGCTGACGTCGAACAACTCTGGGTTTTCTTTGGATATTTTTAAGTTTACTTAGTCCGGGCAAAGAAATGAGCTGGATCAGCCAATGTTTCTCGAAAGTTCTTCATATCTTTCGTACCTTAAACATGGAATTAGGCTACTGCTATGAATGGCATTTTGGTATCTAATATAAGTATAACGTAATGCAACATAAACTGTACTATACGATGTAGTATACGAAGTGCGGGAAAATTTAACTCTCCTTCTTTGACTATCCTTCCCGATTACACATATTGTTTATCTATCTCTTATAACTTCAACAAAAAGTTATCTATCTAAGTCAAAAATCATCGATCTATAAAAACACTCGTAAAATACGCAAAAAATATAACATTATGGTTTATTCACAGCCATATTCAGCAGACTTTCACGACCGCAATTTATTACAACTGTACCAAGATAGTGAACTCAAATTAGGCGTACAGAATTCAAACAAACGGCTCCACTTAATGGTAGATAATACGTCATTATGAACAAGACTCAGAAAACGCTGATGTTACAGTTTCATTGAGTTTCTGGGTCAGGCAAACGAGCCCACATTCAAGCCTCAGCGTAATGAGGATAGGCAGACATTCAATAGCAAAGGCTGAAAACAGGAAAATTAACTCTTTAAAGGAGTATTTAATAGTATTCCGCTGAATGAAACGGTGAATTAGGTCAGCTTTTAAAGATAACAAGGTCAGTTGTGAATGGGAGTGTTTTATTTGTGCTAAGTGAGGCATTTGCAGACTTTGTAAAAAGTTTTTAGTACATAAACAATTTATGACTCATTTTCAACCTATACCTACCTACCTATAAATGTTATACTCTTCTCATAAGACAAAAAAAGCATTGATCACCTAGGCTCAGCTTAATTTTGTGATTTCAAACTGATTACGACAGATTGCGTATATTGGACCAGGTTACTTTCTAAAAGTTGTTTCCTGGTTTGACGATTAAATAAAAAAGAAAACAACAATAAAATTAACAAAATAAAACTTTCAAATAAACAAAAGAACGATGAAAAAAACATCGTAAAACAGTGCATCTGATCTAGTTTTCTGGTCGGACAGTCTCGCAGTAAACATAACAAAAGCGATTCCTGGCTGGTGCACCTCAACAAACCAACACAACAGTATCACATAAACGGCGACATTTTAAAAGTAAATACGTAAAAATATGAACCGCAAAGATTTGTGTCGGCTCGAATTCGCCACTATAAAGTGCATGCACTCCCCAAAAATATACCGCCAATAAACAACTACGACAAAATACATCCAACCAATTACGCACCTTAACTGTTTGAGAATAGAGTTTGTAATCGTGTGTGAATTGTTAACGAAACGATGCTACTTGCAGAATATGTTTGGCGATAGATAAATTTTAGTTCTCCATCGTCAGTGCAAACAGCCTGACGTGCATACATTCGGGTCTCACCTTACTCGGTATTCCAGTAAAGGAGGTTGCAGTTTTATTTGCTTTGAACTATTTTATTGCTAAAGACTCGTGTTAAACGATGAAATGCTTTTACGTCTTTTCTTTAGAGGATTTCTCTAATGAAGTAGACGGAATGTTTGAAAGGTTAGAATCAAACATTATTGAACAATGCGATTCGGCGTTGCAGAATAAATATAGAAAATCCACGCTCTTTACCTCCGGTTTATTTTGTTTATTACTTGCTGCCTGTTCGTGGGGGACGGATTCAAAGCTCTGCCGTCGTCGGCAAAGTGAGTTTTAGAAGGCGAACCCGATGTAGTCGCGTTGAATGGCATATAGGCTTGCTTCTATGGGGTCACATGGGACTTATGGTCAACGGCAAAATGTGATAAAGGAGAATATTTTAATATTTTAGTCGCCTTTAAACGTACAAACGTGATTATAAATGTAGGTATCATCCTACTTGGGTTAGGTATATTTTTTCAATACCATGCATAATGATTATTACTGTGGAAAAAACTTGTCTTTCCTTTACATTTTATTAATATTTATTTTGAGCACAAAAAAAACGCTTAAGCTCAACAACATATTATTTAACGCTTAAAATAACGGTCTCATTTAACAAAAACAAAATAGCAGTGTGAAGTTCACTGGTAAAGTTGGTAACTGGCGGCCCTGGGTTCGAGTCTGTGCAATTTTACGGCGGAGTGGCCGCATGCCGCGTTCCCGCGCGCAATTTCAAACTTTAAAAAAAGTTGTTCTTTCAGATAGATGAATATTACCTGTTAGTTTGCGTGATTAGTGAAACTCTCGGTTGTATTTGGAGTTTAGAAATTTAAGATGGCTGGATATATATTTGTACATTGTTTCATATTAAAAACAGGATCATATATAGGGTAGGTGGTATCGCTACGATGCACGATATTTCAAATACACTAAAACAAAAAAGTACTACGAGGCAAAAGGTATTAATCGAATAGAGGAAAAACGAGAATTTAATTTACTTTTAAACCTTAGAAACATTTTGATTCGTTGCCTTACTAAGAACTCCCGTGTTATTCTAAAGATTTTTCGTTCGAAGACGGAATTTTCATCCCTTAGCGTTGCAGTCCACTTAGCCACTGTGCCTATCGAGCGATACTGTCAATACCTAAATTACTAGAATGATATAAAGAGTAGATATATCACCGAAAACAGACCGGTCGTCATACAAAAACAACAGGTATATATAGGTAGCAAACAATCTCCCACCCCGCGTCTATCTTTCAACTACATTTGTTCAAACTATCGCCGAAACAAAGCACATTCAATAAACCTTATACTTTATCAGCGCATATATTCAGCGAGATTTATTCTATCGTTGAGCAGCCATCTAGGATCGGCAGTTTGTTGGCCCACTGAGCACCGGTAACGCGTGGAATCAAACACGCAGTCCCATCGCCACTTATCTGAATAAATCTATAAATAACATCGCAGTTTTTGTGTCGAGGTCGCGTTAAGTCAGTAGTTTGTTCTTCAACTAAATTAGGTATTTTATTATTAACAACTTTGAGGTTGAATTTAATAAAAAGAAGTTCACCTCTCTCAATCCTAAGAATCACACTAATATTATAAAGGCGAAAGTTTGTGAGTGTGTTTGTATGTTTGTAACCTCTTCACGCTTAAACAGCTAGACCGATTTCAATGAAATTTCATATAGAGGTAGCGGACACCCTGGATTAACACATAGGCTACTTTTTATCCCGAAAAAATGTAGCGGGTAACACCGCGGAACACAGCTAGTAAGATGTAAAATACTTTTTCAATTATGATGGTGTCTTTATTTTCCAATGTAAGTGGAAAAACTAAGCGAATTTATTAATCGTGCCGAGAATAATTTGACGACCTAATTGGTGCAGTGAGTAATGCGATTGGATTGCTGCGCTAAGGGTTGCAGCTCGACGGGATATTTGTGTATGTCAATTTGAAAATTGTTGTTTCCGAAATGGCGACGTTATTTATAAGACTGATACTAATATTATGCTCACCCCCTTTTATATGGTACCAATACTGTCTGGCTAAATATACATGCTTAAAGCACGCTTTTACCTACCCCTTTCGTGAATACTAGTGTTCTGACACTAAACATTCAAATTAATGAAGGTGGTGCAATAAAATTTCCCCTTGACATGTTCAGGCATCAAACGGCAAACATTCCGGCGGCAAGTCTCGACTCGTCGCGATATTAATGTGCCGGTAGTTAACCCCCAAACTCTGCAAAATGTAAGTCGTTTGTCAAACAATGCGGCAATTATGTTGTTATTTATGCACCGGGGCTGTACACCGCTGAGATGTGTTGCTGCGACTTTACAACAAAAATCGAATGAATTGTTAATTATTTTGTTGCTTATCTGGCACTTCCCTTAATTTGAGCATGTAATAGAGTTATTAATAGACTCTTAGGTATTATGCTTTTACTTTTAGTCATGTTGTAGAACAAATTACAAACTGTAAGTTAGTAGGTATAACAGCTGTAGCTACAAAAATAACGCTGGCTGCAAAACCGGCTACTGTTTGTGATGCTACCAACTTGGTATCGAAAACACATCCATTATGCGCACACTACACTAACTATTAAACTAACGCATAAATATTACCTCCTACCAACATTAGTTAATTACCAGCCGTAACGAAACCACGCATTTATGTACGCAGCAAATAGGTATACGCAGTGAAAATAGGTGCGCATTTTCCCCATAAGCATGAATAAAATTAAAGCATCAATTTGAATATAATCACTTCACTACACACACATTAGCATAGCGAATGATTAATACCCGTTGATAACACGTTTTGCGACACCAGGCAAGGAATTTTGATACAAATTTTCATTACTGCGTACATGAAGGGAGTTTTTGCACCTCGTGATAAATTAGACGTTGAGGAAAATATTTTGTAAGGCGGAATGTTTGAGTCATACTACAAGGTCTGCCTAGATTCTAGAACATTGTTCTTTGCGTGCAGTGATAGTTACATATTTTATCCATCACGCTCCATTCGATGGGTGCTGGTGTCATGTTTCTTAGAATGGCTTTTTTATCGTTTTAGGCTCAGTTATATATTACATGATACAAAATTTCAAATGCTAAGAGGTGATCAGTCAGCATTGGTAGAGTCAACATCTACTGAAATGTAATACTTCTGTGCGCTTGCGCTAGTTTTGTTGCTTGCTAGTGATATTTCTTATGTAGTCCAGGTATGTACCTAATCAGCAAGTCATAGCAAACTTTAGCAGTAAGGGAATTATTATTCACTCCAAGTATAGATAGACACAGGTAACCAGTCAAATTCATCAAAAACTATTGTATTCATAACGTCAAGCGAAAATCAACATTACCATCAAAGATCACTGGTAAAATTCATTCTTATTTAAACCTATTCGTCTAACAAAACAAAACTAGTGGCGTTGCAGACTATGCCGAACACCTGGCGGCTATAATTTGGCTCCAACCTCTATAAATTCGAACGTAAGAAAACAGTTAAATCGAACGGCTCCAGTGATATATGTCGAGGAGAGAAAAAATCGTAATTCTGAATAGCTGGAGGATTTGTGTACCGACTCGTTATTGTGGTAGCCGATATTCTCTATGATACGTGTCGAGTGACTGAGAATATACGGCAAGTAAAAAGTAATTTTATTACAATTTTTTTCATATCGGTTGCCTTTTATACAGTAGGTTATTTTACACATGCAAATTGATTTTAGTCAAACATAAAGTTAGTAAGCTGCCTTTATTTTTTTGTATTGTAAATTCAATATAATTGCAATTACACACTTCAACATTTTATGGCAAAAAGTTAAGCATTGCGGAGCACGACAATCATGCTGTTAGAAAACACATTTAATAACCCATGCTTATTAAAGTAATTCGATTTTTTCTAGCAATTTACATATTAAACATTTCCCACTACCTACGTGAAGCCCGATGACACCTCATAATAAACTATAGTTAACTAACACGCGCCACGCGTGCCTGGACGAAATTTATGGCGGACGGGCGAACCCTTCGGTTTGAATTAGTTTTTGCGACACGCTGCTAACTGTCGGCCGCGGTGCGTGGTGTCTTCCACCGACCGCGGGTGGCGCACATGGACTTACGTGCTGGGCCATGAAGTCAGCGGTAACTGTAAGGCTACCTATAAATTATCAAGCCTTGTAATCTTAAACCGTTTTTATTAAATATCTATGCGCATTTAGACACATTTTCTTTTACAGATAGAAGTTAATAACTTATTATTACATCTCCAAATGGGATGATAAGGTTTTATGGTTTAATGTTATAAAAACGATAAGTTTCTACTTACAATGTCTTGAAAAATGTCTCCTAAAGCAGTTTTTTTTTCCTTTTGTTAAGGGACCTGATGTATATGGGTAGATTGATTTAAAAACTTTGCCTTTAAGTCATTATTTTATTTGCTAGTACACCCTAAAATAAAGCCAAAAAAGCCATTACAACAGATTTAGCTATCTATCTACATATAAGCTAGTTTAAATAATCACAATTTGACTTCGTGACTAAATACTGAAATTAACTTTCAGTATTTGATCAGGCGCTCTTATAATCATAATTTTTAAGCCTTACAGAATGGGTTTTAATTATTCATACTTCATTTGTAGATTCTATTATTTATTATAACGCCATGTTTAGCTAGCCATAATTTAATATTTCATACTTTGTCCTTAAAAAAACGTCCCTACTAATATTATAAACGGAAAAGTTTTATAAGTATGGATGGATGTTTGTTACTCTTTCACGTAAAAACTACTGAATGGATTTTAATAAAATTTCACATGGAGGTAGCTGACACATCGGGACACCGCGGGGTGCAGCTTGTTTTTATATAATTTATTTATTTTCGCGACTATAAGCGATGGTTCTGCATATCTACCTATATACCTCATTTTAATCAAAACTTATACTTTTTTAAAATCATCTTGTATATTTTTCTGACATAAATCTTAGTAAGAGAACAATACCTTGTAATACTATTAATAATAACTTCTAAGAGATAAATATAAATTGTTCACAATTTATCAGTCCCTAAAAATCGTTTATCACACTAAATACACACCCTACGTCATTTTTAAGATGTGCATAGTATAGTGTACAGTAGTTTGTTTAGAAGAATGTTGGTTAGCCCGTAATTGGCTAGTGCGTAAGCCTTTAGTTACCTATGTATATATTCATATAGAAATTTGTACGCATAAGCTGTGGGAAGACCTTAAATAAATAAATAAATAAATAAATGTCCGACTACACACACAACAAATGTGTATAAATATTCTAGTTGTCTAATTACACAAATAAATTCTATGTAGGTATTCTCTAATTTCATTGCCGCGCATTAGTGAAATTCAGCGTTAGTTTATAAAGGTGGCGAGCGCCATACTCCAGACCTCTGCATCGGTAATACCGACCTGTGTCGTGACATATTCATTGCTACCAACTTGGCGTATTTAATTTATTGTTTTAATTAACATTCGCAGATGGCCTTCGGTTTTGCTGTTTTGTTGTTTATGATGTATTCGGTGGGGCGATATCGGAGGGCAAGTAAATTAGTTATTAGTATCGATGCTGCGAATGTTTCATTTATTTTGATATTATTATTGTTAAATTATTAATAACGGCTGTAAAAAAGATGAATCATCCATCCCTGATGAATTATACGCGTATTAATTTTGTCTTTGTCTGACTCCCTTGTTGGACTAGCAATCAGTTAGGGCGACTGATAAACCCGTGGTTCTGGATTCAAATCTCGGCTCAGGCAAAGTGTTATTCTTATATTCCATTAGGTAAATCTCAGGTGCAACACGCAGTCTAGATTTATGCCCGGTTGATGGCAATAGGATTGCTCTCAATGCCTTTGGATCCTATGACGATATGTGGGTGAACTATACACCTTTGCCTACCCCTTCAGAGAATACAGGCGTGATGTTATGTTTATATTTTATAATTCAGTAGAGTATTTGTGTTACATCGCTGAAAGTCTAAAGCCCAGGCCGAAGTTGAATTAAAATAATTAAAAACTGTGTGCTTGTTTAGCCGGTTCATGTAGTATGTATTTAACAAAATTGATGCACCTAACACTCTGTTATTTTAACAACATAAACATTACAACATCGTTATTTAAACAGCCGTAAAACAGAACGCAAGCAGTAAAACAGAACGTTTCGCTCATTAGATATAAGTACATCAGACAGGTCACTCTCTTTCACACCCAAACGAGCAAAATGCATACAGAAATAAAATTTACGCCATTTTTAACGTCATGGTACTTAAAAGTGTCGGTCTAATTGCGTCATCAGCCGCGCCGTATTGTCAGTCGGTACTTGTGACGTCATCCTGCAACGAAATGGACCGAATGACGGACGGAAAATGGCGGATGAAAATCGGAACGCGATTATTTTTTATAAGCGTGAAGATTTTAGGTTCGTTCATATTTAATGGCGTTTGAAATTCGAAATAGGAATGCTTTTAAATAGATTTTCCATCAAAACAATAATAAACAATGTATAATTATTGGACTACCTCGTTGGTCTACTGGTTGCTACGCGCGCCTGCGGAGTATAAGGTCCTGGGTTCGACCCCCGGGTCATGCAATGTTACTAACGTAACGTACTAAACACTTGCGTAAATCTTTAGGGAATACCTATGTTATTGTGATTATTAGATACAGATGTAAATTACTATTTTTACGAAAATAAAGACTAAAATTGTTAGATTTTTTTAATATACTTAGTAAATACTTAAATCACTAAAATATAAGCGAATCGAACATGTAATTCTAAGAGTTACATGCTTCAATTGCATTTAATAAATGAATTTTATTGCCTGCAAGTTAACAGTCAAAGAGTTAAATTAAAAAACTGAAGATCCACTGATACTCTAACTTTCCAAAGGCCAACATAATCAGCGAATTGCCTTTAAAAAATAAAATAAAACAATTTTAAAGTGCAGCAAATTGATTCATAAGTGAGCAGAGGGATTGCGAGGCGGCGCACGATTCCCGTAAGTTGCTGTAATGTATTTCAAGTGAGGTAGCTCGTTGCCGGATTAATAGAGTATTGCGGACCAAGTTTCGGTACGATGCCGGCTATGTATGACTGTTTTGTTATTTAATCACTGCTGGACTGTTGGTAGCGAGGTCAGCTCTCTTGTTAATAATCGTGGTAACGTAGTAGTTATACAATGATTTTATTTTGTCTTTCTTTTATGTAAAACTAGCGGACCCGGCAGACGTCGTCCTACCTGTAAAGCATCGTGAGGTGCGAAAGATGGCGGATTACTGAACCCTATTAATTTAAAAATTAATTACTTGGCAATTCACTTTGTGAATTTTTTCAACATTTAAGTTGTTCTGATGTTCGGGGTGGAGACGAATCCAACAAATCAAAAACCATGAAAATCGGTTTTGCAGTTCTCGAGATATATCTCGAGTTCTAACAAATCTGACTTATTTTTATGTAAATAAATATTTATTATGAATGACTGTAATAATAATGATGCTTTTGAAATATTTATAGTTATGTATATAGGTATTATTTTTCATTTGTGTTAGATTAAAGTTATAAATAATTGTAAAATATGTAATTTATGGTTAAATGAATCCTGTAAGATTCTTGAGTAAAATTAGTATTGACAAAAAAGGAAAAATATTTATAAATTAGAAATGCAATGATATTTTTTGAAACCGTAAAAATCTACTGAAAACTCTACGATGCCACACATGTTTTATACAAACTTAAAATATTTAAAACTAAATAACAATCGGTGATCCGATTGGCGCAGCGGCTAAGTGATTGGACTGCGGTGTCTGGGGTGGCAGGGTCGATTACTACGTGGGATAAGTATTTGTGTGATCCGAGATACTGTCTGGGTGGTTGTACAAAATAATATACTTGGTATATAAATGATATGATATTACATAGTTTGTAACAAACAATCTACCAATATTTGAAAAGTATTCGTTCTGTTAATTAAAAAAATATATTCGTATTAATTTTTTATTTCAATTTGAGTGCCACGTGCTGATAATAAAAGTCACTATAATTAATCTAATTAAAATTAAGTCTACGCTAAGGAAGACAGGTTTCCATTATCTTCAATTTTTTTTATTCATTTTCCCTCTTGTAGCAAAAGATCTTTCAATGCATATATGTCTCGTACTGAGTACATAGTAACACATTCCATTACAATAAACGTAAAGTCTACTGATTCCTTTTTCTTAAATAAATTTGGAATAGAAACCGACATAGATACCAGAGTTCTTTCCACTTCCAGAATTTCCCTTTTTTTTAGGTACTTACAGTAAAGGCTATATTCTATGGTAGGCTCCATTTTCCAAAACCCGCTCCAAACCGCAACTTAGCCGGAAACATCGCGGGACGACGTAATTACTTTAAAAGCTTAGCAAATATTTTTATGCGGGATAAACGTGTACTAGACCGAGATAATGTTATGTACCCGGTGGCTGATTCGTGGTGCTTGAACACATTTTGTTATACTTAACCCTTTTGTAATAACTGTATTGTACCCTAATTTGTATACTTTATTTTTGGCGTAATAAAACTGAAATATTTTTTAAATGTCGTGGTATACATTAGAGGTATTAAAAAAGCTATGGTTTAAATATTTATTCATTTTTAATGTAAAGGTAAGATTGATTGTAAGATTTTTAATTCATTAATTAAACATACAATATGCACATAAATTGCACATTTATGCAAATAAATGGTTTGAATAATATTATGTTCTTATTAAATCAGTTATATTTTTTAAACCTCCTAGCATAGGTATTTCACATACTTAAAAGGAGGTATCTACGTAAGATAAATGTTTTATATGTAAAAGTTTAAGAAATAAACGTTTTTTTTTATAGAAGTTGAATTAATGACCTTAACTGTTGCAAATATAAGAAGAAAATTCACCTCCTTTTGTAAATGAGATAGTAAGGCTTCAACGACAAAACGCGTAACGCATAATTATACCTAGTATATTAGATAGATCGAGAGAAATTGTAAATGTTTCCCTAAAAATACATTTTCACCAACAATGAGATTTAAAGCAAACTTTTTAATCCATCATATAATTAATTTAAGGGACTCATTAAGAAATGGATGCAGTCATATTTACATTTCAATCAGTGTCAATATTCGTTAAGAGATGAACCGACTGCGTCCGCGGCCCCGCTGTGGTTACTTTGTAGGCATAGGTTCAGCAATTTGTTTAATGGTGAATTGTGAGTAGTTATAATAATTATAATTTCTAGAACTGCGCAGTATTCTATCCCAACTAATAATTTCCAATGGAATTTTTATGCGCATCATTAGAACATAAGAACTATATTTGGGTATTAAGATTGTAATAATAGTATTTAATCATTTACCTATATGTCCGAGTTGTTTAACAACTGTATGTAACCCATGCATCAGAAATAAATAATTTTGAGAGGAAGATCGATGTTGTTAAGTACACACAAAAACTACTGGACGGTTTTCGATGAAACTTTAGAGTAATATAGTTTATCCATCAGAACGACTTTAAATCATAATGATACTACTTCGCGGTTTCATCTGCATATTTGACGCGGGTATAATCTCGGAGTAGCTAGTGTAAAATTATTTAAGAAGTATTTATAGGTATCTCAAATATCAAAATAATAAAGTCACATCTATCGCTTAAAGAGATAGGCAGATACCATGGATTTTCACCTCCATGATTGTATGAATGAGTGAGTACGGATAGGGCGAAAGGTTTTTTTGCTTTTCACACCACGTTCGGTGTCTGGCTAAGGTAATAAACTCGGACCGTTAGCATTTTGACGATAATAGGATTATTTTCTATGTTTGGATTGCTGCGCTTAGGGTTGCGAATTCGATTCCAGTGCTATTTTAACATTTAGGCCTAAAAAAACTTTAAAAGTAAATAAATAGGCAATATAAATATGTGCTTAATTATCGTCATCGTCTTTGGCCTTTGCGTAATAGTAGGTAATTATTTTTTAATTAGTGTCCAGGTTTTAACAATACACCAGGAACGAAAAAAACTTTTATTACCACTAATTTCCTGCAAGTCATTTTATGTTTTCCATTAAGTATATAAAACATATTATTATTTATTTATAATTATATTGCGTATTAGGATATTTTGCGTAATAATTTATATTGTGAATTCTTGTGAACAACCATATATCTAAGTAAATGTTACCAAAAAAATACTTCAGACATTTCCAGGAAAATCGGATGAGAACTTAGAATCCAATCCAAAGTTTTTTCGTTAATCTCCTAGAAAGAACGTTAGTCTTACTTCTACGCGTAATTATTATTACGTTAACCAGTTTAAAGTTACAACGCAGATCTCGATATTTACACTAATTTGATGTGAAACCCGCGTTTTTGTACACCTTTAGTTACCTACACCTTAAAGTGCGCAGTATAATACTAAATGTATTAAATGCAAATATAATATAAATATTATCAGTAGACGTATAATACGTAAAAAAATAATCATTTACGTCAGTTTCCAATAAGAAAACATTAATTTAAATAACACTAGGGTAAAGATAAATAATAACGCTACAACACAGTCTACGGTTACGTCTACGCCGTAGTCTCGTGTAGCTACGCAACCGCTACGCACGCGACGTAGTAGAAAGGAGATACATTTTAAATTCAAAATAATATTTTAAACGTTAGAAGTAGTGAGAAATATTTTATAAAAATATATTTTTTTATGGTTCAGGTAACAATTATTATCTTTATATAAAATGCTGATTATTTTAAAACCATAATTGATGTGTTTAAACATTATTTAAATAAATGAGTAAAGGTTTGTAAATAAGGTACGTATTTCCAATATTCTGAAAGTAAAGTTAGTAACTACAAAATATTTGTATCTAAACTTACCGCTATGAAGATACCGCAGATGGCGATACAACTCGATTCTCGATACAATCAGTTCATACAAAGTACTAATAACTTTACGAACTACAGTAAAATCGTATACAAAGACCCTACACTAACACACTGACTACCACATCGATACCTAACATGCAACTACTGACAACTTCACAACCAGTGAGTAGCTTCTTAACTGTTAAACTAACCTAAACACTTATTTACTTAAAAAATACATTTTATTTTAAAAACACCTATTGAATAAAAACTATTAGAAAATTTAAAAAGTTCTATATTAGATTTGAGTTTCGAATGTTTTGAATTACGAATATCGCCCAGTTGTTTATTTAGAATAAGTTATTAATTGGTTAAAAACTTTTTGTTAGTTGTTGAAACTTTTTTTTAATAGGGATGTGGAGCGCGTGCTACGGCGGGCGCCGACGGTGTAGCACTGAGCTCGCCGGCTATCAGACAGAGTAACGACTGATATCGTAGGTCTAGGATAGGTGTAGGCACAGCAGCCCTAACTACCGATGCCTAGTGCATGCGGGACGAGTTGCGATCGAGATGTGGCCGAGTTGTAACCGAGTTGTGATCGAGATGTGACGTTGTAACGCTACTACTGTACTGTGTACACAGACGACGATTTAGTTGTATGTTTGGCTTTAGTTTCATTGTTTAGATGATGGTGTTTGTAATGGTTATTCAAATGTTTGGAAGTCATTTGTTAAGTAGTTAAATGTTTTGAAACTAGTTAAAAGAACACACAGTATACACTCAAGCATTACAATGTTAAATATCATACAGTTTATTTAATATATTATTTATGTATGCAGGTTTTCCTTATTTTATATGGACTTCTATTATTCATTTACGTTAAGATAGCAACCTTTTTGCTGACATAATTATTAGCTATGATCTAATTAAAACAGTGCATAGTGGTAGTGTTTGGTTTTTGTAGGAATGGTCACCGACTTAATAGATATTTTTGACATAAAAATGGCATTTATAAATATTCCGTACAAATACAAATAAAGATCTAAAGCAACATTAGGTACTGTAGAAGACTTATGATAACTATTCATAGCGTCCTGCGACGAGAAAAAACCTATCAGAACTTTATTCACGGTCAAATAAAACAAAAGTCAACAAACCGTTTAAACTTCAAACGCTCGATACCTAAACCAATTGAATGCCGCAGGACCCGTAGGTGATCGACGACCACGTTCCACGTAATCGGTTCTCAATCGAACGCCGAATATAGGCCTCCGCATTCCTAACTAGTTGGAATGAAACTTCGCCCATTATTGCCTTCTGCGTCGTCGCCCAAAGAAATTTACGAAATCACGTGCAAGAGGCGAAGCACAAAGCGGGCGTTGTGATTTCAACCCGAAATAAAAGCCGGAAGAACGGCCCTGGTAGCATTTTCGTATTTTGTGCACAATGGATGGACAAAGGCGTGATTGCGCTCAGATACGAACCATCGGCGAATATAGACGCAACGCCATCTGTGAGCGGAAATAGGAACCGCTTAGTCGCCCCTTGATTGAAGCATCGTATTCCGGCGTGCACTGGAATTGCAGTTTAGCTTTTGATTATTTTGTACTACACTCGTTGAACGTGACGCAGTTGTTTTCTTTTTATGCTTTGTGCTCGTATAATTTCATTTGGCCAGTTCTGCGCGTTCAGACGTGAAACCTTTTTGCTTTGACAGGCTAGTTTAAGGGTTATTCTATTGCTATGTTCTACTGAAAAGTTAAATCAGCAATAAATACTACTAGTAAAAATTGCTAAGTACTTTGCATTGCTGTATTATCTTAGTTGTTCTGAACTTGTAAAATAATATATCTATCTGAATCATTGACAAGGATTATTTTCTATTAATAAAAAATACCATGTAGAACTTGACAAGCGAATTTACTTCCGTTTATTCCCCATTTTAATTGCTAAAACATCCAACAACCGTCCACAGAGCCACCATAAATCCAAGTTATTACAACTACATGACGATAGTGGAACAAACATTTACATAACAAATTGTATGAGTCCGAGGGGCAGTCCCCAGCGATTTTTATGGAGTTACACACAGTTGCCTATGAGCTCGACATATTTACTCACAACATTTAAACAAGGGACGGCTAGAGCGGCATTTATCTTCGTCGTATTGCCTAAACTACATGACCTTGCTAAATAGTTTGTAGTAGTTTCTGTGTGCACGGTTTAGTCCGAGCCTGAATTATATTTTAATAATAAAAATTAAATTATATAACACGTGTTAACCATTTTTTTACATTTAATAATATGTCCTTTAGCTGATATATAAAATTGATACATTTCATTGATACCTACAAAGTTGATATATAAAATTGGTTTGCCTAATTATTTTAAAACCCCACATAGCTGAAAACGGTGAAAAGGGATGTTGTGACAAAAAAGGTAACGTCAAATTTTTGTTTTGTGCAACCATTTTTTACCTTAAAAAATGCTTCTTTCATATATCGACTTTGAGACATCAATGGAAGTTTAACATTTACTAAGTTGCGTATTCTGACCATATCTTCTTTTACTAAGTCTTTTACTAGTTAAAAACCAATCCAATAATAAACCTCCTTGGTTAAAGAGGTACGAACCTTCTTTATAATTCGAAAGCAGAATTCACTAAACAATTACAAATTACCAGCCAGCGTTAATTCACCATAACACTTAAAAGAAAATAATCGTTAGGCCTACAAAGCTAATGTCTCCAGTCTATAGGGTATATGTAACAGTTGTTTATTTGTAGCGTAATGTAAAGGCTTGAGGCTCGCCGCTTGTTATTCAAGATGTCTGGGGAGATGCTGTAAAGTGAGTCGGCCTGTATCTCGCTGCGTAGCGACTAGATTCATGTCGGTCTTATAATCGCGTGTAGCCGCATAATTTTAGTGGGTAACTATGGAGATATAATGAAGGAAACGTGTATTGATGGAAGGATTTTAAGCTTGTAGTCTATTGGAATAGAGTTCTGATATTTCTTCGGTGTATTTTATAATGATATTTTTTTCTAGCATAACCATTTTATATGAAGTGTGAAGTATAAATATTTTATACAATCTAATTAATTTGTGCTTTAAGGAGAGAAATACTAATTTTTTTTCAACATTTTCTTCAAAAGGTGATCAGCCAACATTGTCCTCTCACAACCGCTTTGATCGGAAAAAACATTTACATAAAAAAATTCTTAACTCAAATATCAAAAATTCCTCAAAAAAACTCTACCACCTATCTCAGACAGCTCTATATAAAACCAACCATCCTTTCCACCACACACAAACCTCACCACAGCAGCGCCACTAATTCCTCGACACCAAGAAACATCCAGTTCGCCTACAAACTAACAAGTCCAAAAACAATTTACATGGCGCACGGCTCCAAACGGTCGGCTCGATTTCCATAACTAATTAAATTGTGGGGACAAAGTTGGCTCGCAGGTGTGCCGCGGTCTGCTACTCCAAGTCCTCACGACCTGTTTATTTGAGTATATAATGGTTTGGCTGCGAAAGTAGAATTCTCTGGTTATTTTGTAGTATGCTCCTGAAAAATTGTGCTCCTTAAAATTCTTGTAATGCATCATAATGGCATCATCAAGGAGAATCAAATGAGTGTAAAACATTGTCCCCGATATTCACAAAATTGTTAGTATTGATCAATTAAATTATACCTGTCACTATCGGTTGCTTGTCAAAGAATACAGATTTCAGTAGACTTATGAAGTGGTTATATTAAAACACATATTATTAACGTCGTTTTGAAGTAAGAGGGTGTATTCTTTGAAATAATCTTTGCTTCTACAATTACTAAAGACCTGGTAATTTTGTTATATAATGGATTGGCTGCGAAAGTTGAGTTACCTGGTGTCGTTTTGTGGTATGCTCTTGAAAAATATAATAATGCTCATGGCGACCAACGCAACTTAGTAGTATCGGGAAATTTAGTCAACAGGATCGAACGCATTTTCGTTTTACC
Source organism: Abrostola triplasia (assembly GCA_946251915.1). Lineage (NCBI taxonomy): Eukaryota > Metazoa > Arthropoda > Insecta > Lepidoptera > Noctuidae > Abrostola > Abrostola triplasia. The sequence goes on from OX276426.1 coordinate 3,236,057, forward strand.
AATGTACTAGAGGCTAGACTATTGCCATGGCCCGAGCCGAAATCCAGAGTATATGCTTCTACTGAAAATTGCCTGATAGAAAAACCCAGTAAAAATAATTTTCATCTGCAATAAATCATTATTATCGATTTGTTGAACTTTCTTGATAATTTTAACTAATGTTTCTCACCACTTCTATATTTCTTGTAATCAATGATAAACACCACAAGCAAACAAATTATTTACCGTAATTTATGTATTAACCTAAATATTTTGTGATTAAAAAATGATAATTATACCAAAGATTTATTTCCTTTTCCATTTTTTTTTATTAACGCGTTTCACAAACATGAAATGTCACATACAAAAAAAAATCATAAAAAAAATTGTCCCGTGCTGGAATCGCACCGGCTACCCTTAGCGCTGCAGCCTATAAGCCTCTACACCAATCAGGTCGTCAAATTATATATTATCTTCGAATATGTCCCAACAACGGTTGCCCAACGGTATGTTTTAATAGTCCAGTTACCGTGTGGGGCTATTACGTTTTATTTGGCCTATCGCATCGAATCCGTGCCGGCATTGCATTCGATACAGAAGCTCATTACCGGAACGATTCAATTCCAGCCGGATAACCGAAGGCGTTACTGTAATGATAATGAGCTTAATCGAGCGTTTTAAACGTAAAATCAATTTAATTACTACGTACTGAGTGGCTTCGAAATACATTGTTTGTTTTGTACTTATGTGTTTTTTAATCTACTTGGTGTGAATTATTGAGGGCAAAGTTTCTGTGCACCACTTCTACGATGCAGGTACATTGAGGTACATTGAGTATACGGAGGACGAAGTGGTTTTTAGACAAAATTGAATGTAATTTTCCCGCTATATGTATTATAGGCGTGAACTAGATTCAAGCTATAGATTTGAAGCATTTTAGTTTTTTTTTTAATAACTAGCTACAGTTTAAACTGAGCAAAATATATCCCGGTGGTTTGCTACTAACATTGACGACATTAAAATTATAATGAAATCGAAAATATGTGATTCATAGACTGGTTTTTATAACAAATGTTAAGGGAAACCAGTCTAGACTATTATAGGTTAGCATTTGTCAAACTTTAGCTCATATCAGATTCCCCTTACCAAAATCAGTGCGATACATACACAGTTTTGTCTCATAAGTGTTTTTTTATTAATATTTATTCGTAATAAAAATTCCTCCACGCCGTGAGCCAGCAACACGCACATTTGTTAAGAGGGTTCCCTTATTAATGGATAGTTTGCGTCCATTAAAATTCGGATGAAGTTGGGATGGGTAATGCGTAAGCAATATTTTATAATGTATATGGAAATGATTGTGTATTATCATTAATTATGTATGTTTACAGGCTAGTGATGTCATTTTGGAGTATTGGTTCTTTTTTAGGGATCAGCCATTGACACTCGACAGTCTGTTTGTTACTAACTTTTCTGTCCTGTAAGTATGTGGTTCATTTTGTAATAAGTAGATAGTATTAACTGATATAAATATAAGTAGATAGTATCAACCCATCTCTTGCCTAAGGGGAGACCTATCAAGAGTGGACGTCTTCCGGCTAATGATGATGATTATATCATCAGAAAAAAAAGTCATAGAGATTTATCTTACATGTTAAGAGACGATGGTATAATGCTTGTTTTATCTCATTATTGTTTATGATTGATTTGATTTTCAACAATTAGAGATACTGTCAATATTTTCTATCCAAGTGTGCATAGATAAAGAAAAGAAAAGCTTTCGTTTCATATTAAGAATTTAGGCATAAGTAGTAGTACCTAAGACATAATTATATAGGTACAGTACTCCAGTAATCCCTTCAATCTCAAATCAGTATTAAAAGCTCTCTCGTATTTATAAACGTAAAAATCTATAGAGTGGAAACAAAAGCCATCGAGCTAATGAAACACCTCGCCGGCGTTAATGAGCCATATGAAACACGTTCCATGTGTTATAACAGGTCGCAGAGTAAGCAGGACTTAACGGCGGGTCGGGTAACAAGTTATGTGATAACTATTTACAAGGAAACATTAATTTTAGTGTAGTAAAACATTTAACCCAAAAACTGCTAATTTTAAACCATGTGTTAAATATATACCTGTCACTGTAGTTTGTATGGCAAATAATAGAGATGTGAATAGATAAAATACGGTTTAAGTTACTACACGTATCATCCTTGAATCGTATGATCCTTAGAGATAAGGACAAAGTTTCGTTTTTGAAACCTCGTGGAAAAGTGTCAAAAGCTATGAGTATTTTTTATGAAACAATTTTTTCATCAGCCATTATTTTCAGTTATTCTATAATAATTAAGTATTGATAAACAGAAACAAGTCATTCGGATCCTTTTTGAATATCGTGGATACGAAAGACTCTAAGATTTGACATAATTATGTTTATATAGAGAAATGCAGAAAGCTAAAAGTTGTATTATAATTCTGATCAAATATAGGCTTCAGGGCGACCAGTAGACATAATAAATTAACAAAACAATACAGTGTGTGGTTCCTAAGTTAGCATAATATCAATGAACACATACGTAACTAACATCGTAGCACAAAGTACGTAGCGGCGTAGCAGCGTAGTGGCGTAGCACATTTGTAGCCCTTCAATTTGTTATGTAAATGCATCTTTTGTCCGTCCATCCGTCCGTAGCGGCACCACTCTATAAATTTATTCGAATACCGCTGGGCGTGGGGATTTCGAGCAATTTTGCGCAATTGCTGCTCTTCTGGACAACTACTTTTGCCGTTGTCAAGGTTACAGCAGTCGTAAGACGATGAATGTTAGCTGAGATGGACTGCAGTTTGAACTCAAGAATAAGGCATTTGTGATTTAGGTTTATGAATGGAATTTTATACTATGTTAAGGATTTTGTAAAGCGTTTTTATATTTACAAGGTTTTCATATGTCAATTTAAATCGATATATATTCTCCATATCTTTAATTGGTTTTATACGATTTAATTCGAATTGAATATTTTCTTGTCGTTTCAAATTAAGATCTCAGCTATTTCAGCATTGGTACCAATTTGTAATCATTGAAGTTAGTCATGATCGCCTTAGTTTCATAACGTCATATAAGCATAAAACAAATGAAGATCGCCTTATCCTTTAGTATACAAGCTAAATATTGTGAAAAAACAACTATGACATAAAACTAACAGCAAATACATTTACCTACATAATGTATACTATATACAAAGCGCATGTAAGTGTTAATAACACTGAAACGGTATAACGCAGCCCATGAGAGCAATTGCCTTATCTACCGGCGTTCGGAAATCAACCGCATTAACTAATAACCAACGGAGTTCAATCTGATATGTTTGTGGCGAATAATTTTGATTTTGTTTGTTTCTACATTTGTGAATAATATTAATAGACTCTTTAGGCTAATAATTTTACAATATTGTTTAAATTAGCGATGAAAAATTGACGATTTAAATTTGCTGTCATTTTTATGTTGACAGCCTCGTTGCGCTAGTGGTCGCTAAGCGCGACTGCTGAACATGAGGTCCTAGATTCGAATCCCGGGCCAGGCGAAATGGTACTGGGTTTATCAAAAGGTACTCAGTAGCAGCACGGAGACTGGATTTGTGCCGATTTATGGCAATAGGCTCGCCCCCTATTACATCGGGACCTAGAACATAACTGGCAAAATGTGGAAGTACTAATTGTGGACCTTAGTCTACTCCTTTAAGGAATATAGGAGATTATACGAGTATTACATGTATATATTAATATTATGAAAAACGTAAATTTAAAAGACACATTAAGTATGTTCACCGCTGTGGTCCTCAAAGGTAGAAGAACTTTTAGGCGATTACAAGAGTAATTGTAATATTTGAGAGTGTTTTTCTTTATGGCTTGTAGTCCCGGTCTCTATATTGGTGGCGAATTGGCGACCCTATTGCCATTCATCGAGCTAGCAGAAGGAAAAGAAAGAGAGCTGTATCCTTAACCTCCCTGGCAGACAATTAAAATCCAACAACTACAACACCAAAAACGTGACACAATACAATCAATCAATATCAATCAAAAGCTCCAGTATCACCTCAATCAATCGCCACTATTCACTTGTAACAAACGCATTGAATACGTTAATAGGTTAGCAATCATCAAATCATCCCGTCCGTCATCGAATCATCGGGCATTGTGCGGAGGGTGAGGGAGCCAGTGAGCCTCTCAATATGCAAATTGCTCTGCCACCGAAAGCCTAACTGGCTATTGTAGAGAACGACCTGGATCGGTATAAACCGGTTTAGATATCGCCTGAGAGTATGCAGCTACAGCAGGGTTAAACACCTTTTAACTTTAAATACTTAATAATAATCAATACTTACTTATTTAATACCTTCCGTAATGTTATTGGCTGACAGTAAAACAGTTATATTATAATCGAATAAAATGTATTCGATATAATCGATTATAATTGAATGAAAATTATTCGATTATAATATAACTTTGGAATCACTTAATGGCTTAATAATATTGACAAGTGCAGATATTAGACTATTGTACTAGGGGTTGGAAGTTCAATTCCCGCACGTGACAAATATTTTCGTAGTCCGCAAATTTTTGATAAAAGTTTGTTTGTTCGTTCGTTTTAAAATTAGAATCTTTACATTTCAATGATGCCTGATAACATTTATAACATTAAGTTCAAAATATAATATATATATATATAAATATAATAGGTACTTTTATTTATAATGAATAAAGAAGCGCCCTGCTTTTAACTACACGTTTCCCAGAATAACTGCGTACAGTCAGCAGCGGTGGGCCGGATATTGACATTGCCGCTATTTCCGCCCCCCGCCATGTATAAACCAGAATAAATACTGCACGGGAATTAGGGTGGCAACACTGAAAAAATCCGCGTAAGGTTTTAAAATATACACTATTTTAATTGTAGAAACGTTTATCAAAATATAAATGCTCCATCATCGCAAATAAATAATTATATTTTATTTGTCCATATTGTTTCGCTTCCGGACTTCATTCTTCAAAAGAGACATTGACCCCTGACTTTGATTGAGCTTTTATTCTTAGTGTTACTCAATAAGGAAAAGCCAACGCCATCTAGTTTAAAAAATGATCTTTAAAAGTATTATGTAAAACCAATTATTAACCGACTTCAAAAAGGAGGTTCTCAATTCGTCAGTATGTTTTTTAACATAACACTTTTAAACATCATTTTTACATCTTCTAATAAAAAGAAAACTATAAGGAATAATATTTCGCACTCACTACACTTTTCTTGTACCACACGTCGTACACAATACTCATATTTTATAACTCTACAAACTTCTATTTTAACTTTACTAATCTAGAATAGTATCTACCGATAAAGAAAGTATTAATTAACATAATTAATTTATTCAACAGCACCCTCTTATCGTTTTAAAGTAACAAACCAGCATTCTAAATTAAGATTAATATTCAAACAAAAAGTATTCAGCTGTTAAAACAAATAAAGCCAGAGATATTAAAAATAATACCCAAAGGGACATTTAAAATTAAAACGCAGAAAACTCAAGAAGTACCGAATGTTGGCAACTTTTAAAAGCATTTCTCGGTTTATTTGCGAGTAATGATTAACATTCATCATGTAAATTGTTATAAATTGTTAGATCGAAATGTAAGTCGGAATCGTGAATACCCGAAAAGAGAAAAAACTTATTCTTGAATATTTTCGTTTTTAATACTTCATAAACTTGACGATTAAGATTTCCACTCTGGTTTATGAAAATTTACTTTTCCATTTATCTTTTCAATTTCTTTTTTACATATTAAACAGGGTACTTTTGCTTAATAAGTATTAATATTTATAAGACTGCCGCGAAATTGTGAATTTTGTTTAAGTGTTTAATTACAAAGACGAGAAGCTGAGATCATAAACGTACCTGTCGTGAATATAAGTTACAATCTCGTACATTGAGCCCAAGATTAAATACTAGTTACATTATATTACTTGAAGGATATTACCGTCTTTTGTAAAGATTAAAGGCGAGCCTTGTCAATAGAACGAGATCATAAAATAAGAAGTTTAATGAAATAACTTTTCTAATAAACATTTAGTTCATTACTTATCTTATTTGTCGGGAATCCTGTTGCTCCTTTTGAACCGAATCCTTCATCTCCTTTTAAATCTTTAACTTGTATTTCCTTGAATTGAATAGATGTATAACTATACTTAAAAATGATTCCGTAAATCGCTACATTCAAAACAGTATAATTAATTTGTCAACCAAAAGAAAATTATTGGCTATCAGCTACCTGATTCATTCTAGCTAGACTGTGCCTCGCAGTAGGAAGCTAGTATGTTAATAATTTAACTTTTTAAACATATATATTACTTTATACCTTTTAAACAACACATTAAAACATTACTAATGACAGCTTTTAATAACCCAATGTCGAATTAACGTAACAAATGGATGATCATAAAAATAATTTATTCAATGAAGCTTAACATCATAATATTCACAGAAACATAATTCGATTTACATTCTAAACGATTTTATTACAGAGATTGGTGACCTCTTAAGATGAAATATCTCTCAATTGCATTGAATAATCTTTTCAATCGAGAATGAAAAAAAGATTTCATTCCATACCACGGGATATTACGCATTAATTTGTTGGGGTTGCTGGAAAATGAGCAAGAATTGTAAGATATAATAATATACATATTTGCGTCTACTCGTTACGCTTACCGAGTTGTTTTTGTTTCTGAATTGATATTGCAGTGAGTGCGGTATCCAAAAATACAACAATTTTATTGTAGATGTTTTTGTGTGCTTATGCATATAAAAAGTGTGCATAAGTATAAAAACTTTACCATATTACAGAATACCTACTTGCATAAATATGTAGATAAGTTTTAATGAAACGGCAGATGCTTTTAAATTTCACATCAGCCTGTAAATTAATATTGTCGGTAGCATCATAACGAATTTACTCATCCGACGTTTCCAACGTACGCCGGCACCGACAGGCGATGAATGTACCTTTCGCCATTCTTCTGCCCCAACCCAGCGCAGATTAATTAATTCATTGAATACGTTCAAAAAAATCCAACACTAATGTTTCCCGTTTTACTGACGTACGCATCTTTTCATCCTCCCCGATTGCGGAAAATAAAATGTATCTCCTCCCTCGTCAGTTTTACTAAAAGAACCATTTGTATATGAAACGACCATTACCATTAGCCGCCGTTTCACTTCGCCATTGATGGCCAGCCCCTCGGCCATTCAGTGTCCGATGCAGACATATTATGTTGAGTTCATTACATTGTGCTATCCGTGTAGGTGTGTACACGTAATGGGGAATCGACGGCGCAATAGTTTGTACACACGGGAAGTAATGTATTGATTCCTTTTTGTAAAAGAAAAAGTGAGACTGTTTGCTATCTGATAATGACAGCACAAAAAGAACTGGATGTTGTCCTAACATATTTGCTCTACAGACATACACTTTTACAATGTTACTAATGAATTTCCCGACCAATATTCCTACTGCAAAAACATGGACATTTCGATGTAACGTAACATTTGCTAAGACATGTGAACTCAATGCTTTTGGATTACTAAAATAAGAACACATAGCAATAGGCATGATTTTGTAGTAAAGGGTTTGTCCTTCTTTGTGTAATTTTATTAAAGTCGTCAGTAATAAATGGTAACGCAAAATAGCTCTTTATGGTCTATACAATAACAAACGCAGCCTTATTTATTTTATGCACAACACACCAAACACAAGAGCAAATCTGAAATCCTCTTACAGGAATACTTCTCGACTCTCATTGATATACTGTAGCAATAGCCTCTGTGGACTTTGCATGGCCTCACTGGCCATGTTCAAGACGATTTGAATTTCAATACACGCCGAACTGTCCCGGCGCGTGGATCATGTATAAACACATACTGGCAGTTAAACATCTTAATATCTGCATTAGGTGTTGCATGGACTGATAGTATAGATTATAGATGATGGAACTAATTATAATATTGTATTTGACTACCAAGTGGAAATTTGACGTTTACTGTGGCGTTCTAAGGGGAGGCCTTTGTTCAACAGTGGACGTCTTCCGGCTGATGATGATAATGATGTAAGTAACTAAAAATTGTGGTGTTGATGCTATTTGCTTTAGGTGAAAGGTTATATAAATGTGCTGTTTTATTGACTAGACCCGTCTTTTCATTTGCTTTAAGTACTACAATTTTAGGCACTGTTTTCTAATCGCTGTTGCTGGCTATAATTATGATAATGTATGATAATGTTACCGGTCAAATCCTGGTATCTAATACCCTTTTCTCAAACGAATATAAGTTACAAAATTCCTAAGAAAAGCTCGTATCTTCAAGGATTCTCTTCTTACGTCAGCTTAGCGCGAATAAAAATAAACATCATATAAAATGTCTGTTTTTAAAACCCGATACGGTTGTGACAACCGCGGGCCTCGCGTATCGTCTCCGTATATAATACACAGTTGTCCGGTCGCCGATCTTAAACAATAAATCTATTGGCGTCCGAAAGGGGCTTAGCCGGTCCCCTTGGCTTCTCTTTGTAAATTCCCTGTTCGTATCTTTTCGCTCGAATGGCGACTTTATCTTCGGGACTGTATTGGCTTCGATGGAAAATGTATGGTGTGGAATTAAGACCGTCTCTTGTTTAGAACGGATTTTCTTTTTTTGAATAATGTTTTATTTTTTTCTTAAGTAATTTGATTTTCACGTTGAGTAGTTTCGATTTTTATTTAGACGGGATTTTATATTTTAAAGCCTTTTCTGCTTTTTCTTATACATAAAAATTTTGAAGAAATTTTCTTTCTTCTTTGCTTATATATAGTTAACTTTAGCGGTCTTTGCACCTAAACCCACCATAACTGACGAACCAAATGAAAACCATGCAATGGAGTAAAAAAAATATTAACACCATCAATAAATAAATCTATGACACCGTTCAAAAACGTACAAACAAATAGCGGAAAAAAATCTCTCACGACCGACCAATTGCGAATTTAAAAATGGGAATTGCTCCAATTTCGTTCTGCTATGGAAGAGTGCGCAAACTTATTAGCAAGCGACCGTTGGGTTATCGGCGATCTTCCTTTACTTTTTGCAGGTGATCGGACGGTACGAGATTGATTGGACGATCTCGATTGGACTCTGGCCCCGTGACTCATTTTAGACGTCACCAACTGACGTTTCAGCTGCGACGTTCTAACGATTGCTGATTGCGTTTTTAATGAATCGAGGATTTGCTCCTGTTAAGTCGAGTGTCTTTTTGTGGATTTGAGCGTCTTTTTTGTTAATTAATTGTATACATGCAAATCTTTGACGTAGTAGGATTGAATACGTAACAATAGCACCTGTCTCTTCTTATTTCATTAAGGTAAAATCCGATGTAAGTATTGATATATTGAAAAACGGAGACCACCGTATATATCGATGTGCATACTATATAAATCTGCGTCTTTTACACTGGCATACAATTGTAAGTTTTAAATTCACCTGTTGCAGAAAACGCACAAGTACAAAAGATAAGCAGGACTTTTTTTTAATAGTCTTCGAGTCTGATAAAGCTGTTGACAACCGACTTATTGTACCTATATAATGCTTTGACTTGTTTATTTTGCTGCGAGCGTTCATTTAATTAAGTCGAGAAGACAAAAGTATACATGTAGATGATAATAGGATTCATGCGGCGTTCGTTACGTGAAATACGTAAAAATATTGAGGTACAAACGTGCACACGTCTCCGCCAACAACATTAGAATAATTGATTAACTAAACGCAAAGAGAAATAATCGCGATTCAGCGTTTTATCAACTAAGGATTGCTACACGTTCGCGACTGATACGAGAAAACACACCTCGTGACGGTACATAAAAAGAGAAATTTACTGTACACTATTCTACGTAAGTATTATCCTTCCATTGGCACATTTTTTAGAACTACCTCTACATTAATTTTAGTAAATGGGTAAATATTTTCTAAAATAATATTTACCAAATCCTACTAATATTATAAATGTGAAAGTTTGTGAGAATGGATGTGTGGATGTTTGTTACTCTTTCACGCATAAATGGCTGCACCGATTTGGTTGAAATTTGGTATGTAGATAGGTTATACCCTGGATTAACATATAGGCTACTTTTTATCCCGAAAAAATGAAGCGGGTAACACCGCGGGGCGCAGCTAGTAAGTAAATAAATCTCTTATTCCTCTTCTCAAAAATCAAAATTTAGTTTCTAAAATTATTATTAGTCTGAATCAAAAACAACTCACTTACTTTCAAATAACAATTTCTTAAGAAAACCACACGAGATAAAATCTCAGAGATGCAACCAGCCTAAATCTCTTCCGTGCCAGGAAAAATGATTTATAAAAGCTCGCTCCGCTATATACGTCTCTTTTGCTCCTGTTTACTTCGCATACTTCCGTCCTTGTCTTTACTAGTCCAATTTCACAGGCGGCTGGTTGCTTCCGTAGGACCTCGGTAGTAATGCCTCTATTGATTAAGAAACGTGAATATTCATTCAATTATATGGTAGCGCGGCTCTCTGATGAAACCTCGTGGGTTATGGTTTTAAAGGGTATTTACCTACTTTATTCTGAAAGAAAATATTTGCTCCGTTCTATTGACACTGTCGGTCTTTACTCTCGTTTGCTTTTATAAGAATATCTAGAGCTTATCTGGGAGGTATTTTGTCGACATTATTAGGAGTAATTGGAGTTTCTTGGCGCCAATCAAGGTAATACTGGTTCTGTAACTATTGATTTGCTAAAGTCAGAGTCTTAATAAGATTCTACGTGTTCAGTAACACGGCCTCGTCTATATTTCTTGAAAAAGGGTCTTGAAGAGGTCGTTTAAAGGCTGGGAGCTACAAAGACACTACGATCTACGGAAAGAGGGATACAGTATTTATTTCTGTTACGAAGTAAAGAATAGTATCAGATGGAAGTTGCTGCCAACTGATTTGATTTAACTATAACCTACGTGACCCATATAAAAATAAATCATATTTAGTTTTATTTAACAGACAGTATAAAAAAATTGTAGAACAAGATTCAAGTGGAGTGATATACTTCACCGTAGATTGGCATCTACTGACTTGTATATCACGTCGTTTGAATGCCTGTGACAACGCGACTGCAGAAGGAGACCCAGTTACGTCAATACATTTTCGAGTCACACATCCACGCAAGCACTTGAACGACAAATACATCTCCCGCTTTTCATTATTCATTTCCCCAATATTGGAATAAGTAAGCAAACAAAAATATTCATCGGGGTTGTGGATAAAGATTTCTTTCGTCGCAATATGTAGGCGGGAGACGGTGGCAGAAGCGGAGGTTTCCGCACAATCTATCGTCGGTATAATGGAGCTGTTAAAGACAATATGCTAGGAAACATATTGGATGCAGCCCGACGAATGTGTAAGCGAGCGAGCGGAGACGACTCGTGAAGACTGTGGCGCACTGGGCGCAAGGAACTATGTGGCGTACGAAAATTAAATCGATAGTAATTTATTTTTTCAGTAATATAATGGATGTTAGCCTTACTGTTACTAATACTGCTAGCTGTTGTTTAGCATTTTGTTTTTATACCGTATTTTTGATACGTGCAGTCTAATGTGCTAAGAATGAGTTGATCGTCCTAATTGAAATCATGTATTATCACTGTTGTTTTTAAGATCATCCAATGCTTCGATAATAAAAGTTTAATAAATAACATACTTACCAAGATACTAATCTCTTATGTTTAGGAAAATCAGTAGATAGTTGTACTGTTTTTTTTTATATCACCTAAAACACACCGTTTCAGGCAGTGTGCCACGAGGTTTAGCAAGCGATAAATCCATAGCTATATCTGGGCAGGCGCTCGGTTCAATTTTATTACTATTCTCTCTGCCGAGGACTTATTCGATTCACCCGTCAAAGCGGCCCGTCCTACGGGAACCTCGGTTACATTATCTCTTCGCTTTAGACGCTTCTTACCAGCTTATCTTCGCCTCACTCTTTGAGAAAGATCCTGCAGGATGCTCGAGCCGCGATTGATAATCCAAATTGTTTTACATATAAGATGTTTTGGGTTTAAAACTATTTTATGTGAGTAGCCATTAAAATAGCCTTACAGGTATTTTTGTAGTTAACCTTTAAGTTTAATGTGAAGCTTATTAAAATAAGTAGATATAGTGCTATAGTTTATTTTAGAGTCAGTACAGTTGATTTTGGCTATGCGTCTCACGACTAAACATAGGTATAGCAATTCTAAATATTTCGACAAAATTGGCACGAGTGGCTACTTCTATGGTTGGTACTTGATACTTATAAAATACTTTGCCATGCATTGGATTTCACAATGCTAGCACTAAATATCCCTACTTACATTAAGTTACATTACCTCTAAAAGACGGGTGGATTTCACACCGATTTATCGGGAAACTAGTATTAAGTTTAATTTCTCTACAGCCATTTACCCCGAAGGTTATCACTACCTGACTGCCTAAGGGTTTCATGCCTTCACGAAACATTTACATATAAATATATAAGTACTAGCGAAGTACGTACATATCACGAAACACACGTTGCATACAAGGCCGCTCGCTAACACGTAAACATATTTTACGTAACAATTTTTTATTTTATATCCCCATAAAATGCACAACGCAATCTCGCCCTTCCTTCACACTCGTATATAATGTTAGCAGTATATTTTCGTATTTTTTTACAATCAGTCTAATGTATAAGTTAAATTGTTTTAGGTTTCTATTGTTCATCATCCTCATCTCAAGAACTAATTGTGTGATAAAATTTAATAATTTGAAAGAGAAATTAGTATTGGTAATGGGTTTTTTTATTACATATATTTCCTTTAGGAAGGCATCGCAGTTTACGGACTGAATTTAAGCACCTGGAGTTTCAAATTTACAACAGTTTGGTGGCAACAAACTGGTCTTATGACATCATAATGACGAAGATGTCAGTTCATAGCTGTTCATCACGAAACCATAGTCCAACGCTAAATTTTGCCACGTATCGACACTTCTCTACTTTGTGCCATGACAAAATGATCATTAAGCAGTTCGGCAGAAAGGCTAACTATCCGGTATTTACCAGAATTATGCCAATATAGTGGATCAATAATTGGCAAGCTGTCGTTCTTTGTGGCGTTCTAAGGGGGAGGCCTTTGTTCATCAGTGGACGTCTTCCGGCTGATGTAGTGGATGAAAAAAATATTTAATAAAAGTTATGTAACCTGTTTCTTTTCGTAGCAATTAATGAAAGTAAAACCAAGAACAAACTTGGTGGCCTCATCCACATTTGTCCGCTTCCCGCTATGCAAGCTGGGTTCGGTCGCCACGGGAGACGCAAAGCAAGAACTTATGACCGTTTTAGGATACAAAGATGACAATACGGTAAGTGGGAAACATAACCTAATATTCCATTGCGTTAAAATTATATGAACTATGTCAGTTCAATCAGATATTGTGTAACACATTCTAGTTAAAATAACTACTTGGGTAATCTCTTGCATAATGGGTAATAATGGGTAATTTTTTGCCTATGCATTTTAAGAGCATATTAACCACTTCTGGAACTAAAATGTAAGAATATATGAAAAATTATTACATTCGAAACTAATTTTCCGTTTACTTAAATTACGAAGAGATTTCATTGCGAAAGATCGTATCTATAAAAATTAAGTGCAAACAAAGCTACGGAAGATTTTTAAATGCACAGATACTCATAAAACCATGTTACTTTCAGATGAGCAACTGCTACACGAGGCTAAAGGAATCCATCAAGACAATGTCAGAGACAGATTTGACACAAGTGAACAAAATATACGTGAATTACACAGACGATATCGACCCAAACTTCATAACGAATTCCACAGAAAAATATGGAGTTCAAGTGGAAAAGGTTGGGTTTAATTACCCCAAGGCAGCTGTCGCTTACATCAATCGCTGGGTATGGTGTCATTCTTAAGTATCGACTTTACTTTTATCGATTTTCGATTATATCGAGTCGAGTCAAGTATCGAGTATGATACACGAAAGAAAAGAACATCATAACGAAAGACTTGCTTTACAGATTGGTGCTGGGACATATAAACGAATTATTGATGTTTTAGATGCCAAGGATGTCAATAAAGAGACAATGATGGTCATTGTAAATGCTATTCATTTTAAAGTGAGTACCATTTAAATGCTTAATCATTAACCGGTCGTGTTGGAAATAAGTTAAAGAAACTTGCCATAACGCACTCTTATGGGACTTTAAAATACCCACCAGTAGAAAAAAAGATTACGGACTAATAGAATAATCCCTATTTTACTAATAATCGGGTCTTCTATTCTCTATCGAGGGTTAAAGTAGGCTTTTTAAAGTCAATTTAAGCAAAATCAGAATTTACACGAATTTTAGTTAGGCCCCTTTCATTCTAAAGGACCTTTCTATCTCTCCTACCAAAATGAGAAAGTTTGCGTTCTTGAAACAATATTTATATTAAAGCACACATAAATGTTTGTGCTATTTTATCGACTTTACACCTTAGTTTAAAATATTAAACCCATGTTGACAATAGAAGGAAGACATAGAACTTAAATTATATCTTTACAAGCCAATAACAAAATGTATATTGGATTTAATGTTTATAATTGGCGTACAAACTTCCCTTTATATTTTGTAGGGTACATGGGAATTCCCATTTGATTTCCGATTGACCAAGCTTATGAAGTTTATCCATATTGACGGAAAGTCCTCAAGAGTACCGATGATGACAAGAACTGATCAATTTAACTATGTAGCGGCTGGTGATTATAAGGTATTTAATATTTTTTATTTAACCCCTGGATTTGTGCCCAGTTGATAGCAATATAGCGGCCAAGATCAAGTCAAAGAAGTCAGGGACAACCATTAGCACGTTGGGTTGACGATTTATTTATAATTGTGAAGAACGCCTGGATGAGAGACGCTCAAAGCAGAGTAGAAAGGCAGAGAAAATGGTTTCCTATGGGCTAATTTAATGATGGCGATGATCTAAGCAATAGGCTTGCCCTCTAATACTGGCGAAATGTGGGAGTACTATACGTACATCTCAGCCTCCCACTTTAGGATACAGGCGTGATGTGGTGTTTTTTTATGTTTTTATTTGGTATGGAGATTTATGGATACATTTGCGGATGAATGAAAGTTATTGTTGTCAGAATGCTTGATAAAGATTTATGTTTGAAACTTATGTTGTGTTAACATTGACCCCCTTACTTATAAACGATGCTAACATGTGTTTAACTACTTCTTAAGTCTATTGACATCTCTATTCTTTAACATGCAAACGACAGTGACAAATATAATTTAATCAATTGTTCAACACTGACAATTTTTGTAAATAAGAGGGTTATTGTTTTTATTAAATAATGTTTTTTCTCTTTGTTTTATTGTGTTGTATGTAAATAGTAGAATTGGCGTCCTATTTAAAGTAATTTTTTTTGTAGCTGCTTTCAGTAAAGTTCGCCAGTTGGAGGGCAACTATGACGTTCGTTGTCCCCGGCACCGCCCAGGGCTTGCCAGACCTACTGCAGAAATTAGAAACAGAGCCAAACTTCATCGGGAACACGGTTAAAAAAATGCCATCGGTCCCTTTAAGAGTGTACATACCTCGATTCAAAATAAAAACCTATGTGGATTGGTCCGGATTTCTACAAGAGGTACACAGGCCAGCATTTCCCATTGTATACTTGGTACCTGTATACAATGGCCAATGCTGAACATAACACAACACAAACTTAGATAAATTCTTCTTAATCTAGAACTATTCTTATATTTACCACCTCATCTCATCTTTAATCTTTTCATATCGCACTTTCCTTTTTTATCTTCATCGTGTAGTGTAACGTACTCTTTTCGTATATTTTTCCTCCAATATAATTTTTAACAATTCGGCGTGTCTTAATAATTGATCTGTATTTGTTTTCTTATGGATTAAAAAGTTCTTATTCCTCAATTTCGCGTGACCTATTTTAACAATCTCGTCTGAAACTTAAAAAAGATATTTAGTACGTACATACGCGGGACGCACGTAATCAGATATTACAAAGAATAGAGTGGTTCGAAAGAAGAAAGGGGAGGCCTTTGTCTAGCAGTGGGTAACAAAACAGGCTAGAAAAAAGTATTATTTTGTAAATACTAGGTTATTATTTTACT
This sequence comes from Abrostola triplasia, assembly GCA_946251915.1. Lineage (NCBI taxonomy): Eukaryota > Metazoa > Arthropoda > Insecta > Lepidoptera > Noctuidae > Abrostola > Abrostola triplasia. The sequence continues at coordinate 3,252,298 of OX276426.1, forward strand.
CTTATTGTTATCATTACGCTTTCTCTTTCACATCTTTGTCAAGTTTTATAGTTATGTATGTGTGTAGAAACATGAACTTTCATTTGTTATCGTAGTTATGACGTATCTATATTTTTTGTTATACAATTGTCTCCATATAACCTTCTCATTACCTGTGTATACAATCTTTTTTCTTTCAGTTGGGATTGTACGAAATATTCAGTGAAACCTCTACCGGTCTGTCAGCAATCCTAAAAGAAAGCACTACAAAAAAGAGTTTTCCCCTAAGCAAAGTGAAACAAAAGCTTTTCATACAAATTGATGAATTGGGCGTGGCCAGATTTACACACGGTATTGTTATTTATGACGCATTGAATTCTTATTGATAACAAAACATAAGTACCTATTTTTGTATGAAAAAAAGAAGGCGTAAATAAAACCATCATCATCAGCCGAAAGACTTCCCTCTAGAACGCAATGAAGGAAAACTTGACAACTGCATCCACCGATAAAACAATTACAATTTATTTCTAACACCCATTTAACATAATGATAGGTTTCTTTCTGCTTTGCCCCATCCTTGAATTAACTCAGTGTCCCAATTGTGTTTACGGTGATCATTAAATCATCATCAGCCGGAAGACGTCCACTGTTGAACAAAGGCCTCCCCCTTAGAACGCCACAATAAACGACAGCTTGCCAATGGAATGCACCGGTTGCCTGCATTAATTAAATAACATAAATTAAACATGCATAAATTCAGCTGATGCGTAAAAAAAATCGATATATCAATTATTACTGTTTACAGATCCCATAAGACATCTGGGTCCGCCAAAAGTACCACAATTCTTTGATGTGCCAGAGTTCATCATAGACAAACCATTCTATTTCCAAGTGACCCTGGACTTTGAGAACGCGCGCCATGAGTTGTTCACGGGTGTTTATTATGGACCTGAACCGGCTGTGATTCCTACTAAAGTTTAAAGAAGTCCAAAATAGAGGTTTTATTAAGTAAATGATTAACGCGATCTATAATATATTACGTTGAAGTATATTTGTTGTAATTAAAATTGTAACAGAGTATAGTTATAAAGAACGTTATTAAAGTAATTGAAGTTTTAATCTTCATATTGTTTATCTTATGTCATACCTCGTTGATCTAATGGGTGCAATCGCGATTTCCGAGTGTGAGGCTTGGATTCCTGAGACTGTGTCTCGGGCTGTGTCATTGGTTGACCCTATAGGATATTCTCAGCACTAGCAGTTCACAACCCATCCGATCTGTGTAATTGAATACTTAATGTTTATCATATAAATTTACACTTTAACTGTCTTTGAGTAGACACAATGGTTAATCAATGCCTGTGAACAAATGTGGTACACTGGACACAGTGAAAGGGTTGAGACTACCGGTTATCTGATGTTCCCAACGCAACGCATCTACAATACCTGCCAAAATAAGGTGAGATTTCGTTCAAAAAACTTTGTTGACATTACCGTAAGTCCACCGTTTAAATAGCTGTACGATAAGTGATAGAAAATAGCTTCGTCACCATTGTAACTTAACGCCACTTACATAATCACTATAATTTGCATCACGCAGGGCATTTTGTCAATAAGTCTTTCACATTTTCTTTTCAACCCAGTTTCAACCCCTTAACAATTAGTCAAATAGTTCATAATTAGGGGTACATTCGCTGGACAACGCGTGCTCGCCACGTGCTTTGCTAGTTAGCAAATGATTGTAAATTACGTTCTGTAATTCGAGAAATTGTATTCAAATTATTCAACAAAGGGTACCGTCTTTTCATTTTTTATTTATAATGCATTATTATTACGTCTTAATCCTTAAAACTCAACAAAAATTGTTGACTACCATGTTGTCTGTTACCTCAAAAGTTCATAATATGAACTTATAATATTATTGATTCATTCATATAGGTATTATTAGAATAAGCTAAACTTCCTGAAATCAAATTTAAAGTTTGCCTATATTTTTTTTGGTTTTATGTCATCCAATTTATGGCCAACTTTTTAATTTATGGTTAGATGATGGGCTTCTTATTACCTTGTTTAAAAAAAGTATAATGCAATAAACATGCAACTTTCTGATCTCTAAAACATTTTGCTTCGCATTTATTCAAAACATACCAGTCCCCTTCGTTTGCGTACATATCGCCTGTTAACTAAGACAATTATAACCCAATATATCACGTCACACAACTATTAGGTTCAGGTCAAACAATAAATTGCTTTACATCGCAGCACGCATTTGAATATTGCTAAGTGTTTTGCCATGCATACAAAATGGCGGCGAATAAGCAAGGGTTGTTTGGAGCCTGTTAGGCAAAGTAGTTTGATACGTTTGAGGGTACATAATTTATTCATTTGTCGGTAATCTTTCACTCTATTTTGGAAACTGTTATATATAGTCCACGTATATATGCAGTTATAACGTATGAAATTAAAAAAGTACGTTACTACTTGAATAGTTGTCATAAATTGGTTGCAAAGGAAGTTAACTTTACTCGTCCTTTAAATATCTTCAAATAACATGTACCTACGCATCGACATTATGCATTATGTAGGGTCAACATAAATATTTGACTATTGTACAATTCTAGAAGGTAACGAAAAGAGCTGTATTGAATGCTACAGCAAGAAGAAAACAATCAAATCTTATATAACTTTATCCTCGTCAGTTACGACTAAAAACAAGCTGCAATACTTATAAGCACACACCAAATTACACACATTAAATAAAAACCCGCTTATTATAAATCATACAATAATAATAATTTCTTTCCATCTTATCCATTTTGTAACTATAACACTTAAATCTAGGTACTACATAATTTAATTTAACAGACATACCTATTTAACTAAGAAATATAATCAATTAGATTAGACAGTTATTGTGGTAGACCAATCCAGAAAATATATCCTTAATTGTTCATCAATCCCACAAATCGTAATAAAGCCATGGCATATACACCAGTGATAGCTTTTACCCAAAGCTTCTCGGACCTAAGCCGACTGGTGAAGTCCGAAGTACTGCGACTCAACTGGATTCCGACCAGTGGGAATCGGCTTTGTCTGGATCGAAAAACGGAATAAACTTCAGTTGTCAACTGTTAAATATTAGCCGGGGAGATTTGTAGTGTCTTTGGATGGAAGAGTTGAGTAATTAATGTTATTTGAACTTTAAATGTAATGTACCTATTTGATAATAATATAGTAAGTTGTAGGTACAAATAATGTTAAAAAAATACTTTGTACAATAGTCAAAAATATTATTGCCTATATATTTAATCTGCTTAAATAATTTTCCATGAAGTTGTTTATTTTATGAGTGTACTCCAAAGTTGCACCTGTCTAAAATTATTAAATTATTTTGCTGGTTTATTTCTTTAGTTAGGCTATTAAAATCCTTGAAAATCTACTTAATTTGACTACAATCAAATCAATCAATGGCCTACAAATCAAGTATATTACCAACTCTACAGAAGATCTTAAAATGTTCCTGCATTTTGAACTCCTACTTCCACCAATCGTTCACAAACGAGCATCAATCATAACAAACCTTACTAGACTCTGTGTACACCATAAACCCAACATTAATTCGGCGGTACCAACAGCAGCAACGTAACAGTGCCGCCAACCGCACCTACATCAAGCCGTTAGGTACGGTGCGCAGAAAAATTGTGCGCCGCGCGTACAATGACAGCGGGTCATTTGTTAATTCGCTGAAATATGGTGGCAGTCGACGGCTATTCATTATAAGGCCGGCTCGTTTGCGCCACACGTGTGGGCTGGTAGCGACAGCAGGAAAAGGTGCATCCTGGACCAGGTTTTGGTCTAAATACGATTCAGTGATAATTATTTAAGAGTATAATTATATGTTTGTTATTGTATATAGCCTGATTATGTTTAATTAGTTAGGTGCCAGCAAAATACATTCGTTGGTGTACACTAGATTTCAAAGTACACAAAAAAATTAGTACAGATTAAATACATAGGTACTCAGTTACTTTATTTTGTATAAATTTTCTTTAATACCACAACTTTTACACTTCAATTATAAAAAATGTATATAATAGTTTATATATTAGTTTTAGTATGTAATAGTTTGAAGTGTCGTTAAAAAGGTTTTTTTAATAATTATAATATTTTAAACACAGTTTTGATGTTACTACATACGATTCAAATTCTTAACTTAATGCAATAACATATAGGTCACAAGATAAGGACGAGTAAGTTCTATGATCAACAGTAATTAAACATAATTACAAAAACAAAAATTGTATCTGTTTATTTTCTTTGCTAACCATACCCAGCCGGTGCATTCGCTCGTGCAATGGAGACAGATTGTGTTCTATATGTGCATCTCTTTCTGTTATCACATAAATGTATTAACCCTTCTCTGTCTGTCACACGTTGACTACGTTGTATTTTAGTAAGCCTACGTCGAAGAAGCTTTAAACAATTGAAATTCACAGGTATCCATGGAAACATAGAACACATAGAAATATGAGTAAGGGACAGCATTTTTAAATTTAAATACCTCTTATTCAAATTAACATTTCCGTTTAGCCGTTTGAGCGTGAAGAGGTAACAAACATACAAACACACTCACAAACTTTCGTCAAATCATATCACACAAATATTTGTGTGATAGATATGGATAACCTACCCTAAAAATGTATAACAGCTTAAATACTTAAACATAATACCTACCTATAACTATAAAACCATAACCAAATTTTATCAATAACCCATAACCCTCCATCGGCCACGGTGCATGAATATGGGATGACCCATGGGTGCTCGTCAGGCACATGTGATGGTGAGTTCATTTGTAAATGACGGCGGGTGTCACTATGTGTCACTAAGTAATAACTTAATATCATTTGCAATACCTGAATTAAATTAATAAGTTTGATGTGATTGGAGAATATGCAGTACCTACTTGTACATGTAACTGGCAAATTTACATTTAGGTATAATATTCCTTTTCATGCAATGAAAAAAAAATCACTCTATGCGCATGTCCCTATATTTGTTCCTAATATTAGAAGAAATAGCAGTTAACGTAAGAGACGTCCTTTCACGGGGTTTATAAATTTTGACTAACTTCAATTGGTTTAGTAGTTTAGTCATATAAAGGGTACAAACAGGCAGACATAATGACTAAATGCTTACAAATTTGTAATAAAATGAAAATAAGGAATGGGTTGAAACCATTACAATACTACAATACGTACTTAAAAATAAAATACGCAGCTAATATCCCTCAGCCATAAGTTTTGTACCAGTATTAGTTCATCAAAAGTCGAACTACACAAATTGGCCGGTGAATTTCAGCATTAATCAAATCATGTTCGTAGTGCCCGGAGATTAGCAAGTTTTATCGCATTGTACGGATAAACAACTCAGCGGAATTGTTTGCATATTAGTTCCCGAGTAAGACGGAATTATTCGTCAGGGTATTCTGACTTAACTGGCTTGGTGCGTCGAAGTTATACAGCGTCATTTACTATAGTTGTTTGTTTTACACTCAAACTACATATTTAACCAATTGCAAAATTGCTATATTTTTTAGCTATATTAATAGTCCAAACACATAGTAACTTGATAGCGTTTGCTTTAAAAAAAATCTACTGTATTTTATTGGCTCAGCACTAAAGCACTTAAATGTTTTGTAAATGATGGTGAAGATGAAGTTTGCCATACAACGGTATACATTGCAATTCGGGAAACCGCATACGAACATAATATCTAAAATATAATTTACGTCTTATAATGTTAAATTACAGACAAGTAATATTAGGAATCTATTTGTGTAAGTCACGCCGCCTTTCTGCTGGTCATTCGAGCGCATAGACTTTATTAGATTACCGCAAGCAGTCGATAAAACATTCGGCTCCGATCACACTGGGCTAGAACGTTACGCGGGTGACCGCAGTTAACATTCGCAAACCTGATTTATTTCCTTAAGAAAAATGCACCTAAATATAAAATAAAATTGAATTATAATGTGATTTTATTTTAAGCATCAATTTTTTTAATGTAAATCTTCCAATGCCATAGTTTGTTTAATAACCGATATGACAAATAGTCCGGAAAGTATATTATTATTTTTAGCCTGAAGCGTCCCACCGCTGGGCAAGTGGCTATCAATGACCAGTTCTTTATGATGAAGTCGAAAATGTACACAAAAAATAAAACCGTCCACGGCCACGTCCATCGGTCCAGTTAGAAGCAACCTTACACATTCACTTAACAACTGCTAACTAGTAAATCGGCATTAATTAAACGGAGTGCATCTAGACGAGACCGTCTGCATAGTTCAGTGTTTGTGTTCAAATTCAACCACTCATGAACCGGGTATCTTTTGTAAAATGCCTTCATGGCACAGGTAGTGACGGGAATTACTGAACAGTTTTATCCTGATAGATTAACTCGGTAATTTAAGTTTTAAAGGGGTCTATGTCAGTCTCACTAGTCAATAAGAGGTCCTATACAATAAAGAAATATATGTTGTTGAAAATTATTTGTATACTAGCTGTTGCCCGCGACTTCGTCCGCGTGAATTTCAGGTAAAAACACCAGTAGACTATAATCAGATTTTGTAAGTAAGTGGAAAACACTACAAATTACTTACCGAATGGAATATACATAGTATTTTAATGATAAAGGTATATTTCAAATTAAGATGGGGCTAGTTTACTTTTTATACCGATTTTGTATGATCGGTAAATATTGAGTGACTAACAGGAAAGTTATTGACACGATTTGTTGGCTTATAAGGAATTTCAATTTTAAATGTATCTTTATTTTACTGTATCTATGTACTACATTGACAGCATGCATTTCTCTGATCTACAGTTGTAGTTTTGTCTTCAGCAGACAACATTTACAGAGAGTGTGGACTGGTAACTCAGAAGCGACCGTCATACAGTAATCCGTGTAAAAATCAGCTGGTTTCTAGGCCTTAATTAAGTCTACCTCTGCGTGTGCTAATGGTGATAGTTTGTATGCCAAAATGCGCCAAGCGCTTGTATTGAAATGTATTGTAGCCGAAATTTAAACGAACTGCTCATGTCCGTCACCCATAGGTTGGGCCTGTGGGCGACGAACTTGGGCAGTTCGATGCTCAAACAGAAAAGGCGGTTTTAAGGGACATAAGGCACGTAGGCCGTACCTTCGTGGTGAGCGCGACCAATCGCGAAGAGGCGAGTCAGAATTTGTTTAAAGAGATGGTGTAGCATACGCGGATCGCGAGTCCCTCAACCTAAGGTTGTTAGGCGGATACCCTGAGGTTTTAGTTAGTATAAGAGACCGGCATAACCCTCCGTCCGCTCATGGTGGAGGAAGTCCATGAGGATTTCCCCAGCAACAAAAATACTTTGATAATTGTGTGGAACTTAGAATTTGACTGCCTTATTGGTCTAGTGTTCGTAAAATGCGACTGCTGAGCGGGAGTTCCGTGTGTTTGTTTACCAGATCGGAAAGAGTGATTGGTTTTTCCACTAATTCTCTGTGGCAGTACCGACTTTAAATTTGTGCCCGGCTAATGAAAATTTATGTCTATGATGATTATCTACAAAAGGATAACTTTGAGGTGGATCACAGACCTTTAACTTGACGATGGTTGCCTACAGTCCACTTTCTGCTAGAGAGTTAAAACATATAAACCAATAAAATTAAAAATATTATGTTGTTTGAATAAGCAAATATCTTGCCGAACGCGGGAATCACACTATTAAATCATATTATTATCTTTACCAACTTATCCAAGAACGTGAAATAATGAGCAGAATTCTATATACCCCGTCTAAATATTACTATTTATTGATATTTATGTATATCCAGTGTATAAAGTGAAATATATAATGAAAGTTTTTACAGAGCATTTAAGTCAGAAAATATTTCTCTAAAATCACCGACGAACAGGAATGTGCCGATCCATCACATGATTGTTGTTCCTGCTTAGTTCTATCTAAAACTTTCACTATGTGGTATTGTACATTTTTACTATAATTATGACTACATTTCGGCAAATTTCTCAAACTATTGCGTAACTCTCCAAGAACAGACGTTTTATTGCTTCGAATTGATGTGTATCTAGAGTATGGCGAGCGCTTATATTTTGTCATCTAAGGGAGAGAGAGGTAGTAATTCCGGAAGACAATTTTGCCACCGTTATTTGTTTCCTAACCTCTGCAAGAATGCCAGTGGTAATAAATGTTTTCTCTGTTCCACCAGGAGCATTCAAGAAAAACATTTTACCCTGGCCAAGCCCAACGCTTTCAAGGACAATATTGTAAATCTGTGCTTGCTCTGAGGTAAATTTAGTGACGTAGTCATTCACGATGGTGGTCATTGCGTCTTGGTCATAATTTGTTTCGGCGACATACTTCCTGTTTCCACGTTCTTGATTATTTAATGGTTGCGGAGCCGGTAAACCGTATTCCAACAGTGGATTGCCCCCGATGGCAATGACTACGTCTTGATGAGAACTGAGACAGTGGTTCAAAATGCGTTCATCAGTTTCTCCGATGTCTCCTTCAATAGTATGTCTTAAAGCCCATGAAATATCCTCAGAGAGATGACGCCAATATTTTTCCCGCAACAAAACCGGGTTTGCAATACCGCAGAATACCAACATGACGGCAAACAAATGTCATAGGCGACTTGGGCTATCACTAACGCTAGCCTCCAGGAGAGTGTTGTCCCAGTGTTGGTCACCGTCAAGAAGATTTCGTGCTACGCAGGCTGGACGAAATGTCGGATACTCCATACCATCAACTGTCCTTGGTATGGTATTGCTGGGCATTTTCCGCACTTAGCCTCTTTAGTGGGCCATTGTGCGTGAAGGGTTTTTCTTTTATTCCAGCCATCCCAGATCATCCCAGAAGGCGAGCAGCCTTTTCAGGTTGCTACAAGCCTCCGGTAGTGATGCTGGGCATTGGAGGATTCGGGCCCGTTGATCGGCCACACTGCCGCACTCCAGGAGCACGTGATGTGGCGTTTCTTCTGCCTCCATGCAGCCTCTGCATAGAGGGCTGTCCGTCACACCTATTGTGAACAGGTGTTTGTTTAGGGGGCAGTGTCCTGTAATTATACCCAGTACTTTACGGACTCTGTCCCTGTTTAATCTGGTGAGATTGCGGGCAAACTTTTTCGAAGCCGCCGGAATCGCATTCTTTGTCTGCCTGCAACCTGCACAGTTTCTCCATTCATCAACTGTCCTTAAGAATGCAAATGACGTTGGCCCCTATACGATGTGAAGCAATAGCCGCAAATAATAGCACTCGGCATTATTTGTATGCACAGTGTAAATCCTTCCCAATGCAGTGTCCATAAAGATTCCCGGAAACCCTTCGACAATACGACCACGTCGATGTCGATTAAATACACCTCTTTGCTTGTAGTATGTATAGTACGATGGCACCTCATCATACGTAAGTGACTTTGCAAAAAAATCAACTTCACAGAGACGTAAAAATGCCAAGAGTCGTCTGTTGGAATCGTAGATAATACCTGATGTCACCCTTAAGACGTAAATACTAAAAGGGAACTTGAAATTTGATGGATGCGAGCAGTGACACGGTGGCTCAGTTGGCAGAGCGGCGCCACGGTACGGCGACTGTCGCGGGTTTGAGCCCCGCTGGTGTCCATCATTTTTCAAGTTTCCCTTAATCAATTTAAAAATGCCAAGAGTGTTGTTTGGCGGGGATTTTCCAATCGCTCTAATACATTGGCGGGGTCGAAAAAAAATGCGCTGGCCATTCTCAAAATGGACGTCCATGAATTCATGACCTCTGGATGCCGATCTTGTATAGAGAACGCCAGCATTCGCCATACTGCTTCTGAAGTACTAATGTAGCGACCAGACTGGTACTTGGTCACTTCATCCCGATCAGTGCTTTGCAAAGCGAACGTTGCCTGGTCACTACCCTTGTTTACGTATTTGCAAATGTATTTAATTGACTCGACGCTGGAACACGATTCAACATTGATGTGTGTTTCAAACGTCCTAGAAAGCACAGGTGAGTATGGAACAACCTATCTGTTGTCAACGTGAAGCGACTGCTTTTGGCTTCAGAATTGTTTGGACATCACTTATTTGAAATGGTGAATTTACAAACTTACTAATGTAGAAAAAAAATAAAAATTTTGAACTATAATTTACTGGAAATTGTTGGTAATAATATTATGTTAAAATATATAATATTATAATTGTCTTTTTATTGATATTTAAGTCAAAAAACATGCAAAAAGAAATTAAAGCTAACGCAAAAAGACAAACCTTCGGCAAGAATCGATCTCACTATGCATAACTCGTAGGGCGATCGTTAAACCGCCACGCTACGATGACACATATCAATATGTTTAAAATAGACGTTTCTATACATGTCATGATTCACTGCTCAGTTCCTTGTGGATATAGCGTGATGATTTCTACTTCAGAAGTTCATCTGTAAGTAATCTGCATAATGCAACTATTGGTTTCGTCTTTTTATCATTCTACGGCAAACATTAGACAAAACAAAGACATAATGCAATATTGCTCAGCCCTCTTTGCAAATGCCGTGATGATATTAAGCATACCGACGCGCCGGCCCCTAAAGAATATATTTGCAAACTTTCAGCGGATTCTATTCAGTAGTTTTTACGTTAATCTAACACATACATACAGACAAACAGACAAACAGACAAAAATTCTAAAAATTATATTTTTGGCTTCAGAAGCGTTCAGACATCCCATTGCACTTATTTTTTTTTAAATATCTTCAATGTACAGTTTTGACTTCGTTACGATTTTATTATATGTATAGATGTTACGTGTGAAACGTTGAAAAATTATTAAAATTATAATAATCTATGCAATTATTAATAATTACTGAAAGTCGAGGTAAAAGTAAGAAATTAATCACATTTATCGGTAATTATTGGTAATTTAACCTTTATACCGATAAATGCAATCAATTTTTAAATTTATTTTAGTTTATTTAGTATCTTAGTACTAATAACTGTTACATGAGTTAGAGAACATTTTCAAGCTCTTGGAATGGAGCGGGTTCAGCATCAATATCAATAGTTAATAATTACGACGGCCAGCATTGCTACGAGGGCCTATCTTGCTACGACGGCCATCATTGCTATGACAACCAATATTACTACAACGGCCAACACTGCTACGACCGCCAATATTATTACGACGGCCAACACTGCTACGACGGCCAATATAACTACGACTGGCCAACATTGCTACGAGAGCAAATCTTTTTACGACGGCCAACGTCAATATTTATAGGTTGTTAATATATACGTTACAGATCTCAATCTCTCTCAAATTACTATTTTGGCTAAATCTTTTAGTAACACGAACAATCGAAAACCCTAACCTACTCCTGTTGAAAACAAGCTCAACAGACTGTGTCTTAAGTTATACATGTCAATAAACAATACGAACTTAGTGTCCCATCCCGCGACAGTTTAACAGTGCGAGCATAATTCAAACAATAAACCATTGACAATAACACATCGGCTCATTCGATTTCCCTTCATTTATATGGGTTCGGCCGCTTTCAGTAGTTCCACTGAATAACTGAGTAACGAGTTAATTCTGTTAACTTTTGCGCAATGCTTTTGTTTTATACGTTTTCTGCCCTCTTTGTCTGTCCGTGTTCTCATTTTTTCGTTAGGTAGAATGAAAAATACATTCGTCTATTGTTCATGACGTATGTACGACAGTAAACAGGCTTTGTAGAGTCAAATTGTATTATGTTACGCAAATAATACAATTATTTGTTTTCGTAATTTTGTCATTTACGTGTATTAATTTAATGATTATATAAAATTAGTTAAGTAAATATAATAGGTATAAATGAACCTATCATACTATAATGTAGTAAGAGACATAATAGTTAAATTAGGCGCACTCTGGGCGGTCAACCTTGTGACTATCCTTTGTAACTAACTGGCCAGTATCGACACCACATGACCTATTTCCATGAGACAATTAGCGTATGTTATACGAGAAGACATTAATGACTTCTATGAACTAGCTCAGTTAAGACAAACTTAATGGCTGGATTATTTATCACGATAAGAACCATGGCTTAAAAACAGAATATACTCTCTGTACTGCGACAAGGACAACAAATACAATCCACTATCATACCAAAACGACTTTTTTCTATTAACCAAGTCCCAGTGACGTGTCTGCCAAGTCTTTAAATAACACTATTACGAACATACATTGCTGGCAACAATGATAGTCATTATTATACTTCCAATATTGGCCGCCGTGTTAACGAGATGTGTTGCAAATCAAACAAAATGTTGCTGATTGCGTGCCGTCGATTCATATGCAGTGTTTGCGGTCGTTAACTATGGAGGGGCCGCACCGCTACATTCATTATACCGTTTTATGTGCTCAATTACAGTTGTCGCTGATCTCAGTTGTGTTAATAGTATGATTGTCTTGGATCTAGAGGACGCTGTCTGCTAACTAAAACGTTTGGTAGGGTCTTTGGCCGCGCATGCTCTCAACAGACTTTTATTTTGTCAAGTGTTGCCATGACGACAGATAAATACAATAATAACTGGACAACATTTTTCAACTTCTTTTGTTTTAACTTCTTTTATCGTATGAATGTTTAACTACAGATATTTAAGGTAACCAATCGCTATGGTTAACCACACCAAACAGTTTCACATTATCCCTGAAACAGGTTTTCTTCTATGACACCGTTCTTCTTTGGGAGAGTTTGTTTGATAATTGTTTTAAAGTGTATCTCTTGACCTTATCTATTATCAGCGATCCTCATATATGATTATTCGGTAGTTTGATCCCCAAACAAAACTTACTTCAATATTATTTTATAGATTAAAAAACAATCAACATGGGCCCTCCGAGTCTCACGCGGCTTTAACCCCCTCGATAACATTAACAAATCATGTATTAAAAAGTTATAATAAGATTGCACTGTATTGTATCCGTTACGCTTTTTAAAATACAAAGTAAACACATCCCCGATTATAAAGAATATCGGATAGAACGGCCAGTAACTAGATATTTTTTATGACCATGTTTGTAATCATAATACTTATCCCTACTAATATTATAAACGTGAAAGTTTGTATGTATGGACGGATGTTTGTTACTCTTTCAAGTAAAAACTACTAAATGGATTTTAATGAAATTTCATACGGAGGTAGCTGACACCCTGGATTAACACATAGGCGAATTTTTAACCGAAAAGAAGAAGCGGGTAATAATGCGGGGCGCAGCTAGTGGTGCATATTTCCATTCATTCATAAAATCTGAAGTAATATTATCGCACTAACAATGAAAATAGAATTTCACCTATTTAGGTAACGATTTACCTTAAAAGATACGTGGCTCTAAAGAAAATATCTAAACTTGAAGTGACGCCAAAGAGTTTAACAATAGCTCAAAATCAATTCAAATACATGCAATAGTATCTCACAAATACTATTTCAACGCCGACTCAGCATACAAGGGATTGCCTTAGCTCATATCGTAAAAGCATCTTAAACAGTTTCAATCTGATCAGACGCAGAGCTATCTAACTTAAAGTTAAGCTGTGACCCGCAACTTGCAACTTAGATTGCGTGCGAATAATGGAATCGCTCTTACTTGCGTATCAATCAAATGTAATGTTTAATTCAGTTAAATCTGCATGGAGTATGTTTGCTGAGTAAGGGAGGGCTTTATTCATAGTGATGAACCAAAGACTTGCTCCATGGCGCTTGAAATAAACAAATGACTATGTTTTGGGAAATGAATTTTGAAGCCTTAAATTATTATTCGAATAATTTGATGGTAATGTTAGGGGTGAATGACAAATGAGTCGCTGAACTAAGAAAATGCGTCTGTGTAATGTGTGCATGATAATGATGCAACACTGTTGGATATAAGTAATAGCTCAGGGTGTGATTCTACACAAGAGTAGCCATGAGTAGTAACAGAATTGTAACCGCTGTGTTCCATGTTATCCATCTTAAAAGGGAAATAAATGACTGTTGAATAGTTTATAAACAGATGAATATATTACATAAAGGTTTGAGTTTAAAATATTTATAATTTATGTTACTGCTATTTTTTTATTCTGCTTGTATGTGTATGAATAATTGCCTGATATAAACGATAATTCATTTAATTGAATTACTATAGACCTAAAATGCCCACCAGTCTGATAAATTCGCATCTATGAGTAATCAAAATATCCATATAAAACGATTATATTGCCTTCTTGAAGCCTATTGTCAACAGCTCTAAGTAGTAGTCATAAACCACATAAAGTTAGAATTCAAAAAAAATAAGTTAAGAACAATCGATATAAATGATACTTTTACCAATCTCAACATATTATATGAAGTGAAAAGTAAATCCGTTTGAAGCAGCCCCAACTGGCTAACTCAGTGAGAGACGCGTCTTGTCCAATTACACGCGAATGAAGATAATAAAGGGTGGACACCCCGCCTGTTTCTTTCACGTGCACACTGGACGATTATTAAGGCCAAATGACCGGCTTAAGACTGGCGGTGGTCCAAGGTGAATAAAAATGGCTTTTAGTAGGAAATTTGTTGGGTGCTACATCTTCTTAGCTTTAACACTAGAAGGCGATGAGTACCTAATTTATTAAAAGTCCTCCTAAATAAAGAATAAACAAAAGAGCCCTCCACTCGATCGATATTTTTAAAATTAATTTATTTATATTAGTCTATTGTGTAGTTTTTGCGGTGATGTGCTTTTTTATGCTTCATTATTATATCTAAAACATTATTTATGTGTAGACCTCTGAATTGATTTAGACCCTGATTTACTACAGGCACCAAGTAGTGAAACTCGTCAGCTCCTATCTTACACCGCCACACAAGCGGAGATACACAGAGAGCTCCCTATTGCCATCATTATGGAAACTCATCTCTCGATATAGGGAATTGATAACTGAGTCGTTCGAGAAAACGAAGATAGTTATGGGACAATTTTAAAAAGGATGGCTTTTTGTTAGGTGTCTCAAAGTTTTATAGGGGCATTTATGTTCAGATCTGGGCATTACACGAAAACAAACTGAAAAAAGTTTAATAAGAAAATCAAATATAGGTCCTCTGGAAAGTTTCACAGGTATACGTAAACTAATAAAATTAAAAATGAATGCTCTTTTGTAACTTCTAGACTTGCTGTTGCCAAAATATGTGTAAAATTCACCCTGCAATGTACCTTTGAAGTAAAGCTTAGTTGACCAGAAAGGCATTCCGGCAAAGCGTCGATTTCTGATTTATGCCCCAATCACCAAAATGAAAACAAGCGTGAAGATTAGTAAGCAGGGAGGCCAACCGAACAAAAGTTAATAACTAAATAAAATAACGGAGGTCTAAAGAAACGTCGCCAATCAGGAACCCTTGTAATGCGTGAAGTGACGCGGATAACTACCAGTGACGGGGTGACCATAGAATTGGACCCTCAGGATAGCGCCCCTTCGCACGGGTCAACGACGGACCCATGTACAAAAATTAAAGGGTCAATAAATAAGATTTTTTTTAATGTCTTTAGTCACGGTGCGCTTAATTTTTTAGGCTGACGTCCAACACGCTGTGTGCTCTCAATATAAAAGTGACATAGCACTTTCCATGTTAAGGTTTAAGAATACTTTAATTAAAACAAGATTCTAGTTACAAAATAGAATTTTATTTGATAGAAGACTGACTTGGTTGACCCAGAATCTGAGGATGCCTTAGTTATTGCTACAAAAAGTGTACTCCTTATTCACCCTAGGCAATGAAAAAATACAAATCTGCTAGATTAAAACACAATTCAAAGAAAACTTATTTCATTCAATCCTATAAACTTCCTCCAGTTCGTCCAAGCAAAACAACACTTCGCTACCAATTCTGTATATTTTAGGCAATGTAAACACTCGATACCCCGACAATATTCTTAAGAGAAAACCGACAGGTACGAACCTCACGAATTCTGAGAGCCCAATCCAGACACCCCGAGATCGGATTTGAATGCTAAAGTAGCTTAAAATTAACATAATCCCGTATTTTGTATCTTTAAGTTCTCACTGCATTATTTGCAGCTAAGATCTTTTGAGACATCGATCTGTGTATACAAACAATAAATTTGGCAAAGGAGAACTCGGAGACCCTACTGAGGGTTCTGTATATCGATCATACTCAGTCTGCGGCTGTTGCGGGGAATTCAGTGCTTGGCAATTCAGTTTGCGGTAATTATAGTGTATTTTCCAGCAATATATAAGCTCACACTTTCTTAGAGCTCGGTTTGTATAGAGATAACACAATTGTGGTCTTCCTCAGACATTCTTCAAAGAAAATGGTAAAGATGATTTTACAATTGTATAGTTTCAACATGTTCTTTACATTCATGATATATTACCAAGAGGCTAAAACTAAATTATGAAAAAACACATTTAATATAAAGCCATTCCAAGAGGTTCAGCTTTAAGATTTTATTTACAGACCCCTAAACCTGCGGGGCCTTATTTGGATACTTTGTGAGGTATAATCTGACAGCAATGGCTTATAAAAACGTGTATAGTATAACAATATATTTATACAGATAATATATATTTATTATGTAAGATGCACTTTCCCCTTTCCTATGTAATAGAAAGATATGCAAAAAGCGTATAGCAGTTACGGGGTAGACTGTCCACTGCGCTCATCAAACAAAAAATAGTTTCGGAGATCACACATGCCTTATAAACGAAAGTAGTTAAGTGCAAACTATTCCCGTCCCGCGACGTTCCCCGCGGCTGTATGCAAATATTCCTAGCGCCTGACGATTGTGACGAACAAGTACAACTTTGATCATTACACACTGTTTTGCTTTGTCTACGTACTAGATTGCGCTGTGAAAATCTAAATTATGCATATTCTGTGATTTTGGGCGTGTGCCACGAGAATTGTACGAATAATTTGCGTTTTGAGAATAGTTATTTGTGTAGATAAGATCTTGGTTGCCTAGTGATAACTCTGTTACGGATTGTTAGGCAAAATAATGTTGTTCCGATTTAAGTTTTGAAATTGTACAAATACCTATTTCTTTATTCTATATCTTTGTTCGCTTCTCTTTAAAACATAATTATTTAGTCATGATTATAGTTTTGTCCTTTTGGTAAAGAAAAAAAAATGATGTGATATTTTAAAACTTATTTTTTTACTGTTTTTTTCCTTCTTCTCTTGATATTATTTGGTTAACCTTTGAACCGCAAAAAATAAGATTATAAATGGTTAAAACAATGGATACTCAACATATTTCGTGAATCACTGTTTATGAATTCAAGTCGCGAGCGTGTGACGCGAGCGCTCGCAAATTAATAACGATTTAATTTGTCAATTCACCGATTGCACGAATAAATGTTTAAGTTTTGCGGCATTTTAAACGTTGAACGTATTTTATTTAAACTGCGCCGATTACGTTCCCGGATTGAACGAGGGAAATAAATATTCCGAGTTTAAAAATGTATTCTCCAAAGATACCAGATATTATTATGGATTGAACACAAATAACCATAATAAAAGTTACCATTACATGGGTAGGTTAACACTATAGTAGTTAAGTACAATATTAAAGTCAATTCATACTTCTGAAAAGATTTTACCTAAACTTTCTTCCCCGACATCATAGTGAAAAATGTTCAGAACTTAAGCCTCTGCCTCAACATTCCGTAAATTTCGTCATTATCGTTTACGTAAGTTTCAAAGTGACGTCACGCTAATTCGCCGCCATTCGCAGCGTATCGCTGTGTCGCAACGAGTAATTTATTGCCTTGCGATTTTCCTAACGAAAGTAGCTTGTAATCTTTAACGCGGATTTGATACTTCGCAGTCTTATTGAGGTCACGTTTATTTTGGACAGTCTGCGCTTAGCGAAGCTTTGGTTCTGAGTTGATAATATTCGGGATTTATTTTACTACATTTTATTCAGCATAATACGCAGAAATTGTCTTAAGAATATTGAGAAGTGGACTAACATTTTAAGAGTTCTTGTAGTGGTTCCAATCTTAGCCTGTTTTAAAATCAGGTATTGGTTGAAATCAAGCAAGTGTTCCCGCTTCAAACGATTGTTCAATTTCGACAACGGAAACTCTTAAAATCTTGATTAAGTCTTCGAGGTGTAACTAAACTAAGTTGTGAACGCGTCTCCTCATATAGAATACCAACATGGAATACACTGGCTTCTGTTGTTGCTTAAGTCAACCAACACCGCCAACAGTTACAGCTCAACTCAGACCCTATCAGCCTAACTTCGTAATTAACAAAGCATATTAGTAAATCCAACTGGCAACACAAATATAACTAACTACATAGTTAAGTAAACGTAAATCTTCAGTAGGTACCAATATTCACGAGACTTCATCCCATAATTCCTCGGCAAATATTTTCCCTATAAATCAAAATGTAAATAAGAAATATTGAAGGAAGCTGACAGTGCCATCGGTTCGTTGGTCCACCATTTGTTTGGAAACCCCATCTCGTTCGGACACCCGGGCTCTGCACAATTCAATTTGTTACGTTTGATTGAATATAACATTTCAGTTTAAACTGGCGAATTCTCTCAATATATTCGGTAATATTTGAGCTGCGATGATCACCTGGATGTAATAAAATTTACTTAATATGAGGAATGATCTGTGTTGCTGGTGTCAAAAATGAGAGCGGGAAATGTTTATGATTGGTTTATAAATGTCATTAGTTTACAACGTAGCCCATCGGTAAAATTATTTCTTCACTGAATAAGCCCTAGCTTATATTCAATTACAAAGTTGTTTATATAGTTTAGTCAAAATAAACTTAGTGTTTTTGTTAATTCCCAACTTTTAAATTTTTAAACCTTAACCAGAAAATTTTAATTCCAGTAAATCTACAAAACCAAATTTTAATACTTTTATGTTCAGTCAATATACGCGAGTATCGTCATTATTGGCCAGTTTTGCGACAAACAAAGGGTGCGCGTACAAAAAGTTTGACAGCTCGTTAGGAGGGACGGGACGCGCACTAATTGGCTACCTAGGGGACATTTTGACTATCAGTGCCCGCGTACTTGCCTTTGTTTAGGTGTTTAAGGTAATTCAAGCTTAAAATTGTCAAGTTTTCCCTTCTAAAACATTTGAAACAAAAGCCGGGATAAAGAAATGAGCGCAGCATTTGTTATATTATCTTACTTTACACTTGATACTACTTACACTTGTTTCATGGAGGGGATTTCAACAATATCTACTCTTCTTTAAATTGTAAATTTGTATGTTAGTAACTCGACATGACATTTCAACACAAGTTAGTTATATCTTTTAATATGAAGTTAATATTCTGTATCCGATTGCAGACATAAATCTTACTTGAATAGAAACCAACATTTACTTATATTCTTCTTTTTATACATAATAATACAAACAGCCAATCCCGTTCCGTCTCTCAATAAAACTGAAAACCTCGCCATAACCACATTTTAACATTACAACGTACAGCGTTTACATTAAGAAAGACCTTACCGGCAGCTATTTAATCTTGGTAATTGCCCCGAAAGCTTATCAAACTTGTTCCAAAGTTTGCTTATTACGATTCAGCGTACGAGGCCTGGTAGGCCACTCATGAAATTAAATTACATCGAACCGCCGCCGCCGGTACTCGGTACAAAACTCGGCATTTTAAAAAGTGGCCACAGTTCATTTTTTTCTGAGTGTGCTGTTTTTTGCCTCGCTAATATTGTTCTCTTGGAAGAAATGTTTTGATTGTAATTCAGAGTCATTACCATGCATGACATTTTAAATTAGTTTTTCTGGATGTTAAGGAGACATGAACTAGCACGCTCTTTCTTGCACAATAAGTCTCAGTTGGTGGAAGGTTTTTTTAAACTAATGTAATTATTAAAAAAATATATCTCTACTTTAATATATTTAATGTATAAAATGACTAACATTTATATGACAAAACAAAACATGTTGTTCCAAAATCTTTACAAAATTAAATTTTAGATTTATAAATTTGTCCTATTAAATATTATTGTCATACCAAAATATAGTTTATATAATAATTATAAACAACACAATTGGTTTATACTTTTTAATGCCTCTAATATTAGTCGTATGATCTTATCTGCGACTTTTACTCTTTGATCTATAGGTAATACATGTTGCGATATTGCTAAGAAAGGCAAAGTTTCTCATGCACCACTCTGCGTTCAGGAGAGTCAGCTACAAGGGTACTTACTTTTTTATTACATTAATAATATGAATTTAGAAACGACAGAAGTCATTACCTATCACGTCGTAGAGCCTAATACGGGTGGAGTAGTGAATTCTGGAACATACCTACATACCTAGTCCAGTTAGTAGAGCTGCAATCAAAATGTGTTTGATAGATTTGATATATTATTAATAACTAAATATTTTAAAGTTACAAATTATCTTTTAACAATCACTCAGAATATGGCCCAAATCTACACCTATTCAACTTTTTCTAAGATAAACAAGTTTTCGCAAAATCGGGGTATTTAAGAGCAATCGTGAATAAGTCGAGTTATTTGACGTGAGGTCCTTATTTTTGGATTTGTGTCCGTTCCTAATTAAACGGGATTTGTACTAATTAGAAGTATAAATAAGCTTCGCGAGAGCTATTACGAAGGTTGTTAAGATATAAAAGGTCACGACATGTATTGAACTTCAACTGTTTATGTTAATAAAATTAATTCGAAACGTCTGAAAACTAAAAGTGAAATGAAAGAGCTGGTGTAGGAAGATAGAAAAACTGTAAGAGCGTATTTCAATTAAACTTAGAAAAAACTTTAAATAAACTAGATTATAAACGTAGGTAAACTAAAAATGCTATTTCAGTAGCTGTTGAGTCTATGAAACTCTTAAATGTAAGACGTCAAGACCTATAAAAAACACTGTCACATAATCTAATATACGAAGGGGAAACCTACATAACATCTAGTCCATAATACGATATATAAATATTCTTTCTACATCTGTTTATCATACTTGACTAAAGTAAAAACATGGCTGCAGCAAAAGTTCCATGTAAACTTTGCTCACTGACTGAACACGTCCGTTTCCAGGCGAAAGCGCGCGTTCAATAACAGTCACCAATCATGCGGCGTTCGAAATTTTAAAAAAGCAAAATGGCCGATCACAACCGTCACTAATTTGGCATGCGACATCACATTTTGTTCTGTGGCTGTGTGGCCAGCCAGTCGTGATGTTACTGAAAAGTTAATTGGCCGTTTAAAAAACTATGTTCACACGATCTCTATTGTAAAGTAATTAGAATCGTCGGGTTTCTGTTTGATTTTTAAATATAAATGTTTCATTTGATGGGCTGGTGACAAAAGACAGAATTATAACGGTGTGATAATATCAAAAAAATCTTTCGCTTTAAAACCTAGTATGGAAATAGCCAGTAACAACCATCGATTAGGCTATTACGACTAAAATGGTTATCACATAGTCCAACCTCGAAGTGCCTCGACATGAAAAGTCAATAGGATTACACCAATTATTACCAGTTCGATTCAAAGTGCCTAATGGAATTTTAAATGCTTGCTTCCGCACCGTTCAATGGCCCGGTGGGTTCAACCCTAATTGTTACTTTTTTAAGTTTTTCATTGTCACATAAAGTGTCAAATTGGCTATTGTAGAGAGGCATTCATGTGAATGTAGGGTTGGTGACATTTTTCTTTCTATTTCATGCGAATATCGGGGCGTGCGTGTTACGAGCATTCCTGCTTTGTTGCCGTTCTGTTTTGATTGAGTGTATGGCACAAAACTGTTTCAATAGCGTGCCAGACTCGCTTAGCGTCCGTTCTAACCTAATCTGTTCTATCACTGGATCTGTGCGATAAAATGAATGAATTAAAATTGCACCGATGCGCGTTGTTGTCTATTTAACAAACTTAAACATTGAAAATTTACATAACATAAAGTTGCACGATAACTGTCAATTAAATTATTTTTTAATATCCTTGTTATACTCGAGCAGATGACTTTCAAATTTTATATATTTTCAGTCATGCTTGGGACATCAGCTGTATTATTATTTTATCCCTCTTTTTATGTACTTTGCTTTATCTTTATTTGAGTCTCAGTAGCTAAACGCTGTACCACCATTTGCTTAATAAATAAATGACATTTCAAAGACTTTAGATCAAACAGAAAGCTCATCTCATATTCAGATATGTTTGTAATAATGCCTACTCACGAGACATTACCTACAACGTTCGGTTTCGTCTGTGCTAACTGACAGATTATAATTATTAGCAGCACAATTGTTTTCTAACTGCCGGCAGCCAATCAATAAGTCAGTCATCGATAAATCTCATTAATCTTCCACAATAGTTAACATTTAATACAAAACATGTTTCAATGGGTGATTGACATGTTCATTAAAACTAATATCGGATTATCCTAGTATCTATAATAGAATCTAAACGCAATAAGGGATGAAAACAGATTAAGTTTATCATTGATTTATATTAGAAGGGTTCCTTGATATTTTTTATGAAAAATGTATTTATATTTTTTGCAAAAAATATTTAATGCCGCTGCAATACAAATCTTTGCTGATAAAATCTATACTTAACTTAGTCAATTTATTTCAAATTATAGCTGATTTCGTCGGACTTGGCGGTTCGTTTAGGGCACTTAAGCTAGTGTACTTTATATTCTTTCGATTGAGACACACACCATTAAAATTAACAACATAGAAAAAAAATAATCTGAAATTTAATTTTCTGTACTTTGCCTACAGTTTGACTGAGCGATGATGCTATAACTTTTGACGTTGTTCATAAATAAGATATTTCATATGAATGTAGAGAGAGAGACGACCTGATAGAATTACATACATTCAAAATTAAAACAAGAAATGTGACGCACAGGAATGACTCGAAAGAAAGCTTAGTTTCGTATTATAACATAACATAACATCATGCCTGTATTCCCCGAAGGGGTAGGCAGAGGTGCACATATTTTATAGTACACCCACATTTCGCCAGTTACGTTTTAGGTCCCAATATAATAGGGGGCGAGCCTATTGCCATGAACCGGGTACAAATCCAGACTCCGTGCGGCTACTGAGAATTATCTAATGGAAAAACCTAGTAACACTTTGCCCGACCCGGGATTCCAACCCAGGACCTCGTGCTCAGTAGTCGCGCTTAGCAACCACTAGACCAACGAGGCAGTCATAAGTAAGTTCGGTATTATATGAAGCTTTCTAGTATAAGCTAAACCAGCGTGTATAATAATACTGTTACTAATGTATGTGCGCTGGAGGTGCGTGGGTGTACAATCTAATTAAACTGTCTGCTGATAGTTCACATAAGATTTATGGATGTTGCAGAACTTTTACAACTAGGGTAGGTATAAATAGAATTCCTGTAACCAAATTACTTATAGCATAGGATATTATCCTGAAATAAGTCACCAGCTGCTAGCAAGTTATAATTTTAACTCTACATATGGGTTCGACTGGTTTTAATGTAAACACTTACACTCTAAATTATACATATTGTCACCTATCTGAATTAATTTAGCTACAAAGTAAATAATATTCTTTAGACATTTTGCCTAAAAAAAACTTCTTCAATAACTTTTTATGTATATTTATTTATTATTATTAACCAAATGAATAAATGTATCAAAACTAAACGATTTTGTAAATGACACGTGTAGAATTGATAATGTTAGTTTATTTGACTGCATTTATCATAATAGAATACGCATAGCAGTTTTGAAATCTGTTCAAAACGTTCGTATAAATAAGGCACAGATTGTGTTTACACTCAGCACCATGCCGTGATACGTGCACCGACATTAGTGCAGCTCAAAACGGAGGCTCAAACACACGTCTGAGCTTTGAGGTCTGATAATACAATTTGTGGGCGCGCCGCGACGGCGTTCGTTACAATTAACACGTGTGAAAAACTTTGTATTTCATTATGAGTTTATGCTAATCTTGAAACATAAATAGAGGTAAAGTGTTGATTGCGAATGAGGATGCTTAAGTGGAGACTTTGTGAGACGTTTTGGTTGGTTGATTAATGACGTCGTTTTTGGTAAACATGTGTTCCAGCATCAATGTTTTTATGTCTGCTTTACGTCTAGATTCAAACGAAATGTCTGGCCAGCCAGAATCGTGTCGGTGACTTAACTTAACTTAAGAGGACTTTAATTTCTTCCTCTTACATGTCATTGCGTACTTCAAAGAAAAATTGAACAATGTACTGTATATAATGAAGGTTACAAAAATAAAACCAAAAATCTTGTCACCACAAAAAATATCGCATCACATTGATAATATGATGAAAGCAAACAGGAGAATTATTATTCACATCAGAGCGAACGATTTGTCGTGTTTTTCACCGAGCACTGTGGGCACGTAGGTGGCAGCCAATTATCAACCGCTTCCAGTTACCACGTAACCGTTTGCATTACAATTAGTCCACATTATGTGTAAATGCACATTTCATATCGCACGAGAGCTGAATGCGTAATGATTGGTTCCTACGTGAACAGTTGGGACTCAATAGTGCGGAAGGAACGGCATTAGTTTTGATGTTACCAGGTGTTAGTTATCTGTGATTTGATTTGGAGTTTGACGAACATTTGAATTAATCGTGACTGCTGTTTAATAGTAGTGAATTAGTGGTTCTCCCAAAATAGCCTGCGGTTATTTGTGATATTTCGAATGCTTAGTTTTGCTTTTTAATTATATGTGTGCTACAGAATTCAGTCAGCATCGTAAGTAGTTGAAAAAATTTTTTTTTAACATAACTCACATAGTAAAAAGTCTTCAATATTCTCAGATAATCATTTGGACGTTTCTAAAATTTGAAACAATAACTTCAATTGATGTTTGCTTCATTCAATTATTTGACGTAAGGTTTCTTAACATGTTAAGCTACTTATGATGTTGACTGTACCTATAAATAATGATATCGTGAATTTTTCGGGAAACATATTTGCGTGCTACCAATGATCCTTACCCAATCTAATTATACAGTAATCTTAATCTCAAGTACTGGTCTCATTTCAAAAGTTACAAAGATAAAAATGTATCAACAAGACGCACTTATCTGGCATAAGGTCACGGATTTCATTAACAGTATCAATAGGACCTCTTGGGGACGGACCCTCGCTTTATACTTGGATATCGGCCACCAGTGTATGTTGGTCTTTACATTTATCATGTGGATACTAAGTTTAGTATATCGAGATGTCGCTATTACGTGTCTTTGAGATAACTTATCAGACATCTAGCTTTGTCAGACTTTTAATAAGATTTAATAAGTAAAACAAACGGATTTAAGTAGGTATTATTTCCCAGTTATAAGTAGATACAGAATGATCCTTGGCCAACACACTCTTATGTTTCTTAATTGCAAGAAATGTTTGATTTATTGCAAAGGTGGCAAATAACTTTACCATTTTGCAATCAATAAATATTTTGGAAATATTTAATTTCCTATGTGCTGTTAACCGTAATAGGAATCTTAGATCTCTAACATTAGTATTGTAAGAAAGTATTTAAGAGAGCCTGGCCTAACTCAGATACGATAGGTCTGGTCTAAAGAAAATGGTTGAAATAACAAAATAAATAAATGACGTCTGATTTCTAAATAAAACGGGTCCAATTACATTGGCTGATCCGTCCCACCGTCACCATTGTCAAAAGTCCAAGGGTTTATCAATACGTAAATAAATTGACCCTTCCGCTGCCCCCGTGTTGACAGACATTTGCTCTTTTTCGCCCTTCATTTTACCCTGTTTAAATAAAATTGGATTTAGTTCAGTCTCACTTTGTGAAAACTTAATCGTTGGGAATATTTGCTTTATGTGTTTGCAATAATAGTTACCAGGCCAATATCATTTTAGGGTTGGATAAACAATGTAGGTGAATTGAGAGAAAAGGGTTGTCAACATTTTATTCAAGCTAGCTAGTAGAGAATATACTTGTTGTACCTGCAATTTTGTAAGAGTTTGTGAATTTGCTGTACCTATATATGGGGTTTTAACAAAATTGTAAGATCTCGTCAATGGAATGAGGATTAGGATATCTGGATCAGAAATTATTTTGTAACATTCTTTATGCGTCATTTGTTGGAATACGCATTACGCATGTCATCTTAAAAGAAAACTCTTTTCATTGTTGCCTACATACCAATGTCGGGAAATTCGACACATAGCAAAATCAGCTTATCCCTTATTGCATATAATTGGCACGTGGCCCCATCACCCTCTGGGGTGCGATGTGACCAATCAGCGCACGGCGACACGTGTCATTTCGCACCCCTTTTGCACATATTCCTTTGATTTATAGTGCGCAGACGGACGTTTTTTTGAGAGCGTTTAGCTACTTAATTTTAATTACTCATAACTTTGAAGTGACCGTAAAATGCAATAAGTATTTACTTTCAATTGACCGTAGCACTTTGCGTGTATTAGTTTAATTTAGGTAGATAGATAATAACTAACTCAGGCCTATATTTATTTCCCCCTACAGTTTTTTTCGCCTTTTGGATTTATAAAATAAATAGTACATCCATGCTCATTACTCAAAATTAAATCAAATTATAAATGTATCGTTTTAACAGTAATTCAAGGATGGTCAACAGTAATAAGCCAAAAATAAACGCGACGTTTAAACATAAAAACGCAGCGTTCAAACCGCCCGTGTGCCGAGCCTGATAAATCCCGTGGGACGCGACACCGACACATTGCATGTGACGGATTAACATTATCATTTGACACTGCATTTATTTAACTGTAGCTATACTGTACCTACGTGTATGTTGATGTTTATTTGTTTACGCAAAGGATTACGCTGTGGGAAACGGTCTATGAAAGAGATATGCTTCAAATAGGCAGAATGTCTGTGATTTCAAGTGCTCTGGGATTTGCGTTCTGTGTTGAACTTTTTATACTTGTAACTTAAAAGCCAGTTTTGATAAAGGTTCCTAAATTATTTTATTTATTTTAAAGGACTCAGTAGAAAGAAGTATTCCAAGATCGTAGCAAATTGAAATTCGTGGCCTTAGTCTACCCGTCTGGGAAATAGGCGTGACTTTATGTATTATGAAAGGTCTCAGTTATTATCTCTCATGTTGGAGGGTATCTACCACTATTTTTATTTATCATCCGAGATAAACTGGGATACGTTTTTGAATATGGATATACTTTCCAATTTTTCAAACAGTTTTAATTAGGACTAGGAATTTCCGATTAACAAACACCCATCAAGGTAAACACGAACCTTTCTGAAACAATGATACGAAGGACCTACCATGGTACAAACAGTACAAACACTAATTGCATTTGTATTACTCAAAGCTAGGCTGGATGCATGCTTTGATCACAAACGTTGCAATGGGGGTCAAATGGATCAAATATACGTTCATTTTGCTGGACGAGCAGTTCAATTGATGATTATAATGTAGTTTGCTGGTTCAGAATAATATTTTTCAACGTAAATATATGTGATTATTGCTCTTATACTGCCAGTTTTTTTAAGGAAAACCCGACCAGTCTTAGGTTTTAACGGTGTCTTTATTCATGAATTGGTGTTAGATGATAGTAAAAATTATTGATGACACTTATTAAATATTACAGAATATAACGCAAGTAAAAACAAACAATTGCCGTAATATCTAATTGTATTGTTTTCATATTACTTAAGGCATGGATACTTGGAGGGTAAAAGGTCACAGAGCGAATTTGTTAGTCACTACGTGGTTTTAGATTTAGGTCTAACTTCGAAAGTTCATGAGTCCCATTTATTTGTTAGTATTTTTTTTAACAGCCTGTTTTGTCCCAGTTCAGGGCAAAAGCCTCCCATTTATTCTTCCACTTTATTTGGTCATGTGCTAAAGTGGACCAGTCTCCTGTATGCAAGCAACTCGTCATGCCACCATCGTAAAATATATAAAGTTAGTATAATTATTAGTATAATATAAAAATGAAATTTAAACAACTAAATATCACTATGATGAGATCATAATTTAATCATCTCATCAAACGAAAGTTCCGCATAGAGTAATGAACAAAAACTACTAACAATGCCAACCACAAAATTAACGAAAACCATAAAATGCACAACTAAATTTGAAGTTAACAACTAAATATAGCATAAAATGTGAAACGGATGGCTGGACAGTGCCGATCCGAGAAACCTTAAAATGTACGCGCCGAGTTGTTCACTATTATTACGTAGAAATGTAACAGGGACCCGTCCTAGTTAAAATTAATTTCGGCTTATACAACCAATGCAACGAAAATCTGGAAATACCGTCGCAATCTAATTTAAAAACTAAAATAAACCAATGAACTTTAAAAGCATTTACATCTTACTGTCCGTTGATCACTTGGTATTTACGTGCAATTTCTTTTTAGCTTGTATAATTTCAATAATTTTCCAAAGACAGGCAAATTGTGTCGCTAGGAAGTTTGTTGCGCCGTTTCTTCTACCCAGCTACAGCACTAGAAAGCGGTAACGGGTGGGCGTTTTAGGGGGATGTCTGAATGTAATTTGATAGTCAAGAAGTATTTAAAATTAAGTCTATTTTAAAAAAGAAGGTACATTTTTAATTAATTATCAAAACGTCTCTTATTGATAAGTTTAATACTTTAGCACAATACGGCATTAATCCCAACCGCATTAACTTTTCAGACAATACAAAAATATGAACCCTTGCTAGCCATTTCGATTGGACAAGCGCCCCTAAATATAAATCATATCGGGAACGAAGCAATGCATGCTGTTTAGATCACAATTCACGTACGCTACGAGCGATTTCACGACCCGCTGCGCACGAGTTGACGAGCACAAATCATTCATGAAATATTGAACTTTACATATTTCTGAACGAATGTTTGGATAACCTTTTTAAAAATGAATATTTGAGATTGTGCTTAAATAAAAAAAATAGATTTGAGTAGGTATTTGGATGAGTTTTACAATCGTTTTATAGAATACAGCACGAAGATTTCTAGCTTTGCAAACGCTAAAAACTAAAATAAATGTTTGATTTTGCGTAACTACTCTAATAAATTCAAGATTCGGGGCATTTTATTTTTACAATCAATTAAAAGTATTAGCTAGAAGGAATTATCAGTCTAGAATTAAATGATTTTGTCTAAACCAGGGCACCCAAGTCAGGGAATCAACGGTGAGTGAAAACGAAGACACCCGGGTGGTCCGGTTCTCATCGCATCACGATGGAGCCAGCCGCCCGGGTAATTGTGAGTCGGCAGAGCGGAGAAAAATTAACGAGCATTATCATATTCAAACTGGAAGGCTTAATTTAATTGAATGTATACCTATAAGTTTTGGGACTGTTTATTTTTGGTCTTTCAATTAAGGATATATATAAATTGTTTGCTCGATTCTCGGTCGTAAGCCATTTATTTTTGGTAAAGGATAGTATTTTAGAAACTACTAAAAGTTTAAATATTGTTTTTGAGTTAATCTCGCTTATATGTAGTCTATGACATTAAAGAAAAACTGTATATTATCATTCTGTAGATAAAGAAATATTATAATAATTTGCTTGCTTAAACCTACAATATTGATAACACTCAAGAAAGTTATTATAGTAAAATTACTTAAACCGTTTGTAATATTAATTCCCAACCAATAAAAGCGTGTTGGAACATTATTAGCTTTAGTTCGACTAATTGATGTACTAGCTTCAATTAGTGCGCGTAAAATCTTTGTGGTACAATTATCGCACGTATAGTGACGTCACACGGCACGCTCCTCCCGGGTGGTTGCGTGTGCGCTGACGCTGCAAATTTGATCGCGCGGTTTCGGCTTAACGGATACGTTTAGTTATTGTTCTACAGGATGCTCTGAAAATCAGCGCTGATTTTTTTTTTTACTTTTTTTTCGTTGGTTTATTGTTAAATACTGACATTTTGCTTGACTTTTAGAACTGTCTACGGTACCTCACTGAACATGATATTTGAAAAGATTTGCTAATGGTTTTGTTATGAGTGAATGGTTATGAAAGAATGGTTTTATTATATTGTTTACGGACTTTTCTTACGTACTAAAGTTGTCTAAAACTTAAAGCAATTTTAGTTCTCATTGATTTAAGTAACAGACATTAACATCATTCTATCCAGGTTCTTATGTATTTAAACTAGGAAGAAATTACATACTTTGTTGAAAATCGTTTAACGGATAAAACTTACTGCATATTACAAAAATATACGATTCGGGTTTTTCAAAACCAATGTAAAAACAAATTACCACCTTACATTAAATATGCAGGTGCTACTCATAAAAAATAAGCAAAAATTTATTTAGATCTGATCTACTTATTATCTTAAACACTATCACTCAATCTGATTGAAATAAAAACAAATAAAACTCCAGCCCCCTACCGGCCGAAGGTATTTCGTCGCCCGCTGTATAAGCCGCGGCGGTTCGCTGCGATTCGCGGCCAAAGAACCGTGAAATTGGTTTATTCGCTCGATCCGATGAATAATTAATATTGTAACGTACGTCTAGCCTACGCGGCCCTAGATTGAACGCGATCGCATCTGCATATATAAACCCTGTGGGAAACTCAACACGCCATAGTCGATAATAAAAGGGGATCTCAATGGTTTATAAGACAATATCATCTAAAATGTGCAAACGGGCTTGTCAGTTCTAATTCAATACGTCTATCAATCAGAAAAACAGTCCTTTTCAAACTTTGGCTGATATCATTACGATTAAATAGTCGAGTCTTCGCGCTAATATTATAAAATAAAATGTATATTATAGACAGTACCTTGCGAAAAGTTTTGTTAGGAATAGCAAAAGAAACATGCAGAAATCAGAAATCATTAATTTAATAAAGATTACGAAATTATTGTAATAATTTTAAAGTAATGTAAAAAAAACTGTCATACTTATAACACGTAATAAATTTGTCACCTTATAGGCAAAGGTAAATCATTACTCAACCTTCAAGAGGTCCCAAACGGTGATCGGTTCGCCACCATCCTACTTCCAATTTCAGTTTACAATGGTGCAGGTCGATATAACTACATAGATGTATTACATATAGAATAGCAGTCAGGTAATTCAGCAGTGGCCAGCCCTCGGCACAGATTAATGATACAATATGTCACCCGACTACCTCGTATTATAGAGTTAATCTACCTTCGGCAAGGATTAATGTATCAGTCGCTACTAAATTAGTGTCCCGTAATTGTTAATATCAGTAAAAAATTAATCAAGCCCGAATCGATTTCACGATCGGTTGGTCAAAGTATTCAATGTATTATGTTGTCCATATTAAACAGATATTATTTTTGTATGCGATATTAAATTAATGAGAGACCATTACCGTTAATTACAATTCGGTGGTTGAATAGTCTAAGTCTTACGTCTTGTATATGCCTAATTTATTTGGCAACCCTCTGATCTAGAACAACAATCTGATAAAGTATTAATGTAAAGCAAATGAATTTATCTAATATATCTTAAATTTAATTGTATTCTTTTATTATTTCTTAATTTATCACCTTTTAACAGCGCAAAACCCTAAAAAACTTCGAAAATCAAGAAGTTCACAAACAACAGAAATATTATAATAGCTTAATTCAACCCTATGGATGCGATCAAACTTTCTAATACAGTAATCAACAAAGGGCAACAGTCGAATAAAACCCAACAACAAATTAATAAGTCGTCAAACAACAGTTGGCAGTGTAAGCGCCAAGTTCTCGCATTCGATGCCACTGATTGGCTCTCTCTATATTTTAATTAACTTTTAGGAATTTCTTGTTTCCACTTTGAAACTGTTATGGTCGGCTGTGTTGTGGTTTAATTGATTAAACAATGTCAAGAAATCTTCGATGGTGTTACAGTTCTGTGGCTTTTATAAGTATTTCTCGTTCATAACGTAGGTGACTAAAATTAAAATGATACATTATTTTTGCAAATATTTATGGGAAGTACTTCTGACCTAAAAATGATAATCATCAAATAACCAGTATTTGCAAATCTATTTAAGAGGCAAGGCCAAACGCTACTGAATAGAATGGCAACGAGATTATGGTGAATGTAAATTAATTTCGTGAATGAAAGTAGTAAGTACTAGTACATAACCTCTATGTTATGTATCAATACTTTTGACGTCACAATTAAGAGTAGTCATTGACAGAAGAAGTAAATAAGTATATGTTAATATAATGGTGTTAACATCTATGACTGAGTAAAGTAATAAATTACAATAAAATAGTTTTTATTTTTCAGCACACAAATGTGGTCCTAAATTTCAAAGCCCAACATATTTCAGTCAAAGCCGCAATAAATCACAGAAGCCAATCTCCTTTGGGACACGTCTATTCAAATCGCATTTTTCCCGATTCAAAAATCTACAAAGAGCCTATGAAAGTCAACTACCCTCAACTAATACAGTGGCTCGGGCGTGGTAAGGTGACAATATTATTCGAGCTAAAATTGGGGATCGCCGCATTTATTAAAGAGAAAACCAGCAACAAAGGGATGATATTGAATTGTTAGGAGCGAAGACGAGGATCGAGGATTTTGTGGAGAAGGCATTTTTTGCCTTCAACATCCAAATATATTCGAAAATAATATACAAACATAAAAAAAATTAAAAAAAACGCAAATAAAAATGTTTCCGCCCGGGATCGAACCGGGGACCTTGTGCGTGTGAAGCACACGTGATAACCGCTACACTACGGAAACGATATGCATTTATGCAAAATTATTGACCTGATAGCAATCGCAACTACAACAGTATTATACTTTATTCGTTTTTTATGACTGATAACAAAAATTATACTACTTTATCATATAATAATATTACCGTTATTACCATAGATAAATCGTTTTAAAGTAGATCTCCATATCTTGTACTAAAAGATGATTACTATTAATCTCTTTACGACTAATTTACAAACATTGCCACGTATTATATGTACATGATTCTTAGTATGAAGTAACTTTTACCGCAATTTTAAATACAGTAAAAAAACCTAGAACATAGTTATGTATCATAAACGCAATTCACAGCCAGCATTTTAAACCCTCCGTATGACGACAAAATGAACCTAAACACCATTTTTTTTAAATTATTTATTACAATTAGTAGGAACATAATATCTATCGCAGTATATCACAGTTTCTATCTAAATTACAATACTTTAAGCAAATCTAATTTGCAAACAATTGGAATATCGCTTATTTTTTAACCGACTTCAAAAAAAGGAGGAGGTTCTCAATTCGACTGTATTTTTCTTTTTTTTTATGTTTGTTACCTCATAACTTTCGCTAGGGTGAACCGATTTTGATGATTTCTTTTTTATTTGAAAGCTGGTGCCTCCCGTTTGGTCTCATTGCAATTTGATTAAGATCCGATCAGTAGTTTTTCAGTAATTGTTAATAATGCTGTTATTTTTCACGTTCTCTACTACATTTTTTTATGATTGTTCTCCGATTTCTGCGGTTTTTTTACTTTTTAGTGCTTTTTAATTTGTTGTAAAATAGTTTTGTTATAGAGTCTTTTTTTTTTGTTAAAATTTTTGTTATTTACATTTAAATTGTCAACGTTTAAATATTGAATAAATTATACCTGTCGTGTCAATATACATAAGT
The DNA here is from genome assembly GCA_946251915.1 of Abrostola triplasia. NCBI lineage: Eukaryota > Metazoa > Arthropoda > Insecta > Lepidoptera > Noctuidae > Abrostola > Abrostola triplasia. Next base: position 3,285,964 of record OX276426.1, read on the forward strand.
GGTAATTAAGTTGATAGTCATTTTATCATCGGTTATAAGTAAGAATCCTTTAGAAGTTATCACCTCAAAACCGCAGCGAACTTCTTCGCTCCGCGTGTAAGATCACGCCAGTTCCGAGGGTCGGGGCGGGTGACACGCACAAAGAACCTCCAACTTCTTTCATTGTAGATTAAATTCTTTGATTCTCGCTCACCTAGGCGGCGTCCACTAGAAGCATGGCGAACGTTTATTAAATGACAATACATATTCACGACAAAGAACATGATTTTTTTCCGTTAATGAAAAATACCATGTCTTCATTATCTGCGGCAAGACACAAAACCTGCATCTTGAAAAGTATTCAATAACTAGCTGACTTGGTAACTTGAATAATAATTTTGCAGAAAGGGATCATAATCTCGATCCCGAGAACCTACATAAAGAAACTGCAGATGCGAATGAATACGCGTAAATAATAATAAAATAAACTTCAGAAGCTATCTTAAAACCCCTCCTTATTCCGCATCGCTGTCGCTGGACGCTCGCCCTCATTAATATCTGATCTTTCCGACGGCAGCTTAATCTCAGTGGCCGTGGATTTAATACATATTTCATTTCGGTATTTCACGAGGCATTACTTTCATTCGCGCCAGTTGTTTAACAAATACCTGTTTATTACAAAGATCCTTTGTAAAAAACGGTATTGTTTAAATTTTCTACGTATTGTCTCGGAAGACGTTACAGTTTTTATGTTTGAAGGAAAATAATTTGTGCATACAAATTGTATTGTTGTATAAGAATTTATAGAAATCTGCTTTGAAAAAGCATTGCTTTGAATATTGGCTTTTTATATAAACGTAACTCTACCTGCTCTAAATAATAAATGACTTACTTAACACCCTTTATATTGGTAAATGAAGAAATGTATAATATCATCAATGTGTTGCGATTTAATTATGAACAACACAAAAAATAATATGTTATTATTTGCAAGTGGCTGATTCGATTCACAAACACATCATTTGCGCACACATAATCACGGTAGCTCCAAAGCGTTTATAAAAACGACTTCATACCCAAAACAAAGCTGAAGCCTGTACCGTCCATTTAACAAAACTTCGCTAACTTTATCATCGGTAGTGTTAATTCACGGGGCAGGGGTGTCCTATGTACGCTCGTAAACACAATTGTAGCGACTTTAAATCAAACAGTTCGCGAGAGTCATTATGTACACGTGCTACTGGTACGTCGCAGCCGGAGTTTAGGTTCATTTGTACTTACGATACGATAATCCTGGTTGTTAGAACACGGAGCTGAACGTATACCTAGGAGATGTGTGCCAGAGAAAAACAATCGCAATGAGACATCTATCAACTGTACATAACTTACCAATGCTCCATGTGATAGGGCCAATTTTATCTTTCAAAAGGCTGATATGCTTTAGTACAGATTTATGTACCAATCTTCCTATATCTCCAGTTCTATTAGAAGTAAATGATTGATATAATATATTTAACTAACTATTGATATCGCAAGGTTTGCATCTAAGTCTTAACTGAACAATGTATTCAGTTATGTGGCTTAGATCACGGATATATACCAAATTATTCGATTCTAGAAATTACAACTCGCTTTAGATATTGTGGCAACTAGCTTCTTCTAATAGAGCTAAAATACGCACGTAAGTAGTCACACAATCATAAACAACAAAACGTCAAGACAACGGAAACGCGCACCAAGAATAATGAAAGTACAAGTGAATGGACACGCAAGTGTTGTAATTATCCATGAACTTTGTTGTTGCTCCTAATTTATCGCCTCTGTATCATACTCCCTCCGATGCCGCTAACTTTTGCAGAGATGCTAAACAGATACACGGATAACTTTCGCTTTGTTTTGTCTCAAATTATATGGTGAAACAAACGTATTGTTGAAGTTTTCGACTAATGTGTGCGGTTTGAGAGAGCTGGATAAAATACGCTTGGGTATTTGAAGCGGTGTTCATATTGTATAGCCCTGTGTATAAGCTTAATTTTCATCGCTTATATATACGTAAATATACAAGATCTTCATTCGATTTTGTAATCTGAAGCAACATTTATGTATCAGTGCCTTCATTAAAATTATGCTGGCGAACTACCTACTTATAAATTCCTGAAACAATTATGTTTGTAATTCTTATAACGAAACATAGCGGTTTCATATCTGCCCATGTTTCAGGCGTGCATGGCTGATAATTCGTGAAATGTATATTATAAACAAAACATAGAAATCTGTCCTAAAAATATATGAAATTCTCCAAGAAAATCATAACAGGACGCAAGGAAAATACTACACGTTTGTGGAAAAATACCCCAAAATTTTTCCTTACCCCTAAATCGGTGTACAGCTAAGCGAGCGTCGGTCGCAAATCGTGCTCAATGTAGCATCACAAACGCGTCGGCGTTACGCCTCCTAACTATTTGATGTCGCCCGCAATGGATAGTGCCCTACGGCTAATTACGAGCATGGTGCCACCGTCGGCCGCACGATATGGAGGATATTCTGTTATTATGAAACAAAAAGGGGGCTTAATCACTGGCATTGCATTCTTCTGATTCCGTATTATTAGTGAAGTAATGAGGAGTATTTATTTTACTTTGTTATAGCCACCTACATAAGCACATGCTATAATTTTGATGAACCTAATGAAGGTGAACTTCGATTCGATGTTAGTCTTCCTCAAAGTGTACCAGAAGTAGGATCCTCCGATGACGAAACATAAGTAGGTTGGTCCGTGGGTTTAATATATAACCGTTGTATTTTAGAAATGTGGAAATGTTACGCAAAATATTGTTATTTTTGTTTAGATAAAGTTATCCGAATTAAAAGAACGATGTTTTGCGTAATGTTTCAAGTCCCTGTTTGTGTCACGGTGGAAGTTTGTAAATAGCACCTTCAATACAACAATTTGAAAAGCAAATATTTCATAAAATAAAATATTTTTACTACTTATTTGCGTTAAAGTCGACACGGAGCAAAGACAAACAAGCCCTCACTATGATCGGAAACATGACAAAATAACAAATTGGTTATACCGACAGTTTAACCTTTAATTCGAAGACATAAAAGGCATTTTTCTACGACTCATCTTCAAAATACATATTGCTTTTAGCGTGACGTACAAAGTTAAGTTTACAATCCGTATATATTTTATAGCAATGTCATAAGGGTTATTTTTACTTGTTTGTGTTTTTGTTGTATTGGCACTGAAAGCAGCGGGGTTCCGCATAAGCTGCACTGGACACCAATGGATTTATCGTTGGAGGTTAGACAAGAAAAGCAGCTTTGTCTTTGAGACAAACGGACGCCAGCTACTGGTGTCACGGAGGGGGCGATAAGAAATAAATAAAGATATTGATTCCAACAAATAGTAAGAGATGTCATAAATAGAAGAAGATTTCTCTTGAGTTTTTACGAAGTGAAAAATTTCATCTTGTATTCTTAAAGGAGGTCGTTAAAATCAAGCACGATAAATGTAAAGTTAATTTGAAGCCAATTGATACCGTCTGTTGAGCATGACAAAGCTGTTATAAAAAACGTAAGGAAACAACACGTTACTCATTGTTTATGACGACCACCTACAAGCATTTACAAAGCCAAGACCGGCTCCAGAGTGACGAATTAGCAGCAAAGAATCCAAATAATTAAACAAGAAAAGATGATGATGCTTTATAAATTGTTGCTGACGATTATCAAACCAAAGGTTTCTAGGCTTCACATAAAATATTATACTAGATACCTCTGCCTACAAACCTTTTACCATCCACAATTAACCTTTCACATTAACTAATAAACAAACAAGGAACACCACATTTACAAACCATTCGTAGGTCATGGAAATAACAAAATGGAAAGGTCAATAAATCCCTTGGCAACTAAAGCGTGTTATTTAATAACTAAAATCAATAACATAGTTTGGACAGACACAAACACGATTACAAAGGGCCGACAATCAAAGGGAGCTGGACATTGTCGAGTTGGCAATAATAACATTATTATGAATTACCAATGCAAATAAATGGTCTGAAGGTTTGGTGGCAAAGATTTGAATATTTGTTCAGTTCTGGCAAATGATGAGAACGTCCAAATATAAATGCGATCAGTTACTGCCTATCACGGATGTTGAATTTTAGGCAAAAATTGTTTCATTTATTTTATGGATTTACTAAAACCGCACATAAAACTTAGCTTTGTCAGACAATATTATAATATTAAATGAACCTTAAATAAACTTGGAACGTAAAATAATAAGAAGTCCTAAAGGGACTTAAGACTTAAGTTTACGACCTAAGATCAAGGAGGCTTTGGCCTTTTACTAACAGATATTGGTCTTAAGCTTAAAATTTCTTGCAAGAAATTGCTAATAACGGTTTTTTTGCCGTTTTAGTTATATGTAATCGAATTACAACCAATACCGTAGCCTATTTTTTATTCTTCGCGAATTACAGTAGCTTCCACAAAAATGAATGTCGTGTTAAAATAGTCACGTCTGCGTCTTAATCTATCTAGTTATACGTCACAGGAGCGAAACGGGCAGTTGGGCGGCCGTGTCCGGCCGTGATTGCCTGTGTGTTCATCCAATAAGACTGGGCCCTTCACGGCTTATCACTCCTGCTGCCAGACACCCTCTTGTCAATATTTGACTTGATTGCTGTATTTAAGATTAAGTTAGTAATGAATGGGCTAAGTTGTTACCATTTTGGTAGTTGCTTTCAAACTTTGAATTTTGAAGCTGTTAGTTTTTATGGAGATCGTATTTTGTATCCATAAATATTAATTAAGGACTTGGAGTAACTAAACGCATTTAGTGCAAGAACTTTTGGGACTATTATTGAAGAAAGTTTGTTACTTAGTATTTATTGTAGCCATAGTTTCCATATACTTGCAAAAGTTTAGTAGATATTTAGAGTTGTTGGGTGTATTTTAATTTCTCGTCTAAGATACATTTCACGATATAAAAATATTGTATATCTTCAAAACGTGAAGTCAATGACAAGTCTGTAAGGGTTTGACTGATAAATCTGACAAAACAAAATCATTGATTCTGGACTGAAAATAATTGTTAAACGTACGAGAATCACTAACTGGTTACTATGAAGCCACTATCTACCAACAACTGTTTTACTACGACAAAATTAACAATGCTATCCGTTAGTTGGTTATACCAGCCGAAATCACGAAGCGACACCAGTCCTGTTTACCTTGGCTCCAGAGTTCAGGCAGCAGAAAGTTGACAACACAAGTTTTTCCTAATGAAGTCACTTGGCAGTGTTGTTTCGGCAATGCTGCAATTTTTGGTTTCGCGGCGCACGGACGTGACCTGGTTGACAGACCAAATATGATGCTGGAAGAGTCGCTTTGTGCATTAGTCAGGTTTTGGTGTACACAGAACAGTGACTTGCGTTCGTATGCGACATTTTTAAGATTTGAATTTTAACTTATGTATGTTTTTGGGAATAAGTTGTACATTGTTATTGAAGTCCTTCTTTGACAGAAATCTGGCATGGCGTTAATATTACTATGTATGCTGGAATCGAAAATTGTTTAAAGCGAAACATATTGTTCAAGCCAGATATTTCAGAAACAAATCAAACGCCCCACAAAGTTATTAAAACTAAAAGCCCCAATTTGAACGATTCCAATATCGAAGGCTCCCGTCTTCCTTCTCGAACAATCTAGACGGCATCCAGTTACGTTGACATGTAAACACAAAGTTTTTGAAACGATTCTCATCTATCGTCGCGCCCAGGGGCTCATTGAGTTCCTTCGCAACTTTCTCCAAGTGTAATCAAAGGATAAAACCTTCTGTAGCCAGAGTCAAGTGGCTGCATAAAGGGGAAAATTCACTTACTCCTATAGCGGACGCAGCTCCAAACATTGGGATGAAGTTCTGGAGTCTCGGTACGGACAGTGCTTGCGCTATTGGTTGGATCAGTGTAGTAAAGCTGCAGAATAGGGTTATTTATTGTTTGCCTTTTAGATATATAAATGTGGATAATTATAGAACTGTATTCTGAAGTGAATTATAATAGGTATATCAAAAAATATATATTCATCGTTGCGAAATATTCCAAACCTTTTGTTATATATAAGCTAGTAAATAGCACTTATAAACAGGTCGATTATAATAACCTATACGCAAGTTGAATTACCATACAATTATTTCAGTTATCATACCATATACCGTTGAATGAAATTAAAGACATGAAAAAATAAAAACAACACAGTTACATCTTAATACTTTATTTATTAAGTAATCATTATCTCTTAACGGTTACCTTTACATGATACATTCGAATCAAACACGCAATGGTTAACGCGAACACAAACCTTTATATAAAGCCATAGTTGGTTCAGCGAGCGAATTTGCATAGGAATGGCTGATTACAGAGTCATACCATAGGCAGTAGCTTGGACCTAGCTTTAGTCAGGTACGGCCGAATGGGTTTCAGACAACTAGATTTTAAACTTGCGGAGAATGTCCTGCTTTATATACGATATAATGCGTTTAGTTTCGTGGTACGTAACAATAAACTTGTTACAGTTCAGGAAAACATGGCTAGCTAAATAAGATACGAGGAATTTGTTGCTTTTAAATTAAATATGTACTTTTACTTTCAGAAATTTGAAAAAGAGAAAATTTGAAAAATGATGGACACGAGCGGGATTTCAGAAAATGTGTTCGCGTACAGTCTAAGCTGAGATAGGTTGTTGAATATTTTGAATAAATTAAATTGAATTTTTATTAAGTATACGAAATAATTAGTTACTTATGTTTAAATTACAGTTATGGTTATCATAAAACATTACTCGTCTCACATACTGTGAATAAATTTTCCCTCATATATGGCTTAATCGGATAAATTAAATTATTATTTCAATCTCAATTTAAACTCCACCGGCGAGGCAGGGAACAAAAGCTAGTGCACAATATGTAGGCTCACAGAGCCTTTATAAACATAATAATACAAGAATAAACAACAGTCATTTGTTTGATACGGACATGCCAGCGGCCACGCCAAACTGACAATGTAAACTCTGCTTAATTAAAATACTGCTTGTACGCAGAATGAATTATTACATAACATGATTTTGTAACTACCCCACAGGACAAAGGCCTCTTTCATATAGCGATGGAATGACCATTGATCACGCGTGCTTTCTGTTTTTGGTGATACAGACTGCTATCAGATCAAAGCCTATTGCAGTCCACTACTGGAAATAGGCCTCCCCCAGACAAGCCACAAAGTCAGCTTTCCTAAGCTATGCTAAGACAAAATCAAAATTTGCCTTCACAACTACATTGGAAATTAATCTGGATAGATACTTATGCATAAGAAGCAGATCTGTGAACCTCCAAACTATTGCGACATGTTACGTTTTTGTATTATTGATTACGTGATAATTTGGTCATCATTAGAATAATCCTAAGAGCAATTTATGGCTGATCATCTTATCTGTTTGCTCCCCAGTTAACCACGTGCTTCTGTAAAACCAAGAATGTTTTTCTTTACAAAAACCACGAACAAAACAAAAGGAACGAAGAAATAAGTTGTTTGATTCTTTCTAAGTAATAACTAAACCCGTAAGAACCGGAAGGTAACGTTAGTCTGTGTAAGGTAAATGCGTTCATTTGCATCGGGAAAAGTTTTTCACGGTAACTTGAACTTTAATTAAAAACAGAATTAAGTATATAGGATCAAGTAGATATTTACAATCGAGGCCAGAAGTGTTGGCCAGTGTAAATATTATTATATGTTTTTTTTACTTAAATAAAACCTACTTAGTATTTAGTCTATTTAACATAAAAAAACTGTTTAAAATTATGCTATTAACTCATAAATCCGATGTTTATAATGTAGTAAATAAGCGAAAAGTATTTATGTCAAATAAATAATCTGTAATATAACTGACTGAATTGCACGTATATTAAGAAACACAAGTTATTTAAGAATAAGAAATAAAGCGAAGTAGTTCTTATTTTAAATTCTTCTATTTAAATGGTCGTCAAATAAAAATGCCAGCCAGTGTACTATTGTACCCATCCGCGTGCGAGTGTATCAGACTCCTTGGAGGCGCGTTTTATCAGCCGCGTCCAGCCGTGGTCTCTACGGGACGAAGTCAGAGCTAGAACGCAGAATGAACTAATCATTTATGTTGCTTCTTTTATAAGTTGGTCATTATTACATTAAATACTTTTTGATTTAAGTGGAGAACTTAATAATGCGGTTTTATAGGTGGAGCTAAAGTAAATCGTATTTTAGGGACCGCTTGTATATTTTATATCCATCAGTAATATCAGTATTCTAGTGTCTATAGATTATTAAGACATTCAAGGTTATATTTAAATAACAATCACTTCCAGAAAACTTTTAAACAATCTTAGATGAATCTTCACATTTTTTTGTGGGCAGGCATGTAAAAATAGGTAAGCTTTTCAAAACCGAAGTAAGTAAAAAGAAATCCGTAATCGAAGAACAAAGATAGATTTGCCCTTAAAGGTACTCAAAACGCACAATGCATACTTTATAAACTATTACTGCCTATAAAAATAGTAATAAAGGTACCTTTACAGCCACTTTTTCTGCAAATTACATTTTCTATTGAATCCTTAGGCTAACCTTTTATGCCCCTTAGCTTGCGCGGCCATTTGGGTCATCTATCGTTGTTAGGTGTTACCTAAGATGGATGACACTATTGGCTAGGCGTATCGAGGGCTCTGTGAAGCTTACATACAGACAGAAACTAGGCATGCATTTAGGTCAGCTTCGAAAAGGTTAACCATATGTTTGTTGCGTAGTTTAATAATTGGAAAGGATTATAAAACTTTAAGTATGTCTTATTCGTCTAGGATTGCCTCGTTGGTCTAGTGGCTGCTAAGCGCGACTGCTGAGCACGAGGTCCTGGGTTCGAATCCCGGGTCGGGCAAAGTGTTACTGGGTTTTTCCATTAGGTAATTCTCAGTAACAGCACGGAGTCTGGATTTGTGCCCGGTTGATGGCAATAGGCTCGCCCCCTATTACATTGGGACCTAAAACATAACTGGCGAAATGTGGGTGTACTATATGTGCACCTCTGCCTACCCCTTCGGGGAATACAGTAACATTCTACTTAACTAATATTAAATTACGTCTATATATTATCTTCCGTCATAGTAAGACAAGTATCCGATACAGTATTTCATTTTCAGCCAACTTTGAGCAAAGTTTAGCGAGCGTTACCTGATAACACCGAAGTTTAATAGCCGACGTGTTTATCACTGGCCCGGGCTAACGGCGGCTAAACCACCCTTCAAGCATTTTATGGCGTCCTCACGTACGGGAAAAAAACTACCATCAGCTCCTGAGAAAATTACATCTCACTTCAAATAGTGATCATAAAATTTACGCCAATTTAGATTCCCTTTACTCTGAGAAAGTCGTTTTTACAAAACGTTGCCGTATAATATGTCGGTAAAACGTGTGTTTTACGAGGCTAGACAGGACCCCCGTCTGTTGTCTGCGTGTCTGTCACAAGATTGTCTCGCGGTGCAGATGAGATGCTGCATGGAGCGCCGAGGGGAGCCTGTTATGTGGAGCTTACATGTAACTGGGCTATTTCACGGAATTGAGTTTGTTCAACTGGTCTCAAAAACTACGTGTGATTTTATGATTTTATAGTTCGCGTAGCTTGACACTTAAGAGTTACAGATGTATATCTATTTCTTCCTTCCGTTTCCCGAAATATTTTAGAAGAAGAGAAGCTTAAAATTTTGTTATCCAAATTAATTTTGGCGTAAAATATGATTCCAAAAAGAACATATCATCTGTACATTTACATCTACACATCATTTTACATAAAACTGATTAAACTCAAAAAAGAGTATTTTTACAAATATTTGTTTCAGTGGGTTAAGCAATCAGTTTAATTACAACAAAGATATCAAATTATTTTCTTAGGAAACTAAATATTTTACCAATACACTTATTTGAGATACATGGACTTGTAACAAGTCCATTCAATTTACTTCACTCAATTTATAAGCAATCCTAAACTGTATAAGTAAAAACACTAAGTTGTCATTCCCGCGCATCGCATTCGCATCCGGACAATTCCATCAGGCTGGAAACATCAAGCAGCTGATACGGTTTCATGAAAAACGATACTAGCGCCAATCCCGCAGAAAGCGGCGCAGGCCGCACGCGTCGTCAATCAGAAACGTCGTAATCCGGCAATAGAACGAAAACAATTGCCACACACACACCTACCCGACCAAATTACATTTCCAATTCATGAAGGCAGTTATCCAACTTTTTCCCTTTCTTCATCCCTTGCCCTCGCACCCACCCCACAGTTTTCACCTCGCGATCTTTTTCTATGAATAATTTTTCGGAGAAGCTTGTTGACTTAATTTTATATCGGTATCCTTCTTTTTTAATGTGGGGGCTAAACCGATAAAAGTGTTTGTACTGCGAATTGTTCGGGGATTAAACAGAATTGGTACATCGTGCTGACGTGTGTACATATATTTAGGCGCATCGTGTTCTCATGTTGGTGCAATTAGAAAGAATATTTTTACTAAGAGATGGCTAAAATTTTAGACGGCCTGATGTAGTTCAAGTAGCTTCAATCAGAATCATTCTCAAATAACTCTCAGACCTAAATTTAATCCTTTATAATTCAATAAAAATAGCTATTTTGTGTGGTAAAAACTAGCACACGAATAAACATTGGTATTTCAAACAGAACCATCCTACATTGTCTACAATCATTTTATAAACGTTAATTAAAAATCACCAATCCCCAATACACAATTTATTAATTAAGCTAAAATATGTCTAAGGCAAGTTAAGCGCATCAATTATGATCCCGTCTCGTTAAGTGCGAGTTAAGCTGAAGCCAATAGGATCGGTTAATAGCCAAACTTTAGGACGCAAGAGCTTTGACAAACGACGCCTCGGATAACTAACTTTGTTGTATATTGTTTTATTCTCGTTTTATAGTAATTTTAGCTAATTAAGGTAGAAGTGGTCGTATAAGTATGGCAATAAGTTTTAGGTTTATGCGAATAATGTTTCTACTATAAATGCTAGTGCCCACTGAGAACATACCCTTGCAAACTGAAAACCTATACCTAAGTAGTAGGTAGATGTCACATTCCGCTATTGAGATACCAATTTAGGATTTCTTATATTTTTCGAAGATGTTTAAAAAATTTTATAACATGAAAATACAATCAATCATTTTCAGCAGCGTTTTAACAACTATATTCAAATACTTAAAGGAAAGCATAGGCTATTGTACACCAATCTTCATTCTGCTATCTGCGACCTTCTATCAAAAAACAACAATTTACCGATAAAGATTTAATTCATCAGACACAGACAAACGCATAATCTTTTATAATCGTGAAAAGTAGCTACGAGTCATCTTGCTCGCGTGAGGTAATGGCCGATCGTAACCCGTAGCACTCAATTCAAAGTAGGCATATTTTTCTCCGGGGACTTGTTGTAAAAACACCCCGAATGAAAAACGTAAATTATCCTTAAGTATTGTTGTTTAAAAGTTATCTGTTAAAATGTTTGTTGGCTAGTTCAAGAGTTACAAGTTTGGGAGAAGAAAAATTAATTTTAAAAATTATACTTAGCTAGTAAGTTTATTTTTTTGTTTTTGGACTTTATTTAATGTTATTTTGTTGTTGTATTCAAAAATCATTTGACAACTATGTGGTGAACTGACTCAAAAGTCCCTAGGAAACATTTTCACAAGCCGTATTTTTTTACCTGCTGCATAGCAGTCTATAAACCTTTACCACCGACACAAGTCAAGCGTTTTGATTTATAAAATGCATTCACCTTATGACGAGCTGTATCCGGCCTAGAATTGACCACCCCTTCCTCCTATGGGTATCGTAAGATGCGTCGAAGGAAAAATCTAGAAGATGGGCAGCAGCGTCTTCTGTAACTTTGCTACCAATACTGCGCTCCCCAAGCCACTTGCCAAGCGTGAGGATTATGGCAAAACTCTAAGGGGAGGCCTTTGTTCAACAGTGTTTCGGCTGATGATGATTCTTTTATATCGATTGACCTTTCTTATCAATCTCATATGCACAAACAACAAGACACGAATAATTTCTTGAAAATCATCATAAGGCCATTTTTCTTTAAATATTTGCGTCACTTTTTTTTTCTGGTGTTAGCCAAATATATTTACATACAACTATTATAAACATGTCGATACTCTTCGGAACCGAGTGAGCCTTTCGAATTTTCCAACCAATTACGTCGGCCCTCGTTTGCCATGTAACCAGTACACTTGAGATTTGCTCTGTGCACACAGCGAGGCTTATGCCTCAAGCTTATTGCAGGTTATTTTTGTACAGGGTCAAGTTATATTAGTCAGGCACTATTTAATTTCCCTTTGTTAGTTGCGCTGCTGTATTTTGCCGAAGATTACTGGCCATTGATACATGACCCTTTACTGCCGTGGGGAATGATTATATTTCTCTGAAACAAACGAACCCTTGACTTTGGTCCAACATGGATATTTTTTTGAAAATTTATTCGTTTTATTTAGTCCTGCTGGTATGCAATACGTATGCAGAATATCTAACGAAACATTGCAACTTAAACAAATAAATGATACTTCGGTAGTTCCTATGCTATATAACATGATTGCCCGTTAAAACATACATCAATTTCTCGACTGTCAACGTCTTACTAAATATAATGTTTGTTTTTAAGAGATCTAAGCCGACATGTTTGAACAGGGAAGTCGCATAAGCCACTCTTCACATGTTGCGAGCTGGACGTGAGCCACGCGCATATACTTTACACAGATTATCGTTATAATATCTAGAGTCAGCTGTAAAAAGCATGCCAACGACTCACTAGTACCTATAATTGGGGGTTTACCGTTGCAGTAAAGGGGACTGGCAAGATGGTATTTGCCGCAAGGAACGAGTACTTATAACCAAGTTTACTCACTGCGTGTTGCTAGAGTTTACTTTATTATTAAGTAAATAAAGAAGAAATGAAATTAGTGTTAGACCAATGTATCATCATCAGTCGGAAGACGTCCACTGTTGAACAAAGGCCTCCCCTTAGAACGCCACAATGAACGACAGCTTGCTTTATTTTGCCATACCTGACTTAAAAATCGTATTATATAGTTGTACAATTTATGATAAACATTTCAGTATATTGACATTTTAATATACATACATACCTGATAATATATTTCACTGACTGCCTTATTGATTTAGTGGTTGCTAAGCGCGACTGCTGAGCACGAGGTCCTGGGTTCGAATCCCGGGTCGGGCAAAGTGTTACTGGGTTTTTCCATTGGGTAATTCTCAATAGCAGCACGGAGTCTGGATTTGTGCCCGGTTGATGGCAATAGGCTCGCCCCTACTACATTGGGACCTAAAAAACATAACTGGCGAAATGTGGGTGTACTATATGTGCACCTCTGCCTACCCCTTCGGGGAATACAGGCGTGATGTTAAGTTATGTTATGTTAATATTTTTTAGTTGGAATCAGGCCTGAACTATTTCCTAAAGACATGAAACTATGACGTAAGTGCTCTTAATTCCACACGTTATGTAAACTGAACACCGAACACGAGCTCGTCGGCTTCCTTACCATGGAACACCAATATTTGCTGTAAATAGAAACTCTTAGTTTGACCTCTGTGAGGCAAAGTTCAGTTCCAGGAATACATCGGGTAGATCAAAATACTATCCTGAATATTGGTGCGTTGTGCATATTTGTGGGATATCTTCAAAGTAACTACATAAACTTGGTAACTGAATAATAAAGAGGGAAACCTCTTAGTCAGACAAGTAAGCATGCCTCCATTTGGTGATTCACTTTTAATTCAATATAGCTGTCATTTGGTAGCTCGTTTGTTCGTACTGTATTTTGAGCGTAGTTCATATATTGTAACTACTGAAGAAACCTCTTAATTCGTCCATTCATCAACAACTGTCGGTTAACTGTTTCGTATCGATATTAGCTAACTGTCGCATAGCAACAAGTCATACCGTGCAGTAAAGATTGACCAGTCAACAAAAGCCTGATTGCCCAGGCTATTCCGAAAGTAACCAGGTATCGTCACTCGAGTACAAGTACATTGATAGTATAATTACAATAAGCGCACTCGCAGGTAAACAAATTATAAACATTAATTGAATAACCGAAAAGTGTTATTATTAAAACAATTTTCTGGCGATTCGATACACGAAACAATTCGACATTAATTAGCCGAATTAAAATAAGCTTTTACGGTATTACTGAGGCAGTTGTTTAATGAACTGTGGACTTTAATCCAGCAATCGTATTAACCGGTCGACATTTAATCGCCACAGTGGATTACAAATTAAAATCGTCCAGTTGCTCGCAGTTGTCGCTTCAATGTTTGTACACTGGACACTGGTAATTGTAAACTTGTTTATTATATCGAATTGATTATACTGTAATATTTTGAACTCGTTGAAGAGAGAGTACAGAGCAATTCTATCTGATGTCGATGAATTCTTCTTGATCTGCTGAGATATTTTATGAGATTTTCAGGACCTAATATTTTAGGTTTTCTTTTGAATGCTTAGGTATTCCTAAGCATTCAAAAGAAAACATGATTTTTTTATTCATTCATCGACACCTATGTACAATAAATATCACAATTCAAAAATATTATTTATGTAATTCTAACAAATTGATAATTTATTTACAGATTATAAAATATTATTATGCAAAACATTTATAAATAAACAAAAATAAAATACATTCACAGAAAACTGGCATAAGCCGAACAAAAGACGCTCCATCTCAATCCTAAATTAGGTATTCAACGCAAAAACGTGATCTGTTCGCGTTAATTCCGAAATCCTCTTAGCAATTAGCGGCTTTGAAATAAGCCCGGGATATCACAGGTGCGTCGAACAAGACGGCAAAGGTATCGCCGCTCGGAATAAAACCATTACACGGCTGGCTGAGCGCCGTACATTATCTGTAGGTACTGGGCTGCGTTTTCACGGACACTGCGACCTACGAGGAATACAAATAGAGTAATGACTAATTATAACTATTGATGTAGTGACGTAGTATATAGCTTAACAATAATTTGATTGGATGCTTTCAAATATAATTTATTTACAGCACACCATACCTACTTGTAGCTGGTCTATGTCCAGCAGTGGACGTCCATGCGCCGAAACGATAACGACGACGTTAGTCTTAGTGAACCGCAAGCAATATAATGTTTTAGGTAATTCCGATATATACAAATATAGTCTATTATAATAATTATTTAAGGTTACGTAATAGATCATCACTGAAACCTTTACCTTCTGTGTTCCAAATACAGCTGACCTGTACAGTGTAATGCTGAAGGTACTCCACGATTGTCCGAAGAATCCCGCCGTCCGTCTCATAAGTACTACCTGAAAAACTGACCCCAAAAGTACAGAACACATAATAAATTCGCAAACTTAAAACATATTCAAATGAAACCCGCTGAAACACACATAAAACGTGTCGAAATCTTTAGGGTCACATCCGTGAGGGTACCCGTGGGATCGAAAATATCGTCGTTGACATTAGCATATGAATTCTGAGAGAGTAATAAAGGAATAATATGCAAATAAACCTGCGAGTTAGTAGAATGCCGGCGGTGGGTAATAAAACGCGTGTTGTGTTCCGCTTATGATTATCGTGTGTTCACATAAATCTAGACCTCAGTTTTATTGGCGCGCAGGGTGCACTTCGAGCTGTGTGTTACTTCATTATTACTGCTTTACATTTGCGGCCGTAATTGGTTGCTAACTGTGTTTAAAAATATATCAATGGTAATGTGAAATTTTTTGTGATGTGATAATTAACTGATGACACAAGCTTTACGAGAAAATGATCCAATGGTTATGATAGAAGAAAAATCTCGTAGGCATATTCTTTGGCTCGATATTGGTAAAATGGTGGTTAGAAGCAGGTTTGTTTGAGAAGTGGTATTTATCCTTTAACATATCTGGCAACTGAAATGCACGCGTTCAATTTTTATAACTCTTCAGTCATAATCTCGTAAAAGGCCCAAATACCAAATGTAAAAGCTTGTCATTTTTTTGCCAACATGGCAAATTTTCTAAACATTTTAATGTGAACATCGTTCATTACGAAACGTTTGGACCAAAAAAAGTCCCTCTAAATCAAAAGCCCAATTCCCCGACCCGTAAAGCTCGACCAATTAAAAAGGCACTCCCAATAATGCTGTCCATTCTAACACAACTGCCGTTTAACTTGGTAGCATATTTGGTTATAGCGGGTGTTGGTGCGTGAAATTGGGCAGTGTCGAGGCGACGCCGCCTCATAAAACATAGCTGACACATAATGATGAATCACATAATACTGTATTGACGATCGTGTGCCCTGTTCACTATAGATTACTGAACGTTACGTGTACCTATCATTTTGCTATGGCATTTGCTGAATTATCTGACAGGTCAATTTGCCCAGGTTGCTATAAAAAATGAGTTTGACAATAATTTATCTTGTTTGGTAACTAAGTATATAAACAGAATAAATAACAACCAAATGTTAAGCATAATTTACATTAAGCCAGTATACCCGCAGTACCTCGTCATTTTGAAAACATAAAAGCATACCTGCAAAACTCTAAAAGTTCTAGCACAAATTCAACAACCCTCTAATTAACAGACTCGGTACTCGTTAGATTATTCAAGTAGGCACTTCCCAGAAATATACTTAAACACCTAGCTTACTAAAAAGGTTTCTTACCCGAAGATTTTTGCGCCAATCATCTCGGTTCTAAACTTTGTTCGTTTGCATATTTATTACTTTTTAATTTTTATCGACGATGACAGCCGTAAAGTTTGGTACTAACTTTGGTTCGTTATAATTAAAAATAAGGATCTATTTCAAGACTCTCCTTAGGTAATATACATTTTAATAACTTGCTTTAGGTCTAGTAGTAAAGAAGTTGTTGGGTTAAATTCGTGAGTCAGGTTGAATTATGTTCGTCGGTTGTTTTATGCGCGTCGTTTTCATAACTACATATACAGTAGCTTCTTATATCTAACCTTTTTAAGTAATACCACAGTCATATATATTTTTTCACTCGCTCGCCGCGGTGTTACCCGCTACATTTTTTCGGGATTAAAAGTAGCCTATATGTTAATCCAGAACGTGTGCTACCTCCATATGAAATTTCATCAAAATCGGTCAAGCCCTTTGAGCGTGAAGAGGTAAGAAACATACAAACACAGTCACAAACTTTCGCCTTTATAATATTAGTGTGATTTCATAAGAATGACTTTCTTTACCATTCGCGGAAATAAGTGCGATAAAAAAGTGATCACCTCTATATTTTAACTTCAAAGGCTTTACTGAGTACTTATAATAGAGTTTACAATGTTAAAAATACTGTGTGTCATGTTAATCAGAAAAACAAATAACGTAGTGAAACTAATATGCAAAGACACGAACGACACGGTTTTAGGATTTAAAACGCTAACAGGCCCCTTACCATGAACTATTAAAACAGGACAGTTTACGATGTGGAAGCGAGACGCCGCTACGCGTAGTGCAATAAGGCGTCTCGCTTACACAACGTAAAAGGTCCTGCTTTATAAGTTCATGGTAAGGGGTCAGCTCTTACAAAGGACCTTGTTACAAAATCGTTCGTGTCGTTAGGAGGTAGATATACCTACGGATGCCATACTAATGTTCAAGGTTGCAGGTTGCATCCCGAGTTAAGTTATGTTGGATATTAACTAAGGCACTATTGTTCAATGTATCAATATTGTTAAAATTGTATTGTTATTAATTTAATTTTAATGGTAAAGAGTCTAGTCAACCTACCACTGACTAATGTCCAATTGTGCCCGATATCAGTCAAACGTGATGCTAAAACTATGCCTAATGATATAACAATTAAAACCTTAATAACATTTAGTATGTTTCATACCAAAACTACTAATTCTCCAACTACCTATCAACTACAAACTAATTTGGTCGTAAATACGAAATCTTCATCAAAGTCTCAAAGAGTTCCGTCCCGGCTCACCCTTTTAAATTGCAAGCGTGAGCATATTAGTCTTGATTACGTACCTCGGCGAGATAAGGTGCTCCATTTGTCTTATGGTTCTTAACTCGTATTTACAGTTTACGAGCTACTGATACGAACGGGGAATCTTCAGACTCATGTCTACCTTATTAACGAGTAGCTAAAACTTTCTACTTAAACCTATGACGGTAATCCTACTATTCTGTTGAACATTTTAAATCAGAAAGTGAGGCTATGAGATCGATTACATACACTATTCATAGAAAAAAATAATTTATCACAATCGTATGATCGTATCTCTATGTAAAGCTTTTATCCATTTCATCCACTTTGCCATTGGCTCGTTGTGACGTCACACAAGGTACATAGCATTGTAAGTATGTACCCTTTTCATATTATTTGTTTATGATTGTATTCCGAGCCCTCTCGGACTGGCAGCTGAAAATCAGCGTTGGAGGAGCAGTCTCACAGCCATCCAGCATTATGCTAAGCTGTAGGCCCTTTTGGCATAAAATGCTGTTTTTGTTTATACTAATAAACGTTATTTTCTTTATATTGAATCAGATTCTGTTCAAGTTATTGCATTTCTTCCTTATCCATTCCTTGACTATTATCTGACATTTTATTTAAATTTCCTACCTTACAATAGAAAACCTACTATCTACCATCACAGATAATAATATCCACAATATATCTGAAGTGGTTCCACGACTTCTCGCTAAGTATATTCAAGCAGTATATGGAATCACTTGAGACGGTTCGGAGTTCGATTACCGAGTAGGTTTGCATACCGGTCAGCCGAGGACGCGAGTGACTTCGGTAGTTGTGGACTAATGCATTTGTGATTGCATAGCCATTGTCGAGTAATACGCCAATTTCCAACTATCTCCTTATACTTCACACTTACTCACTACTCCGTGTTATACAAGTCGTACGAATCAATTCATTCCATGTGTGTAGTTGATATTATTCGATGGTAAATATTACCAACGGATTTTTCAGATTAAATGTAAATCAATATCATCTGCTGCCTACCCGATATATCTCGCTGCTAGTACTCAATAACAACTGATCGAAAGTATTTTTTGTGAGAAATAAATTACTGAACCAGAATTATTCATGAGAGAACTATTCTTATATAAACAAAAATATGAATAAAAAACAACTTAACTATATTGTAAAAACCTAGAGCTACTCTCTAAAACAATTAACATCATCTTAACACCACACATTCCTAACGCTAACATATTCATACTGAAACATTTGACTAAAGTGTGTTCTCCCGACATCCAAAAGCCGTCCACTTCAAATATACATAGCGCAAACAATTCCACAGCAAGTCTGTTAATACGGTATAAATTGTCAATTTGTTTCCCCCAGACGTCGCCCCCGGCATTATTTCCTGATATACAGCTAATTCGCAAGGACATTTCTTTAAAAAGTTGCAAAACCCATAAACGAGATAATCAGAACTTTTGGCTTGTAACCCCGGTTTGTTATCGCATTGTGGCCTCTCTAATCAAGTTCTAACGAGGTGGTTTGAACTGGAAGGAGTACACACTGTTTGCATAGACTGTTTCAATAGTTAACTCTAAAGCGAGATTTATACAATATTACATTTTGTTATAACACTTTTGAATGAATTACATTCCAGTCTTGAAAGTGAGTTTAAGTTTAATTTGCTTGAAATAAAAAATCATGCAATTTCAGAAGTACAAAGATATTTTTTTGTCTTCAGTGCAGCTCTCATTTCTCGTCTATTGCGTTCTCAAAAGTTCCGTGACATTATTTCCTAGGGGAGCTGCCGGGGTTCTTATTATGCAAATAAGTCGCGTATTTACATTTAACACGTCATTTCGTAACAACAGCCCCACTTTAGAACATGTGTGATTTTTTTCGTATGTTTTTTTAGCTCAGTCATTCAATAACGCTGAAACAGAAAGAATTGGTACATTAACTAAGTAACAGTCAGTCAAGTTTTTAACGAATAAATATCAGTTCGAGGAACTTTACGTATAACAAAACTTCACTGCCGCTACGGTTACAGATTGAATTGTTTATCGCATAGAATTTATTGTTTTCATAATTATGTCGTGTCATAGAAATATTGTTTCTTAAAATTTCATTATAAAGCGACTGAATATCTGACAATTCGGTAACACTGTGGTAACTTTTTGAATTTCTATTGCAGAAGTCGTGTGACAAGGTATATTTTAATCATATTTCTCTTTTTCAACTCATCTTAATGTGTAAAAAATAAAATAATCCTCATAGTAGAAAATTAACCTGTATAATATAACCGTCTGTCCCGTGTGTACACTCCCCTACAATATCGTCGACGTAATCAAGTCTTGAAGGAGAATAATATGAATCATCCACCGTGAGGGCGGTTTGATATCTTAGCACGAAATGTGCCACAATTTAAATTGTCCCCGCGTCACTCCAGATGAACCGCGATGGATAAACTTGGCTCCTTAGTTCTGAAGTAATTTATGTACAAATGTATTTGTCAGTCTTTATTTCTTTGTGAGTCGCCGAATTTATGAATGTTTGTGTTTAATGTGTCTGTAATGTACACGAAACTGTTTCTACGAACTTGAATTATTGCTAAGTCACCCATTAGTTCTAAGACACGCAAGTAGTGCAAGTAAGTTAAACTACTTCTTAAGATACTCAATGGGACCATGTTTGTTTAGGGACTAGTAATACTATAATGCACTATAATGGTTATGGTATTAGCTGTAAACGCCCATACATTTAACAAGTAAATACGACTCTCCTACCCCTACCATTAACAAACAATAAAGACCTTAAACCTTCTCGAGCCGGAGCACTCTAATAGCAAAGACACCGTATAGATTCGCCGATAAAAATGCGAAATCCTCTTGCAATGAAATTGCGTATTGGGGCTCAGACAGGGTGTAATCTGCCTACGGTACCCAAACGCTCCCGAGGGCTCCGCGTCGGGCTGCACTCGCCACCATAGATTAGACACGCCTTCCACTAAAGGGTTCTTCGATATACCTTTATTCGATTGGCAATACTTGGTAACGTAAGGATCAGATTGTCGGACTTATTTCTTCTAAGCCTGATCTTGAAAATTATTTTCATGTCATCTTCAAAGATGATATTTTATTAGAACTGATGACTGTGATAACTTGTGATGTTATTGGAGATCTTATTGGTGTAGATTGACTTATTGAGGAATTCTGCGTTTAAGATCAAAAAGGCCATTGATTTTATAATGATTTGGTTCTTGGTGTGGCATCTAATAACGTGGTGTTATAATCATTAGTAAATTTTCGAGGTGATATTGCTAAAGTCCTCCATAATATCTAAACAGAAGAAGATACGTCACAAAGTTTTGAAGAAACCCCCATTGATATAGGAGACATGACGTCTGGCTATTGCATTAAAGTTGTCGTTACAAAAATAAACAAAGTCTAGTATTTACCAAACTTTTATAGATGAATCAAGCAACTAAAGAGTATAAAGTAAAGTGAGAAAGAAACTTTTCCATCGTATAATATAACAAGTATGTAAAAATCCGGTCTACGGTAAAGGCGTGCCATACCCTCTGGCCGGCACATGGAATCGCGCCAGAACTAAATGAAATTGAAATTAGCTTTCTCTCCCTAGAGCCACTCGCGGAATTTTCCAAAATAAAAGCGTATTATATTTTAAAATACGATTCTAGTCGCTCTCGTAAATGGAAAAGTCAGGAGAACTTAGTGCCTAGTTTTTCGATTAGGTAAAAGTTGCAACCCTTTTTGTTGGAAGTTTCCTCGCATATTTAAAAATAATACATAATAGTTGATTGGGTGCGTTTAATTTTAACAATTGATTGATTTATTTGTCTGACAGAAACATATGTAGATGTCCTAAATTATTATATACTTGTATGTTTGTGTACCTAAATTATTATATGTGTACAAAAATAGAAAGAATGTCTCACTAATAACATCTATCAACGCAGAACTGAAAGATTGGGACTAGTTTTTAGTCTGCGGCAAGCAAATATTTTGACATAATACCTAAATATTTTTTAAGACTGAAGCAGCCGATTTGCTCAATTCGAACATTCCAGAACATTTATGTGTAGAGTTTATTACTGGAATATCGTGTGAAGCGCCAATAAAATACGCATTGTGGAGGCTTACGGGGACATGTTTGAATACGCCGCTCAAAATTCAGAGGCGCATACTTGATGAGGCTGTGTGGGAACAATGACAAGCCGCGCACTTGCACTACACCCGTACCGGTGTAGCCACTGGAAATATATTAAATTGTAACTGTTACATCCCAAATAACTGGAACATTGTACACCATATTTTTGCGAATAGATTTTTGAATTTGAATTTTAACATTACACAAAAAATCTTTGAAACAGTAAGGCAAAAATACATGGACCAGATTAAAAAGTATTCAAAATATCGATGCTTCTTTGAACATTGATTGATTGCCGTAGTGTAAACTGTAAAGCGTAACATACCTATGAGATGTTAGTGCCGTCATAGATGCCTAAATAAGGATCTAACGATTATCAAATTGCATCAAATATCTTAATACCTCAACCTGACAGCTGTCAAAATGACATACAGACGGAGGAAATCGCCAGAAAAAAGGGCAGTGATGTTATCAATATTGATAATATCACTGCCCTTGCCCTTGTATGATTTATATAAATCGATAAATCTTACTGTAAAATAATATCCGAAAAAATGGCGCTTTACTACATACTAAATATACGTAAGCAGTTAAGCACCTATCCTGAATAACATTACTATAAAATCTGTAAATCTAAAATTGTTCTGAAGTATATAAAAACGTGATGTCTTTCAGCGAATAACTACATAGGTACAATTGTAGATAACGATTCCTATAACTAAGTAGATACAATAAATAAGAATTTACTGAAAAACTTGAAATCATCATTAATATAAATTGACTTAATCCACAAAAAGCACGTAGTTGCAATATTTTTCTCGAAATATAAAAACTGTATTAAAGTATTTAGTTTTATCTTTTGAGAGAGACAGAAAAATCATTCTTTAAAATTATGACAAGTGTTCGATAGTACGAAGGTCATTGAATCTCCGACGGTGAGGACATTAAATTGCCAGTATCAAGTCCGAACGGCTTATTATAAAATATTTTGAAGACGTCGAACTGTTTACTGCACAATAAAAGGTCGAATACACTATCAATACCCTCCCTTCCCCTTTCACAACATTCCAAGTTCGATTCTACAGATTCTACACGTAACAGAACTAACAAATCCTATCCGCAAAAGTGTATGTCCGTATATGCTACTCTAATGTTTGCCAGAGGACGATAATTATTTAGATAATTTAATAATAATATATTGAATGATATTTGTATGCCTGTGCGTGTACCTGTGAATATATACGGTGTCTGCCGGAAATTATGTTAGTATATGTGAATCAAGGCCAGAATTGGCATTCATTTACTTTTCAAATTGTGAGTTGCGTTGTAATTGTAAACGTTTGCTACTTACGAGTACTCGAGTCTACTCATGTCTTATCTTGAGTTCCATAAAATAAATGACGAGCACAATATCTTTATTACTGAAAGAAACTGCAATTAGTTAATAAAATGGAACACCACAATCGCTTTAATATACGTAACAAAAATATCTACTAATACCGATAAAGAACCAAGATTACCTCAATCCACATATACGAATGAATAATGAATAGGATATTTAAGTAAACGAAGAAATTTAATAGGTACTATTCAGACATAGTAGTGTAGGACATAGGAGGCGATATGTCTGCTTTAGAGAAACTAAATACTAATGTTTTAGAAGACGACTTTATAAAACTGCTTAAGCCAATTATATACGGAAATACGATTTTGGCATCAGTGCGTGTCAACATATGGCACAATATTATTTCGACGCCGCGATGGTTTCAAACTGCTTATAGCTTGTTAATTTTATTGAACGCTATATGCTGTTATGCCAATTTATGCTTCGTGGCGCAAACACGTATAGAAGACGTTAGAAATCGTGTTTTAATCACAATCCAAGTATTTGTGGGATTATGGCTTAACGGTGGTATTGTGATTGCTAACAATTTTGTGCATAGAGATTTAAATGTTAAACTTTACCTCACTATGCAAGAAATTGACAAAGAATTAAAATTAATTGGTAAATGGAGACACAATAGAAAAATATATCTCTTTGTCGCTCTTAGTGTTGGATTATGTATTATTGTTAATACTTTTAACATTTTACTTTTCATATGCAATGTTTCACTCGCAGATAACTTTAATTTATTCTCATTTATAATTTTAATAACTTTGTTTACTGTTGAAGATTTTGAAGTCGTTTTATTTATGTCTGTAGTATTGTTTCTATATGAGAGATTAAAATACATGAATAAGTTAATATGTTGGAGCGTTAGAATACGATGGCAGCAGACGAACTTACAAATCCAAGCCTATAGCAGTATAGAGCAGGCATTCGTTTCTTTTGCTAAGGCATTTCGAATGACTGAAAAATTATTTCGTATTTTGGTAAGCAAATTGTTCGATCAGCGGAAAATAATGTGTTAGCCTCAAAGAACTAAAGCGATATCACGAAATTCTAGGCCTTTTGGCACTGGCACTTTTATGCTCATTAAAAAGACTTAATTAAAAAAAATAAAAGTGAAAGTGTAGATAATGCAGGTAATCGGGTATCTATTATGAAATCTACCGATGTCAATGGGCTATGGTTTCTTTTGATGGCCTTTGGGCCACTCCGATAAAGCGAAATATTTTGTGGGTAACATTTTCGCCTCATGAGCGTTTTAGTTCTTCAAGCTTAACATATTCTTCATAATTCAGCATTGTGTGACTAGTTTTAAAGTTTGCTTGACAGGCCCCTATATTTTTTTAAATACCAGGTCCATTGTACTTTTTTGTCATTCAGTTTCGATTTTCAAAAATTTTAAATCAAATACTAGATTTAGTCTTTCATTTAGTCTTACCACGTTTTGTTTATTTCATCATCATTATAAACATCAGCCTACCTCCACTGCTAAACTACGCACGCCATTGAGCTCGATATTCAGCACTCCGCTTTCAACCGCTGCCAGCCATTTTGCGTATATCGTCATTTATAGTACTTGCTTAACTAAAATAATATATTAAAAACTTAGGTATTATGGAACGTTTTAACTGATTAATTTATTTGTTTTTATTTTAGATATTCCTCCTAGTTTCTCATTTTTTCATGTATCATTTGCTGGCCGCAGGCAAGATAATAATCACGCCGGAACGGAAGGTAAGTTAAGGATACAATATTAAAAGTCTGAAATTACCAACACATGTTGACCAATCACACTGAATGATCATAATTGCAAGTTCAATCCCGCACAGTAGAAATATATATTTTGTACTCAATTTGGGAGTTACTGCATGTGATATTATTTCTGAAAAACGCATTTACGGTGGGCAATGCCAAAACATAATACATAAAAAAATGGTTTTGGATAACGATATATATACCTACACGAATATAAAACGTAGCAAAAATACCTATTTCTTTAATTTTTTATGTCTCGACGAAGATAGGTATACCACCTACCTAGATTCACCCAGCAAAACAGGTTTGCAGGGCACAACAACATCTATCCTGGTGGACCTAAGTACGTTGTTCCTATTATTATTACGAATAAAGATAGAAGATATTATTGGGAAAAAAAAGTTATGGGCGCAACCACATTCCAGCAAAGCTTACTTCCAGATTAAATTTATGTTTCAGGCGGTTGAATGGTTACAAATCAATTCTGCCTTGGATTATCAGCTGAGCGTCAAATTCCTTGTGCGAATATGTTTAGTTAACATCTTTGCACAATATTTAGAAGACAATCTGGTCAAAACTAAGTTTGAATGCACTCATGCATTAAAATATATAACTACGGGTATGTATATTACTTTATTTTTAAAATTTCTTTGTTATCTTCTTAGCTAGGCAACGCATTAATATTTATGTGGATCGACAATGTGGGATTCCTTTTCAAGAATATTGCGCGCAGGGAGGATTACCTACATGAAACTTGATATCGGGAAAATTAAACGTAATTTTATTATTGTCGTAATTTCGACTGAGAAAATATGTCCACTGAGCAAGGTATAGATTTGCACACCGATGTAAATGGTAGTCAAAAAGCGAATCTGTAGCCAGTCCGACGAAAAATGCTGTGAATGACGAGATGATGATCACTATGAGTAAACTCTATCACTTTGTTCCAGCTCCCTCTCGCGGCCACGTAAAGAACATGATCCGCATCATATCCACAAGCATGAAGCCAATGTCAGTGTTCGGTATGTTCCCTTTCAGTAAAATGGCGATACAGTGCTTCACACTCACCGTCACATACATTATTGTTTTACTACAGTTTACTACACGCGTTCGTTAAGAAACTCTGTGTGAAGAATAAAAAAATGCTTATTGAATGTATGTATTTATTATTGGAAAAGACCAAATTGAGCCTGAATATTCAACTGCTGATAGCCAGGATCTTCAAATATTCAGCAAATATTCCTCAGGGATTGATTGATTTATATGACTTTTTGTATTTTTTATGCATTTTGCAATGCATCATTTTTCAAGTTTTAATTTAAAATTTAAATTAATTAAGGGAAACTTAAAAAATGATGGACACGAGCGGGACTCGAACTCGCGACAGTCGCCGTACCGTGGCGCATTGATTGATCTGTCAAATCCTGACCGTAACTGTCAATTTTAACAGTAAGCAAACTAAATTCTGCGTCAGATTCTAATGTATCCTGCACCAAACAAGAGCACTGTCGGTGCTGCAGCAGTAAATTTGCGCAATTACTCATACATAGCAACAAAAGCGAATTTACAGCGACAATTTCATTGTCGTGTAACTCTTGACGCGTGCAGCATTGACGTCGGCAGACGTTCCACAACGGTGGCTCGCGTCGACTTGTTATTCTGTTCTGCATAATTTTGTTACCTCTTATTCGGTGAATCGTAGTGAGTTGATTTAAAAATTGCTGTCATTAAAATTCCAATTATGAAATTAGAGGAACCTGTCTTTCTGCGAATCGGGACAGATAAAAACAATCTTAAAGATGGCCAACGTAGTTGCTCTAGTGGTCTCCAAGCGCGACAGCTGAGCATGAGGTCCTAGGTTCAAATCCCGAGTCAGGAAAAGACCTATTAGGTTTTGCCGTTAAGTAATTCTCATTATTAGCACGGGGCTTGGATTGAGCCCGGTTGGCAATAGGTTAGCCCCTATTACATTGGGACGTTTGACAAAACTGGTGAATTGAGGGTGTACTTTATACCTCTGCCTATCCCTTCGGGGAATATAAGCGTGATATGATGTTTATAAGTAACTACAATAAACACAGCTGCAATATCTAACTAATCAATCTTGTATATCCAAATGGTATTTTATTTGACCTACATGTCAAGGTTGTTTAATCCATACGTATTTAAGGACCAGAATTCATATTGCTTAGTTTATCTATTAGGTACCACATTATACATACTTATTTGGAAAAAATAAATTTATCAAAAAGCCTCTATGGTATGTTCTCAGTTACTGCATATTGATATAAAATATATACATACATAATATCACGCCTGTATTACCCGAAGGGGTAGGCAGAGGTGCACATATAATTACATTTCGGCAGTTACGTTTTAGATTCCAATGTAATTGGGGGATAGACTATTGCTATCAGCCGGGTACAAGTTGTAACTCCGTGCTGCTACTGAAAATTACCGTAACTCACAAAAAGCCCAGTGACACTTTGCCCGACTCTGTATTTGAACCCAGGTCCTCATTGCAGCCAAATATATCAACGAGGCAGTCAAACATATCTATCTAAAACATATCCATTTACAATAAAATCGAAGAGCACGTTTACAAGACCACATAGAACTGCCGCAGCTAAGAATATTGACAGTGTTTCGTTCTTCGCCCTAAACAGTAGGTGGGTAGCGTTAGACGCACGGACGGACAAAAAGCCAACCCCGGAGCAAACACACGCCGTTTACTGACCATACGTGCATCAATCGTATGGCGGTACGAAAAATTGGCCCGTGGATACGGTAGTTTTTGTTATTTAAATCTAAAAATTGTTCTATCACACATTCTGTTGTACGACAAAAAGTTGAAATAGGTAATATTTGGCAATTAAAGATTTTGGTCGCTACTTCGGATATATTCATAGTTTCTTTTTTTTCGTTACCGATTGCTACGTTTTGCTAATCAATTTTGTAGATATAGGTACTCAAATTGTCGCTGGTAATAATAAATAACTATACCTACGTTGATTTTATAGTATTTACAACAAACAAAATTCAACGCACATAAAATTACCTACTGGCCTAAATCTGAATGTCTAGCCATCCTTCAGGGAATTAAAGCGTGGTGGTACACATACAATATGTTAACTAATTTGAAGTTCCTAACTTGTGGAGCATACAATTGTGTGAACGCCACATCCAAACTTATCCTTACACATCTCACTTCGATACAAGTCACGAGTTAAATTAGTTACATTTTCTGTATTCAGTGCGCGCAGTGTTGGTTTTTTCGCTCCCAATGCGCGTCAGTCGTGTGTACTGGCCCGAGTATCGCGCGTTTATAATATAGGTACATATATAAATAATATAAGCACATATCCAGAAGGCATATAGCCCATACAGGCAGGTATCTA
The DNA here is from genome assembly GCA_946251915.1 of Abrostola triplasia. Lineage (NCBI taxonomy): Eukaryota > Metazoa > Arthropoda > Insecta > Lepidoptera > Noctuidae > Abrostola > Abrostola triplasia. Next base: position 3,314,753 of record OX276426.1, read on the forward strand.
CTTACATGGCAGCTGTAACCTTCGTAGATAGTCGCTTTGCAGTGGTAGTGGCTTTTAGCCATCTAAATTGATTGGGCAATTCACTTAGAACGTATAGAGGTAAATAAACGAGTGTTACATACCTAATAGATAAGATCCAGCCAGCCTTGGCCATAACCATTTCTTATTCATAATTATGATGATTAGGTTTTACTCTGCTTTTAAAGCTCCATTAGTTGGCTGGAATGAGAATTCAAAAACATTACAATAAAGCAGCAGATTAAAAAATTAAACAATGTGTGGGCTGCTTTATGTAGTGGCAACGGGCAGGCCATATCGCTCGGAGAACCGATAATCGCTGGGAAAGAAAGGTTCTCGAGTGGCCACCACGAACCGTAAGACGCAGCGTTGGCAGTCTTCCCACCAAGTGGACCGACGATATCGTCCAAGTTGTGGACAACCGGTGGATGCAATAGGCAAGTTCTCGTGCATTGTGGCTTTCTAAGAGAGAGACATTTGTTCAACGGTAGACTTCTTCCGGCTGATGATGATTATGGTACCGATAAAATAAATAGTTTCTGAAATAGTTTGTGTGCATCGAACTTCTTGCTAATTCAACAACACAAATCGTTTTGAGTTCGCGTTTTTCGTGATAACGATAACTTACTCTTGGCAACTCGTAACTCGTAAGCCGCGGTTCAGCCATATCGTCCAAAGGCAAGAACATGTGTAACTTCACTATTACGCAAATAATTCAATTACAGTTACAAATTGAGGAGTAGTTAACTACAATTGAAGTTCCTACAATTAGTATGGGTAGTCGTAAAACCACATTGTAAACATTATCAAATGTAAATTTCATAAGCCTTTCTTGCGAATTTCAGGTTTTAAAGTAGAAGGTGTTGGTAACCATATCTAAAATGCTGCGTATAAGAATAATTCGTATTTCTTTTTATACATTTCTTGATGTGAGGTAACCCTGATCTGGCTGGAAATTGTTTCAAATATAATTTTAAGTTTGGTGACGTAAGTGCAATATATAAATAATGAAAGTGTTCTCATCGCGCTATTGTATTATGCACTAATAATTAATTATGTGGGCTCGTCAAACCTATATTGCTCTACCTACCGTGGTAATCTAGGTACAGATATCACTACAGATTTAGAAGTAGGTATTCACTTGGTTACCCCAACAGTCTTGAAACAAGACTCGGATGAAGTCACTTAGATTATTTCATTGTAGGTAGTATCATTGTACCTATACTGCCCAATACGGATTTTATTTTTTATAGTAAGTACTCAGTAATTGAAATATTGTAACTACATTAAATGTAGATTTAAATATGTATTATTACATTATACAAATACCATAATAAAAATAAAATAATCCACATTATAGAGGAATCGACTGAACGAATCAATTTAACATCCAATCGAAATATATTGTAACATTATTATTACGAATTATTCAGATTGATTTATGTACAAATAAATACGGTACAAAGTCTATATATTAGGTAGGTGATAAAAATAAGTGATTTGTCAGATGGTCATCTTATAGCTGGCCGCGAACTAAAGTGCAATGGGTTTTCAAACAGTGCTTTTTATTTGTCTTGCCCTGTCGGTGGCTCAGACTGTACGTGGTCAGGTTTGGCAATTCGGCATTGATAATAACCCTGCTGCTATAGTGGCAACTGATTATAGCGGTCAGTTTTCAGTTATAGATAAAGAACAGCAAATTAGGCTTATTGTAAGTAAAACTAATTTAACTTTACATTGCCTTTTGGATTGAATAAAATGGTTCGATGTCTGTATCTGGTTGGACGTTTATACATCATCGAAGAATCAATTTCATGTCAAATTCACAATGGATGCATAAGCTAAAGCAATAACATAAATACAGCTAACATGGTATCAAAAATCCTTGGTTAAGTAATTGTTAAAAAATAGTCCGTTGGGCCTCATCAGCCGGAAGGCGTCAACTGTTGAACAAAGGCCTCCTCCTTATAAGGGGAGGTGTGTGGGAATCTCTGCCTACCCCTCAGGGAAACAGGCGTGACTTTATGTATGTATGTATGTGTGGGAATCGCAGTATTAATGGTGAAGGTATAGAAGACGCTGCTGCCCATCTTCTAAAATTTCCCTTAGTAGTCTTCAACGACACCCACGGGACAAAATGGAGCTGTTATTCTGGCCCGGCACTCTACGGGAAACGAGCTGAAATTTTGTGACCCACACCAAAAAACATAGTAAAACCGCGATACAACTCATAAAATACTTCTATTTCAACAACTCCAAAGAGAAAGAACAAAATTAGCCCATGAACGAGAAGAAACACTATCTGTACATAGTGTACATAAATAGTATCTAATTCTGGATGTTTTCATTCTTTACAGCCACCACCATGTCACGTAATCACATTTGTGAGAGTTCTAGTGAATAATTTATTGACAAGTCCATATGTGTATTACAACTCCAATACTAATATGGTGACGATTCATTACAACCTGTGGCAGTTGAGTACATCGAGCTTCAATATATTTGCCAAGGCTTCTTATATACCGGGATGTATGTTACCGCCATTGAATCAGCTTCCACCACAGCAGCCACCACCTCAGCAGCCACCACCTCAGCAGCCACCACCTCAGCTGCCGCCACCTCAGCAGCCTCCAGCACAACAACCACATGCCTAACATTAAAAACTGGAGAGGTTATAATTATAAATCGTAAAACATGATTAGGAACATACAAAATAAAATGTTTTTCATGTAAAATGTGTATTTTATTATATTAACTACAAAGAGTTCGTTTAGTAAGTGACATTATAATATTACGAAAATTTATAATTATGAAAACTTTACAGAAAAGTTTGTAAACATGGTAGTCAAACATCAAAACTCTCGCGTTCCTAGATTAAGCTAGTCAAAACTCTGGTGTATATTTGACTATTGTAATAAATTCGTTTTTAAGGATTATAAACGACCATGTTAATTGATCAAGTTAATTTCTACTAGGAAGTAGATATTAACTTTTGATCAAGTTAATTTAAAATACGTAAAACTCCTATTGAAAGCAAGGTAGTGAAGCCTTGCTTTCAAGATCAAATATATATGTCAGACTAAATAAATAGGAACAATTAAGAAAAATGGAAATCTGTCAAATCCTTAGTCAAAATAAAGAATCATTATGTTATTTAAATATATAATTTTATTAACACCTGAGTGCACATACCTTTACCCTATCCTGAAGGTGACCTGGAGTCTGATGACGAGCGCAATGTCAATAATAAGTTAAGTTAATCATGTCCAAACAAAAGTTACAAGTGCATGACACGAAGCATACGATGGACATTTGACACTATCTAACTTAAAACTTGACTCATTTCTTAGAATACAAGACCAAGAAAACATAAGTGAGAAAACACTAAATGAACGATAATAATAATGTGTATGTAGATTCATTATTATTATTTTTATGTCAAGGAATAGCCTTAATCGCATGATTTCATACTCAAGGAGTTCCGCAAGGCAATAGGGTGGGACCAGATCTAAATACATACTTGCTATACATTTCGCCTCCTCATTGATCTTGGCAAACCCGACTACCTCCAAGCATAATATTTTGGTTCGAATAGGTAGCGCAATAAATAGAAACCGAATAAAAATTAATTTACGTATTTCAAGTGATATTTTAGTAAAAATATAAGTCCAGTTTAAAGAGATGGATGATAGTCTCATTTATTACGTTTAATAATATTAAAACATACATTTCTGGAATACATTTATATATATTATATTACCTGCTTTCTACACTGTTATTCCGTTAAAATAATATAATTATTGATTTTTAGTAAATTCTTGCAATATAACCGAACACAATATACAGAAATTCGAAGGATCACGTCAAGTCACTGGTTGCTACGAGAGTTGAAGAAACCTCGTCATAAGAACCAAGTAACAAGAGAACAATGTTCAAGTCACACTAAGAATTAATTATGTACAAGTGTTCACACTGTTTACAATGGCGCTGTGTACGTTTTTTATGCAAATCACTAAATTGAAAATAATGATACTTAATACCTAAATTATAATAGTTAGTAAGAACAAGTTTAAAGCCTAAAGTTAATAAATAAGTAAAATGATAATTCTTTTAGGCATTCATAATGATGTACTAATTGATTAATCAAACCGGTGCAAACTTAGTACTTTCACCACATTTTCGGAGGACCTGTGTGAGGCGATGGATTAAAAGCAACACACTATTTTTGGAATATTTCAACTACATTAGTTTTAGGTGTAACAAATATAAACTATAAGAAATACAACATATAACAGTATATAAACAAATTGAACAAATTATGTTGCATACAAATATTATGTATATTATTATGTACAATCAGATTTAATTTATGTAAATTTAATATTAATTCGAATGTTATAAGAACTTTAGGTTTCTCGAACCGCGGTCACTAATGTAGATAGTCGGTTGATATAGTGCAATGGGATCTCACACAATGCTAACACTATGTATTTTCCTATCGGCTATACAGCTTGTACTCGGAAAAATTTGGGAATTTGGTTCATTTGATACGCCAGGAAGCATTGTAGTCGCTCATAATGACGGCTACATGGGACTATTTGACCACACAAAGTACATAACTTTATCGGTAAGTAACATTAGTGACTGAAGATTAAAATATCTTGGGCCTTCTGTGTTCCACATATTAGTAATAAACCAAATTTGGTAAAAAGAAGGGGCAAAAATGGTGTATTCTGTTAAAATACCACTATAATTGGCACCAAAATCCACTTTGCTTAAAGTAAAGTTATGTGAATAAAATATTATTTTACACTTTTTAAATAATTTATTTTCTAAAATAAATATATCACGATTTTTACTGGTGCCAAGGATTCATCCGACTCAAAGGTTTGTAAGACCAGTATTTGAAATCCTTACAAAAATCTTTTTAAAATTTACCTCACATGATATATTTCTTCTAGGAAAGTTTCTAGAGGAGGCCAATTGACCCCCTTGCCATCTTCCTTGTTAGTGGACAGTCAGAAAGTATTAGTACTTGATACGACAGTAATCTTATGGGGAGTTCCGTTGTCTGTCTCCGAAACTCATGATTAGATTTATATAAAATTTAAATGGAACCATTTCGGAGTAAACTCCTATCGTACATAAAAATAATTTTGCATATCCGTCTATATAATATATAACGGATGATGATCATCCATCCATCCATTTTCCATTAGGTAATTCTCAGTAGCAGCACGGAGTCTGGTAATAGGCGCGCCCCCTATTACATTGGTACCTAAAACATAACTGGCGAAATGTGGGTGTACTATATGTGCACCTCTACCTACCCCTTAGGGGAATACAGGCGTGATTATGTTATATAACGGAGTTATACCCGAACATACATAAATAAAAATATAAACATACGAATTGATAACCTCCTCCTTTTTGAAGACGGTTAAAAAAAAGAAAAGATGTCCCGAACGAGATTGAATATATTATAAGTATAAATTATATAGAAATACTTTATAAATAAATCCTAATAGATTTAGCTTTAAAATATATAGTAAGTTTGGTTGTCAGACTTTCTGGCCCCTGAATATTTTTTAATAACGAAACTACCGTTTAGGATCTACGGTTTCAGCTGGGTCCGATAGCTAATCTTTCTAACTTTTATCTCGTTAAAGGTGCCACAATGTTACACCATGACATACGTGAAGGTGAAATTGAAAAATCCATTATCGACTGCGAAGGTGCAATTTGACCACGACACGAACGTCGTCACGATTCACTACAACCTATTGCAGAGCAGCCTATCATCGTATGACATCGTGGGAAAAGCAGCTCAGAAACCTGGATGTACAGTTATACCGCCTCGACCGCCCTAATAAGGTCTAATTAAGTTCCAAAAATAATTATTATCACCCAATTTAAGATTAAAAACGATAAGTAATTTATTTCGAAACTTCTTTATTACCTTGACACCTATAGGTTAGTGCGCTATAGTTCCAATTTCTAAAATATAACCTATCAAATTGGCTTACATACCTTAAAACATAAAAAGTATTTTACATTATACCCGTCACTGTTGTTTGCATGTCAACGAATAGAGATGTCAATAGACTTAACACGGGGTTTAATTAATGCTGGTATGATCCTCGTTTTAAATAAGAGGTAACCCTCTTGTTCACAAACGATTGCGGTGACGGTTTACCTCAGAAATAGAAACAAGTTGAAATATCTAGTACCTATTACTGTGGTAATTGATTAAAATTAGTCAGATAGTTAGTCCAAAGCAGTGGACTGCAACGGGCAATAATGAATGAATGATAATGATGAAAAGATTAAGAAACGATAGTTTTTATTTTGCAATAATAGAACCTGCCTAATCTTAGCTTTTAATAATATATGACTACTATTATTCCTTAGATTGTAATTTGGAATTAAAACACTAATATATTACACTGAATATACAAACTGAACTAATCAATTTGAATTGCAAACGAATAGCATTAAGTACAAATATTATTACGTACAATCAAAATTATTTTCTGTTCTACAATGGAGTAGGACAAAGTCAAATTCAATTTTATAGTTGTTATATAGGCTGTAAGCTCAGCGAATTATCATTATGTATGTAATCGGATAATTGTGGTGCAATGGGATCCCAAATAATACCTATACTTAGTATCATCCTAGCGGCCGCGCAAATCGCATTTGGCGAGGTTTGGGAATTTGGTTCCCCTCATAGACAAGGTAGTCAACTTCTCACTCGTGAAGAAGGTTCCATCGGGTTATTTGAACGTACTAAGATAATTCATTTGAAGGTAAGTGATAAATACCTTACAGTCACAGAACGTTATCAATTAATCCTTTAAGATGCACCTAATATATTTTGTTGACGAAAGAGCAATATACTCGAGGAGCCCAATTAATGGGAAATAAGCTCGCCATCTTTTGTCAGGCACTTATGATAGGTGGGTTACATATTATCTACCACTGAAAAAACAGAACATAACTAAAAAAGAAAATGTGGTTTGTTTAACGATAGGTCCATTACCGTATCTAAAACTATGTGTGCTTGAATAACAAATAAATATTAAAGCGCTTTCCTTACAGGTACCTCAATGTTACGCTGTAACATATGTGAGGGTGCAAGTCAAAAACATTATATCGAGTCCAAAAGTGCAGTTTAACATCCATACAAATGAAGTGATAATTTCGTACAGACTATTCCAAAACAGTATTTCGACGTTTGATATTTTGGTGAAGGGTATATGGAGGAAGGGGTGCATCGTGGCACCGCTGCCTTACGTCGGTTAAACATTACTTGAGATCCCAATTGCTACAGAGAAACTAGACCGTTATTTAACAAGATAATCATATAATAGAATATAATAGCATTAAAGGAAATAAATGTAAAACAACACTCACAATTTTTTGTTCTCATTTCTGATCCATAACAAATGTACGACAAGCGTGTAACATGCTATTGTTATGTCTGAGCTCTTAGAATGCTATAAGTAAAACTAATTATGTTCTGAACATATATTTCAGGTAACTAGTAATTCTTTAATTTTTGATTCGTTTCATATAACTTCGCATTTAATTATAATTTCTAAAATACCACACGCAATTTGAGGCGGTAACAAATCATAATTCTACAGTATGCACCGTGACATGAGTAATTTCATGTTTGTATTAATCAAGTAATTAAATGTGTAAGTACTTACTTTTAACCTACTTTCTTAATTTTACTTTACGATTTATTTTTAGAAAATGGATTTTATACATACGTTTGGAACAATTTATCAAATTGTAAACTTAACCTGCTGTCGCAAACCTAGCCTTCGTAGTGATTGGCAAACTTTTTCAGTAAAAGTTTTATCAATTACTTGAATGTAAATAATCCCGCCAAACGTAATTTAATCCTTATCTAGAATTTTAGGGAGTTATTTTGTATACAAATACAGTTTTGAAACTTAACTATATAGGGCAAAATACACACATGAAGCAGGTGTGCCCCAAGGAACTCTCTTCGGCCCTCAGTTACATTTTTACTTCCGATCAACGTTCTTAGTAAAGACTTGTCACTTAAGTAAGAATGGTTGAGGTTTCTTAGGATAAAAGATACTTTAACAGAGAACTTAAATTACTAGAAAATTACAAGAATACATGCAGCGCAAAAATATTACGAAATAATTTGACAACATTGTATTATCAGTTTTTAAGACGCATAAAATTGCACGATCCTTATACATAACATTATATGGAACAAAGAAGCTAAACGAATCAATTATATTTGGACTGAATTATAAGAGGTATATTACGAGAAACGCAAATAATAAATATATATGTACACTATATACTATTTAAGTAACAATAAGGTTTAATATTATATTATGCTTGCATATTATAACAGTTTTCAGTAATCGCTACTTTAGCCGTCAGTTTGCAATGAAGTGTCAAACAACACTTATTCTTTGTGTAGCTTCAGTTTTGCAGGTGTTTGCTGAAGTTTGGGAGTTTGGTGAAAATATTCCAACTAGCATTGTAGTCTCACATAATCAAGGAGATATTTCGTTATTGGAAAAAACCAAAAATATACCGCTTACTGTAAGTATTATTTATAATATCATATTTTGTGCTAAGAGAGAATTCATTACATATCTAACAATTACTTATCATAAGCGAATGCTAAGTAAATGTCAGATATGTTTTAGTAAAGTCAAGAGACCTAAACGCAACAGTATCTGCGCATGCGCCGATGGGTAATATAAATATAAGATCAAAATTTGCATAATACATATTGCTATTTATAATGCAACAAACATGACTAATTCTAATTCAAAATGATTACAGGTGCCAGAATGTCACGATATTAATTACGTTAGAGTGGAAGTGAATAACTTTTTGTCGAATCCAGTTGTGTATTACAACAAGTTGACGCATGTGGTGACCATTTCATACAAGCCGTTGCAGATCAGCATGTCAACGTATGACGTCGTCGCGAAAGCTCAAAAGAAACATAAATGCTCTATCCAATCCGACACACTTCCATTAGAATATGGCAAATAAGTTTAATAATATGGAGAAAATAAGCTGCGAAGCAAATAAAGTTCTTTGAAACAAACACTTTCATTTGTTTTTTTTTAAGTTCCGTCATCTACAGTGTGAATTGAAAATTTAAGAATTATTAACTGAACTGACCGCTTGGCAACCCTATTGTATGTTCCTCATGGTGTTAGGTAGTTATTTGACAAAATCTCGACATTACTTACTTAGATCATATTATTATCAAGAATTTTTGTTTTGTCTTCTTAATACATCAAAAATACGAATAACATTTGCATTGTATGAACTGATATTTCCATGTACGAAATTCAATTTCGAATATTCTAATCTTAAGAGATGAAACAGGTATACTTTTGTTAAAGAATCGAGAGCGCTAAATAGAAGGATTTGAGCTATAATATACCCACGAGAGACAAATTCCACATTGCACTGAAAATAGAGATCATCCATACTTCAAGGCTCACATGCAGCCACTTCTACTAAAAATCTTAGATTTTTAATTCTCTCAGAATAAAGTCTCCTTGGCTTCAAAGAAAACCAAAGAATATAGAATAATATAAATGACATTACACAAACTAGTTGTCAAAAAACGTATCAGACGGGCATGCATAAAAATTTTGAAAAGTAATTTTACTAATCTCATTTTAATTTGATGAATTTATTTTATTTGCAGTGATTTTGCTAGGCATCGATGTTTAACTACATAAAGCGAATTCTTATTCCAGCACAAAGGTATATTTATAAGGTTCTAGTTTATAGTACAATCTTGGGTTCACAAATAGCTAGATTCAGGCTACGAATATAGCGGGTTAATTAGAGGCCATTTTTGAAAAATATGGAGAAATGAAATAAAAACACCATATAAATAACTTTGATATTTAGGACATTCTCTGGTTCAACTTTCTCGGATTAGCCTTATAAGCTGCCCGACAAAGTTTAATCAGTGAATGTTAACAAAAGTGGAATCACAAAAATTATTAAAATACGCGATTACTTTGCTTTGATATTGTTGGTAGTAATTACTGGAAAAAGAACATCATCTTTCACATGTTCTTTTTCGCTAATTTACAAAAAAACTTTAATCAACCTTTCAGCTTGGTGGCAGCACTCTATCAACAAGTTTCTGCCAAATCCAGTGATTGCGAGCAGTGAACCATGCATCCACTACGCGAAAGAGCATGCGACGAGTTGCTTGAAAACCCAAACCTACGCACTCCGCCACCTGAACCCGAAAAGCCCCGCCCGCCGCGTGTTCGCAAACCGCGCGAATTTAAACTTGTAACGATCTTTCAATCACTTGTTTTTTCAATTAGGAAATTTAAAACGACGACAACTATATTTCTGTTTGTCCGATCGATATTAATATTGATCTTCACATTAGCTGTCGTATGAGATGAGCTATTAAAAAAATATTGATTTTTTTCTTTTATGACAAGTTAACTTTTAATTATAACTGGTTGATATTTTATATTCATGAAAGTCATATTACTAAACTTATGATCTGTTACAGCCGGCACGATTTGATCTTATACCAAAAGAATATTATGCATGCTGGTGCAATCATCAAAAAGAGGTAAGATTAGCGTCTCAGAATTCCACAGCAACTTGCTAACTAATTGCTTATCTACTGCTATCTTCTTCTCCTACGAAGTGTTGCAATCTAGATAATAAATAACATTGCTTATGGGAACCTAACAGACATCAATTAGGAAAGCGATTTTTTACCCGACAGCACCAGAAGGAGGGTTTTGTTTTTGGGGTGTATGTATGTATATTTCCTGGCACGCTCTGTAGCCTAAACAGCTTGATGATTTTCTTCGAAATATTCAAAATGTATGGTCTCAACTGTGAGAGTCATATGGTACTTATATCAAAATTATAAAAAAATAAAAATGGCGAAAAATACGTGGTAAGTCAATAATAAAAAAGATGACATTTCAATACTAACTAAAAGTGTTAAATAAAGGAAGTAATTTATGAAATAAAAAATCCGATTGTTAAAAAACTAAAAATAAGAAAGAAATAAACAAGTCTAGAATTATGTTATAACATAGTGACTAACACTCGGGAGCCATAAAATCTCGACCAGCTCAAATCTTCTCAATAATGGCTCCCGGCTGTTAGTGACTATGTTAAAACATTGGTAATTCTAGACTTGATTTTTTTCAGGTATTTTTAAATAGCTTTTAAGGTCTTATCCAAAACCTTTTCATCATATTCGCTTTCAGTTGCAAATGGCGAAACCTAAAGTAGATGACAGTCCGCCGGAGCTGTTTCCCGAGTTGTACCTAAAGCCACGCCGACTCGACTACTACGCTCGTCAGCTGGAAGAAACTATGACTGTCAACAAGGAACTGCTCAAGAGGATCAATCTTATACAGAGAACTGGTGTATGTTGTTTGATAGATCCATTGGAGAAAGGGAAATAATCTTGGTGAAAACAGAATTTAATGGTTGGAAGACGCCTACTTACAGAGAGCTAGGGCCGGAATTAATGCTCGTTCGTTCTTGGAGTGACTCATCTTGCTCAAAGGAGGAACGAGCAGTCTTGACATGCAGTGGGACAGTTAGGGAAAGAATAACTTTCAGAGCACGAAAACTAAAGTTTAAACTCTTCTTTGATTACAGGGATTCGTGGATTGCTGGATGACTGAGCCCAGCAATAAATACAATAGGCTGCTTTGCCAACAGCGCCAACGAAACCTTAACGAAATACAAAAGGCCAATTTTTATTTCTACTCGAGACTACTCATTGCTGTTAGTTTATTGTACGTATTCGCGTAAGTTTTAGTTAGACCCTACGTGCTTCATATTCACTACTTTAGTATTAACCAAAGCTTTCCTAAAATCATAAATCATTCACCGTAAATGTGCACGTTTTCATTCTTCAGCTAACTTCATACACTTGTGTGTTCTATGTTCCGCTGTATGTTGATATTCTATGTATTATTTTAATATGATTAGATACTCTGTTTGCATAATTTTGGTTCATAATAGTAAGTTTCCGTAATTGTATACCAATATTCATGTTGATTATAAAAAAACATAAAAAAGCCTGTATCACATTTCTTTGTATTAATGTGTATGTATTTTAACAGAGATCAGAACAACTACTTACAAAAGAATTGGACGAAGCCTGGAAAGATACAAAGCATAAATTAATTCTTGGAGCGTCGTGAGTTGCTAATATCACTCTATAGTCTGTCAATTATTTTTAACAATTATTTTATTTGTTCATATTTAATTTTTAGATTACCATTTATTTTGTTCAAAACGGGGAAAATTGATCGTGATATTAAAGACCCGGCGTTCGACAAACCACTTAATATCAATCGACCTAAGTAAGTTGGTATTGCTTTTTTCAAACTTTGCATTTGATTGCGAAGAACTAATCATCAGGCACCACATTTTTGGATTATATTTAATTAACATTTTCTATAGCCTGCTGCCAAACAATATCCTTCATTTCTCCACATATCTGTGTATTACTGGTAAACATTTCGAAATTTTAAATTAATACTATACATAACATAACGCCTTTCTTGTCTGAAGGGGTAGGCAGAGCTGTATAGTACACACATAGATCCAGACTCTGTGCTACTACTTACACAGTACTGCTAGAATAATACTGTACACAACCCAGGAGTTCATGCTCAGCAGTCGCGCTAACCGACTACAAGACTAACGAGACAGTTAAATCGAAGCAGTTACCTTCATACTTACAGATTAAATTGCCACTACAATTTGAAGTCAATGCAAAATTGTTTAAAGTTTAGTAACAAAGTAATTGTATTTCAGAGTATCTATGGACATCTGGGTTCTTGGTGGATCCAAGATCGGTAAAGTATTAATCGAACTTTTCACTGATATAGTTCCGAAAACATGCCAACTGTTCTTGGGTCTTGTCAAAGGAGATACGTCAGGCCGTGCCTATACCGGCACCAGATTTTTTAGGTACGTATTATTCTCTAAACAAGTGAATGTGAGAATTTCTGTATTATTTTATATACAGTCATTATGCTATTTAATTTGAACTTATACTGTTATCCATCACTAAAAACATGGTTTTAAAGTTTGGAAGGGTTTTGAATACATGCATGATTTCAGAGTTCTTGTGTCAAAGCCTCTCCTAATATGTACCAGTCACGTCGTTACACTCAAATAGTATAATATAGTGATGACGTTCAATTCATTATTTAAAAATAAACGGTATTTTGAACAAAGTTATAAATTATTCGAATGCAGAATAGTACCGGACTTGTACTGCAGTGGCGGTGATGTCACCAAAGACAATGGCTTTGGCTGTTACATGCCCAATGGAGAACCGACTGACCGTTTGGATACTGAAAACTATAAACTAAACCATACAGTTCCAGGTACCTAGTTATCACTTTTTTTTTTAATATTTCACCGAAGTTAGCTCCTCGAGGTGACTTTCCCTGTTGCCCACAACAGGGAAGGAGGAGCTATAACAAATCTTACAATTAAAGAATATCTAATCAGAAACTTTTCAAATGTCCCAATGTGTATTCCCATTTTCTTCTCATATTATCCCCCACTCAATCCATATCTTCAATTTAGTCGTTCTTTCTCATTTGCTCAATGTCTTAACAAGAAACTGTGTCCAGGTGTTCTATCTATGGTCGTCACTCCAAACAACGAGTTGTGTGGACAGTTCAACATTATATTCAAGCCATTGCCGCAGTTCGATAATAAACATGTGGTGTTTGGTAGGGTAAGTACTACTTATAGGTACTTATTTCTAGTAGGTACACCACTGACTCATACATTAATACACTCTCTGTGTGTGTCTGCCTGCTGCCATCAGTTGGAAGACCATGGTTACCGGAAAATAAACATATCCATCACAAATCTCGACATTTTTCTCTGGTGTTTGCCATACCCAAATCTAATCTTGAGAAAATTTTATGCATTACTTATATTTATTAATAACTTTACCGGTAGACTTAAAATGCACTAATACTTCGTGTTTATAAACAGATTATAGCAGGGCCGGCGCCAACTCTAGAACGCATCAGTGCTCTAGGGTTGCCCCTCGGAACGACGACTACTGACTGCATCATCCGGTCTTGCGGTTGGTTCACCCGCACCGGGCAGTACCGCGAGGGCAGCCCTAACACCATCAAATTCCCACCCAGACGTAAACCGAAGAAGTGACACGTAACCTGTCTTGTACCTTTAGGTGTGATTGTTTTTTGTTATTTTGATTTCGCATTGAAAATTTAATATGGATTTTTTATAAAGGTATTATTATGAAAATTTAAAATGTGTTTTCATTTTCCCTTGTAAACCTTATTATTCTTTAATCAGTGCTTTAATAAGACCCGCTGTTGAGAATGTGGCGTATCTGAAGAAAACAAACATTATGCAATCACATTTTTATTGCAAATGTATTATTTTTTTAAATAAATAGAAAAGTCTGAAGGCACACGACACGATCAAACAAATCACAAGTACACATTCATAATCGTACATTATTTTAATACTCAATCAACTTAATTTGTCAAGTTCCGATGTCTTCATTTAATTGTCATCATTCTATTTTAACGAATAATCCGCATGATAATATCAGAGCCAGCAACTGGAATTAAACAAATACAATTAATACCCCATATCATAAAAATCAGGAACGGATCAATAAGGAACAGCCTAGGCAACTAAGCCCTTACGAGGTTTAAGGTCAAAAGGAACCAGCTTAATTTTGGTTCATCTATTATAATCAATTTGATTCTTATTATGTCTAGCTTATATTGACTTAAGAATACAAAATAACAAATATTTTTATAGGTGTAAGGCTTAATTTTGTTTGTGACTTTATCTACGTTTAGTTTATAATTACCATTATAAGCGCAATGACGACAGCCGCAGTACCAACGTATACTGCGTCTTCCCGCAAGAAGTCTATCACCTTACTAAGGCAACCCTCCACGTACATCGTTGTCGGGTTCGGCGATACCTTGCAATCCATTCTCTGAAACATTTAGTTAATGTATGTTAGTTAACTTGAAATGAAAGATGTCAAGCTAAATTTTATAAGCATTTACAGCAGTTTGATTCCAGATGTGATAGTAACCTTAACAAATTTAATTAGAATGTAGAACGTTGCTCATGTTTACAACATGCCGCCTGTCACAATTAATCAATCTATCTTCCAGTTTACATGGCATCAATGTAGGTACTCTGTGCATGGGTCAAACAATGAGTCGCAAAATAACACCTTCATCCACACCTCTTAAGCACAGGTAGTATGACCGTTGGACTGCCAAGTCAAAAGTCGCAAGTTTAAACCCCGGCGACAATGTAATTTCGAATTCAAGTGCGTATTATAAATTATGTATAATACGTGTGTGTATAATACGCGAAAACGGCGAAGGAAAACGTGAAGAAACCAGCACACCTGAAAGATTTCGTAACGGTGTGTAAAGCCATATCAGTGGCCTACATCCAGTTTAAACTCTGGTTGGTCAACCTGGTGTTAACCATACGATAAGAATAAGATCAACACGTCTACGTCTACCCCTATCACATGCATGATACAACTGGCGCGTCTTTCCTCTTCTTTAGATAACCACACCACTACTATATAATAATTTCTCAATAGAAGCTCACCTTTCCCGGATACACTTCTCGACAGCAGCTTTCAGGCACATTATCGTTCCAGTCCTTGTATCCTTTGACCCCGCAGCACTGAAGGTAGGTCTGCGTGTCGTCCCACGACCTTGTGTATTCGTGTCTGACGCCGTAGTAGGGGATGGCAGCGTACAGCTCCCGGTCTAGCGTGGTGATCACCTTCTCGCGAAACACGAACTGTAGGATCCCGCCAACCAGCATCACCACGAAGATGATGAAGACCAGGATGTAGTACTGAAAACATAGTTGATAGTTTAATTAATTGAGGCTAGAGAATCGTCTGTTGTAGCTTAAACTAATACCTACTCAAAAGTTAGTTAGGATAAAAACAAGATTTTTGTTAGAGTACTGTGAATATTTAGTACCCAACTAGTAGGTGAGTCATCATGAAATTTGAGAAACTAGAATTAAGGCAAAATTAAAACATCTAAACTACGCGTTATTTAATTATTGCTTAATAAGCATTTTTGACCGCTAGAACATTTTTATTTGTTCTTTGGAAATACTCTAATTTGATCATGGGCTCTGATCAAATCAGGGCATTTAATCATGTTGCAATGAAAAAATACTATTTTCTTTGAACGTAACAAGCATGTACCATGACAAACGCACCGTGAGCAGCATACATTTGACCTCCTTAGCGGCGCCGCAGCAGCCGAGCAGCGACAGGAGCATCATGGCTGCGCCCATCGCCAGCACCACGCCCACCGACGCTATGAACATGTTGTTGCTCATCAACGTGCTGGAGAACGAACGGGAGATCCATACCCACAGCCCTATGCCCAGTGCTAGGGCTCCTCCGATCTGGAATTAAAGAAGATAGTTACATTTTAGATCTGTTGATAATTCTATTGTAACAAATGTGATGACAGCCAATAGCCAGAGCCCGCCAGAGCCCATATAACAATTATAAAGTCGACGCGGGTAGTGTCGATGTAATATTATATCTAGTAGCCAATCAAAACCCATAATTGCCAAAATGCCAACATTTTTTACACTGAGAAAACCTTTTTTTTCCGAGCAAAGCTTCTGAACGAAGGTTGTTAAATATGGGTGTTTTAATACAGTTACAAATATATAGTAATAAATAACTTAAATAAGGTACACTACATACCTATTTATCAATGAAACTGGCCTAGTTTGGCCTGGTTTCTTGAATAACAATATGTGGCTTTATTCAAGTCTTGATGGCTCAGTAAGTAGTTGGCTGACCAGTTTTTTTCACCCAGGCAAAAATGTCAATGTGACTTTTACAGTACCTAATATAATAGCGCGTCTTTAACTGTCCAATTAAATTAATTAGTTAAAGGAATAAGATTGACTATTTTAAAATGACCAAACGACAATTGAGTTAGCCTACATAGTTATCATGATCATACATGGGCTACAGTACCGATTGTATCTTTGATTTATGTACGAGACTTCGGACAGTTTAAGAACGATTAAAGGTCACTTATGCACTTGTTTATTATATGACATTGACAACTCGCAATCGACATACATTGGTACCTCTAGACTGAACGCATAAATGTCGGATACTAATGATGAATGATAGAGTCCTTTAGTAAAGTACCAGGTAAAATAGGGTGAATTGAAATATAATGGTAAATAGAGCCATAACTTTAGGACTGATTTCATAGCAAAAAGAGTATAGATGTTATCTTTTTTGGCAACTAATTATTATAATTTAATGTTAAAATCAGTGCCAAAGTTTTGTCTCTATTCACCCTTAAATTTTAATGAATATGGTTACAATACACTGTCTATCCTCGTCTTTTATAATTGCACTATTGAAGAAATATTTATATGATCATGTTCGGCAACCTCTAATTGTTATTTCAACCCACGTTCAACTATTATTTTTTTCTATATATCAATTTGATTCTACGGACGTCCAGCTAATGTTTAGATACTTAATGACCACTTGATTGCCGTCTTGATGCGTTCAACTTGAAATATTGCCTCGTTTAATCACCAGGATCTACTCCATTATACTTAGAATAAATAGAAATATGTTATATGTACCCATCTAACATGAACAGATGTCCGTTTGATGACCTGTCTGTAAATTATCTTGGTACGATCGTCCTTTTAAATTGAAGGCATGACGGACGGATACTTCAAGATTCCTCTACCTTATATGGTGGTAATACTAAACAAGTAATACTCACGAAGGTGATCACATTGATGCATATTAATGAGAACTTCATACATCTTCCGCAGCTGTCCATTGCTCCTCCCATACCCATAGCAATTCTGTAAAGTAAAATACATATTATATAGTCAATCAAATAATTCAATGCGAGAAAATAGTTGTAAGAAATAAAATATATCACAAATACAGAGGTCTGCTAGGCCAAATGGACCTCAATTACCTAGTGGTTGCATTTGGAGACATAGCATGAAACATAATTAAGTTTACTCAGGACAGGTTCAAGACAAGACACTCCCTGATTGGGACGTTAACACTAAGATGTTTTAACCTCTTCATAGACCTGCAAACCAATACGAATTAAAAGATCGGAAAGAAAATGAATATAATATCTACTTATTCAGGGGGGATTAACGAAAATAGGTCTCTAAATTCGTAATGGAAATCAAATTTTTCTCACTCAATGCCGAAAATCAATCTTTCTGAGAAATTCTTTTGACCCGTAGTTAGGGACCAGCCATAGACATACCCTTACCCCATAGACCGCTTCTGCACGTGCAGTGCTCAGGTAAACAACAGGTACCATTTTAGAAACGGCCCAATTATCATTAACATTTTTTGTCGCCTGTCAACCCTTGGAAGATAGTGGATAGTCACTAACATTACCAATTGGATTTTGGGGATTGCTATAATACTTGCGTGTTCAATCTGTTTGGAACTCGTTAGTATCAAAATCCAATATTTGTGACTAATATAGAATTCTTTATCATCGTGGCAAAGTTCTTAGCTATTTGGCGCGGGCATAATTCCCATACGAGTTTGAATGGTGTTTGGTTGCAGATTCTTGAATGCTAAGTAAGCGTACACCAGAGGAGTAAATTCCATGGATATTGTTACATGAATGAGTCTCTCTCTTATTAAGTGCTATAACCAAGTGAAGACGCATCTACTGGTGTACGTACCTACTAGAACCTTGAGTTATTGAGTAATAATAGTGAAAGTTGACTACAATATATTCAGTTCTTTGTAAGCCAATCACGTGTTGTACTGACAATAAAATAACTTATGGTAACTTTACGATTTGATTAATGAGAGTAAAAGTCCTTCTTACTCAACATTCAATCCCAGTATTAGGGTTGAGCAACGCGTAAATTTAATGATGATGATATATGAGCTCATGATAGTTCAGATAGCAATAGGTTGGCATCCATCTGAAATTTTGCCTAGTTTATAGAAGACTTCTATGTCTTATGATAAGTAATCATACTCCGGAATTAATTTATATGTAAGATATGTTTTTAAACGTCGCACATTAGGTATTACTCCTAAATTGTCGGTGAAAAAATTTAGTGAATATTCATTAACTTCTAAATATGAAATGTCTGGAGTATTGGAATTTAGTGTAGCTACATACCGACTTAAAATTGGAACTAATTAATCGTATCGGATTTCATACCTTCTCGTCAAGGCATTGGGGACATCAATTGATGCTATCAACGAATGATCTAATTGCAAGCCGTGAGGTCATGATTCATTCGTGATTATGGTGACCCCTTGACAAACGATGACGCCAGAGATTTATAATTGAAACCAGTGATGGTCTAATTATACCTTTAATACCTTGCCAATTATTGAAAACGATGTTATTTTTACTCAGTGGCAGATTTAGAATAACTAATTAGGTCACGTGAATCGAAATAGCAATTAAACGTATGATTATAGGTATCTAACTAAATATAATAAAGAGTATAGTTAGCACAGAATTGAACACCATTAATTGTTTTCTGTCAAAAAACTCAAATACAAATATGAACAGCCGAGGTCTGGCTACCCTGTCAGATAACGCAGTAGCGATGTTATTTAATTAAACATACTAAACACTAACGATGTAATATACTTAATTACTATATAACACTTTACAATACAAAATATGTTACATATACGATACTAACACATAAAATATTTATAATAATAGGGAAAGCAAGATTACTCAGAATAAATTACAAATGTACTTACATCCGTAATTACTTTGTATAAAAATAGGATCAAATTAATGAAGCATTGTACCTGCAGCAAGGGATTTATATTCGTAATATTTTTTTAGTTATCATATTCATGATATATCAAACTCAGTGGATGTCATTGTTAGGTGCTACTGTGGTACCTAATCTAGATTGCCGTGGAACTGAAAAGTTTATCAATAAATAAGTTCTTACCTCCAATAAGTTGATTTACTTTTTCTTCCTAGTAAATGAATTTTAATACCGTTCCCCATGCTATTGTCATGTATATTGTATGTCTTATTACTAACTCAATTAACAACATTAGTTATTGAAGGTAGGATAGGAACTGATATTTAATGTTTTTTTAAATACCCTCATCTGTCTAGGTATTTTGAGCCTTATGGACAGATGGACAATAACGTGGTGGTTATATACTCGTTGGTAGTGGTTTTATTTACTCTTTGACATGAACTTGGATATGATTATTGTTAAGACTCGGAATTAAAACGTCTTTCAGTGCAAGTGTAGATTAAAGTGTAGGATAATAAATTGAGGTGGCAGACACGGTTTAAGTGACTGTGCTAAGATCTGGAGTTTCCGAAGATAAGTTCTTATATAGAATTGGTTATATGTCCGACTTATGGACATTCTAGAGCTACGTTTTAGGAGCTCCATAGTCCGATCGTCCGATTGTATACTACCTAAGTGTGTGTTTTAGTCTTAATTGATCCTGAAAATAAACCAACTCGGTTTTTCCACTTTAACTTTATTTGATGCAAATCTATTTGACAACATTTAATTGGATTTTAATTAGGTAAATTCGAATTGTGCCAAAACCCGTATAGAAAGTAAAAGATGAACGTAATTGAACTAAACTAATTTCTCAAGTTAGATGGTACCAACGTTTTTATTTAATTACTATTTTTGTCAAGCGTCCTAATTAGAAATTGATTCTTTAGAAAGCTCGTTTCTCTGTTGTATTCTAAATGTAGAAATGTAAGGAAAACTCATAATGTATAGGTTGACAGTTACCTAGTTTGAAACAAAGGACATGAGAACTAACACAAAAATAAACAACTTCAAGTACCGTAGCTATATACATAACTAACTGCAATGTCTAAGTACTTAACACAGCTTCCTAGACCTATGCAATTAACTATTGCAAGAGAATAACAACAGTAATTAAATGCCTATAAATTATTCGATGTTGAAATTGCGTGCAATTAACGATAATTAATCGTCCGTTAATTGTTTCTTCTCGTAGGTACATATTTAATTATTAGGCACCTATACCTAGATAGCTGTAGACTGCAGAATACATTTGGTGTTCTAATTGAATAAATTCTCTCCTAGCCGCATTAAGGATTTATGCGTTCATACGGCGTTAAACTTAAAAATAACAAAATTGGATTTTGCCTGAACTTTCCGCAGTTTTACACCACATAGATAGGTACATAATATTATATTTCTTCCGACCAGTAAATGAAATATCATGAAGCAACAGTCGACATCTTTTAGGCCTACACCTAATTGCCCGATTCTTACAAGCCTACTATTTAGAAAATAAACAGACGGAAATAATACAGACAAGGTTCTTCGACTTAACTATTGTGTGTGTAGGTTGACATGCTGCAGTCAATATAAAATTGTATATACATATACATAATAGTACCTATAATACTGACTCAGCTTCGCCACTATATCTATAATAAGTCATATGTTGTGCGTGCGTGCATAAAGTATTACGACCACTTGCAGAGAGGAGTTACGCGAGCTGCGCGGACGCAAACACTCAAGGTGATACCACGGATAATAACACAAGGTCCATCTAATCCATTCTCTTAACGATGTTAATAAGTGAAAGTTGCATTGTATGACTACACTTTTGAACAAGCATAGAAAATAATAACATAGGAAACGGCCAAACAGTATAAACAACAAGTCGACGTTCAAAACGACCGATTGATGTCAACATCAACATGAATTTTGTATCGGTCGCGTCGTGGCGTTTACTTACATTTTGTCACGAAATCCGAAGTCGTCTCACTGAACCGTTACCCAAAACAATTTCACTTTACCATCACTCTTACTAGTACTCGTAGTCACTACAGTTACCACGTTTGTTTAAACTGTTCATTCACAAGTATTTGTGTTCAGTTATCCAAGGCGACAGGTGCGTCGTGGCCGGTAGGACGGACTCAACTGGTATACTGAGCCAGGCACGCGGGCGACGCCCCACCAAGCAGGTTGTAGGAAGAATAGGACAGCCTTCGAAGGGTCTACTTACACGTTATGTGCACGCAACTAGGTCATAGCGTGCAAGTGTGGATTATTTTCAAAGTAAGATCAAAGATTACAATTTAATGTATTGTTATATTAAGCTCATTTTTCCTTGTTTTACAACTGCAACGGTAATAAAGCTGTGTTAACCAGTCGAGTTTAAATTCAACGTACTTTTGTATCTTAAACGAACTTCGCGTCGATTCTACAAAACAAGTATAGATGCAATTAAATCGTAGTAATAAACATAGGTCTGAATTTGAATGTAGAATATTTTTTTAGGTTCTTAGAATTATTTAATTAGGTGGTTACCTACCTGGGTAGGAATAATACGTAAGAATTATCTTTACTTAATGTTTTTAGTTTGCGTCAGACCTAGTGTAGTTACTTACCTATTTTAAGTTCTTTATATACCTATCCCTACTATGTACGTACTGACGCTTCTTGCAGGAAAGATCCAAAATGTATTTTTGAAGCTGTAGGGTTTGCTTACACCCCTTTTAAAAATGTGACGCCTGTGAATATTTGATACATTATGAATGGACGCACAAAGTACAGCCTCATTGAATGCAATAGCAAACAATAGACGCCTACTGACACTATTTCTACAAATAACCGTTGCTATCGTAGTAGGTAATGGTTTTAAGAAATGACTAGGCATTTATACTTTCACTCTTTTCGGTTTATTAGTAAGCCGATACTATGTTATTTCATTCATATTATCTGTATTTTGAACGTTACAAATAATAAGATATAGCGGGGTGAAATTCGAATAGTTTTTTACCACACTGTAACTAATCTATGTATGTAATTATTTCATGCCATCAAACTATTAGAAAAAGGTAAGCAGCAACATTAGAAACTACACCTTTATTTTGGTTTTGATAAAACATTTTATTGCCAGTAGGTAATACTAATTATAACCTGATAACACAATTACTATTTTTAAGATTTAAAATTGCCAAATCTTTTTACAGCGAAAGAAGATTCAAATAAAACAAATGTATGTCACAGTTTCATTTATTAGCTTTTTGTTAATAAACGTTCACCTCAACTCAACAGTAAACGGGTGGTATACAAATGTAATCAACGCTGTTTTACATCAATATGAGCATTACTGCGTCTACTACCAACTAAGATGTAATTGAGCTTTGGTTTACATGAAATCATATTCCGACATTACAATCAGTTTAGTAAATAAAATTTATATTAAAAACTCAAAAAGAAGTATGAACTACGCGCGATCAAAAGACGATATACAACCATGTTACATTGTTTAACATTCTACTTATTTATTAAAGTTATAAACATCTAAAAGATAGGAACAAAAGGCCGTTCGCGAAGAATTATTTTTAGGCGGAACCCGCCACATTAGCTACCACTGCTTGTACCTATGTGGGGACTCGATATATTTCTGTAAATAACTTCTTCGGTGAGTATTTAGTGGAAGATCTTTATCTACACTTATTTAAAACTATATATGACCAAAAAATACCCGTCTTATACAAATCTTTGAATAACTCTAAACAAAACCTAAGGCAAATAGTATCAAGATTTACAATCCGATCGCGCGTAGATCATATTCAGGCGAAACTATGTAATAAATGTACAAATCAGTGCATGGAACATGTGAAATATAATATGACATCGAATAGAAGTCGACACTACTCTAGTGGGATATCCTCTCAGGTCCTCACAGCGCGGTCCTATTTGATCTCACAATATATTCCCACCTGCTACCGGCTCTGACATTATGCTATCACTAATGAGTTAGAAAATTCCGTTATAAAATAAGTAGCAAGTGTGAATTAGTAGTGATTGCGTACAAACCAATATAATAGAAAAAAACTATAGATACATCTCATTTGTTGTTAACTTAATATAAATATGAAGCAGTAAACGGTAGGTGATTTAATAGGTACAATTATTTATATCTATTTAGACACGGATATAAAATAAAACACATTTGAAACAATAGTATAACTGAAATAATAATCATATATTACATATTTTGCGCTAAAAATACAACAAAATACACTTATACAAGCAACTCGCTAGTGCTGTTGGTTACATACGGACTGACAATAAATTAACGCTAACGCATGAGAGTTACATCTTTTTTAATATTACCTATATTTAAACATTTAAATCGTTTTAATTAGACCTAGATACACAAAACGACCTGCGTAGCTTCTCTTATAAATTAATTGACAAACATAAACTATATAACGCCTATTTGGACCCAAACATATCTTGAATAAAGTGGAGGTATTGCACTAATTCTGGACCCAAGACATTATAAAAATTACCATAATTGGGCACCTCGACTCTGACTAACAAACAAGTACAAAAAGTTAAATAAAGACGCTCGATTATGGTACGTACCGGGTATTTAAAATGATCCAGAATTAGAACAAAATGTACCCTCCCTAATGAAGATGTGTTAGACCCAAATACACACCTGGTATATTGTATAAAAAAAAACTTTAACATAATAAATAATATTTTATTGCGAACACGGTAAAATATTACAAAAGACACATTTTTCCTTGGTTTATGACTTTTGTATTCTGAAGAACCGATGAAAAGCCAATACAACATTCAGTAGTTCTTAAGATGAACGCTAGGTATGATTTACAAGCTCAGAAGATAGTGTTACCTTGTATAAGAGAACATACTTTCAAAGCTTACCTCCATTCCTTAAAACAGTTTTGGCGGAACAAAAAACCCACATATTCGTTATTATTTTATTATTGCTAAGGCATTACTGACGTCTTTAGTAAAATGTAGTGCTATAATCAAAATAACATGTCGTAATCATATAAATTAATTTTACCCGCCTCTATCTCCTACAACCGCACAAAAATATGTATATTTCAAAAGAAAACAACAAATAAATGCGTTCAATTTTACAATTTATACATTATATTATCCAAATTTATATTCAAATCCTTTGTACACAAATATTACAAGTAGTTAATCAGAAGCTACGCAGCGACGCATGAGCCCTTTCATCCCTTTATACAATAAGTGAAGAAAGTTGAAAACTCACGAACTTCCGCGAGTGAAACGGAACTGAATATGAAGATTTAACACATACTTATTATTATTATTACATCGTAGAGGTATTTTAAAACGTTGACTGTCAGCGATCTTCTGTGGACCAAATGCTTCAATCGGAAGGATATTTCAACTTCATTCACTCACCACGAACTTAAACCAATGGAGCTGAACATTTAACCGAAACATCTCTGGGCATTCGAGTGAGCGAGTTAGGCTCAAGTCACAGTTATGAATTTCCATTCGCATTCAGTCTGATGGTTTTATAACATGTTAAGCATATCGCGTGTCGAACATTACGTTAACTGTTGCGTGCGTTCTAGAACAAATTTAAATAAAACATTTATGTTTGCTAATGGATTAAAGCAGTCTTTAAGACTTATTAGTGAAACATATCCTAACATCTCCATAGTTAAAAACTAAATAAATAAAATAGTGTTTTACATGCAATACAATATTTAATGTTAAAAAGTGTGAGTTAAGCCCAATAACACCCGAAGAAAATAATTTACGACAATCATGTTGTCTAGAGATAAACGTCCCCCCGCCCGCTAAATAATTTGAATGCTGCTCTTAGTATCGAGTTAGTAGAGAGAAGGATTCCTTTGAATACATAAAAAAAAGGCGTGAAAAATTCGCAAACGCCCACAATACAATTCTGTAATGAGAATCCAATTGTTCGTGTATAGTGCACGTTATATCTCTAGCTGCCCGGTGTGTTCGGAGACTTCGGCGTGTTCAGGGCTGGAGCGCGCGGGCGCCGGCACTCGTCGGGCACTCTTTATAGTACTCGTGCGGCCCGACTCGACACAGTACTAGCGAGCTCGGGTTATATCGGTCGCACATTTGTTATATTCTACTTAAAATAGTACTTTCGTGAAAACTGATACTTATCATAGACATTATATATGACTTATACGTGACAATGTTGGCTCCCTAAAACCTTCAAGGATATCTTCTTATTAAGATAAGCTACCACATTCCCACGCGGACATTTCGGTTTAGTTAGATGCAATATTACTATAGACGCTCGACAATGTATATCTCATATTGAACTCACCTTGATTAGGGAATGGTAGGCAATTGGTCTTGAGTATCTCCTCGTGATTACCATAGGCGCAAAACTTGACTACTACTGTGTTGGCTGATATGCCGGTGATCTCGGCCTCGTAGAACTGGAATTAAATGATTACGTGAAAATCATTGTGTAATGAATGCCATGAAATTATCCTATGATGCCTTAAAGTAGAACAGAGTAAGTTCCCATGGAATGAGGAGCCTGAAGAGTACCTTCCTATTTCAACCCGTGGATGACGTAGGAGGGGACTATGGGACTGCACTTTCACCACCAATACTGCTATCCCCACTCCGCTAGCCAAGCGTGAGAATAATGTCAATAGCCCCACTCCCTCCAGCTGATAATGATGAAACAGAATAAATTGTAGCACACAATTTACTCTCATTTGAACTCAGGGATAGCTCTGACCAAATTCATTATTCATTATGAAACTTGCAATATTTTACAACGCTAAAGGTTTTTTAAGACCCATAGTTAATTTTTTGAAATAGAGAAAAGTTATACTTAGCAGAAACATAACAGTATAAAGTGTGTAGAGGTGTACTCACGTTATTGTCTTCCCAGTAGAGGGCGAGGCAGCGGTCGCCGACCTTCCAGTTGATGTCGGCGACGCCAAGCATGGCGCGCGCCTGCTCGTTGACGGCGGCGTTCTGGAAGCCCAGCAGCGAGTTGGTGAGGAAGGGCGCGCCGCGCACGCCCGCGTACTCCTGCGGCCGCGCGCCGTAGCCGTACTGGCGCCCGGCGTAGCTGCCGGCCGCGCCGCCCAGGTAGCCCACGCCGCCGTAGCGCTCCACGTAGCCGTTGGGCTGCGGCCGGCGCTGGTACGCCTGCTCCGGGTACTTCTGCAGGTCGGCGCCTCTCCGGAAGGCCTGGCCCGCGTCCTGGCCGGCCGCGCCGGCCACGCCGGCCGCGCTGGACGCGCTCTGCGCGGCCACGAACGCCGCCTGTTTCGCGTACACCTGGTCCAGCGTGGGATAGTTGCGCGGCTGCTGGAGCTCCTCCACCGCTCGTTGGTTAGCCAACAGATTTAAGTTCGCTGTTGCGTCCACCAAACTCTCCATAGCATTGGTGGTGGGGTTGCGGTAATTTTGATGTTGGGGTATTTTATTATCATTAAAGTTCCTGTCACTTCTTACGTTCTTATCATTGTAATGGCTCTGAGGTGCTGGAGGAAGTGTGTGATATGAATTGTTATAGTGCATGTTCAAGTTATTAATGCTGTTTTGTTGATACTGCTGCTGACTTTGATATTGGTGCTGCTGCTGTTGCTTATTTTTCTCTTCCAGTTTTCTTTGGAACCTTGGTGGCTTTTCACTTTGAGCTTGATACTTTCTCTCCTCTCTGTGTGGATGACTGTCATGAGAATAGTGGCCTCTATTTTCAAACCTCTGCCTATTAGGACCATCATATCTAGATCCTTGGTTACGAGGGTTATTTTTGGCACTATTTCTGTCCCTAAAGTTAGAATTATTTCTATCATTCCTGTCCTCTTGTGTGGAGCTGTTTTGGCGATTACTTTTATCTTTATCGGGTACATTAGGCAACTTATCTTCTAGGAAGTCAAACAAAGACACTTTTCCTGATGGCTTCACTGGTATGTCATCATCAATGAAGATTTCTTTATTCCGACCCTTGCGTTTAGGTTGTTCTGGTTCTTTCTGCTGCTTCTCTTTACTTCTGTTCTCTGAATGATCTCTCTTTTGCAAAATTTTTAGAGCCCTATCAACATTATTCTTAGTATACTTTAGAGCATTCTCAGCTTGCTCCTCTGAAAACCCTGCATCTACAATTTTTTGTACATTTGCATCCAAAAGAGGTTTCGTTCCACCACCAAAGACCTGAGAAGTAAGATAAAAGAATATCAGAAAATACAATCTCATGCTTTTCTGTATTATCAACTAGACATCACATGTAAAAATTAGTTGTAATAAAGCATTAAAAACAACTTAAGTAACAAAATATAAAATGCTAGTAGTAATAAATATTTACTTTTTTAACTCCAGATAATCTCTGTGCCTCTGCTATGGCCCCTTTCCTCTGAGCTTCAAACTCTGCATTATCTTGTTTAGCAGCTTCTTGTAAACTCTTAAACTGCTTGTCCAATGTCTGAGCTTCTAATCTCTGCCCAAATGGTATCCATGGTGGTGGACCACCATCTGCACCTATACCTCCTAAAAATATCACCTTATTAACATATGCATTATTTTACTACTAATGTTCAACATTTTAGATGACTTAAAACTTATAATATTTTTTACTGTTATATAATTATAATTTTGTTTTGGTAAATCAAATTAGAATTAAATTAAACAATAACAAATTGTAACCCTTCATCGAAAAATGTTAAAGGTTTTATTTTGTAGTCATTAGAACCTGTTATTTGATGAAATTAGTGGCGGATTTATAGATTTGCCGCCCGTAGGCTATTCAATTTTTGCCGCCTCTAAATTTTGATATCTTAGTCCACAATCATATCAATTTTTCTATCAATAAAATTCCAACTTTATAATTTGTGCTTCATCATCCTCGTTACATCAACTTTTCCCATATAGTTATTATTATTGAGAACTATGGTACCGTGTTAGATCCTTGATTATTTTTACAGCAAAGAATTATCAAAAAACATTATTTTAAGGAAAAAATATCTCAATCGTATACCACTTTTAAAGTAAGGTAAGGTATGTCTTAAAACTATACAATATGATGTACATGAATATTATTTAAAAAGCAACTTATCGGAAAGAAAAATGATAGCTGAGCATAAAAAATTATTTTTTCGGTTATGATTAATTATTTTTTATTTAAAAGGAAGGAATTTTAATGCCATATCGTATAGATTTTGAATGATCGTGTTCACAGTAAAAATCATTTTTTTACTTAGTTTTTTTTTTATATATTTGTTTAACTGGATAGCCGATGAATAAAAAATTGCAGCTGAGTATTGTTTTATCTTATTATAATTAATTCATTCCGATTGCATTTTTTGAAAAAGTTGGCTTTGCGAAAAAGTTATTAAATCTACTGATGTAAACATTTAATTTATATAATTCGTGTACGACATGAGCGCTTAAGGCCTGCTCATTTGGATTTTCCAAACTTTTTCTTACTACAAATATAATAATTAACTGATAAAATGTATCAATTTCTAATGAGCAAATTGTCTCACTTCATATTTTGTGGAGGGATTTTTTTTATTGTCAAGTCACAGTCGTTCAACTATCAGTTATTCGATTAATATGATCTCTATACGATATTGAACTAGTTTTTTATTTAGTGAAAATTAGTCAATTTTAGTCAGTATTTTTATTAGACCATCGATATTATATCGATTGAATTGGGTAAGCAGATCTCATAATTATTAGGTACACGGAGAAAAAATTATAGCAGTTATCAGTGAAGAATGTATGTAAAAATTACTAAATTTCGATTATAATATCGAATCGCTATTGCGATATTCTAAAAGTTCATAATCATTATTGTATAATTAGTAAAGCGTTTAAGAATTGTTCATGCAGAGATGTTGAAATATTTATTTATTAGCACTGTATATGAGAATATTTCGATTTTTTGTTAAATATTTTAATTTCTCTCGAATTTTCAAAATTTGTATTATGTGTGTGTATATATTTTTTTTTAATTTGTAAATCGAAATAAAAAAATTATGAACTAAATTTGCCGCCCCTTAAAATTTGCCGCCCTAGGCTCCAGCCTACTCAGCCTGCTGGTAAATCCGCCACTGGTGAAATTAATTAGAAGACTAGCTTCTTAGGTATCTATCTTATATATAAAATTCTCGTGTCACAATGTTTGTTCCCGTACTCATCCGAAACGGCTTGACCGATTCTCATGAAATTTTGTGAGCATATTGAGTAGGTCTGAGAATCGGCCAACATCTATTTTTCATACCCCGGGTCAGCTAGTATAATTATAAAACAGGTGCTTTGAACATCTAATTAAAACGAAGAACAATATCCCTAGTCATGCCTCTTCCCTAAATTTTGATGTCATACAGTAAATAAAACTTTCCATAGCCCTGGGGACAGAGGCAATGCAAAGTTGCCTACTGTTTTAAAAAATACTGAGCTAAAATACTACATATTTTCACAATTAATAGTTTCTTTGGCTGACTATGAAACTATCCACACTAAAAGAACTTAACATAGATGTGATACCACTTGTTATATTAATATTCGTAACACTCACCTCTGGTATGTTTAGCCAAGCTCCTGTTCAGTTCCCATTTTTCAATCATATGGGATACCTTTCCCCCCAACACAGAGATGACATTAGGCACCAACCAGACCACACCATGACATACCTCAAGCCCTTCATTATTCAACAACAACTTTGTTCCTGGAGGTGTGTTAATACTTAAACTGGATACAGGACTCGTTTCTAGGCCTGTGCACGTTGTTTTACCGTCATGTAGAGTAAGCTTTAGCATACGAGGCGCTGATGTTGACTCCTCATTCGCTTTTGGTGCTGACACATTTCTAATCTTTTGTATTTGTAGTATTACTGGTTTCTCTAACTTATCTGGATCCTTAATAAAGTCTTCTGGAAGCGCTGCATCGCCTATATCTCTTAAATCATACTGGAAAACAATAAGACTTGATTTACGACACCCAGAACAAATTGAGCAGTAGACCTTGACAGTATAGAAATGTAACTGCGTGTACCACTTACATCTAATGCTTTCTTCGTAAGAATATTTATATCCTGTATTTGACCATTTTCACTAACAATATCAACTCCTTCTTCACTTAGATGCCTGAAAAATCAGATATATAGTTCAACTGTACAACACTCCGTAATCCTTCATTAAATCTACAAATGCAATAATATATATTTACCAGCCTAGATCTCTTAAATTCTCTCTGAGTGACATGTTTTCATTAGTGGTTAAATTAACATGACTTCAAGAAATAATTAAAAATAAA
Source organism: Abrostola triplasia (assembly GCA_946251915.1). Classification (NCBI taxonomy): domain Eukaryota; kingdom Metazoa; phylum Arthropoda; class Insecta; order Lepidoptera; family Noctuidae; genus Abrostola; species Abrostola triplasia. The sequence goes on from OX276426.1 coordinate 3,345,992, forward strand.
ACTGAGAGACATACGGCACTACCGTCGGTGACAGCCACGGTAAAGTGTACAACAGATTATAAGCAATCAAATCATTACGTATTCAATCTATGTCAATATAATATAAGCAGTAAGACTATTCTAGATACTAGAAGGCCGGTATTCATCAAGTTCGAATAAAATATCTACGATTATTCAGCATTATCATCCAATCCACAAAACATTATTTTTACTCGAATTTTATTATTACTGTAGCTAAACATAAACATTACATTTTACAATAATTTCTAAGGGCCCAATGTATTGTAGCGGAAACTAATAAGAGATTTATATGGTCTTCTATCTTTTTTTGCAGTTGTATAGTCAGAGGACAGAGATGACATATTTACAGTAATATTGAGTTATGTAGGTATTCAACCATATTTAACTGTCTTATAAATTAACTATAATAGTTGTAATAACCACTATAATAACTTATCAAGTAGACTTGACCATCTACCATGTAACATCTACGTAGTTTTGTTTTACCTCTCGTAGCTAGTTAACATTTACCAGCGTGGACTGTCGGGACTTGTGACGAATATGCTATCTACTTGTAGTTAATATCTTTTAAAACAAGTACTCCAATGATAACAAAAAAAGTCACAATTTCTAGATTGATTAATTATATTTTTTCTTGTTACAAGTTGGCTACACTGAATTATATGTCAATGTCACTGTAATATTTCGATGAACGTGTGATAATAAACGACAAGCAAATATAAATCATGTGCGATTGACATAGGTCTTCATTTTAAACGACAGTATCAAAACCTTTCACGATAAAACACCTTTCATTCAACTTTCTTATTGAATATTTTTGACAACGTCACATCATGAATATACCTACCTGAACCTGAACTGCCTGCTTAGTTACTGATAAGCCCTCATCTTTGATAGTCACTAGTATATTGAAATCAAAAACTTATTTTGTTATCACATATTTACACGTAGCCCTTGACACAATACAGTTATGTCTTCAGTAAGTATCTTACATATACCTTATTACGTTTCAAGTCGTGTTGTTCTAAATAATGTTAATTCTCGTCATATTTTCTCCAGACACACATTTTCAACGTTGAAATGACGTGCGAAGGTTGCTCGGGTGCCGTAGAGAGAGTACTTAACAGGCTAAAGGGACAGGGCGTCGAGTGTGTTTCGATAAGTTTGCCTGAACAAAAGGTCTCGGTTACTTCGACCCTTAATGCTGATCAGTTACTGGATGTTATAAAGAAAACTGGTAAAAAAACGACTTATGTGGGCACACAATAGTTAATGTAACATAGTTTTATAAAGATTCAAAAGAAATAAGAAACATTAAAAACACTATCAATTATGTATTACATTAGCTTTGAGGTTTTAAGACTGTATTGAGCCAAAAGTAGATGTCATGTATACTTATGAGTTAAATATTTTTTTTTATAAATATAATTATTATTTTAATATTGTATCATATTCATTTGTACTAAATTGATGTAATTGTGTATATAAGTAATAATATAATGACAGTATTTTAATAAAACATTTTTTATAAAAGTATGTTTATTAATAACATTCAAGATCTCAATGTAACCATTAACTCCAATTATAATATCAACAATTACTTCTTGCTCATAACATCTTCCAAGGTATTAAGTCTTAAGTCAACAAGGTCAACAGCCTCATGGAGAGCATTCAGATGGTCAACAATAGCATTAACTGTTGGCAGTACATCAGCACAGTCACATTCCTTACTTTTATCAATTTGCTGGGTAAATGTATCATTCATTTTTTTTACTTTCTTCCAATGGGTATCATCACAACATTGCTCATTGATTAGTTTAAAGCCAGTGTTTATAGGAAAGCTTCTCTTTCTTCCCACCCATTCTATTGTACCACTAGTATAACAAACATCATTGTCCTTAAGTTTGATCATACCAAACATATCTTCCTCCCGATCACAAATGGTCGTCCCTATAGACTTATTCATTGAAGGTAAAGTGTATGTGGTGGGGCTGGGAGGGATGCGAGGAATATGACACACATGCCCAACATTATGTGAGGAACAGTCATCTGATAAACATTCTGCCTGGTTTGTGATATTTCTTGGTATACATGTTCTTGTTGAATTCCTTCGAGCAGAGTGATTGTCAACTGAGAATAGTGGTCTAATACATGGATCTGTTTGGCAGCACAATCGGGGCTCAATCATGGTACTGTTGGCATTTGGCTCCTCCGGACAACATGACATTCCCATATACTCATCATTACATTGATCAACATCATCCAGGTGAACAAAGGTAGTTACAGGAATCTTAGTAGTGTGAAAGCATTGATACCAAGCCTTTGTGCCCTAGTTTATGAATTATTAAAATTATATTAATATACTTATTACTCATTTTGTAAACTTAGTAAGAAGATGAACGTTTTAATGCATATTTGTAATTGCAGCTTTCTCTGAACTCAATCTTTTGAAAGGCTACTGTGTACTTGTTCGAAACAGTGCTCAATGAATAGTCCTGGATAGGGAAAGCAATAAGTTAAAATGTAATTATTAATTTATAAAATAATATATTTCCTTTAACCACATATTATAATTTACATATTATACAGTTAACTTACAATTATCTAGTGACTAAATAAGTAAATACTACTGTTATGTACTACATATAAGTAAGTACTATCTTTTTCGAACAACCTGATTTCTTTCTTTGGATGACAATGTCACTTTGGAACTTTGTACAGAATTAGGTATTGTAGGGGAGTTCTGGCCTATATTTTCTTTCATATCACTTGTCAACTCTGTAAAGTTCGTTTTCCAAATGAAAACCTGTAATCAAAAAACATAAAATTATATTTTAAATAATATGTGCAAATAGTTAATATTCAAACCAACTTTCCACTAATGTTTGTCCATAAAATTCAAATAATTAAACTATTTATAATGTGATAATAACTAAGGCTTTACCAAGTGTCCTTATACCTTAAGAATAACAAAACAAGTTCTAGAGTCACTGTATATGAGTCTATATAGGTTGCTGATTAGAATAAGTAAATTTCTAGGTACATACCAGCTTATCATCTCCAGCGGAAGCAAATGTATCACCAGTAGCAGAAAAGTTTACAGCATTCACAGCACCAGTGTGCCCACTCAAAGTAAATATTGGATGTCCCTCTAATAGATCCAGTATCTGAAAAGGTAGAAATAAGATGAGAATCTTATTAATAATATAGAATAAAGTATATTCTATTCCTATTAATAAAACACCGCTGATTTGCATAGAATTGAATATGATAGATTATTTCCTGAGTTTAATATAGCAATGTAAAAGATATTAACCTTCATTTTCCCATCCTTACTAGAAGTAAGTATGTAGCTTCCACTGGGATGAAATGCTACTTGAGTGACTGCATCATTATGAATACTGAAAAAACAAAAAAGGCATATAGTACGCTATTGATAGACTTATGGCAAAGAAAGTTTTAGGGTGAATATAAATGTAAATCTTAACTGGTATTGAGAAAAAATACTAGCTTAGTTAAGTAGGGTTCTACAACTACAGTATAAATAATGTTTTTTTTTAAACAGAAGCTAAATCCCATCTGTTAAATTATGCACAGTGCCATAAAGTGGATAATTAAGATAGTTCTATAAGATTGCCAACAAGAACATCACACATTCAAGAAGAGTGAATGCTGGCTTTTACAAATAGGGCCTACGGAGAGGAAGTTTCTAGTTGGTGAAGGTAGGCTTCAATCTAATAGTCCAGCTGAAATTAATGAATAATCTTATCTTTACCTGTAATATTGCACAAGATTGTGAGTCCTGACATCATACAGTTTAACATTGCCATGTGATGTTCCCACAGCAATATAACAACCAGAAGGATGCCAAGCCAAACACATTCCATGGCCTTTCTGGTCCTTATATGTGTAGATACAATCTCCAGAATCGGGGTTCCATAACTTAGTAGACTTGTCATCAGAACAGGAAGCTATTACAGACCCATCACTGGATATCCGGGCACATCTGACCCAGTTTGTATGACCAACATATGAAGATATAAATTTATGTTTATCAGTTGACCAGAGCTTCACTATTTTGTCATCAGAGGCTGTGATCATCTGAAATATTAAATTGGTTATTTTTATATTGCATATTTAATGAATTACCTTTAACAATGTCCTAATAAATTTGATCAACATGAAATAAATAATAAGTATCTTTGGATTATTTCAAGAAAATTTGTAAGTTACCTTAGTGCCATCATGGTTGAACTGCACAGAGCGTACAGTCTGTGAATGTGCCTTAAACATACCAGTGCTGCCAGTGACTGTAGGCACCCACAACCTGACAGTTTTGTCTCTAGAAGCTGAGGCCATAAACTTGCCCGAAGGCGAGAAAGTTACATCCATAACTGCTTCATCGTGGCCTTGAAACCTGTAGCTTCTCATAGTACCGCGGAGATCCCATAACTAAAAACGAAAAAAGAATGAGTATTCCTAATATTGTTTCTAAAAACTACTAGACTATATATTTCAAACATTTAATTTTTTTTAATTTGCTTTAGGTAAAAACAGGAATACCAGAACACTATTATCCAGTGAGCTGCTGGCTATTTGTTGGTCATTAGGATTGAAATATAACGCAGTTATTCCATGTCTGTGACCCTTTAGTTGTTTCTCTAATGACGGTTCAAGATAAGTAAATTTGGTTTCCATTGTGGAAAAGTTAAGCTTTAGGATTAGATTCAAGTTCGAGCGATGAGATAATTCAAATTCAACATAAACAAAGAATCACAAAGAATTCAAATAAAACTGCTGTCACGTATGACGTAAACAAAAGTCAAAAGCCTTGAGTTTCGTTTTGATACTCAATTTTTTTCGTAAGACATTCTCGTTAAGTTAATACCTTTAGATATGTAACTAATTTAAACAAATAAATACTTAACGCTACCTACTTCACACATATTGATGAAGACAAAGTAAAAATAATTTTACATGCGTGACATTATGAATTTTATAATATAATACATTTTTATGAATGAATCAAACTGAGAGTAAGGTTGCGACATTTCCAAATCAGCTGTAGAAATAGAATCTGTGTCTCCTCTGCCATTAAAACGTTTAGTCTGTGGGTGGCCGATATTCGATTCCTTTCGTGGACACGAGGTGTTTATAATGTTTTGAATGTGATTTCTGTAATTTAATGAAAATACTGCTATTAGTTTGAGTATATTAATCACTAATATACCATTCTAAAGTAAAATGTAATTTCTATGTCAATTATATAGCTTAGAGATTTGTTATTGTAAATTTAATGGCATGCGCTGCCGGGTGTATTCGTAAATTGTTTATTGTATTAAAAAAAAATACTTGTGTAATATTATTGTGAAAATAGTTTTCAGATTCAAGAACTGAAATATGAAGTAAAATATATCATATGGGGATTTTTTTCTTGGCTCCAGTTGGTAAGTTTAAAGTTGTGCATGTTGCATGAGTTTCAAGTATTATCTTAAAATAAAATCATTTTCGAAAACCCTAATTTGATGCATATTGACGTCATGTAAACAAAAAAAAAAATCTAGTTGTACTTTATGTTGACTGATCTTGAAATAAGAATAAACAATTGATTTCTTTGTCATAATTTCCCTGATAGAAGTCATTATAATAACAAAGGCATATGTGTCAGAATTAGAGGTTACAAGTAAAAACATAAATAAACATAACATTGTAATTTTATATGTAATACTATCATCATAATATAACTTCTAACTTAGCAAAGTTACATTGTAACTATAATCTATGTAAACTGTATAAATTTATTACAGTTGTCTATTTTCTGAATTTTAGGTGTAGTACTGAGTTGCAATGAATGTAGGCACCGAGGCAACCGGAGAGGTGGCTCTCCTAGTTGACGAGCTCAGTCGGGCGGTAGAGCTAACATTAATTCCTACAGTTTCTCATGAAGAGAGAAGCCAGGCCTACAATGCATGTGAAAGGTAAGAATATTTTAACTGTGTGCCTTAGTGTGGTTGTGTTATTGCATGTATGTAATCTGTATTTCTTTTTAGTTTTAAGGAGAACTCACCATGGTGTGCCCAGGCAGGCCTCCTGTTGGCCAGTGGCAATCAATACTCACCTGGTGTTAAACATTTTGGGCTTCAGCTAATGGAGCACACTGTAAAATATAGATGGACACAAATAACACAGGCAGAAAAAATATTTATCAAGGTACATTATATTTTATACTTAGTTCCTTTATACATAGTCCTAAATTGTGCTTTTCTTGAGCAGTCTAGTAATTATCTGTCTTACCTATGGTATTTGACATTGAAAACATAGATACAATACTTGCACATTCCAGCTGTGTCTATATTGTACTTCACTTATTGCACAAGTTTATTGTAATAGTCATGATGAAATTATGATTTTTGTTGTGATTGAAGTTATATGAAGCCTTCCCTTCCCACTTGATGAATTTTTCTTCCTAATCAATTAAGTTATTTTACCAAAGTACCTAATTTAGTTACACCTTAAATTTCACTTCTCCTAAAATTTGTGCGATCTGCAGGTGCGTTAATTAGTATTTAAAAAGTCTTAAGGGATTAGTATATCTATTTTTATTGAAAGTACAATATTTGTCTGCAGGAGAATGCAATGAAATTGCTATATATGGGGGGTTGGGAAACTAGTCACCTTAATGATGCATTGGCTCGCGTCATTGTGGAGATGATAAAGAGGGAATGGCCACAGCAGTGGCCCACTCTATTGGTGGAACTAAGTGACGCGTGCTCCCGCGGACACAGGCATACACAGATAGTGTTGCATGTGTTCCTCAGACTGGCTGAAGATGTGGCTATTTTACAGGTGAGTACAATTAAATATACATACATACAAATCTATTGGGGGTGAATCATGTCCAGAAATGGCATTTTATTTCCGGAAATGAATTTCTCCTGTATTGTGAGTGTGTTTCACAAACATGAAATATCACATACACATACACCAAGACTTAGGACAAACACCTGCAGATCGCACAAATTTTTGCACCATGCGGGAATCAAACCGAGCGCAACCCCTTAGCGCAGCAGTCCAATCGCTTAGCCTTAGATTGCGAGATTTGACGTAAACAAACTCACATACATACATACAAACATTGCAAGTTAAATAATAGCTTGTAAAAAACTGTAAAGAGATATGACTGACATGCTACAGAACATAATGGTGTATAGACTTAGTCATGTTTGACAAAATTTTAATTACGAAACTGGTAGAAGCAAGAATTGTTGTTGAAAGTTATTTACTATCTAATAATGAAGTTCTCGAGTTGTTCAAAAAAAATAGTACCTATGTAATTTATTCGCGTTACCTCAGGGATTCAGGATATAATAAATAGTTTAACTAGGTATGAAATTAAATACGCACATATTTTCAATACTAAAAAAAATTGTAGCTTTAGTTTCCAAACTGGAACCATTTGTTTACAAAAATTCACGCAGTTTGCAGCAAATTCATTTAAAACAATTAGTATTTACAAAGCAACTTGCAGCCTTTTCATCGTACATACATGAGTATGTTTAAACAATGTCACGATTTCCTTCATGTCGTATATGTGTTAACACTATTCACTTCGATATCCTTTAAAATACCTACCTACCTACGTAATGTTTAAGTGCAAATTGCATAGATGATGTCAGAATTGTCGCCGTGTTCGGACTAAAATAGATCCGTCTTCCAAAATGAGATATACTGTGTAATAAAATTCTTTTAAATTAGTAGTGAATAATGATTTATATTACTTAGTACTTAGGTACGCGAATAGACATTGAAATAAAAACTATTTCACGGATTTTATCGCGGTTTTATTTTGGTTTTTATTCTCACGTTTTGAATCCTTTACAGCCAAAACAAAACCGCGATAAAATCCGTGAAATAGTTTTTATTTCAATTTGAAATTCGCGCTTTTAGGCTTATGTGAAAACTACCTAATAAGCTAATGAACAAGCACTGTTGTCCAAATTTAGATTAACTGATCCGAGTCAGACAGTATCACACTGATCTTCTAATAATGAGGCTGTAGGTAGGTGACAGTAAAAATATTGTAATAAATATAGATGCCGAATCACATTTTTTTAAACGACTTTTAATTTAAACCTTGACTGCACGGTAATGAGAATTTCGTTATAGGAAATCTCAATAATTATCTCTGGCCTGAAAAATTAAGTTTGCTCGACAGTCGGATATGCATCTACAAAACTATGGCGGCTATTCCTACCTAGAGTAACATTCTATTAAAGCAAACAATTGGCTGAAGTAGTATTTCAAAAAACGATATAAGTAGTGTATGTATGTATTTTAAAACTAACAACATTCGATACATAAACGAAATAAATCATAAATGGTTCGATTTACTCTCGCTCGCCACACGTTGATTATTTAAGAAATATCTCAACCATTTCAAATTAACTGTGATTACTAACATGTAATGTTTAAGCTGCCGATATTTCCGCGCAGTTGAATCCATGTCTGTATGTGTGTAGTAACGTGACATCTATACACACAACCATATAAATGTAATACTCGCCTGGATTCGAAAGTGTGATTTCATGATAACATTTAGAATTCCGGTGCACTTCGTCACTTTCCTAAAATAATTTTTATGTTTGTTTAACCAAACACTATGACTTATAAAATATTCGTATGAAAATTATTCGTATCTAATGGATTAGTTCTCTTACTGCACTCATCTAGAACTTATAATACCACTCCGCTAAAGGTGTCGGTTTTTATCCCCGCACGACAATACTGGTATGAATCGTAGTTACGTGCGATTATGCACATGACATTTTATGCGCGTGAATCCTGCCCTCGATACAGAGACAAATCCTTGCGTGGGGCAACGTATAACAAAAACTTCTTACTTCTTGGCAGATCAAATTGAAAGTCTTTAGTCAGTACTCGAAGAAATCAAATGTCAATTATTCTTAACATAGTCTATACAACAGAACGCAAATAAGCGTTACGCCAGAAAGTTCGTGTAACAAGTAGATTTGCAAATAAACTTTGGAAACACGATGTATTATTGTCCTTTTCAAGGTAACTTTTATCTACAGACTCTAGAAAACCATCAAAGACGGAAAGACATAAACCAAGGCCTAACTATCAATATGTCTGAAATATTCGCGTTCTTCATGCGCCTCATAGAGCAGCATGTGCAAGAATTTCGAGAAAAGACTGCCGCAGGCGACTACGCTGTAGCCGCTAGCCACGGACAAGTCGTTCAGGTAACATAATAGCTTTATTACACAACATTTTGTATACTAAAAATATACCACAAATCTGGTTCTTATCTGTTTAGGCTGCATCTAAAATGTTAGTTTGATTCTAAGCATACCTAACTATATAGGGTAGGCGACATAAAATTTTAACTTGCAAAGGGTTTTATGTATTTGTACATTTCAGGTTGTGTTACTAACTTTAACTGGGTACGTAGAGTGGGTATCAATAAATCACGTAGTCATGAATAATGGACGACTGTTACAAATACTCTGCATATTGCTCCAAGACGATGTCTTCCAACTGCCCGCCGCTGAATGTTTATTACAAATTGTTAATAGGAAGGGTTCGGTAAGTTATATTTTTATTAGTATAATTACTTGGTCTACTCCTAGTTACATTGTAGGACATCTTTGGCCATTTGTCCTGCAAGACGATTAGTCCTGCCATCTCCATTGATATTTTTGTTGACAGTTTTTTACGTTTAGTCCAAAAGTAATTTGACACCTACCTAACGTTTTAATTGCATTATTTCAGACGAAAGAAAGGAAACCCCTTATAATTCTGTTCAGTAAAGATGCAATCAACTGCATCCATCGGGCAGCCGTAGCTAGTATCAATATATTTGACGAAGCGCATTATTTGTTCCTAAAGAAATTCTCACAGGTGAGCAACTATATAAATTTTGCATTCTATTTATTTATGTATTAATTTGTGAAGCGAATATTTACTAACATAAAGACACTAAATGGCTAGTCTCACTCTATAAGTATCATCTTTTGGGTGAGAGAAGGGTCTTTTATCTTCAAATATAATAAAGAAAGCACGTAAGGTCTCAAAATATTACACTAAATATATTCGTGATCTGGGTTCAACTTTTTTGAGCAGACACCTCAGGCTTATAACCCAACCAGTACCTCAATTGTAAAACTAATCATTTACCCAGGTCCTAGCAGGTCTGGCACAGCAACTCACATCTCTTTGGAGCTGTGCCACTGAGGTGGAGTCCTGGCTGCCCATACTCCTCGAGACCATGCTGTTGCTAACTTCACACCCGTCGCTGACACTAGCACACACGGCTAACTCCGTGTGGCTGGCGTTCTTGAAGCACGACCAGATATCTAAGCTGCCGTATGTGATCGCTATTGTGCCAAGGTGGCTGCATGCCTCCGCCCCTAAAGTACTTAAGGTAAGTGATGATGCAAAAGGATACTACATAAAAAATACTTGGGAATTTAACATAGTCTAAAATAAAGTATGGAACAAATAAATACTCTTTTTCGTTCTCATACTTTTTAGGACTTTTACAGGAATTTAATTAAATGAAATACTGTACTGATTTCAGGTAACCTACCCGTCATCACGAGTTAGCAATAATAATGACGCCGTCACGTACGCATGTATGGACTACGACAGTGAACAGGAATTCGTCACATTTTTCTCTCGATGCCGCACCGAGATATTAGAAAGTTTTAAGTGAGTTGAACTTTAATATATAGTATGATTTACTTAGTATTTAATAGAAACACTCGTCTTTGAACAGTAAATTCAACTAAAATGTCTTTGAAAAGTATTATAGCTGTCCTACATTTCATTACTTCATGCTATGGCATTAACAATTACATCATCATCCTCAACGCAACTTAAGCCATTGCTGAGTACTCATTAACTATTTATGTTATTTTCCAACATTTACCCGATTCATGCTTAAATAATCCTTTTTTGCTATCAACATACTCAAATAAAGATGGCCTATGATATTACAGATTTTGTATGACAGTAACACCTTTAGTCACGTGGAGCTATGTAGAGCAATGGACGCGCGCTGCCCTTGACAAAGTGGATACTTGTCCGCAGCAAATGGACACCCATCACCCGATGTATATTGAATGGGAAGCCTTGTCTCAGGTTATTATAAAACACACAATATTGAATTAAAAATACATCTACTTACAGTAGTAGTACTAAGTGACGATTGCGCCTCTTTGGAAGATTTGATTTTGGAATTGTACTAAGGGATGAGACCATATTGTCTATGAAAATAAAAAGTAAACTAGTTAAGTTCTTGCAACACACAGTACAGGTCTAGTAGCACACTTTTAGACAGATAAGAGTTTTTATTGAAAAAATGGTGGAGTGTCGAATTTGGGCCGTACCTTTTTACATACAAGTTACAAAGTTCACGATAGCACTATGCACGCATCGTATATATATGGTGTTCAATGTTGGTTGGTTGTTGGTGGATCTTGATGCTCGTGCGGTGGCAGGTGCTGGACATGGTGCTGTCCCGGCTGCTGCAGGCGGAGCCGCGGCCCAGCGTGGTGGAGGGCCTGCAGCTGCTGCAGCGCTGCGTGGTGTGCGCGCCGCCCGCGCCGCTCATCCTGTCGCTGCTACTCTCCTTCATATCGGCGCTCTTCGTGTTCCTCAGTTGCGCGTACAGTCAGCTGGCCGGTGAGTTGATCTCTACTAATAATACTTTCGTAATTTTGAAGCTTACATTGTAAAATTCTAGTTGGCTTATTCTAGATTACGTTCATGACATTGTAAAATTATATAATAAGTAAGAAGAACATATTATTATAACACTTAGGAAAAGGTATCGTAGATGTGGTAGGTACGATATAACTGATCGTCCTTTTTGTGATCTAGATTGTTAAATGATTTTTTTATCTTTCAAATAAATATAATATGAATATCATGCTCAAACTATAGAATCGAATTAATTATGTCTGATTAAATATCTTACGCTCATGCGAGAAAAGTACCAGCAAATCGTTCAAATGTTATAGGTAGGTAAAAATAGCTGGGGCGGCGAAACCTCATCTTATGGATATCCCATTTCGTCCCATATAACGATTAGGAATACACCGGGATTGTTTTAGTAGGAAGGGTCCGTTGGTGGTGTGATGGTTTACGAGAATATTTGTGAATTGTGAGAAAAATAACGGTAGGTAGAAATAGTAGGGAGCGCAGACCGTGTCGATGACGTAGTGTGGTGTGTCAGGGCCGGGCGTGGCGGGCGCCGGCGCGGAGCTGCTGCCGCGCGTGCTGGACAAGATCTTCGCGGCGCTGGTGTACGAGGGCACGCCGCCGCACGACCGCCGCGCGCGCGCCGTCAAGAACGTGCGCCGGCACGCCGCCGGCCTGCTCGTCAAGCTGGGCTCCAAGGTACTGCAGCAGGATGTGCTGTGCTGCACACCCGTGTCTCCCCTATATGGGCAATGTTTAGTAATTAATTGTCTCTTTGATAGTAATGATTATAATTTCTTCCTAGTACCCCCTGCTCCTGCTGCCGGTGTTCGGGCGACTGCACGAGCTGTGCCGCGCAGCGCTAGCCCGGCCTGACCTCAGCGCTGTCGAGAGCGTCACGCTCCAAGAGGCTTTGTTACTCGTCTCCAACCACTTCTGCTGTTATGAGAGACAGAGTGCGCTAGTTGCTCAGGTGAGAGACTGTTACTTATTTGTGTTAACTTAAATTTGATCTACGAATCACTTCGTTAACGTTAGGAAATATATTATGTAAGTAAAATTGGCATTTCAATGACAGGTTTTGGGCGACTGCAGCGAGCGCTGGGCGAGTTTAAGCCCTCACCTGTCGAGTGCGGAGGGCCTGGCGCGGCTGGTGGGGCTGGACGCGCCGCCCAGCGAGGACGAGGACGAGCGCGGACGCGCGCGCCGCACGCTGCTGCACGCGCTCACGCTGCTGCTGGGCGTGGTGAAGCGCACGTGCGTGCCCGCCGACCCCGACAAGGCGGCGCGCGGCGGCTTCGGCGGCGGGCTCACGGCCGCCGGCAACCCCGCCTGGCGGAACCCCTGCGCCGCGCACGTGCTGCCGCTGTTCCCGGCCGCGCTGGCGCTGGCCCGCGCGCTGCACGCGCTGCACGCGCCCGGCGCCGCCGCGCTGCGCCACGCCGCGCACGCGCGCGCGCTGGCCCCGCCCGCGGCCGAGCGCCGCAACCTGCTGGGCGCGCGCGAGCACGAGCCGCCGCCCGCCGCGCGCCCGCAGGAGCGCATGCAGAGCTTCCTGCACACGCTGCACGAGAACACCTGCCACCTGGTGGGCGCGGCCGCCGCCACGCTGGGCCGCGAGCTGTACGCCGTGCCCGGCCTGGCCGGCTTCCTGGCCGACTCGCTGCTGTTCGGCCTGGAGAGCCTGCCCGACCACTGGCTGCGGCCCATCGTGCGCAACGCCCTCAAGCCCCTGTTGCACCACTGCCCGCCGGCACATTATAACGACGTTGCACTGCCATTGATCGAGCATTTCGTCCCGTTCAGTGAGTTCATCGAACATCTTTATATTAAATGCGAATTTATAATTAACCACGCCCACAAAATTAAAAAGTTAATAAACAAAATATTAATAACATTATTTTGTATACAGTGTTGACCCATCTTACAACACGTTGGGACTACATCTCGTCTCTCTATGAATCTGGAAAACTTGAAGAGGAAGGTGGGAGTGAATCCCAGGAAGTACTCGAAGATATTCTCGTTAGAAATCTCACCAGGGAGCATCTGGAGCTTTTAAAGGTTCGTTATTATAGTCTTGCAATATTTTTGGTATTATACGCGCGTAAAACTAAGCCTAAAATATTCCTCAAACGTGCCCTTCAAGGTGCGTGATTTTGCGGATTATCACGCACGGGCAAAGATCCGGACAGTAACGCCGCCACCTTCTTGTCTCGGACCGGACGCAGCGCCGCGCACTAGTCTGCGCTACAGTACTACAGACCATACTCATCACACGTGCGTCGGGCCGGGCTGGGGCGCGGTCCGCAAGACCACGCACCACGCGAAGCCGGTACCAGATGTACACAATCATCATTATATAAAATGAGAATGATATTTTTCTTTTCTAGATTTCGCTGGTAGACGGCGGGCTGAGTGTGGAGAACAGCGTGGACGACATGGAAGAGGACAGTACGGGGGGCGCGGGAGGCGCGGGGGCAGCACGCGCGCCCGACCACGTGTCCGAGCTGGGCGCGCTCGTGCTCGCGCAGCCCGCCGCCGGGCCCGCCGCGCTCTACACCGTGAGTCATACCACTCTGATAACAGACAGCACGGGGGGCGGGGGGGCGCGGGGGCAGCACGCGCGCCCGACCACGTGTCCGAGCTGGGCGCGCTCGTGCTCGCGCAGCCCGCCGCCGGGCCCGCCGCGCTCTACACCGTGAGTCATACCACTCTGATAACAGACAGCACGGGGGGCGGGGGGGCGCGGGGGCAGCACGCGCGCCCGACCACGTGTCCGAGCTGGGCGCGCTCGTGCTCGCGCAGCCCGCCGCCGGGCCCGCCGCGCTCTACACCGTGAGTCATACCACTCTGATAACAGACAGCACGGGGGGCGGGGGGGCGCGGGGGCAGCACGCGCGCCCGACCACGTGTCCGAGCTGGGCGCGCTCGTGCTCGCGCAGCCCGCCGCCGGGCCCGCCGCGCTCTACACCGTGAGTCATACCACTCTGATAACAGACAGCACGGGGGGCGGGGGGGCGCGGGGGCAGCACGCGCGCCCGACCACGTGTCCGAGCTGGGCGCGCTCGTGCTCGCGCAGCCCGCCGCCGGGCCCGCCGCGCTCTACACCGTGAGTCATACCACTCTGATAACAGACAGCACGGGGGGCGGGGGGGCGCGGGGGCAGCACGCGCGCCCGACCACGTGTCCGAGCTGGGCGCGCTCGTGCTCGCGCAGCCCGCCGCCGGGCCCGCCGCGCTCTACACCGTGAGTCATACCACTCTGATAACAGACAGCACGGGGGGCGGGGGGGCGCGGGGGCAGCACGCGCGCCCGACCACGTGTCCGAGCTGGGCGCGCTCGTGCTCGCGCAGCCCGCCGCCGGGCCCGCCGCGCTCTACACCGTGAGTCATACCACTCTGATAACAGACAGCACGGGGGGCGGGGGGGCGCGGGGGCAGCACGCGCGCCCGACCACGTGTCCGAGCTGGGCGCGCTCGTGCTCGCGCAGCCCGCCGCCGGGCCCGCCGCGCTCTACACCGTGAGTCATACCACTCTGATAACAGACAGCACGGGGGGCGGGGGGGCGCGGGGGCAGCACGCGCGCCCGACCACGTGTCCGAGCTGGGCGCGCTCGTGCTCGCGCAGCCCGCCGCCGGGCCCGCCGCGCTCTACACCGTGAGTCATACCACTCTGATAACAGACAGCACGGGGGGCGGGGGGGCGCGGGGGCAGCACGCGCGCCCGACCACGTGTCCGAGCTGGGCGCGCTCGTGCTCGCGCAGCCCGCCGCCGGGCCCGCCGCGCTCTACACCGTGAGTCATACCACTCTGATAACAGACAGCACGGGGGGCGGGGGGGCGCGGGGGCAGCACGCGCGCCCGACCACGTGTCCGAGCTGGGCGCGCTCGTGCTCGCGCAGCCCGCCGCCGGGCCCGCCGCGCTCTACACCGTGAGTCATACCACTCTGATAACAGACAGCACGGGGGGCGGGGGGGCGCGGGGGCAGCACGCGCGCCCGACCACGTGTCCGAGCTGGGCGCGCTCGTGCTCGCGCAGCCCGCCGCCGGGCCCGCCGCGCTCTACACCGTGAGTCATACCACTCTGATAACAGACAGCACGGGGGGCGGGGGGGCGCGGGGGCAGCACGCGCGCCCGACCACGTGTCCGAGCTGGGCGCGCTCGTGCTCGCGCAGCCCGCCGCCGGGCCCGCCGCGCTCTACACCGTGAGTCATACCACTCTGATAACAGACAGCACGGACAGGAATTTTGCATTGCAGCCTAAATCGCAAGCGGGCGTTATGCCGCATTATATCAGGACCAGTCGTAATACTTATGTTGAATGTCGCAGGTGCTGCGCGCGCTGACTTGGAACGACTCCCCGTCGTCGCTGCGCGCGACAGCCCTGGCCCTGCCGGCGCTGCGGGCCGCGCTGGCCGCGGGGCGGGTGGGGGCTGGGGAGGCGGGCGGCGCGCTGACGGCCGTGCTGCACGCGCTGCGGGTGCACGGCCAGCACGACGCCAACCAGGCCGCGCTACTGCAGCTGGCCGTACAGGTACGGTCCTCTCTTTGGCTTCGTGCCCAATTCGGTATCCTTCTTCTGCTAAGGGTATGGTTGATGGACAATACTCGCATGAAATCGAAAACACATTCGTGCCTGCTGGGGTTTTGACTTGGCAGTCCAACGGTCATACCACTCGGCTATCAGTGGTTATAATTCGGTATTTAACACCACCAAATAATTGCTATACATTTTATGATCTGTCCAAACGCTATTTCTCTCTAACAACCTGAAACGTCACTAATTTGCTTACTCGGTTAACTAATCATTTATTAAAGCAACTTGAAACTAATTTCTTGCAGACGTACGAGATCCTACGGCCGCTGTTCCCGGGCATCGTGGGCGTGCTGCGGGCCATCCCGGACGTGGACGCGCACGACCTGCACCGCCTGGACGAGAAGCTCGCCGCGCAGCCCAACAAGCCCTCCAAGATAGACAAGAGCAAGCGGGACCTCTTCAAGAAGATCACCTCCAGGGTACGGTGCTTTACGTATTTATTTCTCCTGGTACTTATACTTATTATACAATAAATAAAATGACTACATTTAAATATATCACAGTTCACCATTCTTACAAGTTTAAATGGGTAAAACCAGATTAAATGTATTTAATTTCCATACAAACAATAGAGACGTAAAATATTGAACAAAGTAATATCATAACAGTTTTATGAAAAATAGTTACTTTAGTATTCTCTAAACTCCTTAGCACTAGCACCAAATTATTGTTGCCATAAAATAAAACTTGTATCGCACATGGCAACACTACCTTTAAAACGCAATACTATCAATCCAAGTCCTTGTCGGGTAGTTATAATTACATAACTAACTTTCGTTCCAGTTAATCGGGCGAAACGTGGGCCAACTATTCAAAAAAGAAGTGTACATCCTCGACCTGCCGACGATGCACATCCTGAAGGACAAGCCCCGCAGCGCCCTCGACGCCCCCGAGGGCGCCGGCCTAGAACGACTGTTCACGCCCAGCGCACCTACTTAGCGCCCTCGCTTAGCTAGTAGCAACCGCTGTTAATTAATGTTTTATGATGTCATTATACATATTATGTAATGTAATAAATCTATTTATACGAAACTTTTAAATGACGTATTTTTATTCTGCGACAGTTAGTGCATTGCCTTTTGGTTACAAGGTAAAGAAAGTAGGAAGGTTGGTAATCATTAGAAAAACAACATACAATGGATATAATCATATAAAATAAAATACTATTTAAAACGATAATAAATAATTTATTTCTATACAGAAAACTAATTATTTTTCATAAGTGTAGATCATTTGCGTGCCTACAGGTAGGTTCTTTCCATTAGCAACCAACTCCACCGTAGCGGAAGTTAAGTCAACTTTTAATACCGAAGCGTTGTCTAACACGACACACTTGCTCTCGTGGTCGCCGGGAACGGGAATCGTTCGGGGACCAAGAGCAGGGTCCTTGTACCGCCACACGTTAAGGTAGCTCAAGTCTGGGAAGAACAAAATATTATAATGATTAATTTAAAAAAGAATAATGAGTTGATGCAAGGTCCCTTATCTTGCAGATTTTATTACATGAAACTTACAATAAATACTTTATAAATCAGTATTTACCGACTACAAAGATGAAGGTTATGTATTCGGGGCGTATTTTACTTTTGTCCTGTCATTAAATTACACGGTATAATGGGCAGACCGCAGCTTCCTCTATAGTGCAAAAGTCTAATCACACAGTTGATTAATGATCAAATTAATAAAACATTAATAATGAGTACCTTTAATCGCCTTGACTTCTTTTGCGATTTTAGCCTTCACTCTTTCGACGGTATCGCCGTCAGAAAGTGTCGCGGTGACGGTGAACAAGCCGTTCATAGCCGTGGGGTTGATGAAGCTGACGTCGACGCCGCTCTCCACGCTAAACGTGACGTGCGGCTGGCCGGGGGCGCAGTCTTCTCTCGTCTTCTCTGGCACATCGGCGTCGTCGGTGAACTTTACTTCTATGGAATCCAGCTGGAAAAGAAGTCAGCTATTATGTAGGTACTAAAATGAGCTATATTCTTCCTGAAGTATAGAGACGTAAAACTAAAAACGTAACAAAAGATTGAGGAATGGCTATTTTTTGCACGTACAATAAATATCATATATTGAATAAAATCATGACGGTTTTTTCAAATGATTTATCAAGTGTTTTCTCTAAAAGCTGTTAGTTTAATAAAAAAAAGTAATACATACTATACCGGGACAGTTAAAAAGTAACATACAAACATATTTTTTCTTTTCAGTTTTAAGTTCCTCTCCTTCAAGTTCATTATAAGTAAAGAATGTACTTACATCCAAAGTATTGAGTAGATACAATTTGTTCTCCAGTAGAATCGCCGCCTCGTCGAAGGGCAGGCCTACAGACAGAGCCTCGACACCGACGCGCTCCATGTTCTCCCTGGTAGTTTGTACGAAAGGCATCACTCGCTTCATGTACTTCTTCAATTCGGGGATCCCGCCCAACTTGCTTGAAATCACCTTGTTATCTGGAAGACCTGATGCCTGCAAGAATATGTGGAATAAACTTAAATTTTTAGTTACAAAATATTAGGTAGAGACTTGTTACAAAACTTTTCTGAAGTTATCAAACATATAAGGTATAAAAGAAAAAATATTTATAGACTTCATAGTAGCTGTAACATTTATTTGTATCTCTATGGATTTAATTTACTAGTATTTAGTTAATACTCACTCCGTTTAGTTCTTTCAAAGTAGTCAATATTATGTGCTGCCACTTAGGATACTCCTTAGCGACCCACACAACAGCCCTGTTTGGTTTCTTCTCTGGTTTAGGAGTTTCTCCTTTCTTCGGCTTCTTAACAGCGCAGTGGTTCTTCAAGTATATACGGAACGAATGCGCCGCATCCATTAGGTAGTTACTAGCTTTGATAGAAACCTCGTCGATGTCTCCCGCGACTGGCCAGCGCTCGTGAAGGATGCTCGTATTCTGAAAAAAAAAAACTGTTAGTAAAATTTTTTAAATTTTAAAATTACAATGACAATATTAAAAAATTACAAACAATAATATTTTAATAGGAAATCATGATTTTTCATGGTCTAAAGACTGCTAATTATAAAAATCATACTTTTATATTTAGGAAACTGCTCTTTTTGACCCTTGACTAGGTGCCAAAAACATTATTACTTAACACTATTTAAGACTTTAATAATTCGTGGTGGCCTAACAGTAATAATAAACAAGCGGTAACATGAAGCACAGCTACAAACAAGTCTAAAAATAAAAAATAAGAAACGTCTAGAAAACTGTAAAAATTAAATGACCAACATTGCCCAGTAGCTCCCACACATGTTCTGCAACATGCGGACAGATCGGCGACATGAGCTTGGCCTGCGTGTCAATGTACTGCAACACTAGGTCCGCGTGCATGCCGCCCTCCGAACACAACTCCCTGTACTTGTCCCTGGCGGCTTGCAGCTCAAAGAAACCAGACTTCAGTGCCTCTTTGAACAGCATCTTATTGTAGTTGTCGTCAGTCTGATTGATTTTCGTGTTCATCTCGCTAACGAACACTTTGTCGTGGAAGTTGTGTTCTCCTGAAAGAAGAAATTGATTTGCTTCTAGATTATCCAAAATATTGTATATAAAAGAGGATTATAATTATATAATATGGATTTTCTTAGATTAGATTTAGTGTAATGTCTAAATTAGTAATTACCAGTTCTCAGAGTCGACTTCGTAGCGATGACCTCCTTCACCCACTCAATGAAAGTGTACAGTCTCAATATAGCGGCATCGGCAGTATTCTCAACAAAGTTAGCATCTTCTACGGAATCTCCAGCGTCTGCTAAGGTAAGCCGCATACCATCGGCACTGAACTTGTCAATAGACTCTGTTAAAGTCAAAAAGTTTCCATCGGACTTTGACATCTTGGCAGAATTCAACATGAGATGACCGTTGGCTCTGATGCCTTTAGGCCACTTGTCCTCTTCTTTGGGCCACATTGCACAATGGTTGTAAATGTAGAATGTCAAATGATTCTGGATCAGATCCTTTCCTGACACTCTAAGGTCGACTGGGTACCTAAATCCAAACAAACCATTAGTAAGGCGAAACATGTAACTTTAAATACATCAAATTTTATAAATAACATTGTATTTACCAAAATTGGAACGCCTTCCTCATACGCTCTAAAGAGGCTTTAGCGATTTTTGTTGTTTTAGGAAATGGTGCATCTTTGAAAAATATGTAATCCCAAACTGCCATGGTCATATCTTCAGGTTTTATTTTAAGAGCATTCTCTTTGTTTCCTCTAAATGTATCTCCTTGCAAAAAGTGTGCAATTGTGTAGTATGCATTATAGATAGTTGAATCCGATAGAGATTCTATTAACCATTGCTGGTCCCATGGCAATTTTGTACCTGGAAAAGTAATACATTTTATAAAAATTGATATAATAAACTTGCCAAAAAAAGAACAAATAATGATATAGCTTACCAAGGCCATAGGTTCTAGAGCACGCATATTCGTGCAGCCACTTCAGTGTTGCTTGGAAGTTTTTCCTGACCTCATCATGGTAGGTATTCATAGCAGCTAAGGCCTTCTCCACTTGACTCTTCCACTCCTCATTACCATAATCCAAATACCATTGATTACAAAGTGCTACTACACATTCATCACCAGACCTTGAGATAATAGTTTTTTCTGGTTCATAGTAAATGGCAGCACCTTTCTCCTCAACAAGTTTAGTTTGCAAATTCTTTTTTACATCCTGAATTTTACTGCCTTTATATTCTCCGACTAGTAAAACACCATCATAGAAACCTTTAAGGTAAACCATCTCTTTGGCCTGTGTTAACTTATCCTTATCATTTTGACTTTGTATCTTAAGCTTATCATATACAAATACAGCAGATAAATTACCAAATTCAGGAATTTCAAGTATAGGTACCGGTTTAAATGGAAGTACCATATCATCTTGGATACCATACTTTTCTCTGAAGGCTGGTTTCTTTTGTAAGTCCACAAGTGCCGCATAGTCATCTGGCGAGTCTGAAGGAACACTGGTAACAATGCCAGTGCCTTTGTCTTCCTTAATTGTCAACATAGGAAGGGCATAGATTTTAGGGTAACAAGTGAAGGGAGATTTTAAAACAGTGCCTATAAGATCTTGACCCACTACTTCTAAAAGTATGTTAAACTCTCCGTCTTTTTCAGTAAAACCTTGGTATGCCATGTTTCTGGCTGCTCTTCTTGTGCAAACAAATATTCCATCATTTACTGTTTCAAAAGCAATGTACTTGATATCAGGATGTACCCAACAATTAGTTTGTCCATACATAGTTTCTGGTCTTAAAGTCGCTGCTACTAAACTCACTTTTTTGCTCTTGAAGGGCCTACAACAAACAAAATATTAGTTTTACAGTGTGAAAATATAAAATTATATTAAAAAGTATTTGAATTTATTATTTGTTTTGTATTCATGAGTTTACATAAGATTTGTAATTATTAAACATACTTAAGAATTTCCGGGAATGGTTCTTGAATCTCCATTTTAACTAGAGTATACTCTTGAGGTCCGGCCCCCTCTCCAGTGCTCCTGTCATGGTCCATACATGGCTGCTTGTCTAACGGTGAGAATATGGTGTAACGTTTACCATACATAATCTTATTACGTTCTTTGAGATGATAGAACTGCCACCTTATAAATGAATCATAAAATGGATTTGCATCAGTAGTAATGAATTTTCGACGCCAATCTACCTGTAAAACAATGTTACGATTACATTCCATAATGTATTTTCAAAATCATAGTTTGCCATTCATCATCATCAATTAAAAATTAATATTGCCCAAATGAAATATATAGTCTTATAATTTTTAACACATTTTCCATGTCCTTATGGAATGCAGCCAGAATGCAGCTGAGAGACAAGAAATGTTTGGTGGGAGTTTTAATACGGGAACTTGTAACAGCATCTTGACCTCTCCTTTATTGGAAAAAGCTAAGATCTTGTCTACTACATATTGATTCTATGATTGTATTTTTTTTGTATATTACTTACATGAATCCCCATTCGTTTCAAATCAACAACAGCCAGAGGTGGAAAGTATTCAAGCCAGTGGCTCTCATCAGCAAACAGACTGATCTCCTCCTCCGGAACGCCAATACTTTGCATTATCTGCCATTGGTACTTAGCCCCTCCAGTCTTGGCCACAGCCTTGCTTTTCTTTCCTTTACTTTTATCCTTAGGGACAATATCACCTTCTTCCTTAACTACTACTTCTTCTTCATCAGGGAATACTGGAGGGCAGCCATAGAGTGACATTTCCCTCTTCAACTTATCAGCACAGGCCTTTATTGGCATTCCAGTACAATGAAAACCAAATGGGAAGAGCACTTTTCTACCCTTCAGTCTGTAGTATCTTGAGGCAAACTAAAAGAAACAAATACATATAATTTCAATGGATTGTTAATTAAAGGTATGCTTATACTACATTCATATTATTAAGTAGGTACTATTGCATCAGTCTCTGCATCTTTATGAACAATAAACAATTTTTTACATGAGTAACATCTTACCTCACATTTTGACAATGAAAATGTGTGACCGAGGTGTAGGCGGCCGTTCATATATGGGTAAGGAAACGTACACATAAATTTTTCATGAGCCTTCCCATCATCCGGTGCTTCCAATTCGAATATTTTCTCGCTGTCCCATTTTGCTTGGACTTTCTTTTCAATTTCTTGAAGGTATTCAACCTTGAACGTGCCTTTTCGATCTAAGGCAGCCTAAAATTGAAAATAGTGATTAATATACCAAAACATCTGCCACATTTCTTTACAATTGTTATCACCCGGCTGGATGGAATATTGGCGAAGCTTTGTCGAAAGATTACTACGCCACAAGGTATTCTGAAATGTGAATCATTTTTTAAACGAGATTCTTATTTAAATGTCTTACCATTTTGATAGTGTTTTATTCAGCAATCCCAATCATACACAAAATTCCTATGAAGAAGGAATCGGACGAAAGAATATATGCACGTTGCCACGACACTGACAGTTATTGTCAGTATTGACATTTGACAGATGTCCAAAGGTTCACAGGAATCGAACAATCTGTCAATATCAGATGACTTTGAAAGACTGAAAAAAAAAATTTCTCTCCGAGTAAACTAAAATAAAATTTATTTTTCTAATTATTTTCGTGCCGAATGATTATGAGTGAATTTAATCTGTTGCTCAGCTTACGTGCCTAACCTAACCTAACGTGATTCTCAGGCTCTTCGTGAGCTGAGCAACTTTGACCTCCGGGTTGCGGTAGCCCGGCAAACGCACCTCACTCCCTCGTCACTTGTTAGTTGCTTCTTTGGACAAAATTCTACGCTACCGGCCAAAGGGCACTGCTGATTTCGCAGATTGTCGGGTCACTCTGGTGCCCCGTAAACACTCCCTCACCTGCAACCACCTGCAACTTAGATGCTTTGAATGAAAGTTAAATCATCATTATCCTGAAGACGTTCACTGTTGAACAAAGATCTTTTGAACGCCGCAATAAACGACAAAGTTAAATAATGTATGCTAGTTATCATTTTATTTAAATCTATATTTTAATCCATTTTTTCTAAGATTTACCCACGACGGAACGGAGAAGTTGTTTGTGTTTTTTACTATTATAAAGTTACACATTTTCACGTAACTTCGACATTAGTGATAAATTTACTATAACATAACATAACATAACATCACGCCTGTATTCCCCGAAGGGGTAGGCAGAGGTGCACATATAGTACACCCACATTTCGCCAGTTATGTTTTTTAGGTCCTAATAAATTTACTACTCACCAATAATAAAATTGTATTCCCGGATTTAAGTAGTGTAATCCTGGTGTAATGTAAAACGAACCACAGACAAGACTCAAATATTATATACCCAATTCCTAGATACCCGCCATTTAAAATATACGTTTAAAAAAATATTTGGCAAAAAATTGGCGGCAGTGGTGATACACGATTATCTGTCATTTTGCCGGAAACTTCGCCCGCTACCCCTGCGGTCTGCTCTCAACAACGCGCTTTTAGTCGGGAGAAGCAAACATTTGCTTGTAATTATTGTGAAATCGGTGATATTTCCTGAAACAGTTGCCTCGTGACAATGGCGCCAAGGTCCGCTAAAGCAAAGGTATAGTACATTTGCGACATACGACGCAAACTCAAGTATTTGCATTGAATTTACCAACGGGTTTTAGCATTGTTATCGATAGGCACTTAACTGTTATAGTGTCAGACCTTTTCATCTACTTTTTGAGCGGTATGATCGTAGAGCTTCGCCGGTTTACCGCGCACAGTAAATGCAATTACATATTTTATATTTCCTGTTAAAACTGCGCTGCCCTTTAACCGAACACATGTTTATGTACTAAATAAGTTATTGGCGGCAATTGGCGCCACTTATTGTTGCTTGTGTCGTGTATGCATTGACGACGGAGTCGTAATTTCACATTGTTTGAACTATAAAGCTTCTAGAATATGTTATTGCTTCGACTTAATTTATTTGAGGCTATGGTATAAACATCGTTTCTAAATATAGATGTTATATTAAGTAGCATTTTATGGAATTGATTTCATGATCTTTTTTGACGTTAGTTTCGACAACAACATCTATAAGCCGGTATCTATCATTTCTATAAATATTATTATGTATGTGTATAGGTACTTATAATTATAGAATAGATAATGTTTTATATTATATAGCTATATTGTAATGAACAAAACATTTGGATGTGTTTTCAGAAGCCTGTCGAAGTTAAAGTAACAGAAAGTGATGTGCCTAAAAGAGGGAGAGGAAAAGGGAAAAATGTGTCAGAGCCAGAGGCTGACATAGCAGATATTGAACTAAGTGAAAAAGTGGCCCCTGTTACTGACAAGAAGCCAAAGCGAGGAAAAAAGGCTGCCAATGATTCAGGTGAACCACAGGTAGATGACAAAAGTGAAGATGTAGGGCCACCAGCCAAGAAGGGTCGCAAGAAGAATGTAGATGATACAAATTCTGTAGACAAACAGGCATCAAATGGTGATCAATCAGGTGAAGAGGGGTCATCAGCTCTGACAGAGGATACTGAAAGTGATGATAATTTAGAAACAAATGGTCACGTAGAGGAAGCACCCAGTTCTGGTAAAGGAAGGAAGAAACAAGCAAAGAAGGAACCTGCACCTAAGAAACCTGAAGCAAAATCAGGTAGGGGTAGAAAAAATGCTAAGCAAGAAGTGGCAGATAATAATGACACACCAAAGGAAGAAGTTGAAGAAAAACCTAAGCCAGCTGCAAAGGGCAGGGGAAGGAAACCGGCCAAAGTTGAAGCAGAACCTGAAGCAGACAAATCTGACACCAATGAGGAGGAGGTTAAAGAAAAGCCTGCACCTAAAGGCAGGAAAAAAGCCCCTCCCAAAGTACAAGAGAAAGTAGAGGAAGAACTAGATGATGATGAAGAAGAACTAAAAGAAGACAAACCTGAGCCTAAAAAGAAAGAAGCCCGAGGTAGAAAAAACCAAGGCAAGAAAGCACAACCCAAAGAGGATGCTGAAGATGCCTTGGAGGAGGAAGACACTACATCCACCAAAAAGAGGAAGGCAAAAAAAGGTAATAATATGATGTTTATAGTGTTTTTGCTTTCTCTATTGAAAGGTTTTATTTAATGGTAGATTTCTTTTTATTAGAAGGATTTTCATTCATGACAGTTATATTACTCTTAAGTTTTATTTTATTAGCAACCAAGTATGAGATACACACATCCATAGCATTGACTACCTTTACTATTATTATGATGTCTGTGTATGATGTGCAGTCCTGCAAGTACATGGAGTTTTAATAATGCACAGTTCTAAAAGGCAATTGCTTGTAATTTCAGATGTAAAATATAATGATGATGATGAAGATGTTGATGTGAAACCTGCCAAAGGTAAGAGGGGTCAGAAGAAGGCAGCTGAAGCATCCACAGAGACTGATGAGGAACAACAAGATAATGAGCCAACAACAAAACGTCGGCGCAAGGGAGCTGAGGAGAAGGGTAACTAGTACTATGATTATAATTTAAACATTTGACAAATATTGTTTTGTGTTACTATGATTAAGTGTGTTTTATCAATAATTAATTATTCATAATAAAACTTTTCCAAATGTATATTTTGAATGCTTTATTATTTTTTCTACCTTACATACTTTTATACTCTGTATGACACAATTATTCATTTAAATATTATTACTGCATAGATATGCTTGATACATAATTTACAGGTTAACAAATAGAAATGCATAATATATTAAATAAAAATTAGATTGAGTTCTTAGTTCTTATACTAATGTTTAATGGGTTTCCAATGTGGTGACTAATTAATTGGAATTAAACAGGTGTAGATTATTATTTAATATAAAATTAAATATTTTTTGCATGCTTATCCTAAGTTATTTATGTTATAGACATATTAATGTAATCAAGGTGCATAGATTGCTGGCTTAATTTTAGTACACTCCGCACACAGTAGTACATTATGAGTACAAAATATCCTTTTATTATGCCAGTTATAAAACTTCTATAGAAAGTATATTATTATGCATGCTTCATTGGTCCTACATCGACTCTGGACAACAATTGAAAACATTACCTTAAAAATAATTTGCATATTTTATTGGACCTTACGATTCTGTGATAATACACACTATCTTCAATACCATTGAGATGACATACGACAGTTTTAATAAGCTGTGTAAGTATTATTTTGCATACACAGCTTATTAAAACTGACTTATGTTGATTTCATGTTAGTTATATATTTCAGCACCAGCAGAAGATATAAAAAAGAAAGCGCCCCCTAAAAATAAATCAGCGACAGATTTTAAATCAATAAACTTCTCAAATTCTTCAAATAATAGTCAGGGTAAAGAATGGAATTTTAAAATATCAAGCTGGAACGTCGACGGTATTCGAGCATGGTCGACTAAAGGTTGTCTCGATTATTTGAAACATGAAAAACCTGACATATTGTGTTTGCAAGAGATAAAATGTTCTCGAGATAAATTACCAAGTGAGATAGCAAACGTACCCGGTTATCATGCATACTGGTTGGCAGGCGAGAAAGATGGCTACGCAGGCGTAGGCATTTATACCACAAAACTTGCGATGAACGTGGTGTATGGGTTACAAAATGAGGAGTTGGATAATGAGGGTCGTATCATAACAGCAGAGTACGAGCAATTTTACTTAGTATGTACATATGTGCCAAACTCTGGACGAAAACTAGTCACACTTCCGAAAAGACTGCAGTGGAACCGAGAGTTTCGTAGACACGTTAAGGAGTTAGATAAGAAGAAGCCTGTGATTATTTGTGGGGATATGAATGTTTCACACAAAGAAATAGGTAGGTACATGTTAATACGTAGTTAACCAGTTATCCCAACATACATTATACAGTATTTTATTATGATTATCATAATAATTATTTAAAAGTTGCCCCACACTAAAAATTTCTCCTGTATCATGGATACGTTTCACAAATATGAAATATTATCACACACACATATCCAGACTCTGGACATACATCTGCAGATCGCACATTTTTTTGTCCTGTGCGGGAATTACTGTATATTAGTACAATGTTGAGTTTTTAGCGAGAACGACGTCGTTTTGTTGCACTTGTGTTAATTTCTGTGATACCTATTACCTTATTTATTTCGTTAAATAAGCAGCAGTGATTGTAATAATAGATTGATAAGACGAAACTATCGGCATGCTGCAGTGGTAAAAGTAGTCGCTGATCAAGAAGCTGTTATATTTCAGCAAGTTTTCTTCAATCAAGACAGCTACATAGCACTTTGTATTGTATGTATAGAGGTGTAGTCCATAAATTGTATTTACCTTGGTAGATATTATAGGAAAGACAATTCATAACCATTTAAGCCTACAGTAGCGTTGGTAATTTAGGTACATAGGTATAATAATTCCTAACCTGAATCACTTGCAGATTTAGCTAACCCTAAAACGAATAGAAAGAACGCTGGTTTTACGGACGAGGAGCGTGCCGGGATGACAGAGTTGCTCGATGAAGGGTTCGTCGATACATTCCGCCACTTATATCCGGATAAGACTGCCGCTTACACGTTCTGGACTTACATGTCGAATAGCCGGGCGAAGAACGTGGGATGGTAAGAATTATATATTTAATTCCTTCTTAATGTTGTACCTACGTGATGCGTGGGTAACGGACATTGCAAAAGGGGTTCGGCAGTTAGTCTTTTTAGATGATCCGGGAAATCTCTGACCGGATGGTGACCACGTGATCGAAATACCAGATGTGGTTGAACTGCAGGTTATAAATATGACATACAACTTTATATTGAACAGATTTTGATATAGATATGTATGTAATGAAAATGTACTTAATGTAACCTTGGCAATAAGCCCTCAACTTATCGAATACGTCCACTGCTGAACAAAGGCATCCCCCTTAGAACGCCACAATACACGTCAACTTGCCAGTTGCATCCACCGGTTGCTCGCAACTCACTTGTCGTGAAATAATATTATATATGGGACTTATGATCAGCAGTTAAATATATATATAAAGTTGATAAAGTAGAGCTCGTCAGTCTACCCTACAGGCGTGGTGAATAACTCATAGATCTATAATACCAAGTCGTTCCTATTTACCTAATACTATTATCCTTTACTTGTTTCAGGCGGTTGGATTACTTTATAATGTCTGAAAGACTGTTGCCGGCTTTATGCGATAATGTTATAAGAGAAGAGGTCTATGGTAGTGACCATTGTCCATTAACACTTTTACTTCATTTGAGAAGTGCTGACAAACCGAAAGAATAACAGATATGAAATAATTATTCTTTTCGACATGATTTTTAGAACACATTTTAAAATCAATATATTTTTCTGAATTATTCTCGAATTGTTTTTGATGGACACTATAGAATAAAGTTGTTACCTAATGACTGACTGGTATTGTTTTATTAAAATTTATTATAGGAACCTAGTTGTGTTTTTATGCTGATTGGAAATAAGTGCACCAAGTGACACTGGGTTTTTCCTTTAGGTTAATTCTCAGTAGCAGCACGGAGTCTGGATTTATGCCCGAGTAACAGCAATAGGTCGCTCTATTACATTCAGACCTTTAACATTACCGGCGAAATGTAGGTTGTACTATATGTGTACCTCTAAATACAGGTGTGTAGTTATGTTCTTTTGTAAACTATGAAATAAAATTACCATAAAGGTCGAGTTTTCGTACACTCGCCTATCACATTATTTGAGCTTCTACTGTATAGTGGTAATTGAGCTTCCAATCCTGCAGCCTATCTTTAATCTCGTTACTTGCGGGACGGAATAACCCCGGCATTTGCGGGCCCGCATAGAAATTTATAGATACTATTGCCGATAGCTAAATCAACCAACGAAATAATCAAAATAAATATATGTACTTTTGGCAATGTTTTAATAAAATATTCCATCTTCTATATATTATTATTTTATATCAATGTGATATTTTTAAATGGTTATCATTGTAGATCTTAGCTTACAATAGTTACCACGGTGGCCACGAAGTAGTGGACTTGTCCCAATAATATAAAAATCATAACAAAAGCCTTACCTACAATTGAATCCAATAAGAATTCTCAACTGAATGTCAATTAAGTTGAAAATGACTGAAGAAAACTACACTTTTTCTAAAGTATTTTATTTTATTCGTTTTCCAAATACTATTGTATTTTCGAGGCAATAAAGAATCATTCTTTGGAACAAACCAAGCGAGTTAGCCAGTCAATGAAGCAATCAAGCCCAATATTGTCTTGTACGTGCTACTTCGCAATTGCGGGATTGAAAAATGGGATCCGGCAATACCGAGATTGGAAGCCCTCGTGGTAATATTATCTGGTAACAAACCTGCACTGTGAAGGAGTAGCCTTAAAAATATAATAATACAAATAAAACTAATTACTTATTGCGTCATTATGTTTAATTCAAAATGTTGACCTTTCCGGGAACGACTTCAACATTTTAAGTAATTATTGGTAAGGTAAAGTATGGAGCACACAATGAAAGTAGACATCTAAGTATAAACCTTTATATAAAAAATAATTATCATTAAAGTATCTTATGATTGAAGTATTACAGAAGAAGCTTGCGGCCGGTCGTTCAGCGTTCTTCTAATGACCTAAATGGAAATGATTCATATATTGATATATTATTAGACACAAACACGAACGTAAGTGCTTATGAAAAAGTTAAAATATTTTATTTCTAATGCTAAAGCGCAATTTCACACTTGTTCAATCAATCAATAGTTTTACACATTGAGTACCTACCTATAGACTCATAAAATATATATAGTTGATAGATACTCTTTACTAGGTAGAATTTGTTATTAAGTCCAGTTGTTCACAAGTTAATGGAACCGTTTACAACAACTACTTATCCAATACTTAGGTCAAAAACATAGTCCGCGACTTGATTACCTTTTGTTCAAAAGATTATTCATTGTCATTATGCGGCAAGAATTTAAAAATAAATTTCGGTTCATAATGTTACTTATATAAGATTATCGGTGAAACATTACCGTTGTCAAGTTGAAATAGTATGTGTTTAAAGGTCCGCAATCCTAATGGTGGATTTTGATGTTCCCGATCTTTCTCACCCGGGGACGGCTTGCGATGATGATACGCTGCTTTAGGTCGACGTTGCCGGACGTGCACATACAACTCATCAGAGTCTTCGCTGTGGAGTGCTCCTACTATGATTAAAAAAGCTAGCACGAACACTAACTTGAGCATGATTAGAGCTGTTCTTGACTTGCCTGTTGCCAGATTTCTGTAATGTTCACCCAAAAGTTCTACCGGTAAATGTAAACGCAACTGACGTCAAACTACTACAGACATATTTTAACACTGAAAGGCAGGTGCATATTTATCTCGTTAAATATATGAGCACTGAGTTAATCAATTTTTACGCTTAAGTTTGCCATTGTTGCGTATATCAATTAGTGTTCATTCTTTTCGCATAATTTAACAAGATAAAACATTATTAACAACACTACGCTAATTTTTTAAATCTAAAGTTGACATGTTTTCTGAAGGTTGTCGGTAAGTAGGTAGCAGTTTTAGATCTATCATGCACAAAACGCTGGACTTAGTATTGTTGGCTAACAATCTGTTACGTCACGTCAGTAACTACACGGGACGTAGGTAACTCACGCGTCAGGTACGTTATGTTCAAATTGTGCTTGCTTTAGTTCATCAGTCACAAAAAGCCTATTCCCTTGTTTGATTCCTTTGTATTAAGTACTATGCCAACAAACGTAGAATAACGTGGTTGATTCATGTAAAACATGTATTTTTAGGGGAATCTCCATGGATTCCTACTCGCCCAGAATCAGACAGTTATAACAGCGGGTACACCGGATGTGTACCCATCTGTTTTGAGGTCTATAAGGTACAGAACATACGGCACCTAAAGCTAGATAATTAGCAAATAAGACGTCTAAACGGTACCATATACGTTCTCATTTCAGTGTCGCTTTATTTAAAAACAAGTCAAAATTTTAATATAAAAAATAACGTTAGGTAAAATACTTGAAAGATATTACTTTACAAAGTACTTCTTCTGTAAATAAGTCATAATGACAAATAACTGAAAGAACAAATAACTTGACAACCCCATAGTATATTTTTACAATTATGTTAATTGGTAATCACAGAATACAGAACTAATAATAATATATTTAAACACAAAATTCTAATAAAGCAAGTTGTAAAAACAAGACAAGATTATCATGTTAAAAGAATGCAAAGAATAAATACCGTTTTTTAATACTTAAAATTTGTCTTCAAAACACGATCTTAAAAGTGAAAGTAAAATTAAAGTCGGTGATAAATCCTATGCATTCGGTTTGTTAATGGTTTAAGCATTGAAACTATTAACAAGAAACACTTAAAAATATTCTCATACGCATTTTTTTGGCTGAATTATTTAATGAATGTTGAAATTTGGCACCAACTTCAAATTCGCTTATGTAAAGTGAAATAAGTAAAAATATATATTTTTACCTTTTTTTTCATACGTAAACCTCACGTATCGATAGGCACAATAAACAATGAAACTTTTAACGATGGATTACTTATACATTACTTACACATTTATTTAAATTATATACAACTTTGTCATACTTGTCCACAGCACTGCTGCACAATATTATTCAATTACAGTTAATTAGTATGAATTGTCATTATCCAATTGACTCATTTTTTTAACTACGCTTTATCTTAATGAAAAGAGACAACAATACAAAATATATTATATTTTTCGTTATAAGACACTACACTCAGGATGTTTAACATATTTTGAGCTGTATTACGGTTACAAAATATAAATATTACTCACGGAAAGATATTTTATACTACCTAATTGTTAAACTGGCTGACAATTTCACTTTTTTAAACTTAACATGGTCATATTGGAACCTCTGCGCCGATATTTTAAATGTGCCTGGAAATGAAAGTGTGTTATGTTAGTAATATTGCAAGAAACTTAAGATTTTAGGTGTCTGATAATAATAATGTGAAGTATATCTAAGGTTCATCTATCAAACTAAACACAAAGTTTCAAATAAAATACATGCAAATAATCTTTAGTAATTAAATTAAGAAGTACAAATACCTTTATTATCTCGGCAAATGCTGTTCTGTTGAGCACAGTATATGCTGCAGTTAAGCTGCTCAAGGCACTGGGCTCTAGTTCTCTCAGCCCAGAACATAGCAGAGCTATCCCAACCTCTAGGCCCGTGCCAAAGTCACATTCATCCACAGCTATGCTGGCGTATGTTATTACTGGCTGAAGATCAGACAGTATTTTATCTTTGTCATTTTGATTTGTTGCCTTCTCTAGACTTGCAAACATTTTCCTTAGATTTGCTTGAATGATAAAATATATAAAATAAAAATAAACATATAAAGTTATCTATAAAAGTATAAACATAATAAAAATGTGTGACCACTCCATTGGTAATTAAGGAATATGCATGTGATTCAAATATCAGCCAAATATGTTTTTAATAATCTCTTTTGTTTAAGAATTATGTAATTGTTTTGTTTTCATTTAATAAATAATTATTCAAAAGTGCCACTAATGAGTGGAAATCTTAGTCCGGTATCATTTTAATCGGGTAGTTGAAATGCAACGCTAACTGTTGGATGAAATGTGACATCAAAATCTAAGATATTGAAATTGTATTTTACATTTATTACCCACGACACGGTGTTATGTTACTTATCGTGTCATAATAGTAGTGTAATACAAAATATTGTTAAATTACAGAGCACAATAATTTTACAGCCATTTACAAGTTGTTTTATACTTAGACTTTTACGTCACACCAAGCGTGCCAAAATGACGGGTGTTTACAATGCCCATATTTGGATAATATTTATAATATTGAATTACATGCATATTCCTCAATAAAATAAATAATTATTTGTTAGTTCAGATATAAATAACAATAAATATTTTTATTGAATAGCCTGTTCTTTATCGTACTCTTGGGCAAATGCCTTAAAATTTATATTAAAGCAATAAATATTAAATTATCTTACCATCTGTTTCTACTAAGCGTCTATATCCTAATTGAGTCTTCTTATTATAAGGCACAACAACACCTGCCCCATGAAATGTTCTGGTAACAATATGTGGGGTTCTCTTTTTCATATTGAATTCTTCTAAAGAAATGTTGTTTTCTTCAGCAAATGCCTTTATTTTATCCATTAATTTTTGACAAGACATTGCAGTAAAAGGTGAATGTTTCTTCTCGTGTTGGAGATACTTACTGTAACAAAGAACAATCACATGAATACAAATATTTAATATATGGAATGTCTAGTTTAAAGCAAATAGATAATAGATTCTGAGCCATGTTATATCAATCGTAATATTTATAAACTGTTGAATTATATGTATATTTTACCAGCACATAGCAAACATGCATACTAATGAATAAAATAAGAATGATGGTTAAAATACAGGGAGTTTCAAAGGCAAATTCATGCTTGATAAATACAGAGGGGAGTGGCAGAAACAAAAGGAGGATTAACACAGAAATGAGCTATTTGATTCTTGAAAATTTAAATGTCTTACTAAACAGCTCCAAATATATTTTCAGCCATTGGAGTGATGTGGTAATCCTTCTCACTGTCATTACTAGCTACAAACACCGGTTTTTGCTCTGGATCATCACGGAAGTAGCCAATGTGATACTCACTATTCTTTTTCTTCTTCAGAACAGCCTGTATTAGGTGAAAAATAAAAAATATTTAATTATTAACATTAAGGATGCAGATACACCATATAGAGGCCTATTGATCATACAGAAAACAAAGGAATAACCATATAGTTTATTACTAACTAGAAATACTAACATCCTATCAGTCTACTAGTTAAATTAATTCATTTTTTTTGTTACTATTCAGATCTTATTGGATTCAAATAGTTTTCTTTTAACAAGTTATACTAAATGTAAACAAACCACTACCCACTTTTAAATGTGCATTACATTCTTTTTATTCAATTAACTCTTTATTTTACACCAGTAATCATCAGTAAGGGCTGTTGAAAATGTGTTATCTGAAAAGGGTGGAACTTTGTTTAAATTTAGAAAACTAACCAAAGCAAACTGTGCTAACATATTTTTAGGTGTGAACATTTGAAGTCTTTAATGTTATAAAAAAAATATAATGTTAATATGTGTAATTGGAAAATATAGATAGCTTTAATAGGGTTACAGAGTCATTAACATAGACCTACATAAGATTTATAAATACCTGATATTCAGGAGGATCATAGTAGAATCTCCAGTGAATTAAGTACAGTTCTTTATTTTCCAGTTTTGGTAGTTTCCCCAGTAGTAACTCGTAGGGACCGATTAGCTCCAAATTTACACTAGATAATGTGTCTTCCACTGATTTGCCAAAACCACTAATACATTCATAAAACTTGAAAAAATCTTCAGGCATTTCTAGTAAAAACAGTTCTTTAAAGATACTGTGATCCGAATCTTTATCATAGAATGTTATGTTTTCTGGAAATTCTACATCTATTTGTTTGTGAGGTGAACTTGACTCAGAAACAGATGCTTTGTCAGTTCCCGCGTTTTTATTAGAAATGGGCGACTCGTCTTTGTTATGATCTTTAGAGGACGGCCTTGGCGAATCCCTGGTATAAGGTGAAAATCGTCTCTTGTTGCGACTGACATCTTTTCCCTTGTTATATGGTGGGTGCTTAAATTTTTTGTGATGGTCCGGGTTCTTCATATAACATTTAGTAGCATATTTACATACCGTTCTTGGGTCATTTACATACTCAGCCCATTCATCTGCCATTATTTATGCTAAAATTAAGGTTTTACAATTTTACCGGGTATAATTATTATATATTTGTAAAGCCTTTGCCGTTTATTTTATTTATTTAGCAATTTTTCCGTTGGCGCTAACTTCTGTTTATCTGAAATTTCACATCTATCACTGTCAGCCGTCATTGCGTCACGTCAGTTGTCACTATTGACAGTTTCATACATGTTTTTTTTGTATTTTAATGACCTGGTCACCTGGACCTTTAAGTCAAGTCTTATTTTATTTCCCAAAACACTTCACAATCACATCGATTTTATAGGATTCTGGCAAAAATTTCCGATGCGCCCATCTCAAAGTTCCCGCCAGAATGTTTCATACATGCGTCATGCGATGCGTTTAAAAAAAGTACGACTTAATTGCCAGACCAGGAAAAATAGTTAGACTTACAGCCTTATTAGACCAGCTACACACGTTGGTTCGCGAAGCGTCTATACGTTGGCTATTGTAATTTGTACTATTTATGTCCCGACAGAGCAAACCACCCAAACCCATCACAGTAAAGATGTCCTATAGCATAGCGTGCGGATAGGAACGATTGAAAAATACGCACACTAATTCGCTCATGTCCAACGCACTAGGTTCCATCCAAGCCACTGTTGCCGTACACGGCGATTTCATATTATATATTACAGGTATATTTCGTCCGTCGTTGCAACCACGCTAAACTCGCGCCACCTACTTATTTAAGGTAGTTAAGGCTTAAAGAGTTAAGGCGCGTATAGTCGAAGCTTAGCTTTACATGAGAACATAAAGTTTAACAGTGCCAGCCATAATTATGATCTCCTCTTGGCAACATTCACATGAAAATGTTAAGAAAGTTCCTGTGTGGCTCAAGTATGTCTCTAGATTTAAAATTATATTGACTGGCGACACTAACGTTGTGAACCGTAAAATGAACAGCCCTGAAAAAAATCATGATTTTTTAAACATTTTTTCTTAAATTTTTGTGTCACTCATATGATTGGAGGAGGAGTTACGAGTG
The DNA here is from genome assembly GCA_946251915.1 of Abrostola triplasia. Lineage (NCBI taxonomy): Eukaryota > Metazoa > Arthropoda > Insecta > Lepidoptera > Noctuidae > Abrostola > Abrostola triplasia. The sequence continues at coordinate 3,382,705 of OX276426.1, forward strand.
GATTAATATATTTTTTAAATACAATCTGATTCAAAAGATACGATCAATAACCGAAAATAACAATGAAGATTATGACAATTTAGTGTTTTATTTACTCAAATTGAAATAATACCAGTATCGTGACTAAGTGGAGTAATAATATTTAAATTTATAATTTTGTGCGTTAATTTTCACTCAACGTTTACGTTTTAAAATCGGTGCACAATGTAGTTATTAATAATACAAGTGTTTTCAAGGAATGGGTGTCTAGAATTTTACAATAATTTACCAAGGACATGTACATAATAAATCATCGTTACTCACGACGTTCTTCAATTTCTGCGGGCGACGAATCATGCTATTCTACTGGTAATTAAATCTTCTTATTCTTTATTAACTATAATGACCTGTGGAATGTTTAATTCTTATTTGATTTCTCAACGATATTGAGTTATTGGAAGTACATTATCACCATCTTTCATTGTGTTTAAGGTGTGTAGACATCTAGTAAAAATTATTCTCTTTAAATATTTTTTCTTGGAATCCTATTATTCTAAATACATAAGTTACGAAAATCTAGTGAATGTACACTTATCTGCAAAATATAAGAGCCAACAAATTTAAAACCCATGAGCTTTATTATTTTGGTATCTAAAATTAAAAATGTTTGAAAATGTCCATATATTTTTATTTATTGTAAGTAAAAAGATCGAATGGAGGATTTCAGCCTGCAGTGATACAATAAAGATTTAAATAGTATAGAATATTGCTTCTGTAAGCAATATACTTGTAATTATATTATTAATTTTAGTATTATTATTTTTTACATATTATAATTGATTATTTTGTCTGTAATAAAGATTGTAGGAACTAGTCAAATTTAATGTTCATTAATTAGAACTCTAAATGGTCAATTAGTGATTGATTACAGTACTCAACCTTAACCCAAGGTTAAATACCTGCTTCATTAAGGTTTCTACACATTCTTGATTGTATTTGGAAGGAATTGGAAAAATTTACTTATTGTAATTCAGAAACTTTAGAACTAAATTAAATTAACCTAATTTAATTATTATTTAACCGAATTATTTAACAGATTTAATTTAATTTAACCTATATATATAGTTGCTATTGTTTAACTATTATGTTGGCCTTGCAGACACTGGACTGTTACAATTATCCGATTTATGATTTATTCGAACCATTTGTTCAGACTGCCCTTGGCTTCCAGTTAGGTCTGTTAATATTTTCTGTCTTCATCTAATGATTATACTATAATGGTGATGGTGTCATATAACCTCTTGTAAACTTTCTATCGTCTGCCATTACCTTTTCTGATCCTCTGCCCAAGTCCACTTCAATTCCATCACTATTGTCTCAGAATCTTGAACCTTGATGCCTTGCCAGATTTTATCATTTCAAATTCAGTGCAGGTACTTGCTTAATATAAAGTTGTATTCATTTAGGTACAGCGCTGTGTGTGCAAGACTTGGGTCTCAGCTTATTTGGCTATAATAGATAAATAAATTGCATAAAAATCTTCATAGAATCTGAAGTTTCTAGAGTGGGTGAATTTGTTTATTATAACATTCTTATTTGATTTGATGTAATATTATGAAACATCTATTCAACAATATCGAGAAAACAAGACCACTTCATTGATGAAGATCTAGCGTCAATTCTGGCACCCAGATGTGCTAAGGGGTTCGAACATTTTTCCATAGTTTGGTATATCCATCCCGCCGCCATTTTTTCTTCTCATCTTCCGCGCACCTGAAACTAAAGATTTCTGGGTAGGGAAAACTAAAACAAAAAAAAAACTAGTTATATTGTTATAATTTGTATTAACCCTTAAGTATCACGTTTCCGATATCCTTATAGCTAAACATCGCCAAATGAGAGCTCTGAACGCATTATGGCGATGTTTAGCTCAAAATATATCAGGAACGTGACCTTTCCTTTGATCTTTAATCGGATTTGAATCTAGCATTTATGACCTGTCCTTTCTAGATTGCTTCGTTCCTTACATTTATAATCCAATAATGTTATTCACGTGCCAATATTAGAGAAATGATTAGGTTTTCATAATAGTCTTAAAAAGTACCTATCTTTCAACATTCCGAAATTATATTACAATTTTGCTTTAATTCAGTAAATTTTTATTAATCATTCCGTTTTATTAGTCTTGATATTACATCCTTTGTTTGGCTTCCAAGACTACCTACTGTCGATTTTTTTTAAATTAACCTATCGGGCATAATCGTGGAGCAGTAGAGCAGCAGTAAGAGCAGTCTCTTAATTAACAAATAATTATCAAATATGTACGTAAATAAAGTAACTCAGCTGTCGTACTCATCTCCGAAAAAGAGAACTTTTAAAGAGGCTACCGATGCTTAATAGAATCGATTTATGTCCTTTCATTTCATCAAAAAGCCATTTTTAAAATTTCTCTCGTGCCTAAATGACCATAGCTGCACCAAAATTACGCATATATGTGCATAACTTAATCTTTATTAAAGAATTACAAAACTTAACCATTGACCACTTCGTCTTCGGACGATCGTCACGTAGCACTTCCTCGATTTCCAAAATTACTTTAAAATTCTAAAGGACTTCTTGTATCAGAATAAATCATTTCCATTTTCACTTTATTGTTGTGACATCCACTGTTACGACTGGTGTGCGTTAAATTATATTTAGGTGCCAATAATATGCTGGATTAGCACCTTCAATAAAGAAATGTACAAATTTCGTCGTTTTTGGTTGCGATGGCCTCACACAAAACGTGTATCACAGGACCTAATGCCAATATTCAGTAATTTATTACACCAACATAACAACATTTGTTTTCGTAAGTTTAGAAAGTAGACTTATATTAAGGTTTTATTTACTGAGACCCATCTCAAAAAGGTCCATTGGGTACTTACAATCTACTTAGAAGATAATTATAGAACTTACATATTTAAATGAAAATATTGTTTCCATAGTTAAAAGGATTAATAACATTTTCGCTTCAGGCAGTACCAGTACCTTTGAGAATTTCAACTAGGCCTAAGACCTTATTACTCATGCATGTAATTTCTTCTCTATGCGCATGGTATGCACTATGTTAATATTTTCTTGTACACTTGCCAAGTCTTACTCCATTTTACTATTGTACGGCCACTGACGAAATTACAATAGTATTAAAGAAATTCAAGTGTGTTTTTAACTCTTATTCGTCAAATTCAATAGAAAATTTGTAATTTTCTAAATTCTATTATTATTGGAGTACATTTGATTATTTTTTAAATAATAGCTAGTCTACTGGCACTATCGCAAGTCTTGGTAGGCGACAAAATATACTGAATGGGAATAAGCTTACTTTAAATCCATAGTGATCAACTTATGAATATGTCTACCAATAACATTATTACCAAATGAAACAAACCCTGTCTTTAGAAGGAACGAAGTTTATTAGTCATTTAATCTCATCTTACTCGGCCTGCAGATCACTAAATAATATAAATCATCTATAATATCTATTAGGACGGTATTGATATGTTACATACGATTTCTATTTTATTTATCTGCTCGTATTTAACCGCTTAGTTTATTAGGTGTTTCACAGGTGTATAAGTTCAACGTAACGATGCCAAAAGTCGTAACGAATTTACTGACCCTCAAAATAACAGCTTTATATTGATTGTTGTTTGCAATCGAACATAATCTGCCGACAATTTTATTGTACGTTAACATTTCATAACTTTGCCTTGTGTACCCGAAAAAATAGTTTTCCTTATATTTATTTAATTGAGAAACAAAATAAAACACTTGAAATATTAAAGAAGTCGGTTACAAATGATTTAACCCACTATCATTCTTCAGATACGTGTTTAGCGTTATAAAATTGTACACTTCCTTTGTTATGTGCTGCGTATTAAGCTCCATCTTAACGAAACAAACATCGCCCATATTGTAGGTAATGATTTGAGCTGTTACTCCTTCGTGAGTGACCGAGTGCTCCACCTGCGACGCTATATTTAGTTTCATTGTGTGTTGGGTGTAATACATCGATCTGCCGTGCAATTTAGAACTTGTGTTCCTATCTTCGGTAAAAATGTAGATGTGGGTACGCAAGACAGCTTATATATTAAGTTTAATGCGTATTTTTATCGGAATTATAATCATTTACAATTATCTTCGTATTAAGTACCTTATTATTAAGTACCTATATTAACATATTGATTTTTGAAAGTATGTCGCTTTACATATATTAGCAATTCCATATTTAAAAGCCAATAAAAAAAGCCTTCAATATGACCTTCATTACCGAAGAATCATTAGAAATTATTTAAAACATAATTCGTACCTAGACCTACAATATACTTATATGAAAGAGCGCCTTATAATAATAAATGTTTTTGCTTTTATGATAGTACCTAGTTGCGTGCGTTATGACTTAAATATGTGTACCAACATAGATTTATATTAAAATTTAAAACATATTTATAAATTAATTCATGGCGCATGGAAACACGTCAATTATTTCCCCGTTCCGAACCGTTACGTAATTTTTTACAATTTGCAGCGATTAAGAGCCATTTTACATTTTTACGCAATTTTCCATGATTTGCGCGCCATCAATTAGATACTTAGTACTTAAAAACATTACACTCCTTTTTTGGGCAGTCGTTAAAAAAATACAGTATGCATCAGACAAATATTTTTGTTGCAACATACGATGCGAAAGTAACGATTACCTAATTATTAATAAGCACTTTTAATTAAGGAAAAACTATTATTTTTAGAAAAACTTATATCTATTTTTACGGTTTTTAAATATTGTAATTTTATCGCCACTTTTTGATTTAAATCAAGGTATATTTTGTTTTTTTTAATCATGCCATAATTAACCATGTTTATTTACAAACCTAATAATAAATAAAAAGTGAAAAGCTAATAAAATATTTATTAACAAACAACAAATCAATTTAAAGCTTAGTTGCTATTTTGTCTAATAAGAATTATACGCAACCTTTATAATTATGTATAAACTCGCTTTTTTTTTAAAGAATTCATTCGGTAATATTTCAGTTAGAGTGTCTGTTTTAATATACTCAGTTAGAGCGATATTTATCACCAGCCTATGTTACCAATAAGGCAATAAACGAATAAATACCTATATATGGAAAGTGATAAAATAAAATGATTAGCTTTTACGCCGCACATCTTCATACATAGATTTATGGCTATTTGGTGTGAACCTCGCCAAATACATATAACAAAACTCATTTCATATATTATTATTATTGTACTAATAAAAATGCAAACAAGATGCGACTTGGGATGTTTTAGGTTTGTTGTCAAAATACTTTGAAAGTACACGAGGTTTAAGTTCATGGCATTTTCATAGAAGTTCATTCAAATCTCACGTGCGTTGGCGAATGTTTATCCGATGGGGAGATAAAGACCCGACCGTAGTATGTTATTATGTTTATTTTATGTATGTAGTTTTGTGAATGATTGACTTAAACAAACAATTACAAACTAGACTAACATGTAGTTGTTTTTGGATGTCAATTTAGTAAGACTGCGCTCTTCCATCCTACCCCATGAACGTATTGATCCGGAGACGCTACACAGTTCAGCAATCTGGTTCATAGAAGAGCATTTTTCTGACCTAATTAATTATCATGCCTTTGTTAAAATCTGATTTCCAACTAAATTTACAAAAAGTTTAGATATATCAAGCTATTGGTTAACGGGATTATATGAAAATTTTGCCGCTAAGATTGACTCTATTGCAGTGTTCAGCGACTAGGTGCATCCCTTGACAAGTTTAGCCTTATTCCTCTAAGATTACTATTCTTAATGCAGCCTGGCTTATAGCCAAGCTACAATAAGAACGGTTACCTCAAAAGAAAACATGGTAACATAAGCCTCGACATAAAGATTTTGATTGATGCGTAAGCAGAAATAGATATAATAAAAATGTGCAACTTTAATTAAATCTATTTTTTTATCATTGAAACATATACATCTACAACAGTATTATAACTGTAAGATTTATTTGATATTTCTCTAAAAAAAATAGTATCGTATTATTAGAAAATGGGCTGGAAACTGAAGATATGAGTGAAATTTGAAACGTAGGAACTATTCTACAATATGCATGCCGTGTCCCAGATATGTCGGGAAGTGTAGTCCGATGCAACTGGCGAACGGAAATCGCCTAGCGACAACATTGTTGTGCGGTCTCTCTTGTTCGACTTATGAAGTGCCACCTACATAAACGTCATCATAAACTTCATAATACCATTAGAAAAAATAAGTATATTATTTTCCTCCATACATAGCCAAATATACAACACCAACTATTAAAAAAAAACAACACTTATCTGTTTTAATTAAGTATTAGAAAATAAGTAATTATATACAATATTTTAACTTTTTACCCACGTATCCCTTCCCTGTCCGATGAGCCAGGTAAATGGTACATGTCGATTGTTTACTCATTATGGTTGCGAGGCGGACAGTCATAGTGTTAAAAGATTAAAAACCCTCGTTTAACAAAAATTATTTACTTTTTTATTTAAATCGTAGGTAAAAGAAATCTATAAAGATGTTACAAAAGTATAGTCAAGATTTTTTCGATTTTCTACCAATACGCATTTCTATCTCTCCACCGTCTACAAAGTATGGCAGTTTTGATAAGCACGTTTCTATTTATTTAGTTCACACAGATACCATAACATAGTCCACCAACACAAAAAGATACGAGGCTAGCTGTGCAATTAGTTTTATCATTAGGATTTAGGATAAAAGGTTTTAGAAATCCAGAGTACTGACTAGTAAAAAAGTGAAGTGCACTAAACTTATGTGGCTATATTATTATGTGTTGACACGAGGTTTTGTAAATATTCTTAGGCATCAGGCATTGTGCTTTATATCACATAATGATAAAAGCAACTAAGATTTTGTCTGATATTTGTTCGAAAGGAAATGTGATAACTTCTTTACCGTTTTGATACCGTTAAAACTAAACATGTTTTAAGCGATTTGTTTCTTCAGCTTCCACTGGGCACTCTGTGCAGCACTTGTACAAGGGTGCGGATTTTAATCATAGGTTACCCATTGATTTATGTGCTGCTCTTAATTATTAAGTGCGTAAATCAAAGCACTTACTTATATGAGGTTTAAAGAGATTATCGTGGCATATTACGTGTATGTTTATACTAGATAAAAATTGTATGCATTAATGGAAGCTTTCTATATATGTGTATATCCACACATTTAACATTATTCATTAAGATAAGTGACACGAAAATTCATTTGTATTGTTCGCAGGCGATGAACGTTTGACCGCGCGATGGATCATCGAGATGGATGGAGTGGCGGAGAGTCGGTTGCGAATGAGAACTCAACTGACAGTTCCCGAGCCGCAGAACGCGACCGGGTGCGCATTGAGTTCTATGCTACTTATGACGTCATGACGGGCGTACGCATAGCTGCCACTCTTGGCGGCTTTTTTGCATTAATGGTTTTTCTGATCGTTTATAAAAGCCGAAGCAAATCCGTGAAGGCTTTGAACGATCCCAAAATAGTAGAATTGGCTGAAGCTGTGGTCGCCGAAGAACAAGCAGTCGAAGAGGAAAGACAACTCACAGCGGCGCTGGAGGAAGCCTTATCGGAACGTGCGCGCTCCCGGCCCTCAATAAGCGAAGAACCGCCTTGGCCTCGAACAGCACGTTTTGCCTCATATGGGGGAGGCTATGGAAGCTTATTAACGCCAGCACCCCGTCGATTATCGACCGTGCGAGGCGATTCGCTTCCTGGTTCTGCCTTGCGCTTCGTAGAGCGACGGGTTTCAGCTGGTCCACGAGACCGGCGACTAAGCTCTGCGACTTGTTCAAGTTCAGGCAGCTCATACTTAGAGAGACGTGGTTCATCTGTGGTGTGTGCTTTGCAAGAACGTCGTTTATCGCCATGTCCCAGTGAGCGACTTGCCCCATTGGCGTCTGTGGGTAGTGTGGGTCCTTCATACGCGGTAGAGTGTGAATTAGCGTCAGTGGGTGCGGATTCCGTATTCGCTGAGGACGAGGCGGATTCCACGGATGATGAGGTTGAGCAGTTTTCGACGGATAGTGGTGGTGGAGAGGCAACTTTGGTAGGCGAGTGCACAGAGCTTTCGAGCCGTCCCACAGCACTGCCATTACAGCTGGACCGCGCTTCACATTCGCGGGAAACGTTGTTCTAGTCTTGGCCAACGGTTGTGTTACCGATGGCAAAATTAATGTTAGTTGACATATTAAAATATCGACACTCATCCATCTCTTTAAATAAATATTCATTTGTATATGTTTAACATATCATACAATTTTACGAATTTGACATATCATTTTGTTTTTAATTGCCAACTTAAAATTGTATTCTTGAGATACAAAAAATCATGTACTACCAAGTATAGGTAGTGCATGATTTTTTTGTATCTTAAGAATACAATTTTATCATTTATAAAAATCTGGATGCTTTTTAGCATATGAAATGTTTAAATGTTTTTTCCATGTTAAGTACCTTGCGCTTGTTTTTCACTAACTAGTGAAGAAAAAATAGCGTCGATATTTTAGTATGTGTTATTTTTATGTATATAGATTGTTTTTGTTGATAAATTGATGTTTCATAATGTTGATGTTCCCAAACCACGCCAAAATTGTAAACGATGTACTTATATATGTTGCGTATATACATAAGTAGCAAATTAGTTAAATTTTGCTAATGTGTATTTTATTTTGCTTACGGCTGATCAGTACCATAAAGTATCCACGCATTATTAAATCCGCTGGTATTCACCATAGTGTTCGATTCGATATAAAAGTAACATGTAAAGATTTGCCGAATTAGTCATTTGTAGTTACAATAAATTAATGTAATTATTTAATATAATAGTTTTCGACGAATTTTTAACTTCTGTAAATCGCCACTCTATTTACAAAGTTTTCAACTCTACCGGGCTAACAGCCAACCCCACTGTAAGTGCGGTTGATGATCCAACCAAAGCATTGCCGACTCACATGGTGTTTGTACAATGTAGATATTAACTTGTTAGGGTAGATAGTCGTCAGTGAAGTCAATTGAGAATGTGTATTTGTATCATAACTAGTATTATAATCTACAGTTTTACTTAGAAATCAAGGGCACAGAAGACCAATACGTCCTTTGAACAATAAATTTGAGTTGGAAGCGGCCTAATATGTTGCTTGTACCAATGTCATTTTCCAAGTAAACTGCCACTGTTCTTGTTAGTAACAATGTTACGCGGACACCGGGGTTTTATTGATTCTGGGTGTTTCGATCCCGCCACAGCCACACGCGGGCCCAGTAGATTGATTACGCATAAGTCGTTTTTATTACGATTTAGATTTACGTGTTAGTTTATGTAATGTTCGTTGCTCGAATTAAAAAGAGCTCCCTGTAGTCTGTAAAATGTTGAAATGTATGTAAAAAATTGTAAATATAAAACACAACTCATTTATTGTTTCATTTTTCTGGGTGGGTACGCAATATCGGTTTCGTATTTACTTCATGTAATGCTAACCTAATTATGAAAAATGTTTTCTTTCAAATAGTCCGGCAGGCGTACATAGTTTCGTTTTCGTTTAGGCATCTACATCTACTTACATGCTTAAATTGAACTAATATTTATTTTATTCTGGGTCAACTTTCCAAGTTGCATGGAGGTCCAAATCCGATGATGAAAACTAAATCAATTATTAATCCAACCCATGGCTTGCTAATATACTCCACCTAGATAGGGACGTGCTGAGGACAGCACAATCTGACTTTGTATTGGCACCATAGAGTCGTGACATTTGGTCAGAAATAAAAGGAAGCGGCTATCAATCCGGTACTGTATTATGTATTAATAAGTCCTCTATAGTATATGCCTATACCTCCTCTATAGTCTGGTCTGATCCATCATGCTTTTTAAGAGCTCCTCCTGTCCGCCACACTGCAAATATTGTCGCCTTTTTAACGATACTGAAGTACTTGTTGATAAGTATATTATTTACTACCTAAGTATGTAAGACTTAGGTAAGTAACTTGCATATGTGTGACCTGACCGAACTTCACTAATTGTATTTAATAATTGTATTTAAGTAGTGTTTTCTAATATAGTTACTAGCAGCGTGTAATACACCATGCGTTTATGCGTTACCTAAAAATAAACATAATTAAATTAAACAATGTAAACCAAATATCAAAGACAAAGCTGCGCTAACGTAACGAGTGTTGAGCTCACTTTTATCTCTAGTGCCTGTTGTATTATGTCATTGAAACTGAAGTCGTAAATTACATTTACGACCAACATTCAGGTAAGATGGAAAGAGATTATACTACTTAAGAAATCAATGATGTTAGATGTTTTAGAACGCAATAAAATGGGATAGTTGGTAGTAATATGTACCACACCGCATTTGCTACAACAAATGCGGCAGGGTATTATTATTCAATCGTAATTCATTAACTCGGTAGGTATATCAAATTTACTTTCTATAGTTTCTACTAGGTATTCTTATTTTATTTAAAAAAACATTGCCCCACACTAGGAATGTCTACTGTGTCGTAGGCGGAATTCACATAGAAAATATATCACATACACAAACACCACAGTTGTTTGTCCCGTGCGGGAATCGAACCCGCGACACTTAAAAAAAAACATCGAACCTCCTCCTTTTTTGAAGTCCGCTAGTGAAAAATTCTCAGGAAAAACATAATTACCGCGAAAATGTGACAGCTGTCAGAAGTACCTATCCTGGTCCCTGGGGTACCTACTCTTTCGAGTTTTCGTAGCATCCACTACTGGGTGTATACTAAATGTATGTAGCATCCTATTCTCAGGTACTAGGTAGTATAATAGAGGATCGCGAACTATGCAAGTTTTCGTATTTCGTTTTATAAATTGTTAATACTTTATTAAATGTCCTAATTAAATAATCTTTAAGTTCCATTTTTTTTACCAAATTATTTTTTACACCCATATATTTTAAAATATCGTGATTGTTATTTGTTTTCAATACCTTCACAGTTATTATTTAAATTTTCAATACTGGCAACACCAGTCCGCAATAAAATTACCTTCTATCATTCTACTGTTAAAAAGAAAATTGTTGTCCACCTATGAGAATATTATGTTGCTGCTACCTAACTAATACCAGGTGTTGAAAATTATTTGAAAATAAGAACGATCAATGCCATAATGCTGGATAATCCCATAACTCATAAAAACATAATTCATTATTTACCCTAGTTAAAACTGTACAAAATCAAACTGACCAGTTACATAATTGAACAATTAATAATATATAAGATATAAGTATAATAATGAAGTAATATTTTTAAGAACATTTTTTTCTCATCGTACCTATTTTCTTTTTTTATCCTTATTTAATTAATTGGGATTTTTGCAAACATGACTATCTATGTTACCCCTAAAGAAACTTTAAAAGTTCATTTATTTCTTGTTACTATTGTACCTCTCTCAACTCTATTCTACTGGTGGTTTCTAAACCGCAGATTACTTTCGTTTAGGGGTTGGATTAGCAACTTAGCGATTCTTATGTTATACATGCATGTCTCTATCTATCTTTTTAAGGTGTTTTAGAAAATAGTGGTCCACTTCTGTTTATTTATGACCAAACTATGCTCTCGTTCGCAATTAGAGTTCTAGATTTTTTTTGCATAGAAAGATTTCTTTTCGCACCGTACGTAATTTATAGTTGCTTTGCTGTCGTTATCTCTTGACAGTTGACTCACTTGACTGACAGTGTCAAATAGACAAGAAAAATAGTGTCAAAGTGTCAAGTAGCAGATCTGAAGAAGGCAGATCAGTCAATTTTGTAATTGTTAATTTCATAAGTTTACATTTTTGTGAATAGAAAATAAGCAAGAATCATGGACGACGATTTACCGACCGATTTCCAGGTCATTGTTGTGGGGACAGGTATGCTATATTTTCCTTATAAATCTGCACCGGTCATGATGGCGATAGCAGCCTACTTATCGATCCTTTTTTTTCATAGCTGTCTAGTCATCAATTTTACTTTAAAAAATGCTTATATCTCGACTTACTTTAAACAGACATTTGTTTGCATTTTACCTCAAAGTAATTCTATACTATAAATAATGCGTCGATACGGTAGAAGCCGCCCTTACTGCAGCTTAGTCATTAATTAAATATTTGCTAAGACGGAACTGTTGTCATTGTCTGCCTACATTAAATATATGTAACATACGTTTACTAGTTTCAGCATGTTACATGAAGTATGTCATGCAATTTTTATTGAAATAGGTGCAAATAAATACAAAAATGTGTCATAGGTAGCTACCTATTTTCAGCTATGAACCTTTTTTTCTTTCTGGATAGGTAGTGACTGTCTGAGCTTAAATTAATAGAACAGCCTAAATAATGTGATTGAAAAGATTCTGTTTGGTTGCTATTTAAGGATGATATCTATACAAATAGGTATCTCATTAGTACCTAATTAATTAAAAATAAGAATAATTAAAGATAATATAATATGAATGTGTACATTATACTGACATACATGCACAGCACAGGTAACAGTCATTCTGTACATTTTTTGTGTCTCTGTCTCTGGTCTGACTAAGTTTGAATAAGGAAGTAAATCAGTTCAGTCTAAACAATTCCTTCAAATTACTTCAGTAATGGTCTAGTTAGGCAAGGTCTGCATTGCATATCTTGCATTTAAGTTTACCTGGTTGCTTACCTAACCGGATTAAAAAACAATTTGTAAAAGAAATTTATGAAAAAAGAATTTATGTAAAAAAAACATAATTAAGGCCTTACATGTATATAGCTAACTTAATTAAAATGTATAAAATATTTTCAACTCTTTACCTCTTTTTGGATATTAGGATTCATATTTCTACCCCTGTTACCTGCCAGGTATGGTGGAGTCCATAGTGGCTGCCGCCTGCAGCAGGATAGGAAAGAATGTGTTACACCTTGACTCAAGTGACCACTATGGAGGTCTATGGGCTTCCTACAACTTTGATGGTCTGCAAAAATTTATCAAAGAAGTCAACTCTGACCCAAAGAGACAATTGCAAGTCTACAACTTAGCTGAAAAATGGTATATTGAAAAGTAAGTATCAAGATCATAGTGTTGACAAGTTCTTCAATCATCATAAAATCATATTCTAATAATGCTCAATTATTATTGTATAGGGGATCAGCACAAGAAGAAAAAAAAGAAGAAGGGGAGGAAAAACCTGAAGATGGTAAAGTGGATCCTGCTAAAAAAGTGTGGACCCAGGACAACTTTGCTGCAGAGTATAGGAAGTTTAATATTGATATGACACCTAAGGTAGGTACAATTATGATGCTTCAATTTTCGTCTAGCAATAGATATCTAAGATTTATAAATGCTTAGTAATGATAGAGTATTCAGGCGGCAAGTGCAAATATAATTAGATGTAGTGAGTTTATGACAGTAGTACAACATACTGTCCCAAATTTCTATAAGAATAATATGGAAATTAGGAACCATAACATGATTTTTAGATAAAGCTGGGTAATTAAAAAACAAACTTATATTTACAAACAAACTTCTTATAGCATTGACCCTGATCATTTGATGACAGTGCCAAGCACACTTTGTCTTAAATTTTACCTATTATCTGAAATTCCCTTCCTTCTTGATACTTCTAAAATCAGAAAAAATAAGACAGCTTGAATGCTGGGAAAGTGCTTATTTATCCTTAGCTGTGGAAAGATTATATGCTAGTATATTTATAGTATTATGTACCTATGTTAAATGAAAAGATTTCCGTAACATAGTTGCTGTTTTCCCGCGGACCTCTCGTCGAGCTCCTGATTTCATCGAACATAGCTCGTTACGCGGAGTTCCGTTGCGTCACACGCGTGCTGACGTGGCTCAACGACCGACTGATGCCCGTGCCCTGCTCCCGCGCTGATGTCTTCGCGACCGAAGCTGTCGGCATCGTTGAGAAGCGTCAGCTCATGAAAATGCTTACCTCCATCGTTGGATACAATGAGGAGGAGATGAATAATGAATTTAAAGGTAGGTTGATTGGGAATGGAATTTATGAACCGTAATATGTGATATCCAACTAAATCAAAGCTATACGCAAACATGGGGGGCTTTGGGTATCTTTTACGGTTATAATTTTGGCCCGATTTGCTAATTTAAGAAATCATGGTTAAGTGTACCTACGTTTTATCATTTAGATTGGAATGACAAGACATTCAAAGAGTACCTGACCCACAAGGGTTTGACCCCCAACCTAATCCACTACGTCTTGTCTGCGATCGCCGGCGGGACCGACACTATGCCCTGCTTGGAGGGCGTGAAGGAGTGCAAGAAGTTCCTCATGAGCTTGGGACGCTATGGAAATACGCCCTTCCTTTGGCCCATGTACGGGAGCGGAGAACTACCTCAGTGCTTCTGCAGGTATGGTCAAATAAGTTTTATTATTCTGTTTTAGTTTTAGTATTCTGATAGAATAAATTATTTATAATTTTATGACAGGTCGTGGATTACGTCTCATAATCTCTATTTCAGCCCGGTATCACCCCCTGCTGGGTACTGGCCTTCTTTTTTTTTGCTAATCCTATATAATAATATATCTTGAATACCAAAAGCAAACGTAATCTTAACATTAGTACAAGAGAGTCCAGTGTTAGGATTACCTTTGGTTTTAGGAATATTTTATTTGACATTTCTTTCATAGATAATTTTTCTTGTAGTATATGAATCAATATCAGGAAAGATATCTTTACAATGTAAGGCAGTTGATGTTGTAGCCGAGAGATGTAACATTATTATCAATTGTTATTGCAAAAAAAGTCCACCATGAAAGTGGCGGCTCAACGGTTGCCGGTACAATGACCCAAATGTGCACAACTCGACTACGCAAACAAAAATGAAGCAACTTTCTAATGTTGCATGCCGCACGATTTAAGATATCATAATTTAAAAACGGACAATTCACGTACGGATTTATTATTTAATTTGAAGGATAGTAAATATTATCCTTTAATAGCTGAAGTATATATTGTATGATTACCTTATTTGAGTAAAATATTCTTCACTAATACAGCTGAGTTGTATTATGTTAAGACATAACTGTATAATTCTATATAATGATATTATAAATCTATCTATTATATTACTGATTTATAGACGTTCACGAGTTTCCCAATCGGTCAGCCTGAGATGTTGAGGGCTTTGGCATTTACGGGTTTCTACTAAAACCATTATATAAAAACAGGCCGTAAAATATGCGCAAACATTTCATAGAATGAGACTTACCAGACATGTTAGAATATTTTTTTATTCTAGGGTTTCTTTTAAAGTCCTATTACATTTAAACGTCAAAACCATGTTTCTTTTTAAAATGTGGTGACCGATCTGTTTATTTACTGAAATTTCAGATGTTTATGTCTTGGGTAGTAAAATAAAGACGACAAAACATAATTATACGTCGGGTCAAAAATAAACACACGTTCATTGGTACGTTGAAATTTTTATGTTCATAGAACTATTGAACCGGTTCATTTGCGTTTTTCACAAGGTTATTCGCCGAGGAAGTTTATAATTAAAATTCGGCAATTGGGAGTAAGCTTACTTTAAATCGATTCAATCATTATTATAAAATAAATACTGCATATTGGTGTTCTTTGAATCGTTATGATGTTTGTGTTAGCTATAAAGATTTTTGTATAACGGAAGCGCATAAAGTTAGTCGAAATAGCGAATATCAATTTTTTATGAACGCGATCTAAAACGAATGATCTAAAACTTTCCACTATTTATTTAGCTTAGCATTATTAATAACAATATCCTGCTTTAATTTTAGACTGTGCGCCGTTTTTGGCGGTGTATATTGTCTCAACCGGCCGATCGACAAGGTCCAGACGAAAACCATCGACGAAGGGAAAACCATTGTGACTATTGATAGCAAGTCTAAGACGCTGAATTGCGACCACTTGGTTATCGGCATCAATGAATGTCCTAAAGACTTGATCTCGCCGGAGCCGGCGGAGAGCTGCGACATATCCAAGGCGGTGTTCATTACGAACGGCTCCATAATGAAGAGCGACAAGGAGCCGTTGACGCTGCTGCGCTTCCCCCCCCTCTCCGACGCGGACCACGCTGTCACCGTGCTGGAGGTCGGGCCCGCTACTGGCTCTTGTCCTAAAGGCCTATGTAAGTGATTCATGCACATTGTTTCAGCGTCTTGTTACTGCCGACAGTTTTTATTTGAACATTCTCTCGTGGCCTTAATGTGTGAACACTTTCTATTAAGACTTTTGTCTAGACATTCATGAAACTAATTAGGATGTAAGAAATGTAGGTCATGTAAAATTTTAATAAATCATTAACTTAATTAGTCTGTTGTTTAGGCCCATCATAATTTATGGACACAGATACTTAAGAAATAAAAGTATTCGTAAAGTCTGTTAACAAGGTACCCCATTAGAATTGCGCCCGACGACGTATCAGTAACGGTATATTTAGGCACTGTGATTCATCGGCGACCGGATCGTCACTTACCAACTATGGAGTGGTTCAACGCAATTAGAAATTAACGAAAACGAAAATTCGTAATGGTCTTTAAACTCTTGTCGTTTCTGGATATTCTTATTTTAAACTACGTACGTACGGATATAAAAAACCCATCAGTACTGGATTTGATGATCTTATAAATCACCATCGCCTAAACGATTCATTTCCACGTGAATTGAGACTTAAGTACTTAAAACTTCAACTAACCAACAGAGTACATCGCTCACGAAAAATTCGTCCAGGGTCACAAGCTCATTTAACTTTTTACAGCAGTTTTTTGTGGTGTTGCGCCACCGGTAACACGTACTTTAGTCTTTTTGTAGTGTAATGTGTGAGTCATTCCAAACCACTTCGATCTGGATATTTAAATGGGTTTTTAATTAGCTATTGGACCCCAAATTTTTATTGCCCGCAGCAAATTTTGTAGCATAAATAATTGTAGAAATCTTTGTCTTATGTTATAAGTATAGCATACATAGTAAATGCAATTAGTAAAAGAAATATAACGCATCAAATAAAAATTAATTAAGATATACTGATTATTAAATAATGCCCATACTTAATCATAAAACAATGGATTACTCACAAATCAGCTAAAAAGTAGAGCGTGACTTTGGTTAGTTTTTCGTTTCGCTAGAAAATGGGTTAGCTCAACCGGTAATTATGAAGATATTACAAATTACTATCGTCTACCAGTGGAAACTAAGTGTTACCTGAAATAGGGTACGTAATACTGTACTCTAGCTTCTAAGGAAGGTACTCTAGTTGGCAGCTTCCTTAGCTTTCTTGAGCTATTAGCAGCCTGTTCCACTTAGTCAGTCATAAATCTTCTATTTATTCAGTTTCATATGTGCGAATTCCCGCAGGACTGCAATCTCTAATATACAAAAATATAACTTATAATATGTTCTTTACATAGGTTTACATATCATTACGTTTTCTTTGCACTGATATAAGCAATAATTATAGATCTATCTAATTTATAGGTTGAAATTAATAAAATTACTGACCGAGAAGAGATATACGAAAAAGATATATAAAAACGTGACTAGAGCCACCAGTGAAGCGTTAATATGGGTATTTGTACCTAAATCTTCTTTCAATTTCAACCAGTAACTGCTCGGTTCTATCCACTGGATATTGAACTCATTATGACCGCTTCCTGACTGCTAGACTTAATGATGACAGTAGTCCTGTTAATGTTAAAACATTCAATACCCCTAGTACCTCATAGAACGTAAACCTTTACTCAAAAGTTACCTAATTTATATGATGTATGTTGCAGATGTGGTGTACTTTATAACCAACATGGTGAAGGATGCGGAGAGCGATCTGATGCCCATCGCGGAGAAGATCTTCGACATGTCCGGCGGCGATCAAACTGAAGCTACTGAGAAGCCTAAGGTATATTAAATAAGGATCTATGAAGAGAGTAAAAAAACCTAGATAATTCGAAAGGGTCCGTGAGCTAGATGTGCTCAAAGAAGGAAACAAAATATGGCGTAGGATGGTGGAAATATCTTCATGGTATATTATGCTGTAAGAATGAAACTATTTTGTTTGAATATCGACCATAGGTGATACTAGTATGTAAGAGAACTCTGTACATGCAACTAAACTAGACTATAAATGATTCCTGTTTTTTCAACGTATAAGCAAACATGAGCAAACACTTACATATTTAATTCAGTGTAATTAAGGGGACATTTATTGCAATTATTTGAGAAGCTTTAACGCAAACCGTTCAGCACTAACGATTAAATTCTAATATTTTATATCTCTGTCCCAATGCTCAAACTCCTAGTCTTTAATCAATTTCTGAATCAAAGAAATATCTCAAAGGTCAAAGGTTGCAAGTACAGACCTACCATGCACCAATGTCTTTTCGAATTCATGTATTCATTATAAATTAGTTATCAGTTCGTAAAAGTTTAGAAAAGTTCGTAAAGATACCGGCACAACAGAGAGATTTTTCAACGGTGTGTAATGCCTTTCTTCTCACCGAGTGTGACACAGGCCGCGCCGTCTGGAGCCGATGTCCAATGTTTATGGCTAGCAATTACGACGAACAAGTCCTAGCCATCACTTTTGCAACGCTTTGCTCGGCGCAGCGCTGAGCACGGCTCGTGTCGTAATACGCTGTTAGAAGCCACTACAAGACAACTATAAAAAACCCTCATCCACCCTTTCACATCTTATGTACATATACAATAGACAGTATGATTTACCTTTATACTAGCCTTTGCCTAGCAGTGGTAATTAATAATAATAATTTTGTTGCAGTGCCTGTGGTCGTTGTTCTACAACGTGAAGGACACGAGCGCGGCCGTGGGCAGCGCGGAGCCCGCCGTGCACGTGTGCTCGGGGCCCGACGCCGGCCTGGACTTCGACCGCGCTGTGGACCAGGTACGGCCCGCCTCCTGGACTATACACTACACACGCTCCATACTCTGTCCACGCTGTGCATGCACACTGTGTTGACTATGTCGAAGATATTTCGCGAATGGAATAGGTCAACTTTTAGTTATGCTTATAAGCATACCGTCGCCTAAGAATTCTAATACCACGTAACTTAATTTTTTAACGAAACACGTATGTCATTCGATAAGTAATCGCACTCATCGTTTGACGAATCAAACACGAAAGTTTGAACCAATGGTGAGGCGTTATTTACAAAAGGAAAACAATGTGTATCAGTGTTGCAGAGAAGTAGATGCACTAGGACTAGTTGCTCAATGGATGCTATGCAATACACTATGGCGGGAGAGTTATCGATCGTGAAGGGAAATAAGTAAACACACACACACTGGGACTCATTAGTCAGTTCCTACACAATACTCTGATCGTCATATTGGTAACAAACTGACGGATTGTTAGTTTCTAGGATTTCATTGAAGAGATTTTACTCGTTTTAATTGTAATGTATTGATATGAAAATTATTATGCTTGATTGAATGGTCAATTTTCCTAAACAACTTTATTAGTACAAGCACACACATGTTATTCATCACATTATGTTGATTCCTTATTATTTTTAATTATTTGACATAGATTGTGAATAGATGATATTAGGATCTTTCAGTTAAGCATTCAAGTTTTCTAATAATATTTTTTATATTGCCTCGTTGGTCTAGTGGTTTTGGTTGATTCATTAGTTTATTCTTAGTAGCAGCATGGAGTCTGGACTTGTGCCCGGTTGATGGCAATAGGCTCGCCTCCTATTACACTGGAACTGAAAACATAGCTGGCGAAATGGGAGTGTATTAAATCTACACCTCTCTGCCTCCCCCTTCGGGTAATACAAGCGTCATATTATGTACCTAAACACGCACACACACACTACCCTAATTAATGTAAATGTTAGGCATGAGAATTACTACTTTATTTATAAATGTAAAATGTGTTAACCCACAAAAGTACACTGTCTTTTAAGATACAATAAAGTTAAAAAGTACAAGCAAGGAGATAGTTTGAAGGGCAAGGATCATACTTAAACGGTGATCGCATGTTATGTCTACGTAATTGTCCAATACTCAATCCTTTAATGAATTCCATAATATTAAATAGATGGACTTATAATAATACAGATCTTTATGGACCCTGTTGGGCACAGCTAAAAGTGGAGGGAGGAAGAGGGTTAACCTAATTGTTTACAACGTTTTAAACTATCTATGTAACTTTCTATCTATTCTAATAGGTAATTTCTAAGATATTATAATATTAATTTATTATTGTTTGATGTTAAGCAGTTTTTTTTTAATAATACATCTACTTACATTATTCTTCCTTATGAAAACAAATTTTGTGTGTATGTTCTGGCACATAGTAAACCAATCATTCAATTTAGTTAGGCGCACTGATGATCCGTGAACAATAGGTTTCATTAGTCTATAAGCATTCAGTACATTATCTTCAAACTCTACACAAGTAAAATTTATAAATTCTGAAGTCTTTTCTAATTTTATCCTGCCCCTTTACTATGAACTCATAACATTGTGGAAGCGAGACACAACATTACACTGCACGTAGTAGCGTCTCGCTTCCACATCGTAAAATGTCCTGTTTTAACAGTTCATGGTAAGGAGGCCTGTACACACATATTGAATGTTAGATATAATTTTGACATTTTATTAAACTTGATATATTATGTAGCTTTCGTGCCATAGACATTACCATTGTTTACTGCTGGCGAACACGAAACAATTCAATTAGTCTGATGGATCGTGACCTCTCACTTTCAAGCGTCCAGTGTCACATCCTAGTCACGTTATTCGACATGTTTCGGTGATAACCGCGCCGATCGCATTATTATTAAAAGATGAAACCGGCTACATAAAAAAACTTCGGGTCGTGAAACTCGTTTCCTACTATGTATCTTACCTAAATCAGTAAGATAAAATATATCATTCCCAAGAAATATGTTTTGTATTTCGTTTGTAAGAGGTTATGTTTGTTCCTTATTATTTTTAATTGCTTGACATAGATTGTGAGTTGAAGATATATGTATAAATAATTTTAGGGTCTTTTAGTTAACCATTCAAGTATTGTAATAATATTATTTATATTGCCTCGTTGGTCTAGTGGTCGCTAAGCGCGACTACTAAGCACGAGGTTTTGGGTTCAAATCCCGGGTCGGGCAATGTCTTATTGGGTTTTTCCATTAGGTAGCCCTTATAACATTGGGACCTACTCGTATAATATAACTTGCGAAATGTGGGTGTGCTATATGTGCACCTCTGCCTACCCCTTCGGGGAATACAGGTGTGATGTTATGTTAGTTCTTGAATTTCTCCGAATAAAGTAAACCTATGGAACCCGTGTTATATGAGCATTGTATTTTTTAATTAATCATTATCGCTAGGTAGTTATGTATTTCTAATGTATACTTGTTTATGTGTTAATGATTGTCTTTAATGTAAACATTATAATCATTAGTATTAATAACTAAACAATGTTACGGCGACGACTTTAGTTAAATTGTGGTGCAATTAATAGATAATAATAGATAACGGTTGTGATAATAGACAATTTGTTATGTTCTCTAATTAATATCTACCTATACGATTTCATAAACTTTAATAGTAAAGATAACTCAATACTGTGTTAGGTATCTATTAGTTTTATATTGTCACGCTAGTTCCCTGAAGGTTTAGGCGTTGGGTGTTGTTCACCCCCTTCAATTAGTCTGTAGTCAAGTATAGGGGTCTATCGCCAACTAATCGGGACCTATAATAAATCTAACTGATACTAACCTGGATTTGTACTTAAAATTACTGCTGGACCGCAAAAATTATCATTCCCACCGATTTTTTATACGCATTCAACTAAAACAATTTTTATTTATAGACTCAGATAACGTAATAATATGTTAATGACCCAATTTTAGTTTAACTTGTTATTTTAATAAATGAATGCTGATTAACGTAAGTCAACATTATTGTCATATAGGCTGAGCAGATCTTCAAGAAGATCTGTCCAGGACAGGAGTTCCTGCCGCGGGCTCCCGACCCAGAAGAGATCGTATTCGAGGATGACGTCACGCATGGACCGGAGTTCCAGCGCGAAGATGACGACGCCGAAGGCGGCGACGCGCCCAAGGAGTAGACGCTACGTGCCCCGCGTACAGCGTTACAATCCTTGTCAGCACGTTTGAGCGAGTGCTTCATGGCCCTAGAAAATGTGGATGGACCCAATTTATACCGACACACGTAATATTTGCCTCCGCAGACACAGTGATCAACTTGCTACTCGCATACCGCACCACAATATATAAAGCTTTGTATCAGAAACGTCGCATCCAATTGTTTCTAGGTCCACGAGTTCATTGCTCTAGTTTAAGTAATTATTATCACAATCGATATGATTTAAGTATTTTTAAACACGCTTAAACGTGCTGAATTCAGCTAAGTTGTAATCTCAGTAAGAGTTTATACGCTTTGGTCGCTTGACTTCGTGCATTCCGACTGGTGCGTTAGGTTTGAGTAAGATGATATGGATGTCGTTAAAACATGAACTCCGTCTTTATGAGTGTGTTTATCGAAATTTGAGACCTGCTGAGTTTATGTACTGTACTCATTAAATTGATGAAAATGAACCGTAACGAATGTTTATTGATAAAATAATAAGCACACAGTAGATATGGATTTTTAATTTACAATGTACTTAGCAGGTTGTTACCTACATCTATCTATGGTGTGTCAGGGTAGAGTACTATCAGCTGGGTTGTCTTGATATAGTCAGCAAGATAAACTTATAGCAAATTGAGGCTAACAATGATTATGAACGACACTAGACAATAGTTTAATCCCAATATCACGCCAGTATCTTGTTTCCGGGTGTTACTGACTTGATATCAATCATAGGTATTTAAGAAAAATTAATATCACGCGGTTACTTGCTCTCTTAAGATCCATTTTATTTGGCAGTTTTGATTAGGTGAATTGCTTTAAGACGAAGGAGTATTATGATGAGACGAAAATATTACGCGTATTTGCGATAATTCAGTTACTAGGATGCAGTTTTAAAATGTTAAGTATAACGTTTTTGGACGCACCAGTCTAAATCATAGATTGTAGCACATATAATTTTTATTAAGTTATTTAGCACTTTTATGATATTTATTGTCAAATAAAAGAAAATAATAATCATGCCTTTGCGCAGCTTGTGCATTTATAATTCCATTAAATTGTGATTATTAGAATATTTGTTGTTTTTCTTATAACATCACTACACCACATCCACACCTCTAACACAAAAAAATAGGAACCATCCATTATTGTTAATATCTGGGCAATTAAATATTACAGCAATGGTGTCTATTTTAAAATATTTGTAGGTAATGTATAAATGAATTACTAGTATTTGGATACACACTTTTTATTTATTAAAAACTTGTTTCTTATCACAAAGCAACATCAAATTGCTTACTTCATAAAACACCAAGAAAAACATGATAAAATATTAAATGGAATACTCTGTTGCAATGGATAACATATACTTATATAATATTTTATTTTTAACACTAATTACATTCAAGATCTTAACATATAAAATGATTATTCCCTCAAAAATTAACTAGATTTTTCTTATATCCAGATATACATACATTGGTTTTACCTTCATGTCTGTGACAATATGACACTATTTCAGAATAATCTTTTCTCATATGAGAACAAACTGTGTACATTGCCTTCTAGTTGTGCTGAGTATGTCCTCTTCATAAATCTCAGATCTCCAGAGTAGCTCATATCACGTAAAATACCAACTGATCGGGCCCCAATGTCCTGGCAACTGTGTTGCATTCCTGCCTGAAGGTATGGAAGGAACCGCAGGACAGAACCCTTGTCAACAATGCTCCCACTGACCCCTTGTGCCACCCGGTGTTTGTCTGACTCCTTGTGATAATACCTGCTCATAGCAGATCCCTTTCCATCCTTGTTTTCCATTGCTTCTAAGCTTCCCATTCCCCTGTATTTCTTCAACCTTACTCCATCTGAGAAAAAGTATTCTCCAGGTGCTTCTGATGTCCCGGCAAGAAGGGAACCCATCATAACAGTTGAAGCTCCTAATGCTAATGACTTAACAATATGGCCCACAGATTGTATTCCACCATCTGCAATAACTGGTACATTAAACTGACGAGCATAGGATGACACTTGATACACAGCAGTGGCTTGAGGACATCCACAGGCCATGACTTCTTGTGTGATACATATAGAGCCACTGCCCATACCAACTCTCAATGCATCTGCACCAGCATCAATAAGATTCTTAGCTTGAATCCTTGTCACAACATTTCCACCTATAACTTGTATGTCAGGGTAATTATTTTTGATAAACTTGATCATTTCAATTTGATATATTGAATTTCCTTGTGATGAGTCAAGAATAATAACATCTACTCCATTAGCGACTAGTAATTTTAGACGTTCCCGGTCTGTGTCACGAGTTCCAATTGCAGCACCAACTAATAACTGCTTATTGGAATCTTTAGATGCATTAGGATAGCTGCGAGCTTTTTTTAAGTCAGTTCTTGCAATAAGGGCCACTAACTCACCAGATCCATTTATAATTGGTAATTTACCTTTCTTGCTCTTCTCCAGTATGTAATTGGCATCCTGTAAGGTGACCCCAGACTGTGCAGTTATCATGTCATTTATGGGTGTCATCACTTCCTTAAGACTGAATTGAGGATCTCCCTCCCTGAAGTCAATATCTCTAGATGTGACAATTCCAATTAGGCGCCCTCCGAGCTTACCATTTTCAGTGATGGGATATCCAGTAAAACCATTTTTCTTCTTGGCTTCAAGAACATCAGCAACAGTATTTTCGGGGCCCATGCATACTGGATCCCTAATGAATCCATGTTTGTATTTTTTCACCTTGTGTACTTCATTAGCCTGGTACTCTGGGGTACAGTTATGGTGGATGATCCCAATGCCACCACAAAGCGCCATGGCTATGGCCATGTCAGCTTCGGTCACAGTGTCCATAGGAGCGGACACTAGCGGCGATTTCAGGTTAATTTTTTTGGTAAGCGGCGATGTTAGGTCAACTTCTTCAGCAGTAAAATCTATGTATCCTGGCAGTAGGAGGAAGTCATTGTATGTAAGTCCCTCTCTGTTGGCGAAGATTTGCGATGCGGACAGCCCGTCACGAAGATCTCCTTCGGCCTTGGTAGACATTTTAGTGGGCACGTGGACGTGGAGGTGCGATCTGTTGCCTCTGTACGTCTACTAGCAACGAAAATGAATATTTGCACTTAACTTATGTTGTTCACATACAGAAACTTGAAGCTTGATATAGGATCCTAAGTATGTGGTAGATCAGAATCGCACACGTGGTGTTTCTGGTTTAACTTTCGGAACTTGTTCTGTACAGTAACCTCAATAATACTGCATTTATAATTTTTTGTTTTGGTAAACTTGGCGGGGTATATGGTAAATATTCTAAAATAGATAGTCGAAAAAATAAGTAATATATCTTCAAAAAGAGATACACCGGCTACTCCACGTTCTATTGAATTGACACTGACAATTGACAAATTCATCCAGTGTTACTATATTTGAAGAGAAAACTAGGGATGCCAGATACAATTTTTAAATTTACAACTATGTATTTCATTTATAACAAACTAATAAAAAATAAGTCCAGCACATTAAACGAATGCTGGCAAAATATGAAAAAGAAAATTTTATAAAGAAAGTCGAAGAACAGTAAACCTAAACCATTTTGTAAAAGTATTAACATAGACCTAAATTATTTAAATCAATACCATGCGTAGTAGGCACATAAACTGACACAACTGCGTAAAACAAGCGACGTTGAACATAAATCTGCAATTTGTTTTAATAAGCAATTAATGAAAGTAGAGTAGGTATTTAATTAAAAACAAACAATCACATTCGAGTAAAAGCTAAGCACTTATTTTATCATTGTTTTGTCAATTATAATAATATTAATCACTAAGACACTTATTTCCCCAAAACTCTTTACTGCTTTAGATGTTATGAAAACACTTAATTGGGACCAAAGCGGAATTAACATCAGTGATGTCTACCTTCCGCATCTCAGTTTTGCGGAACACTTAATGAGCAGGTTTGCCGAATCCCTGAAAGACTTTCAACGTATGCTTATAGGTTAATATAAAAAAATACTTACATACTTAATTGCATATAATATAATATTATAATAATGTCTTTAAGGTGGTCCAGTGGTTGCCCGACTGCATTATTATGCTATACCTATCACAGGTTCTCACCATTTCTAACTTGATGTAAGCACCAAAGTAAAAATATTGTTAATGTACTTCGGTTTCCCTTGCTCTTCAGGGACACTGATAAAATTTGTTTGGTTTCGCAAATTTTTTAATGAGTTACATTATTATTGGGTAGAATTTTTCACTGGCAATTATTTTTGATATATTGTTACGATAAATTCGATAGTTACTTGAAATGTTGATATACATATTTAGTATAAGGTCCTACTTAGGTATTTAATCTAATGCATCATAATAGATGTTTATTACATTATAATTTCTGGACGTATCGAATTTCATTAATTACTTATGCCTGACGAAGGTTTTTAGTAACCTTTTAATACCGATTATCTACAACTTGATCGTAGGCTCCAAATAATTATCTTTATTAGGGTTGACAAGTAAAGTAATTACAAGTTACATCAAAACCTTATGGGCATTAAGCATGTGCATATTTCCCATTATCTTTCCTCATTTACCATTTACGGTTCATAGGCTCGATGTATCCAAGCTTAGCAAAAGTTTAATTCCAACAGCAAAATTTTACAGATACTTAAGTATACACTTCGTGTTTGTTATCAGCATATAATACATATTTAATCACGATGCTTATGGATGCGTGATATATGGATACCATTAGACAGCGGTCTTATAACTAATAAGATGGTAAGTTGAAACAGTCGTAATCATACTTTAAAAAGTGAAAAGCGATGTAGGTACGATCTGGCTACTTCCGTTCCGTGACTTAGCAGGCCTTGCCGAAAATAAAATAAAATCTCTTTCTAATTTTATTACAATTTCTATCTGACATTTCCTGGTGCCCTATGACAGGGTACAAAGTAGCTAGGTACCTACTATCTTATTTAAAATAAATGCACACATTAAAATATTTTGTGATGGCAATCTAAAAGGCCAAACATACAAAAATGCTATATACCTACTTATGGATTACAATTTACAAGTTTATTAAATTGTGGCGTAAATGTTATGAGGAGGACCTGTGTAGGTAGTTATTTATATCTATATTTCCAAAATGTTATTAGCTCATGAGACTACAAATAGTTATAATTGTCAACGTTTTTAAATTTTAAGGAATTCACCTTTGTACAGTTCACCTTTGTACAGTAAATTATACATGTGTTTTTAAATAAATAATAACTGTATGCAACTGTGTTTCATAAAAATCAGCTGAAAGACGTCCACTGTAGAACAAAGGCCCCTTTAGATCGCTAATTATTCCATTATGCTACAAGAAAATCTAATCACTTCACTTTTTATTTATTCCTGTCAATTCCTGCAATTACTTTGTTATTTGTAAAACATTATATTGTTTTGAAATCGTTGTGACAATCTTCTAAACAAGCACGTCTTACGATATTTGTCATCCACGTCCTCACGTCGGTATTTATAAGCCAATTAACGATGCATTTCTAAGAGTTCCAGTTACTTATGTTTTTCGTGTCCATTGGCCCCTTTAAATAATATAATTAGTTCTTGTTTACACAATAAAACAGTTCTGTCGGCAGTTTTTACACTATTTACTTAGTCCGCTTTTACACATTGCCCCTTAACTCTAGCAAAACCTACCGGGCACTCGTCTCCTTTAAATGAAGATCGTTCACCTAAACTGACGACGGCAGGCATGATTTCATTTTCATTTACGGGTAGCGATTTCACTGTTGATACATTGACACTATTCACATTTACACTTTGTGTAGAAACTGGGATTGTTATGTTTTTTTTATTACAACTGACTTTGTCGCCATTATTTTGTCTGAGGATGTCATTACTTGTAACTGTATTATTTATATTTCCACTCATGTTGTTTGATACAAAAAGGTTCCGCCTTATTTGGTCCTCCGTCATGGTCAGCGGCGGAAGGTTGAGGTCATCAGATCTGTCATGTATTTGCGGACTCTCACGGTCAGCTGGTCGAGGAGCGTTTGTATACAATCGTGGTGGTTGTGGAGTTCGTAATTCACTGTATGCGTATGCCCAACGAGGAACCGGTCTTCGGTCAAACGCAGGTACTGGGGAATAACGAGGGTTTGAAACTTGTGATGCGACTGGATCTCGGCCGTGGATTTTTCCTATTGCTAATAAGGCAACTATGATGAGTAATTTACTCATGACAGGGTATATTCACAAAACAAAACGTAATTGGTTTCTCCTGAGAACCGCAGAAATAAAGCAATGGTACAGTTGTTTATGTGTTTGTCGGGAAACAGCTGGAGACGTAATAAGGAATCTGTTGTTCATTTGACTTCACGCTTTTTGCACTTAAGGCCAAGACATTCATTTAAATAGTTTTGTAGAACGTGTACCCATTTAATGGAAAATTACCACTGGTTCATCATCTTTCAACTTAAGCATAATAAAATAACTTATACAACATTCTTAAATGTAAGAATGGTAGCTATTGATGCTAGATTTTTAATTTTACTTCAATTTTTCCTTATTGAATTAGTGATAAAAAGGTTGTTTATAAATGAAGCGATTAACAGTGTTACAATGACTGATCAAGGTTTTTGTAAGCAGTTCACCCAATCCACATAAAAAATATGAATTTGTTCATCCACTTTGCCTTGCTTTGATGTACTATCTACTTTGATCAGATTAATTAAGATTATTTGTTTCATTGACTATTAAATTATGCATCTGGCCATGTTCTATGGAAAAATACTTATTAAATATATTTTAGGACTTAGTATTTTCCTATAGAACATTTTTTCACACAGGAATTAACAAAACCAATGTCATGTGACGTCATCTTAATCTGTATTCTCCTTAAAGGTCTAATCATAATTTATAGACGAGGTATAAGCTCGTGATTGTCTTCATAATAGGTGAGTACTTTGAAGGTAAATACAATGTATTTTTCTTGAGAACAGTAATTTGCAACTTGATACCAACTTTAAAATATAGGTTATGTTTAGGATTCTAGATATGACAAAAATGTTAAAAAAGTAAAATAAAAACATTACCTTAATTTATAATTTATTCGATAGTATTGAGTTATTTGTAAACAAGGACATGTATTGTCGTCATTTTTAATGGTACAATTACAAAGTTTTAACTATTTTAATAACACATTCCACTATTTCTTCCGATTACATTACTACCAGCTACTGATTTATTTATTTTCATTATCTATTCTTATGTCTAGAGGTAGATCCTCATCGTTATCGTCGGCTGGTTTTGGTTTACTGTTACCTGTCTCTCTTTTGGGAGCATTGACTTCTATTTTGTCACCGTTGTAGACATAATCATTGGGCCCAAGTGGCACAAATAGAGGATACTCATCATCATTCGTAGGTTTTTTCGTTGTTTTTTCCGCATTATTGTTGGGTTTTTGGTTGTATCCGGTAGAAGGTTTATTCGTGTGGTCGTCTCTTGGTGGGTTTTTGTCTGGTCTATTGTTTATGTATTCTGGACTTTGATCAAAGCTTGGTAAACCATTTTGATTTGGCGTTTCTGAAGTAGGTTGGTTAGGAAAACCATTATTGTTTTGGTTGGGGTTTCCAAATTGATTGTTCGGATTAGTAAACTGATTGTTGCCATTTCCATTTTGGTTGTTCGGGTTGTTCGGGTTGTCATATTGGTTGTTGGGGTTCCCATATTGATTGTTAGGGTAACCTTGTTGATTGTTTGGGTTAAATTGGTTGTTAGGGTTACCTGGTTGATTGTTGGGGTTATATTGGTTGTTAGGCTTACCTGGTTGATTGTTGGGGTTATATTGATTATTGGGATTACCCTGTTGGTTGTTAGGGTTCCCATATTGGTTGTTGGGGTTGCCCTGTTGGTTGTTGGGGTTCCCATATTGGTTGTTAGGATTGCCGTAATGGTTGTTGGGATTACCATGTTGATTGTTTGGTCTGTATGGTCTGTTTTGGTTACCTGGGCCCTGTTGGTTGTTTTGATTTCCGTATTGGTTGTTGGGGTTTCCGTGTGGGTTACCGTATTGATTGTTTGGATTGCCATACTGATTGTTAGGATTCCAGTTGCCATTTCCGTTCTGGTTCTGATTATTCGGGAACTTGTTTCCATGTCCATGATGGTGGTGATTGTGGTTTGGTTGCGGGCGATGGTTATTGTTGTTACCATATCCGTTTTGGTATGGCGGCCCACCCCCTCCGGGACCCGGACGTCCGTGAGGAGGCCTGGGTTCTCCTTCTTCCACAACGACTACAACAGTCTCTGTTGGTTTATTTGGATTGTATCCTCCATGTGGTGGACGGTGGTTAAGACCCTGCGTAAAGCCTCCCAAAAAAGATCCAGCCACATCGTGCACTTTTGAGCCCACGTCTAGAGCACCAGTCAGTAGTCCTTCTATAATGCTCCCATTACACTCATAACTCACTAGTACAAGAAATAATATTAAGGATGACTTCATTTTATTCACAGTAAAAAATATAACGTGCGAAGTGATGCGTTCGTCCACGTCGGACTAAGTGCGTTGTTCGTTTACGTATGTATAACTAAGAAGTCATCTTCATGATACGTCTGCTAACAATAAAAACCTGTTCAGACATTGATACAAGTTTTATACCAAAACGTTTTAAAATATGCAAAAGTTAGACATAATATGACATCACAAATTACTTGTTTCCATAACACAACTGATTATTTATTAATGTAAGGTAGTAAGTTCTGCTGAATAATTATAAATGAAGGTGAGTTTTAGGATGTTTGTGTTACTATAGAATCCTTAACGTCATAATTATGTCTGTGATTTTTACAAGTATATTTAGCGTTATAGTTATATCAAATGTGTAATGTCCATAACAAGTTAATACAATATTAGGTTAAATATCAGATAATACGTTTATACAATTTTAAGATACATAACATCTAAGTTGATAGTAAGTTATTTAGCGTCATCTTTCCGCTCGTCAATGTCGTATTCGATATCATCGTTATAATTTTTAGCACTGTTTTCCTTCTTCGGAGTTCGTTTAGTAGTTGTAGGTTGGGACGATATCACGATACCTCGATGATTTACAGGTATCTCTGAATCTAAACTTGTTTCTGTGTCGACTGTCGAATCACCTTGATTTTGTCCTAGAGGTCGGTTGTTCCATCCGCCCAGGGGTAATAAAGGTCGCGAGTTCAGGTTTGGACTCATGAAGTTATTCGTTACGTTTATGTTAAATATAGATGTTAAACTCTTAGTCACTTTATTTATAATATTCTGAATCATGGAGTTAGTATATCTTTTATATACGTCAATGTTGTTGGATGGATATAAAAAGCTCAGACCTATTGGTCCTGTATGCTGACCACTTTGTGGTGCTTTGATGTCGGGGACAGGTGCACCAGTAGACGGAGACGTCCTGTGGATCAGATCCAGTACATCTTCTATGTAACCTAGATCTGGATTAATTAATTTACTATTTGGTCCGGTTTTCCGACTATGTGGTACTTTTACTGACTTAGGTGCGCTTGTGGTTGTTGACGTCTTGTGTATTATATCCAGTACATCTTCTATGGATCCAAGATCTCGGTTGATTAGTTTACCAGACAATACACATTTTAAAACTACACATATCACTATGAGACGCACTAACATTTTATGAAA
The DNA here is from genome assembly GCA_946251915.1 of Abrostola triplasia. NCBI lineage: Eukaryota > Metazoa > Arthropoda > Insecta > Lepidoptera > Noctuidae > Abrostola > Abrostola triplasia. The sequence continues at coordinate 3,414,614 of OX276426.1, forward strand.
TAAACTTGCCTAACTATTAGGAATTCGAAATGATGACTGATTGTAAATTTCGTAGATTTTAATTAAGGTGTACCTGTCGTTAATGACTAGTCAACTTAACCTAATGAAGTACTTAACAACATATACATTATAAACCCGAGTCGCCCCACAAAAATAATTATATTACGAACATCGGTCCGTGTCTCTGAATCAAAAATGTAATAAGATCAGTAAGAACTAAGAACACCAGGTCGTGTTTAGTATAATCAGAAAGTAAAGCTGGAACATCTGATCGCCTACTTCAGATATTCGTCAGGTAACGACTAATAGGTAAAACCTATTTTCATAGAAATCGTTTATTACCTAGGTACTTGATGTACAACAAGTGAACGGGTCATTATGGTAATCATTTGGTAATTTATATTGCCATCAGGTTAATTTAGTATAGCTACATTCTTTTACATGTCCTGCACGTACCTATATTATAGTCACGTGGCCAATGTAGGTAATAAATGAAGTAATCGCTGACAGGGCCTACTGATGGTCACCTATAAGTATAGGTATATGTATAATATTATAAATCTTTCCTATAAGTACTAGGATTGATCGAATCGGGTTGGTTTTGCTAGTCCAAGTTGGTTATTTTAAGTGTCTGGTATACATGGAATAGAATTATATTGAAGTAATGTGCAAATTTGTTTTTTTTATAATCAATAAATACCTATTGTAGGAGGTCTATAACGATTAAAGTCCTTATATTATATATATAAACAAAAACATTGTAAATAATCATTAAAAAAACATTTATTTTTGTAATAATAATTTAAGGTTTAATAAATAATTTAAATAAATAATTACTTACAGCTATTTTTTAAAGTTTCGTTAACCATTGTAGACACAACTGTTTGCTTTAAAATTGGGGCGAAGTGCCTCAAAATGACATCACACATCATATTCAGGTCATGATAGAACTTATTTTGACCACAATTACACAATTCTTTTGGTTGGGTTTTCATGACTTGACTACTTACAATCCACATGGAAATTTAATAATGCCTCGGTGACTTTGTTTCTCACAGGTTGCTTGACTATTTTCTCTTTGTTCTCTATCTATTGTTGGTTTCTTGGCTGAATGTTGGATGTCTCTGGCTGGTTGTTAAGGATTTCTGGCTGAGTGTTCACTTCCCCTGGCTGGGTTTTAGGGCTCTCTGGTTGGGAGATTGTATTCTCTTGTTGTATCTTGCTGTCCTCTGGCTGGGCATCAGCCGTTTCAGGCTGGTCGTCAAGAGTTCTCTGCAGATTGTTAGGATTTACAGCTTGGTTTTGACCGGCTAGAAGCGGTTTATTATTTTGAGTGCTTAAAGCTTGTGCGACGCCTCCAAAGAAAGCACCGGCTACGTCGTGCACTTTTGCATTTAATTCCAGAGCTCCAGTCAGAAAGCCTTCAATGATACGACCTTCACACTCAAAACTGACTGCTGCTACGACAAACAAAACTAAGAAAGATTTCATTTTTAGATTGTTTATGATGATTATGTTGAGAAAAAGAAGGCGTCGGACACCGTCCTCGTATAAGTGATGCACGGTTGACTATGTACTGCTAGGGCACCATCTTCTCTTTATATTACTAAAATAAATTCCGGTTTGGACAAGTTTTAGAAAGTGAAATAAGAAATCTAGAACACACCCTCCACAAATTTCTTTTTACGTAACCCGAGAGTGATTGATTGATTCTGTTTATAAGATTCGAAAGGAAGAAAGGCGCCATAAGACTGAGGTCTCCATTATTAATATTGTCTTTTAACAAGTACATATATATATATATATATATATATATTATATCGCAACGCCTATCCACGCTATACCTTGAAGAAGTAGATAGAGGGGTGCTATTCCATACCAAGTCTTCAACAGACTTTAAGTACCTATACGTCCCTGGTACGCGCTTATTGTCGGTTATCAGGCTTTATGGTGCATTAAATTAACTAAGAATAAATAAATAAGACATTGAAAAAATCATATTGGTACTTCTGGTATGTCTGGGGTTGAACCCGCAACCTTAAGCATATAAATCCATCAGTAGAGTAGAGCAATCTGTGCTTCTAAAGCTTCCTCTCATATAATTATGATGGGATTAAGCTTCTCGTCAAATTCAAAGGAGAAATTTTAATATGTAGTGTTAGCACAAGATACAGTACATTGACTTATCAGCTTAGTTGTTTTTTAAGAAAGTGCGAGCGAGATAAAACACGTTTTTTGTAAACATTACTAATTTGTTAGTAGTGGCAAACTTGTTTGATCTTCATCAAGTAGTGCGGTTTTTCCCCGTTTATTAAGTAGGTACACATGGTAGCCTAGTAGGTACATACGGATAGGTTTATTGACTATTGACAGCCTTGTCCGTGGTCGTCAAGCTGACTGCTGAGCATGAGGTCCGAATCCCGGGTCGGGCAAAGCGCTATTGGGGACCATTAAGATATTCTGGTTAATGGCACTAGGTTCGTTCCTTATTACTTTGGGACTTACACCTACACCTCTGCCTACCCGGGAATACAGTCGCGATGATATGGTTGCAGATGTGTATGTTTAGATATACTAGATTTTTGCTAATTTCTAAAAGACTTCGTATTCTACATGTCTTCTATGATAGGACCTTCTTGTCGGTCTGTAAGAGGCACAGTAGATATTTGGATGTAGTAGGTGGATATGTTGGAACAATATTGACTCCAGTCCCAGTGCAAACATTTAGTCCTCAAATAAATAACATAATTCCGTATTCAATAGTACCTAGAGATTAGATTAGGTCGAAATTATTCTTTGACTGAAAGAAAAGTAAACTTTCCTTGCCTGAAACCGATGTACCTAAGTATAATTATTATTTTTCAACCTCAATTCGAATTGAACCTACATACACATCCATTGTAGGATTTTGGCTTACTGACCTGACCATGTTTGTTAGTAGTACCCGTTCGTACCTATTTGAAACAGGTTTGACAATACCCAATAGGCCATATTTACCTAAATAATGGTGTTAGATGTTTGCACGAACTGGATATTCAGAAATTATGGCGCCAGTATTTGCTGGTGGATTCTTTATAATACATAATATTATGTACATGTTATATTAATGGAATACAAGTTTATTGGTAGAATTGTCCATGTTCGTTGCTCAAGAGGTCCATGGCTTGATTAAGATTATGTAGGTATTGATTGCAAAATATTGTTTTTGTATACAACCTCTTAATGGTTGCTAAGAGTCCCATGATAGTTGTTGACATTCCCTCGATGGTTGTTAAGGTTCCCTTGCTGGTTGACACTATCCCCTCGCAGGTTTTTAGAATCTCCTTGCTCGTCCATATTATTCCCCTGATTGTTAGAATTCACCCTTTGGTCGTTAGGATTTGCTTGCTGGTTATTAGGACTCCCTTGCTGGTTGTTCAACTGGCCTGGTTGGCTGTTGAAGTTTCCTTGTTGGTTGTTCAACTGGCCTGGTTGGTTGTTGAAGTTTCCTTGTTGGTTGTTAAAATTCGCTTGTTGGTTGTTCAAATCAGATTGCTGGTTGTTGAAATTCTCTGGTTGCATGTTGAAGGTCCCTGGTTGCATGTTGAAAGTCCCTGGTTGGTTGTTGAAATTCCCGTGCTGGTTTTTGGTATTCCGTGTTTTAAACTCGTCGGGGTAACCATTTTGATAGAAATAAATATAACTGGGGTTATTCTCATGTTTCTCTGGACCACGTAAAGCCTTCCCAATGCTTCCAAATAAATCCGAGGCTACATCGTGTACTTTTGAATTAAGATCTAAAGCTCCAGTCAGTAAACCCTCTATAATATTCCCTCGGCATTTAAAACTTAGAACGGCCAGAACTAACACTATTATGCAAGACTTCATTTTTATTTATTTTTTTAAATGAGAGGCAGTGCGACAGTTTTTGTCGAACTAAGTGCGTTTGGCGTATTCGTTTGAATCAGTGCGGAGTCTTTTCAGCAATATATAGGTGCTTACTGCAGCATGGAATGAACTTGTTTGTGTAAGATGCTAATCATAAAGCAAGGAGGTCAATGATCCTTAAAGAGTTAACCGTTACCAAGAATATACACCTTTGGCAAAAGCGCGATTTAAACAAAAGGTTTGCGTCAAGTCAACGATGACTTATAAGGTATTATTAGTATATTTTATTGGGACAAGCCCACCGCTCGTGTCACTCCTGTAAGCCAGGGTCTACAATGATTTCCAGTAATGTTTAAGGTTATCGAGGCGTCCCACTTATTATTTGAAGAATTGTTTTAATTGATTACGAACCTACCAAGAGCCTAGAAAGTATCTTCTGAGACAATAACATCGTGTGTGTTCTATCGGAAGTTCACCTTCATCATTAATTGCCTTTGTTCTTTTTTATCAAAACCGATGCAACACCATCCTGTCTCATTTTCGTAGTTTTCGCCTACTGATTGTCTAACGCAATTTTTTCCGGCCTGGTGTACAGGACTGTTCAGAGAGTGCAATAAACGTTGCTAGTCACTCAATAAGGCAGAGTAGCTAACAGTACTAAATAGAACAAGGAGTCTTCATGAAAGATTTTAAATCTGTATTACAAATATTGTTTTTTAGCAGTGAGTACTTAAGAAGGTATGTTGAAATGGGCAACTTTACAGATCACCTAAATAAATATTGGCGTTATATTAAATTACCCCTCGAAAGGGGAAATGGTTATTCACCGTATTTCTTGAGAATTTCATTAAGTACATACGTGGTGGTTTGTCAAAAGCCTCTGAAATCGCATGTGCATGATAATGAATTACTGTTCGCCGGTGTCGGCGTCTTAACTTAGGTAGTACCCAACGCACGAAGATGTACGAGGGGTGACCCAAAAGTATTGATAATCAGTATGCAATTCTTTGTTAGTTTTAGTTTATGTATTCAATGGTGTACAATAAAGAATATTATTATTATTTGTATCTAGATTTTTCTATGTAGAAGATACCCGGTCTTTTGTAAGGCATACGTGGGACACATGTCCACCCTGTCCAACACGCAGAGGCCCGTTGAGATCTTCTATGTGAAAGAAGAAAGAAAAAAAATAGATATTCCAATGCACAGTAATCAGTCTCTTCGAGAAATACAGGGTTGAATGATAATATTGATGACCTGATTAGCGCAGTGGCTAAGCGATTGGACTGCTGCGCTAAGGGTTGCGGGTTCGATTCCCGCACGGGCAAAACTTTGTGCAAACCACAGATGTTTGTCCCGAGTCTGGGTGTTTGTGTATGTGAATATTTCATGTTTGTGAAACGCACCTACGATACAGGAGAAATTCCTAGTGTGGGGCGACGTTTTTTTTAAAAAAAAAAAAAAAAAAAAAAAAAAAAAAAAAAAAAAAAAATATTGTCCATGACTGCTTGCTATTGAACGATATAATATAATTATAGTTGTATAGCCATTCGCTTGTCACGTTTTGCGGACACGATTGTAAATATATTAAGTTTTCTATGGCTATAAGTCCAGTTACTAAATCAAATAACCCTAGTCGGTTTGTTATGTGATATCCGGCTTGGAATTGACCACCCCCTTTCTTCCCGTGGGTGTTGTAAGAGGCGACTAAGGGAAAATCTAGAAGATGGGCAACAGCGTCTTCTGTAACTACACTACCAATACTGCGATTCCCAAGCCGCTTGCCAAGCGTGGGGATTATGGCAACCTTACCTAAGGGGAAGGCCTTTGTTCAACAGTCGATGTCTTTCGGCTGATGATGATAGTCTGTTATAATCAACCATTATGAAGGAACTCAATAAAATAAATAAAACAGATAATATATTTTTAGTTGAACTGTATTAATTAACAAGAATTTTAAAACGCCGAGACAAAGTTAAACTTGGGAGTGCTTAATGTTGTTGACGAATACTCCTTTTCTCTCTTATCATACATCTTTTACAAGATACATTAAATCTTTGTTGTAAATTTGTTGATTTTAGTGTCTTTGTAATTAACACTTGTTGATTAAGGTGTTATATTACGGCTTACAATTGATCGATTTGATGCTACCGGAGGACAGTTTCATTTTCGTAATAACCTACGATCACAATTTAGAAAACACAACTTGCAATGATCCATTTTAACTAATAGGTACTAGAGAGAAGAGTGTTATAACATTTAAGTTACTGTTTAATATTTTCATAAGCACAGAATAATGGTTAACGTTCAGTGACTTCATCAACAACATTTAACAAACATTACATAACAGAATGTGACAGTATAATAGGGTGTAGGTTAGTAAACTAAGTAGAAAACATCTTTAGATAGATTTATTAACAGCAATTAAGTACCCGTACAAAAACAATGACTTATCTTAACATTTGGCTTTAAATATATAATCTAGAATTAACATAATCGCCAACATGGCTGCCATAAATAAAACCTAATTTTGATTATTACTTAATACTTTGGGACTATTTTTGTAAATCATAGAAATTGGATGTTTAAATTAATAATAATTGAACTGTTTAATATTACAATTACATTATGTTATATCATACAATCTTAGATGGTAGTAAGGCACATTTTTCCACTTAAGTGTAATTGATTAAACATGGTTCAGTGATCTAAATACATCGTAACATTAAACTATGCACATTAATCTGACGTCAGAATGGTAGTTACATAATTACATAAAAGGTAGAAATTATTTTAATCACCGGCAAAATATAATATAATTATGTATATCTTTGGCGATAGTAATAAAACATGTACTTAAACAGACTTCAAAAAAAGTAGGTATTCGATTTGTTTATGATATTTTTATTACATACTATGACTTTCCACAAGTTTTCTAATATGAATGTTGAATCAATAATATTTCATATTGGAAATATTAAGTTACGTCCCACATAATAATACATCATTTACATAAATTGTTTCTTTAATTTAATATAAATAGCAGGAAAAACAACTGCCAGTGAAATAAAATTATACTCCAAAGAGAAAAAAAAATACGATAGGTACATTATTTTATTATATGAGTGTATTATGAATGAAAAATCTTGTCATTAGATAATGACCTAAACATTTATCTCTTCTGTGTTTGCAGTGAGCAAAGTACAGTTACAATATTAGTAGTAGTAGTTCTATCTCACATTATTTTGATTTATAACCAGCTGACACGCAAGTTACTGTAACCATTATAAATAATTTGCTAACAATTGCATATCTTTAAAAAGATTGAGTTACCACGCCATTTTTGAAAATAGTTTTTGTATTCTATTTTAGATTTACAGATTTATTTCTTACTTATGTGCATCTTCTTGTACTCAAATGACTAGGTATTTACTGTATTATGACAGATTAAAACAGTGATTGCATTAGAATGCGGCTCACAGGTACATCTATAGTAAGTATAAGCAAAAACATGATGTCACCAAGTTAAATTCGCATGTTGGCTCATTCTTGGCATGCACCAGGTCTGAGGCTGTGTTTAGAATAGCTAATATTGTTGTAAGTAATAATAACGTTGTTTTATATATTACAACATTATCTCTATGCAGCGAATGCAGTGGTAAAGCAAAAGTTACCAATTGGAAGTGTAATTGAAAAAAGGATTACGTGAAAAATACAGTTGACTTGAAAAATCCTGTGCATGACACTGTAGTTTAAACAAGTGGTGTTATAGTGATTTGTATTTTTTTTTAAGTTTTCAAGATGATTAAGTATTTGGTAGACAATAAGACATTTATTATACAATTACTAAATATACTCGCAATTCCAAATGGCTCGTACTTGACGAAACAATAATATACTCCCCCTTCCTAATCTTTGAATGCACTAGCTACCGCGACCCCATAACAAAATATTATAGCACCATCTTACAATTTACTCACTATCGAGCTCGAGCAACTCGGGTACACTCTGATATAAATTCGGTCACAGTTTCTACTTCACTATAATTAGACACGAACATTAACTCTGTATAATAATCGATAAACATCCGATGAACACAATATGATCTAAGTCTACGTCAATATTTCACTTGTCACTAAGTCAGCACAAGGTTATAGTATAGTTAAAATCTCGCTGCAGACTCGGTCATAAATCATTAAAGTGTTTCGCTCTCTTTCCCACTCATGGGCCTTATGGGCAGGCCACGCCCACACGTAGTCCTGTGCATTACTGCAGTCGATAAGTGATATCGATAGTTGTATATATTTATAACTGGGTGAAAGAAATAAAAACACATTTATTTTTTATATTTTATTATCAACAAAGCATATTAAATAAACAAAAGAACGTCTCTATAATAAATTAAAATTCTTCGTCTGAGTCATCGTCATCATCATCCACATGAATGATGAACTCTTCGCATAAATGTGCTTTTCTTAAATCTTCATCTTGCAGCAATTCTGCATGTTCCACACATTTTTGCCAGTTTTCAATGGAGACATTGGAAATGGCTTCATCGACTAATTTCTCGACATCAGCTATCTTGAAGGTTTTATTTTTCGTTGCAACTTCATTTTTTACTTGAGCCCACACCAACTCGATGGGATTGTACTGACAGTGGTAAGGCGGCAAGCGGATAACTTCATGACCATACTCCAAAGCCATTTGATCCAAGTGATACGTTTTTTCCGGTCGATGTCGACGCACCTTTTGTAAGAGCTCTGGTTTGAACTCTTTTGAAGTAAATTCAATTCCATGCTCTCGAAGCCACTCTTGTATTTCGCTCTTTCTGGTGCTAGATGTTGGTACAAGATTTATTTGCTGGGAATGGTAGCTAGCATTGTCCATTACAATAATCGACGGTTCTTCTAGACCTAGCAGCAATTTCTTGAACCACTCTGTAAAGCCTTCGGCATTCATTTCGGAATGATAATCATCATTTTTTGACTTCACAGCACGAAATACCCACTTAGCTTCTTGTAAAAAGCCATATTTGGCGCAGCCAGCATGACAAATAATGAGCCTGCTCCCCTTTCCAATTTTAGTGTTCAAGCCGCCATTACCATCTTCATCGACCCAAACACGCTTACGGCTGTGATTCTGGTTCACCCAAGTCTCGTCTAAATAAATTCTTGGGCGAACATCTGCACTATCTTTTAATGACTTGAGCTTTCTCAAAAACTGAAGGCGAGCACAAACGATGTCACTTCTTTCCATCAATTGCTTACGCCCATCCGGAGCCACTTTAAACTTGTATCCAAGTGCTAAAAGTATACTGCGCATTGACGAAACAGAACATTCAAACCCGTCAATCCTCTCCTTTGCTCTACACAATACTCTAGCCGCAGAGGGGTATTCACCAGCAGAGTAAAACGATGTCACGATTTGTTTTATCACACTTTTGTCAAAGTCATCTAATGCAGTTACTGGAGAAGGCTTGCAGATTGATTCTCGCGGAGCGCTTGGCACTCCATTTTTGCACTCTTGCTTAATAGTGTCTACCGTTCGTAAACTCACATTACACATTGCTGCAGTAAGGTCACGAGGGCGAGAGAAATTAATAGTCTTCAAAGTTTCAGGATCTTCTTTTATATTTGTCAGAAAAGTTAAAACATTGTTGATAACAATACGCGCTTGAACAGCAATGTTGTCGCCAACAGGTAAAACGTTACTTTGAAAAGCCATTGTGTCACTCTTGTAATCCAAAATAGGAATGATCTAATTTATTTATGTAGCGATTTATATATATTTAACAGCACGGCGCAATTAGCGGGTAGCAAAGGAGACGAAAACATATTTGTTAATTACCCTCTTTTTATGTAATTAATTAAGAACAGAAAAACATTAGTTTTTATATAATTACCTTCTGTTTATTGAATTAACTAATGGGTTAATTCAAATTAAAAAAAAATAATATGTTCTTACGAGAAAAGAACATTAAATAAATTATATTACGCATTAGCTACCCTGCATACTTAATGAATGCAGTATGTTTAAGTGATAACCTTAATGATTCCGTTATCGATAATGGCCTTGCGCGCGCGCAACTAGCGCACATCCCTACTCCGATTATGATTTATGACCGAGTCTGCAGCGAGATTGTAACTAGACTATAGTTCACTGAACACAAAATAGTGTGAGCTTATATGCTGACGTTGTCACTGATGGTGGAGATAGGGGGCCTGCCGGCGAGCGCGGGGTGCACCGGGCAGGGCGCGTGAGGGCCCGCGGGGGGCGCGGCGTGCGTAGGACCCGCGGTGGTTGTGGGGCCCGCGGGGGGCCGGCGCGCTCCCTGCGGCCTGCCCCCGCCGCGCCGCGCGCTCTTGTCGAACACTTTGCGGCTCTTGGGGTTGGGGGCCGTGGCCCGCCGTCAGTCGATCACGTGCTTGATCTTCACGTACAACACGCACGAGAACAGGAACCCAAATATAGGGATGACGGCCATGCCCACGCCCACCGCTGCTAAGATGATCAGGTGATCCCGTATGTGGTTCGTAAACTGTCGTATGCAACCCTGGAATGTAACATGTGATATCAATATATTAATACCTAAATTGTAAATATAAAAAAAAAACAGTCCCCGATATATCTCAAATGTGCCAAATTAGCAGGAGCAGTGTTGTGTTACTAAATAAAAGGTAAGCAGGAAACTCACATGATAGTATATGTTGGAGGGGTGGTCCCGGGCGCCGCAGCGGTTGGAGACGGTCTTGCAGCAGGAGTCGGGCACGAGCAGGCGCGGGTCGTGCTCGTGCCACGGGCTGTGCCGCCAGTCCGAGTAGCGCACCGCGCCGCAGCACTTGAACTGGACATACGACAACATATTTTATACTTGTGCCAGCATCGGCGCTCGGAGATGATAATTTGCGATGAATTTATTAACGCTGACTATCCCCAATATATTCACCATTTAGTCCTTCCGAAGGATTCTATTATTGTTATCATGGCTTTTTGTATGGAAACATTTAATCAAGTCAGATTTGGGCCTTAACCCTTAATTCGATAGTGTCCAGTGTGACGAACAACTACTTTAAAAAAATCTACTGAACTAGTTTAGAGAAAAATACGTGAGCTTTTGATTTTAGTGTGTTGGTAATATATAAAAAATTTAGTAAAAAATATAATTTGAATAATGGCAACACTCAAAATGTCAGTTTTCGTCGAAAATGGCGTCGACGCCGAAGTCTTCTGTTTTGCTCAAGGTATTTTATTTAATTTTTATTGGTTTTTACTAACTTTTACACGATTTCTGTATTAATTTATGTTTATGATATTATATACATCTGGAAAATAAGATAATCACGAGCTTCTACACTTATTTTCACTATTTTATCTCGCTCTAAATCTCTTGTCCGCCACACCGGACACTGTCGATTACTACATATAGTATATGTTTAACTAGTTGTCCGGTGTGACGAACATTGCCAAATACTACGATTAACACTTTTTTGTAACATTTATTGTTTTTTTTGCATAATATCGCATATGGTTGAATATATTCTTCTATAAATGCTTGGTGTGGGTGTGTGTATGCTTAGTTTTTTTGTTTTGTGCTTTTACAGAAGCATTTGCATGGGCGAATTAACAAGATATTAGCTCTAGTACCAAGACATCGTGCGCCATCTGAAGCTAGTAATAAATCAGATTCTGATGAAGAACTGCATGTTCCACCTTCACCAGATTCATATTTTTCATCTCCTGCACTTTCAATAGCTTCTTCTTTGGAACTTCTTAATTTATTAGACAGTGACGAAAATGAACGTGAAAGAGATGATGAACCCTTACCTGCCGGTTTTAGTCCAATATTGCAAGAAGTTTTCCCTAGTCCATCGCAAGAACCAGTCTACAGTAATCTCCCTTCAATGTCATCTCTACCATCGTTACCAACTCCTCCATCAGTAGCAGTTACAGTTAGAAGAAAGACAAAATCTAAAGTGCCTGTTGTAGTAGCCAAAAAGGCCAAGAAACCAAAGAAGAAGTTCAGTCTGACATACAAATGGAAGAAGGTGCCATTTCAACACAGAGTGGAGACCCTAGAGGACGACTTTGAAGATCTTGACATACAAGAAATTGAATCACCCCTTGAATATTTCTCCAAATTCTTTTCCCGTGATATCATTGAAGATATTGTGAGTGAAACAAATATTTATTCCACCCAATGTACAGGCAAATGATTATTTTGTGTGAAATTTTAAATGGCAATATTTGATTAAAATTGCATGTTCAAAGTAATATTTGATTAGAATTGCATTTCTTTTTGTTTTTTATGTGTATTTGTTTTATTTATCATTTCTGTTAGTCATTTCGTAGAGTCCGCCCCAACGGACATGTTGTTTCGCAAGTGATTCGTTACACACTTGACAATGTTCGCTGTGACGGACATGTGTTTTATCAAAAACTGTCCAGCAGTAATTTTTTTTAGCATTTTTCCTGAACTTATTTCATGTCCAAAAATATGACTTTACTAAAAAAAACGTTTTTTTTTACTACAAAAAACTCCGTCGAATTAAGGGTTAAACGATGTTGTGTTGTGTTACAATGGTGTACAATAAAGCATAATATGATACCTATGATATTTATGATTATTCACTACATGGGATGTCTTCACTCTTAAGCAAATAAAATCATAAATCAATTTAATCTGTAACCATCATAAAGTTACTTTTTGATTGACCGAGTTAGTGTTACTGCCATCCATTCTCGCCATCGGTTGATAAATTAAAGGTACTGTTTATATATGACTAAGTTTGAGAACTTAGTCATGTACAAACATGTTGTATATATATGATATGTTTGGTTTAAAAATTGTAAGTCTCAGTTTACCGCTAATAGTGTTCAGTGTTATCATAATAATGTAATCGATGGCACTATGCACCTATTCTGAAACGTAATTATAGACCCGGGCGGAGAGCCAAATTTTTTCTATTTTAGAGCGTCTACGACTACTAAATATAGGCAAAGTTTGTATCAATTGATAAAATATAATAATAAAAATAGATGACCTTATTGGCGATGCGATTGGACTTCTGCGCTAGGGTTACGAGTTCGATTCATATTCATATTCTTTATTGCAATCCATAATGTACATTAATGGTGGAAAAGGAAATGTAGAAAAAAATTGTGCGAACCGCAGATGTTTGTCCCGAGTCTCGGTGTTTGTGTATGTGATATTTCATATTTGCTATTTATAAAACTCTTCAACGACACAGGAGAAATTCCTAGTGTGAGATGACGTTTTTTTTTAAATATTTTTTTTTATATTAGAGTATTTTTAAATATACGTTTCTCAAAGGATAATGAAGTAAGTAGATTACGTAGTAAGTTTTAGAAAACTCGATCAATTGTGAGCAACATTGTAGATACTTATATTTTTATATATGCCAATGCGTAAGCTACGGCCCGACGCAGAGACAGTATTATTTGGATGATAGATCAGGTATACATTACCTCTGTCTGCATCTGATCTACGGCGTCGGTGACGGTGGTGTCGAGTGCGTAGTTAGAGAGGAAAGTGTTGTTGAGCTCGGCCCTGAGCTCGTCCTCCACGGCCACCTCGTAGTAGTAGGCCAGCCCGCCGGCGCCCACCTCCAGGAGGAACGTTATCAGCAGGAAGTATGTGTACTGGAATTGTAGTATTGTATGTTTTAACATCTGTATTATCTTAAGAAAACTGTATATAGGGAAACAGTACTGCATCGCTGCTTTAGTTGGTTGCTGTCCATGAGGGTGATGGGAAGAACCCAGGAGGATTTGGAATCCCAGTCGAGAAGGCTTACTGGGTTTTTAAATTAGGTAATTTTCAGTGGCAGCAGGGAGTGCCTATTGTAAAAAATAAATAACAAAACAGTTCAGATTACTAATCTAAGAATGTAGGCCTTAATCGGATTATTAGATACGACTTGATAAACGTTAGGGTAAGAGTAAGTATGAATACTTACTGTTTCGGATAATAGGATGGTTCAGCGGAAGTTATTTGCCGAATCCGGCTTCAAGAATAGCTATTAATGAATCTGGGGCACGAACGGTACCAAACAGTAGACTAGACCTTCTATTGTTTTCTATCTGTGTTCTCTTTGAGATACTTGTCTACGGCTATGGATGAAAAGTTGACAAGCACGTCGGAGATACTTACGCATAGCAAACTGGTTCTGTTTTCAGTCTTGAGGCCACAGCAGCCGAGCGCGCACAGCGGCACGCCCATGGCCCCGGCGATGACCAGCAGGTAGGCGATGGCCGGGTACGTGGGCGTGGGCAGCAGCGACACGAACCGGTGCCGGTATGACACCGTCCACGCTCCCACCCCCAACACACCGGCGCCCGCGAACTGACGCATGCGCATGTTTATATTATTACCTACACTTTTATATAAGGCCGTGACGAAATGCTGTTATCTCTCAAGTAAGATTAAATTGTTTGCTTTGTTCTTTCTTTAAGAGATAATTATGCCGGTTTTTTATACTCTTGCTTGGTTATGCTTTAAAAATGTAACAAGTAATAATAATGTTAGACATCTATAGATAAATAATACAAATAATTTAGTGGCTTGTGAGGAAAAACAAATGTCGAGGATGTTGACAATTAAATGCCAAGGGCTCCATTGTTATAGATTAAATAAACTATAATACTACATTACGAGTAGAGCCGAAGTTTTATCGCTTAGGATTATTCTTCCTGCTTATAAAACACTAGTTATTACTTATTTATACTCTAGTTAGTTATACTAGTTAGAGGTCGAACAGGAAATGTTCTATACACGCTCTATATACTTCTACTGTACAAATCCAATTACACAGCATGTTTCGTGGGCATACCCGTAGATAGTAATACGGCCATGAAGAGATTATGACGTTACATATTAAGACGCGGTTCAATCCCACGTTTTAATCAGTTTATACACAAGCCGTGACAGCTATTTAACATCGAAGAAAACGGTAACCCAATTCATATGAAACAAGGTAGCTTGCATCATTTCAATTAATTTATTGGTTCGAGTTCATATGATAATTGCGTTTAAATAAAGAATCTCTACATATTTTACGGTAAAAAATTGACTCATTTCTTTCTTATTTAAATAACTGTATTAGTGAAGTCGTGATAACCGTAATCGTTCGATAACACGTAACTGTCCGTGTTATTTTCATAACAATGGAACTACACGACACACATGTAGTAGATTTATAGAGCGTAAGCGGTAAGGGCAAGATAATACGTTGTGATATAAACACAGCAGAACGTAAATAAAAGTCAACGAGGGTTCTCATGCATGACTTGTGGGATTATATTGACTCAGAAAGTCAAATCTAGCAAGGCTTATCACATGGGCTACACGGGCATAGTAATCGATTGCTTGGGAGTATTATTAGTCAGAGTTATATTTCCTGTAGGTAGGTATATATTATGGTTTCGAGTTGGTAGTTAGCGCATTGGAAATTCATTTAGACACGTGCAAAAACCCTGTAGAATGAGGATAGGAATACTACTAAATATGTAAATGTAAACCAAATAGGTACATACCAAAAACACCACGTTGAAAATATGCAGAACACACTTCAAGAAGTTGACGCTACAGCAGTCTGCGTCTCTTGATTTACGTGGCTTAACTTTCTTCTTTTTGGCCAGCAGTGCACTAGCGTCCTTTTTCTTTTCTTCTGCCATTTTCTATTATAAGTATCTGGTATGCGGTATTAGTTTACTGCCTAAGCTCTCTTATTTTCATGATCGATTTCAGTCCTGGAAAATAAAGAAAATTATTAGACTTTTCTAGAAGG
Source organism: Abrostola triplasia (assembly GCA_946251915.1). Classification (NCBI taxonomy): domain Eukaryota; kingdom Metazoa; phylum Arthropoda; class Insecta; order Lepidoptera; family Noctuidae; genus Abrostola; species Abrostola triplasia. Next base: position 3,430,288 of record OX276426.1, read on the forward strand.
ATCACTTGTACATTATTACGACATTAAAATACTTACAAGTTCAACAGTAATATAATGAAAATACCGACAAAAGGAGAACATTGAAACACCCAAAAACGAATTACATTGTTTATTTAATTAAATTTCTAAAATAGCTTATAAAAGTGGAATATAGTACAACACTTATTCTAAATAATTATACAACAAAATGTCTCAAAATAATTGATCCACAGTTAGTACATTTAATAAAATAAAAAAATATGTATACATAATAAAAAAATTGTATTATGAAGACCTTGTAAGAGTGCGAAAAATATATACAGACATTTTGAGTTTATAAAAATTAAACAATAATGATGTACATATCATTATCATACTTCATTCAGTCCTTAATTTCATCACAATGTAAATTCATTCTAAGCAACCTTACTTGAATACTGCCTTTTAACCCTTTGGATTCCATTTATTATATAATGTATTTCCATATAATTTATTCTGAATACGAGAAATAAATACGTTTTTATTATTTTTATAAGAGAAGTAATCAAAGCTGCAGCACTGTAACAATATTCAAATACAATTTAGATAATATATAGTAGATAGTCCAGAATTAAGTTTAAATATTATTTATTAGTTTTATCAGAGTTGATTAATAAATGCGCCTAGAATCTTATTAATTGTGTGTTGATGTATATATTATGATGATTTTATTCTTGAAAATTTGTATATTATTATCAACGAGAAGTAGTTATCACAACCCACTCATTGTCAAATTATAAAAAGCATACCCTGGCACTAGTTAACACTAAACAGATAAAAGAATCACTCTTAATAAAGAGTTCTGTGATGGATCTATAATACAAGCTATTAATTTGTTATCAAATCCTTGGCTCAATCAATTTTTATTCCTCGTCATAGTATTTCAAAGTTGTTTCTAACTTATCAACAATTTTTTTATAAAAATGTATCTGTTGTCTCAAGAATTTTTGCATTGTGGCATTCAGGTCTTTAGTTCTCTCGGCTTTGAAGTGATTAATTTCGGCAAGAAGAGCGTAGGATACAACATCGGTCCGTCGCAATACTTCATTAAGTTGGGCTATTTCCATTTTGTTTTCAGCTGTAAGTCTCTCACATTCACGCTTTTTCTGTACTGCACTTTTGTGGGTACCTAGAACGTCGGGGAAACCTCCAACAACACCCTTGTACAGGTGGAATTTATCACCGAGGGGCTCCCAATCATATTTTGGGTGTTCGTCGTACATTCGACCCATATCTATGTATGCGCTGCCAGTCATTTTAATAGCAGTTGTCAATTTTGATGTAGATGCTAATGACCCCTCATCCAAGCTTAGTGATGCAGCTAAACTACAGAATGCTTCCCCTACTTTCTGGCAATCAGCTTTATAGGGACCTTGAAGCTTCTTAGTGTGTGCTATACACATGCTAGAGACTGACTTGACAGATGTGTCCATACTGTTTATGAACATATGGCATTGTTCAGTTATGTGATCTACTTGAGACTGTAATAAAGCTTTTTCAGGTACTACTATTGATATGCAATAATTTAGACCTATTAAGGCATCTCTTTCAGCTTGCCGTTTTCCAGCTTTCCACCGCTTTTCATCAGTACAGGTGAGAAAATGTTGCCACACTTCACACTTTGATAGCACGGGATGTCTACACATCCAGTCTACAAATTCTTGAAGTTGAACTCTTCTGCGCTCTATCAATTGTTCATCATATCTGCCAGAGATTTGCTTATCTGGCAATGGTGGTATTGGAACAAGTGTGAATTTCTCTTGTAACCTTTCATGAAGCCAATCAAAATGCTTGTATCTTCTAGACACTTGAATATTGTTGAATGACGGTGTTAATTGATAAGCAATGAAACTTTTGATACCTTTGAACTTCGATTCTTTCTTGGGGGAAGCTACAGTGACTGTATAGGGCTGTGTAATTGGCCACCATTCATATCTGTCTTCTTCTTGAACTATGTAAACCTTTTCAGAATCGCGCACTTCTACATTTAATGTGGCAAGTAAATAGCTTTCCCCACTAACTTTAGAAGATGGAGCAAACTTATTCTTTCGCACTGTTCCTACTGAAGATCCATAGTTAGAGGCAGTTTCTTCAACATGTTGGTTGTAGTCACTAATAGGCATTCCTGGTAGAGGTGTTAGCTGCTGGTTATATTGTTGTTGTTGCTGTTGCTGAGGTTTGCTTTGTTGCTGGACAGGGCCTATTTCAGAGTATGTGTCGTCATCCCAATCATCATCCCAGCCGTCTTCGTGTGAGGTGCCTCTTTGAAAATTACTGTCCCCTGCACTAAATTGTTGGTCACCCCAGTCATCTGAGGCTTGGTCATACCTGGGAGCTGCGGGAGCTGCTTTAGTCTGAACTGATTCATCTGGTGCTAATTTTCTAACATAAGCAGCAGGAAATAAGCCTGTCTCTCCTTTAGCATTCCTGCCTTCCCACCAGCCTTCACCGATTTCTGTGTTAACTAATGTCAGTACTTCTCCACAGGTTATTGACATCTCTGTGGTGTTGGGCTCACCCGTGAAGTCGTACAGAGCTTGTACTTGGGTCGTCATATTGAGACCCTTTACCTAAAACAATTCAGAGATTATTTAATAAAGTCAGCACATTTAGTAAGAATGGATTGAAACATAAAGTACTAACAACACACTATCTTATCACTGTTATCTATAGAAGTAGGGAGTATGCACATAGTTTGATAAATATCAATGTACCAGTGAACTGTGCTCTGTATTATTATTAGCACTGGCTTGCACGATTTAGGGCGTCGCACACTGTAAGGCGCTGAGTCGCTGACACATATTCCTAATAGCCCCTAATTAAGCATAGTTGAAACCTAATTGTCGAATATGCGATGGGTATACGCTGTGCTTTATGGCAGATTTAAAAGAAAACTAGACAAATAGTATTCTAAATGAGTTTCTATTGTGTTTTACACAATAACATTACAATAGTAAAGTAATACTGATTATGTAGAAATATACCTGTTATTGTCACAAGACTGACTAACCATTATTATAAGTTATACTTTTATACTTCAGAAATGAATCAAAATACATTTCTGTTGCTATGTTTTATTATAATAAAGAGGAGAACATGAAATACAGTAAAATATATAAGTCCTGTAGTGGAAATCACACCAATGACGTCAATTTGGAGAGCGTGTATCGAGTATTGCGCACAGTGAATGTTAACTTATTCAGAGAGAAATATATACAAATCTTTCGATTTGATTTACGAACAACTTATTATTACAAAAAAGAAAGATTTCTACTTACTTGTATCACTTTAAAATTATTACTCAAGGCGGATACACCGATTGAACAGTCATCTGTTTGACAGATTACAAAGAATTTGTTTTCGCTTCACCTTGTTCTCGTTTACGTGGCATTAGAGTAGAATTTTGACTTATTTTATTGGTTATATGTTGATGCAATTATATACGACCAATAGAATGCTAGTAGTTATTTGTTATCTGTTGTACTCGCCAATAATATAAACTACAAGGTTAACTCTCAACCAATGGTAAAACAGGATAGCATTTAGCAAAGAGAAACACTCGTTGTCAATGAGTTGTCCATAACTGCGGTAAGATGGCGTTGTTTTAAGTTTAAAATAAATAAAATAAATTCAATTTCATTTCCTTGTCCGAGTATGCCCTCGTAGTATGTACATTGTAATATTTTTTAATACCTATACCTGGTCTTGTCTAGTAGTCCAGGTATAAAAATAACATGTACAGATTTGTGAGGGAACGAAACGAGTGTCAAAGGTTTGTCTCTTGTTTGTCTCATTTACAGGCAGGTAACATTTATTGGACCTACATATTATTATACAATTATTAAAAATTAATGTAAGTACCTACCTAATTTAAGCCATATTTTTTTGAGCTTTTCCTTTAATTTACTTACCTAACTACTTATCATCGTGGGTCAAAAGGTTTACAGTTAAAGGAAAAATAAAATTTTTGTACCTACCTAGATATAGGATGGAGTGACCGGGCTTTGAAAAAGTTAAATCGTTTCATGTTTTTCTACCAGGTCATCGGAGCCGCTATTCCATTTCAATAAGCAAAAATGAAAAACAATATTGTTGATTTTGTTGCTGTAACATTAATAACCTAGCTAAGCTTAGATTTAATATTTAGTCAAAAAATTTAAGTAGGTATCTATTAAGCTATATACATCTAGGTACCTAACCTATCCTTAAAATTAATAACGTTAAATACCTGAGGGAATTTGAGAAAAAATCGTAAATTATGTAGATACTTGGAAATCCTAATGAATTTTAGGACAATAACATTTTGTTACTCACTGGAAGCGGAGTCAAGCTTAAGTCATCTGTTATCTTCACGTAGTTATTAAGTTAGGTACTCACTTAGGCTTAGCATGGGGATTGATTGCAATAGGTAGGTACTCCGTACTAGGTACTTATAACCCTTATATTACAGGGTCTATGTTTGTTAAGGATACCATATATTTGTTTTCAGTAAAACTGCGTAAATAAGTGTTATTTTGACAAAACTATAAGTATTTTAAATTACTTTGTTGTATAGTGAAACCTTATTTATTACAAACATATGAAGTAGGAACGTGACTTGAGAATCCTTTAACATAATTAAACAAAATTGTTTTTCATCAATAAATTCAAGACTGGAGCCAAAATTTTGTATATATTCCTAGGATTCTGCTTAAATAGAGTGCCCATGAAATATAGTGAAAAAATGATGAGTGTAGTAGATACTGGGATATATGCAGTCACATGGAGCCCTCGCAAGGTTGAATACGTAAGCAGGACAGCCAGTGTTCTGCGGCGACGGTAATTAAATCAGTTGCCGGAGAACTGACGCTGTGTGCCCGCAGTTTAATAAGTTGCGGAGGGAGCTTGCCTGACAGAGGTCGATGTCAGTAGTGTATTAATTACTATCAGAATACTATGCTGTGAACATTATAACGATAGCTGACAATAGACCCATTAGAATTAAATTAAAAATATTTACTCGGCGCAACAGGAGAACATTACACATCTAACAATGTAATAACAGCCTAAATTATTCCCATAATTATGTTGGGATGATGCTACGTAAGTTCAGAGTAGTGCAATGAGCGCAAAAGGTTTTGTGCATTATTTCATACCATGACCAACATACGTTGATACTTGACAAGGCAAGAGTGTACTACGTGAGCTCGACATAGGGAAATGCGATTAACGCTTCTGCGACAAAACTGTACTGCGACTCACCATAGTTCGAATGCACGCTTGTGCGACACACTGAAGCTCGACATCAGTCTAGTGATATGGTAGGTAGGTAGGTACTTTTGTTGTATCGAACATAAATCGCTTAAAATCCACCGAACATTTATTAAACTTTAAAAGATAAATACTTAGATTTGGTACAACCTGAGCAATTTATTCGTTTCGTGGAACTTATATATTGGTAGGTTATACGAAACTGGCAAGTTATGCAGCAAATTCAATTAAAGTGAAAAGTAAGTACTTGCCCATTCGCTGTTTGCGTCTGGACTGCCGGCTCTTAAGTATTGTCCTAAAAAGCATTTGACTGTTGAAAATAATTATTTTTCTCGTTAAATGCACCGTTAGCATTTTATTTATTAAATTTTGTTAATAAGTAATAGGTACATAATTATATTGCCAATTGCATCCACCGGTTGCCCACGCTGCGTTTTCTAGCTTATTATGATGATGAATACATATATTCGATGTAATAAGTGTGGTAGTCTTTAGATACCCAACAGAGCTAAGTACTTTTTTGTTGCATCTTGCAGTTGGGTTGAAGGATGAAAACCTAATATCTAAGCTCTTTCAAGCTAGTGGAGTCACGCACGACGTTTTATTTTCGTGACATATTATCAACTTGCAAATGTAAAATCATAGAATAAAATATACCTAGGCAAATAGCCTACGCAAAAACCTAATTTTTAATTAGGTAATATTTTTGTCAGATTAATGAATATGACTTTAATCAATGCATTTATGTATACAAAAGTTTTTTTAAAGTAAGTTTATCTGTCCACAAAGAGCGTTGTGTGGTTCAGTCTGTGTGGCTCAGTTGCCAAATGCGGGTAATTCCCGACCAAATGGTCCATTAACCCAGCACTCTTATAAGCCAACAAACTCAGCTTTCATCAAAAAATTTACACGATTCGAAATATTTATGGCTATTATTCAAGCAGTTGTAAGAAACATTTAAAACCCGCCGATTTTGTGCAAACAAAGCAAGTCTTGATTCATCGGTGGTAACTGGAAACATGTTTTTAATTTATTTGTGCTGTTCAAAATGTTGGTGTCTGCGGTACCTACTTTTCCGAAGTAAACATCGATTAAGCGATAAAAATAAAGCATTGAATAGTTGCATAAAACAGCAGACCTAACTATAGCAGTATGATATGGACTTCAATCAGAAATAAACGTTGCAAGTCATCATCATCATCAGCTTATCTCAGTCCACTGTTGGACATAGGCCTCTCCTTGCTGGCAATGTTCTTGAAATAATAATAATTTGTATACCTAGGTAAATGAATAGGAGGTACAGACAATAAATGCTAAGGTACCCGAGAACCTTTGGTGGTATTTATTTTATAAAGGGAAACTAATTAAACTTCGGACCTTTCTGTGAATTTTAAATGAGTACAGCTACAAGGAGGTTTGGTGTTCACAGCTCGTAAATCTTCGCTGTGGGAATTCTGTTCCGCTCGTCGGGCACTTGGAATAAAATTCTGTGGCCGTGGGCAATCCGTTGCCACTCCACGTTTTGCCCTGCTTTTCCTGAATACTTTGAGATTCTACTCGGTACGGTCTCGAGGTTTACGAGATTTTCCGATAGTCGTTGAAAAAGAGGTCTCAACTATAATAAATCTGTGCAGTTATTTTCAGCCATTGAAGGGTTTACTTATTCTTTGCCATTACTTATAATTAAGTGGTGGATTTAAACGTGATTATAGTGCAGTGCAGGCAACATTTTACCAATTGGAGAGAATGAAAAACATTAGAATCTATGAGATAGTTAGGTAAGAAGGCAAGGTGCCGGATCAAAACAAAGCGCAGTGTTTGTGCACTCATGCAGTACATTTAAATAGGCTATTAGCTGAAAAAAGAAGCAACTACTTGGCTCAGTCCATTAAAGTATACCTACTGTATATAAATATAAAAGTAATTTTGTAAAAGAAAATGTAAAACGTAGCAATAAATTTAGAACCAAACTTGTTCTAAATTTATTGCTTTTCATTTTACAATACTTAAGATCCCTGCTCCGTAAGTCGAACCTTATAAGTCTGTTCCCTTTACAGAAGATATTTGAGTTGGGAAACCGAAATGTGAACGTTCATAACTACTTTGTTTGACTTGTGTCAGATTGCAATCATTGTCTGGTTAGAACTTCGAGGGTCTTAATATATTGCTCAGCTGAGTTTAATGGAAACTAACATAATGGTCGGAACTCGTGCAGTCATAATGCAAGCTGATGAGGTAGGGATATTATAATTGTCTTGATACATCATATAGGTTATACCTATAGCATTATCATCCACTCTTGTTATGGTTAGTGGATTTTGTGCTGACATTAAAAAAGAACAACAGGTTTAAAATATTCTGCAACAATTGCTGTCAACTGGTAACGTGCCCCAAAAGCATGGCGGCATTGCCACGTCGAATGGCGTAGGTGAGCCAAAAAAAATAAATTAAAATTGTACTTTATTTTTAATGTTCAAGAATATTACTTCAGTAGCTCTATCTGATACCGTTCTCTCCGAGTGAACTAGACGACGCCTGTCAACTTCACTACGATATTTTATACTGTCTCTTCTCTTATACCCTAGGCTTTATTATCCAAGTGCTTAAAGCGGGTGACTTAGTCGGACTATGCGGCTGAGTAGTATTTATTCCTATATTTATGTAACTGCGCAGTTTTCATTTTATTTTAGCAGTGATAGCCCAGTGATATGTCCGTTGGACTACCAAGTCAAAGGTCGCAAGTTCATAACCCGGCACGCCCCGATGTCTTTTTTAAATCATTTGCGTACTACAAATTAGTGAGTATTAGCTTAAAACGACGACACATCCGAGAGATTTTTTAATGGTGTGTAAAGCCGTGTCAAAGGCCTACAATTTAACTCTGACACCAGTTTGTTCGTCAACCATACAATAAGAAGAAGAAGATTATATTTCAGTTTAAAAATCAATTAATAATAATTTAATTCACAAGGAAGGTAATATTTATGACAAAATGTATGTGACACACATCCTAAAATTAATGTTATAACTTATAAGTGTTACAGTAAAATATATTGCACATGTGTATAGTAATAGACGTATTTTCTTTGAATGTAGAGCGTACAAAACGCTACGTGCTACGATCCTTATATTCTCTTTTGCTACGGCATTCAAGGGTTCTTACATAGGTACAATATGCACGTCAGTTACGGGAAAGACATAACTTATGCGATCAATGTAAATATTTTATAGTAGGTACCTGAAAACATTTTCTCAGTAATTGGTACTTAGGTACTTAATAAAGTACATGTGTTATAAAATTGACTATAGGAGTGTTGTGTCGAAGGTAAGGGAGGTAAAAATTTAAAAGATAGTTTAAAGAATCTTAATAAAACACAAGGTAGATTTAATTCAAAAACAAGCATTTAAATACCAAGAAATATTACCGGAAGATTATTTTATCGGGAACATTCTTGATATATTTATAATGGCGACGAACATAGCAATAACTTATCGAAAATAAGGAAGAACGTAACACGTATTTCTACCGAACGACAGGCTGTAGACAGACACCGATTAATTAATGTTACACAATCAACGTCCACATTCTCACATATATAAACAAAAGAAACCATATCACATGTTTCTTCTAAAAGTTAGAGCTTTACTTTAAAAGACAGTGGTTTTTGGTAGGACGCGGCACGTGATTAGGGTTGCTACCTTCTTGTTACTCAACAATTCTAAAGTCAAATGAAAAACTTTGATTATTTTGTAAGACTTGGGTTTGACAATGTAATTTCTATTGAGAAGTTTGGTTGCTTATTTGGTAGGTAATAACGCGTACCTTACCAAGTTATGTATAATTTATTATTAAAGGAAAATAAATATATTATTTGTTGTACTTCGAATGCTATGGTAACAATTTTATTCCCATTCAGCGCTGTTTATAATTAAAGGCGTTGTTTGTATATTTTGGTTATACAAATTAATACTTAAGTAGAAGTTTATTCAAAGTAAAAGCCTCGCGCTTTGGGCTATCCTCATTCGTCATAGGATCTGATAGGTACTGCGCCCTGTGCGTGATTTTTTAGAATAAAGTAAATATGGCACTGTCTGAGTCATAAACAATCTCAATGGCAATTATCCTTTTAGTAGGTAATCTAAGGACCGTAGATGTGGGGCAAGGATCGTTTGTAACGAGACTTAGAAGACTGAAATCGAATTTGAAAAAGGAAATGAGCTACGGTAAACAGGGTTTTATTGAAAATATTTATACTCAGTTTGGGACCGGGTGTCCCTGCAGCGTGACAGGCTGCACGCTGATATTATATTAGGAATTTATTAAAAATCGAGCGTGTTAACCCTACTCGGTTTAACGACGGAACATCTGCCGGCGACAGCGACAGATTGCGCCCGACTCTCGGGCCAGACAGACGACTGCACTGTCTTATCTGTATCGAGGATCACGTCCTAAAACTCTGGCAGTTATTGCAGTTCCAAGTTTTATTGGGATCAACGAGTATTAGAATTCTAAGATTCAGTATATTTACACTTGTTACCTATCGTCTCGTCAAGAAAGGTAGCAGCCTGAATTTATAGTCATTGAAGTTATTTCTCTTCAGTTTTCAAAATGAGTTGACTCGACTGGAGAAGTATTAAGATTATTAGATTGCGTCTCTAAAGTTGCATTAAGTAGGATACGAGCATCGGACTTTTCAGTGGATGTTGAAAATTGAGAGCAGCACTAGACAGGTTATATAAAAATATGACCACAAAAGAATATAAGTAGATATATTAAAAAAAAATTACTACCTTATAGAATTGTATTAATTTACGCAGGTATATAGGTACTGCAGAGAAATCAAATTTAATTAAACCAGCAGCAGAGGCCCAGTGGTCTCATAACTTTCGCCGCAAATTGGCTCCATCAATTTATGATTTCATTTTCATGTTTTAATAACGTGGGCTTAAATTCCCCAAATAGTCTAAAGTTTTATCAGCTTATCGATTCGAAACCGAATACAATAATGCCGTTTGCTGTTATTTTTATGGGTTTTAAACGACTGTGTCGATTTTCGACGTATCTGCTCTACTGTAAATGTGTTGGTAAATATTCGCTACGGAGTCAGGTGAATAAACTGTGTACTCATTTTTTAAAGGTACATAAATACTCATTGTCATATATTATGGTTTCATAAAGAAGTGAGCCTGCAAAATAGACGATTTTAAAAGACGTTAGTGTTGGCGCAAAGTCGTTCTAATATGACCTACGGAGAAATCATCAATTAATTGGGCAATCAACGAGTTGTTAATATTAGTAGTAGTTTGTGTTATTAACAAAAATTAAGCAAGTCCTAACAAAAAATAATCATTCTCTAAGCTAATCAATATCCTATCCGTTCCGGTTATACAAGGAACATCTTTTGCGTATCTATTTGCTGTTTGTCGGAAGCACTTACATAAAATTGACATTTTATATACCTACACTATTGAAACATGGTTCACAGGATTCTAATTAGAGCACTGTATTTATTATATTAGACTTGTTTATTTCCAGCGACTGTTTCGGTATTATCGCTATATACTGTCAACGGCAACTCTTGGCGAATATCGGTATCTATTTAGATAATCTACCGAACCAATATTGACTAAACGGAAAATTTATGGAACGACCTCGTCGGTAGTCCGTCATCAATTTCATTTTATTTTGGAGACCATTTTACGTTGAAAGTAGGGAGCTATTATTATAGGAGAGTGAAAAAAAAATGAATTTCTTAAAAGATTTTCACGAATTCGACAATTATGATCAAGTTGGAATAAAAATATGCCTATTAGATGAAATTCGTTGCGTTTACCGCTGCTACCAAACGTCAGTTTGGTGTTTTTGGGTTGGTGGTGGTTTTCAGTTTTAGGCTCAGTAACATATTATCGTTAAAATGATTCGATAGTAGATATAATACTGGTGCACGACAGACGGCGATCAAACCTAATTTTGTGGTTCGGAACATTGACCGTCATGTGAAATTCTGCCTACTTTCATGAAATAGCGGCGCGATGAATATCTAGAAGGAAGAACAATCATCCGGTTTGTTTAGAATCCAATTGAAAGTTCTATTATACTCGAGTGATTGCGCGCTGAATCAAAACGTTAGAACGATAGTTTCTATTTTCATCGCTACGCTAGTCTTGTTTGTAGAAGCAGGCATGAACCGCTTTCATTTGTTTGCTAAACCATTTGAATCGTACACGGAGTGGAAAGAGTTAGAAAATACTGGAGAACGATATCAACACCGTATGTAGTTAAAAGACAAATCAAATACCTAAATGTTTGTGTAGTATATTCTTGACTCATAGACCAATAAAATAATACTTTATTAATCCATGCCCTGTAGTTAGTATTTAAATGAATGTTAATGTTACGTTATCGGTATTACAAAAATACTTTAATCCTTTTATTCATAAACGAGGATCATACCGGTATTAACTAAACCCTGTATTTAAGCCTATTGACATCTCTGTTCTTTGACATGCAAACGACAATGACGGATATAATTTAGTCCATGGTTTAAATTGTCGTTTTTTAATAAATAGGATGGTAAAGGGTTCTAATAAGCTTATTCAAACTTCAGCTAAAAGTTATTTTAAAGTTAACTAAGCAGGTCAGGAAAATCATATAGCTTTGTGTAACGTCGCACTATAGCCTATGTTATCAAGGGCATGTCGGTTTAATGTGATTAAATATGACGTCCATTTCTTTTCAGCTTCAACTCTTGTGCTAGCTTCGCCGATAGTGACAAGGACTTTTGGATTCCTACGTCAGTAACCGTAAAAGGAGCTTCCTTCAAACGTCTCCGTATAGCACATAGGTACATTGTGGCAAGCGCCGCCTTGACACACGACGTTGTAAAGGCTGCATAATGGTGAACAATTGCTCCGGTAGTTTGTAGGTCATTTTACTTCAACCTCTTGGTGAATAAACATACACATTGTCATCTATGACAGAGTAATGAATGAAAAAGAACTACCGAATGTAAACGCTTTAATTTTTTTTAAAGAAATAGATATTTAAGTTCTCAATAGGAATGTTTTAAAGCTGAACATAATTACCATATGTTATTGCTACTTTTACGAACACATTCGCCTAAAGCATTATGGGATATATAGCTTGGAATGAATAATGTCGGTTTCAAAAGCAATTGTATACAAGTTCGTATTGCTGAACTATCGGCTGTGAGCTGCAGTGAGAATTCCCGTAGGTGATTTATACAATTTGTGTAGATAGATAGTGCAGCGTGGATGAATAGCAGCGGATAGACGATACAGTTTACGTTTTTGTTTGTTTTCCAAATAAACAAAGAGCTTTGTTGTGCAAGTTTTAGGTTGGTACGAACACAACACAGACATTCATGCCTTTTGAATGTTTTTTTTTTATATTATGAAGTCTCTGTTTATGATTAGCTTAAATAAAGGTCCCAGTTACTAGATTAGACCGCTGCCCTATAATAAGTGCTTACATATTTATACAGTCTACGTATATTAACGTCGTAGACGTAATCAGAGAAATTTCTCACAAATTGCGACTGTCATGTGAATATTATTTATAGTCGGTCTTCGTCAATCGAAGGAATATTCAGTATTTTCCCACTGAGTATTAAAGTATCATCGTATCTAGAAGTATCGCGAGGAAAATAAAATTACTCAAATTAAATTAGGTGGCGGAAAAAAAGCGTAAGTAGTTACCTACCTCAATGGCGGATTAACCTGGGCAAACTATGCACCAAGAGGACTAAATAATTGAGAACGCTAGCAACAACTAACACTGTAAGCCGCCATCAAGGTTCAGACAGACATCTCATACATAAAATATGTTGTCTATAAAACATCGAAACAAGAATAAATGCAACAAAACCCGGTCGGGCGTCAATTAACACAAAAGTTGGCGATGTCCTTATAATTTGTTCAGTGTTCAAGTTCCAGGGGTTTGCCGTTGGAAAGTGTATCGGGGACGGCTGAAAGTTTCTCTACCGACGTAACATTTGCTACGAAGTGCACTTTAAACTTGTTACCAGCCACAGACGTCTCCTCGCTGAGGTCGATTAGAGATCTGTAATAAAGGCACTAGACGAATGTCGTCGCTGATCGCAGTCGCTGCAAGTGGTTGCAGCTGACTTAAACGACCCGTTTAGGATGACGCCCAGGAACTGTGCAGCTTGAATATATTAGGAATAAAATATAAAGAGTTAAGTCGAAAGGAACTTACGTGCCAAACCTTATATAAACTATGTTTGTAACGTACGTTAATCAACCATGTGGGTTTACTTTATTTTCGAAAAATGTAAAACAAAATTTACAAAAACGCGATTAAAAATAGATTTTGCATCTAAATAATACTTGATAATTATTAAAACTATCTATTTCGGGCGACGTATCATCTTTTATTCACACTATATTCGCGAAGATTTCTGATAGAAGAAGAAAAATATATGAACTATAAAAGGCATATCGTCGCATGCCGACCACTATACTACTGAATAGTTTATAAAACTAAGCTGGCATAACTGTTTGATGTCACTATATTATAGTCAATGAAATGCAGCTTAAACATTTCTGTAAGAACATTTCATAACAAGAGAATCTTAAACGACAAGTCACTTTAGCATTCAGCTGTGTTACGGTAAACGTTAACGTTGCGAGAGGATGGGGTTACATACGTAATATTCTTTGAAATGAAATTATTTTATGCAAATTACTTCCAACTTATGGGAGGTATGTGACTGTCGTAACATAAGGATTTTATGTTGACTTCATGGCTCGTTAAAACGTGCGCATGGTTCACTTAATAATAACGTAATGTAATTAATTACAAACCGTCAATGCACTTGATTGCCAGCTACCAAATAATGTGATGTAAATGTTCAAAGGGAAACAACGCCATTATACAATGAAGAGCAGCTTTATGATTTTAATTAGCCGAGTAACTAAATGGAAATCGAAATATTGTTATTTGTAAACATTAATGAACTCTATGATTGTCAACACAGGTAGGTACCTAATTACATTGTTCATAACATTAGATATGCGTTTGTCATTTTGATTGTTGTTTTCATTATTACATGCATATAATGTTGATAGGTATTTCTAAATAATACATCCCTAATTCGGGACAATCACAATACAAATTCCACTCACCCCGAAAAAGAAAAATAATTGATACAACTGTTTAAATAAATAGGGTTGGCGCTGGTGGTTTTGGTAACTATGGCAACAATGAAAATCCGTGCAGTGTAATTACATCCGTGACTTTGCTAGTCATGATTAATGTACTAAGTTCTGAAGTAGCTTAGAGAGATTAAGTTCCCGTTACACGTATTACTATTACGCGAACCTATTATAATGGAAAAATTAATGATGTTATTCTCGTTTGTTTGGCAATTTTCATATAGGTACGTAATTACCATTCGTTTCAAAACAAAAGTTTCGACTTTTGTTTACTAATATACTTTAGCTTTTAGTTACTTTTTAAAGAAAATTACACAAAAGCGTTCAGTGCAAAATTTTTCGAGGTACGTATGTACATAAAAAAATTGCTAAAAGAAAAAATATTGCTGCCTTAAAAGATTAAGAGAAAAAAATTAACAAGAGATTAATCGGGGATTCATTATAGATTGTCAGGAGCCGTCACAATTAATGAACACAGATAATGAAACAAATTCCACGATATCGCTTGGAAACAAAGCGGATTCCGTCAACCAATAATTGATTCTTTAATTGTGATTAATTAACGATGTAAGGTATTTTCTTACAACAAAACATGATTATTTCGTTATTAAGATTAACTGGGTATGTTAATAACTAATATCGCGAGAATCTTAGGTTATCAAAAGGTTGATCGACCCCTAATTTATACGCACGAACTTACTCGACAATGTGTAGGTACCTAAGTTTAAGTTATAGTTAATATATTCTAGAAAGAGCAACAAAGGGTATCTTGACTTGAATAAGAGGCAAAACATTCGACACTGCGAGTCTGAAAGGCTTATCCGGATAAAGTGTATTCATCTCATTAAAAGCACAACCTTTTGAGAGAGTTTTCATGTTCCAGAGCTGTGTACTAAGGAGCGTTTTAGCTTACATTTTTGAAAGCACCCCTGAATATATCAAAAAGGGTCAGAGGATGTTTCGGGGTTTAGGAGCAGGGGCGGCAAAGCCAGATCCCTTCCGGAGACGGGCGGCTCGAGCAGACTACTGACCTGTGTCTGGTGGCTCGCTATCTGTAACAAAAAAAATATGACGTTAGTTTTCAAATTGTGTTAGCCGGTAGGTTAATGTTTTAACTAATGGATATCAGTACTGTACAATAAACTAGCAAGTTAAAGAAATTGTAGACGAATTTCCTATATGTTAATCGATCAAACGCATCGATTTCACAAATGCCTATATTTTAATTTAGTTTTATGTGGATATGACAAAAATGATACCTATTTATTGCATTGTATTCCATGGTTTCGGTTTCCGTTACAGCCTGAATAACCAATTTAAATAAAATTATGTTAAATTCTAAGAAAAAAATGTATTATTAATACTATAATACTACTTTGTTTTAGACTTGTTACTTACCTAATTATTAAAGATTAAGACCTAGGAGATTACCAATTGATTTATATTAATCGCGCACTACATTTTATTTATATAACATCTTTGTTTTTCATTTACCTGTGTTTAACAAATAAATGATTTGATACGATTTACCATACTTTTTCATATTTTTCAGATTCTGAACGAATTGTAATTATAAAACGGTTGCCTAAATTTCTTGTGTTCAGACTCTATGTCCAAATTTGGCAGACGGACAGGCAATATTGCTGTGTCCTATACACAGTCGGATGGCTTCTGAACCGATGAATGAGATCTCTGTCGTATTCAGTATTCGACCACGGTTTGTGGTTATCGAATTTCGAGCAGATGAGCGGTTTGCTAGCTGCTTCGTATTTTAGAAGATATGTTCTGTGATTAGAACTATAAGAAACAACTTAGGTACTGTTAGTAATTTTAAATATCTACTGACTTTAAATTAGCTTATCTCTACAAAATTTTCGGACATGAATCTTATGTAATTGCAACACAATAATATTGATGTTGTACAAAATATTTCGACCTTATAACGCAGTAAATCAATCAAGACTCAGCCTTTGCAATTTTCCGATTGGGCAATTAGGTTACGTTACTGAGCTCCACAGTTTCATTAAAAATATTTTACAAATGCTTGCAAGTGTATGCTACAATAAATATAAGAATAATTTTTCAAACAGTTAACAAAAAAGCCTTTTGATGCTAAAACTTTGTGATATTCTCAAATCTGCATTTTAATACTCTTATATTTTAGAAACTATAACTTTCATATCACTCTTTCTGTGTAGCTGAGTGTACCTCCACGTCCACGTGACACGTATAGCCAAATGGAGCAAAAAACCGTACGTTAGTGATCAAAGGAGCCGAATTTAATCCCCGTCGGCGTTTCAGCTGGGAATCTGTTCGAGCTCAGTGGTTATTGTCTCGTGTTACTGGACATTTGACCTTTTATTTGAGTTGGTAAATTGCTGGCATTTATGTTCTGCTTCACACATTATCTGTAATTCTAGAATTAAATATTGTTCCAGGATTTTTGGTTAAAGAACAGAAATAATATATGGTGTAGGCGTATGAAAATGTTTAGTAAGTGAAAAAGATTATTTATTTATCATTGCTGTTATTATATTATTTCAGTTTTTTTGGTAAAAAAACAAATAATATTTGTTGCGTCCATATTAAATTGTTCAGTTAATGAAATAGATTTTCTATTCAGGATGTAATTAATTTGACCTAATATTATGGGATTTAATAGCATAATTTACTTACTTAGTTTACGTAAATGTTATAAGCAAGTCTTTTTTGAGTACAAAAGTTGCTCTACCAACCGGGATCGCGCCGTCCTTTAATATTTTGACAGTATCAGATCATTTTACATTTCTATTTACAGTTGCGATAAGAAAAACAATATTTACAGCTTCTGTTTTCTACACAATAAAGGAGCGTTTTTTTATCTTTTGTTGTGGAAGTGGTGTTGAAGTGATATTATCATAGCGAACGCGGAGCGAGCGTGTTTATTCTGCTTTGATTGTTTGCCCGTAGCCCGTACATACAAACCTGGTCCTACATTATTATATCCACCGGAATTTTGATCGAGAACCGATTAATGTTCAGTGAGGGTGCTGAGGCGCCAAATATTTTCCGAGGTGAGGTAAGGGTTACATTTAGCATAAAGGGTAGGTACCTAAAATATATTACGCATTTAGTTTACAAAATTGTTTATTACATAATCCTAGTTTTCTCCTAGCATATATATCAGAAACTATAGTTTGCGTTTTACAGCTAAATAGAATTGTTTGATATATATATGTATAAATAAAATCGCAGACTTATCAAGTTGTTTCAATTAACCTTTTTAAACTACTTTTGTAGCATGACAAAATATTACTTAAATGCATCCAGATCTATTATATCTGCCGCTTTATGTTGTGCTCAACTGCTCATGCTTTTTAAATGACGGTAGATTTAAAGTCCAACCTTTACATTTAAAAGAACACCACAAGATGCACAAATATGCAGCATGTAACTGCACACGAGTCAGGACAACATTTTGGATCAACTTAGGCACGTGCGGCCTTCTAAACACACTTCCTTTGATGTGTGTATTTACTTTTTTCTTGTTAAGGACCAAGGAGCGCCGTGCAGCCACTAATAAAGAACTAGTTCGTTAAGTTTACTAGCAGCCGTGTTTTCCCGGCGGATAGTGGGAGAATCATGAAAAACAAAAGAATATTGTTTACACAAGATAAAATAATTACGTAGCTAGTCTTTGAAACCAATATTATATAAAAAAGTCAAAGAAGCTGCAAGACTTTTTCTTCAAATTACAGAATGCTAAGTATGTAATATTTATTAACCTCAATTTTTCAACATGCGACACACCTGCCTTTTTGAAATTTGTTTCGGAAAATTACAAGCAGTATTATATGATAATTTATTGAGGTCTGTCCCAACAATACTCTGACAGCGATAAGGCGGGAATTTGGGGATGAAGTTTGACAACGACGGCTTATTTTATCCTGCCCTACTGTTAAATTCTCTCTGCAAAATGTTCATTAAACCATGGCGGGCTACAAGACGTATTGTTTCAATAATACAAATATAAACCCGACGTACCCGCAAGCCATGCGAAGGGATCGTACATCAGAGGTTGAACATATAATATTCAAAGTCGGTAGTAAATTCTTAATCATTAACGGGCAGCGACTGTAAACATGTGCATAGGTTACATGTTTGGATATTAATGAAGTATCTTTTACATTATAATGCTTCGTAATTCTATGTTTACAGCAACTTAGGGTATGGTTGTTTGTTGAAACTAGCTAAATAAAACCGCACGTGTTTCGCAAAATAACGATTACACTGAGTTGGCCATAAAAAAGACTGCCACATTTTCCTCTAGTGTCGTAGAGAGCAACTAAGGGATTATGTCAAGGGTATGGGTAGCAGCATTTTTCTACATAATGGGCAAATAAGGACATACTGTGACTACTAATTTGGGTGTCTAGTGGTGATTATGGCAATCGTTTCCCTACGATCCCTTACTGTACCCTACCCTTTTATTTCAGGCTCATGTTTGAATCTTACACTAACGAACACGAATATGTTGAGTAATTCAGGTTTTATTATATAATTACGTGGTAAAAATAAATTGTATTATTAAGCTCCCACAGATTTTTACACATGACTTAAAAATAATCAACTTATACTCAAACCCTGTATATACCTAGTATAGATTTTATATTATCTTGCAAAATTAACCTCGACACATAAGGAATTTAAGTATGGAATGTCGTTAAAAAACGTACTAACAAAAATGATTGAGTTACAAACGGGCGTTGACGTATTTAAGCCCGTCAAACCATTAATCATTTTAAGAGAAAATAACATTAAATATACATGAAAGAGATGTGTAATTACTTAAGCAAATTGAAATATAATTTGCCCTTTTAGAGAAAATTACATTAATTATATATTTCGGAATGTTAAACAAATAATTACGAAGGTCTCTATTATAAAGCTGTCTGTCCACAGGGACTCCAAGGGAAAAGCGTATTGCGTTAAGTTTGGGTAAATACTTACGCACGTAATATTTTATGAATTTGTGATATAATTACATGCATGCAGCAGGCACGGTCAAGACAAAATTAATTAAACAAAGGTATTATGTCATGACGATATTTGTGAATTCTAAATTATCCTGTGTGATTCGAGAAAAGTTGGTAGGTTTTTAAATTAAGCTAATTTAAAGTCAGCTTTTTGATGTTTAAGCTGACCAGCTTTGATAGCTGGTGGTCTTCTATGTATCTATTAAATAATGAAAGAACTTGACCTTGTAGTTTAACCTGTATATTACAATACAGCGTCGTTATTCTTCTGCAAACAGTAAAAAAAGCCTTCAGCTCTTTCCTAGTAAAATACTCTGGCCTCATAAAATCCCGAAGCAACGCGACCATTCCTTATCGCTCTCTTACATTTCTAACGTATTTTTCAGTAAAAGTTAAACTCTGTAAACGCGGTTTAGCTAATGCGATGTATATTGGTCCTTCTGTGTGTAGCACCGCGGTTATAAGGACCAATGTGTCTTGTGACTTGGACGACTAGCGCTATCTTGGGCGGGGTAATCGCAAGCGCACATTACATAGAGTTATATAAGCAATTATTCGGCGGTCAAGATCCTTCGGTACTGTAATCGAATTGTCCTCAGCTCAGTTACATTGGCCGAGATCTTATCCCAGGAGGTCATTACAGGCTGGCGGACTGTGGTACTTGGAGGGTTTATAACCAGCTGACAATTCGTGAATCAAGTTTGATGATGAAGTTTTGATTTAATGAATGAAGTTGCTAACTATATCTACGTTAGTTGTTTTTAGGAAAATTAAAAGCGTAGCACTTGAATATCTTTCATTTGAATGATAACATTCCTAAAAAATACTTACTTTATATTTCATAAGCAATGATAAATATAAGATATATATTACTATCAAGTTTTGCGTGATTTTAACGGCGTTTTATGTTTTAAATGTAAAATAAAATCAAATAGATACATGATGTAGCTAATAGTGGCTTGAAGGCGGAAAAGTAGCGGTCTCGGCGTAGAGTAACGCGTCTTGAGCCGGAGTAGAGCGGGCTTACTTCCAAGCCCGGAGTTATGGTCGCTAACAGCCGAGATTTAACAACCGGTGTGTAAGCCGGCATTCTACTTATTTATTTTTTTTTTTTTTTATTTTTCTTTTAAAAAACGTCGCCCCACACTAGGAATTTCTCCTGTATCGTAGGTGCGTTTCACAAACATGAAATATTCACATACACAAACACCCAGACTCGGGACAAACATCTGTGGTTCGCACAAAGTTTTGCCCCGTGCGGGAATCGAACCCGCAACCCTTAGCGCAGCAGTCCAATCGCTTAGCCACTGCGCTAATCAGGTCGTCAATTATTGCACTTAAGTAGGTATATTGTTATATTAAGGGCTAAGGTATCTTCATATTTTTCAGAGGTTAAACAAGTACACACTTTTGTAAATGATGTTCTTAAAAAATTACTTTAATGCCTTTACTTTAGTATTGTGCCTACCGACAGGACGGTAGTATTTCTCTTCAGATAACTTTTAATCCAATATAAACTAGGTACTGCTAAGTTTCGGCATAAAACTTCTTCTTAAGCCCTGAAAACGCTCTTTAACATCTCAATTTATTCGGCGATTCAGTATTATTTTGAATATTTAAATTATATTTCAATCTTCAATTAATTAACCTATTATACTTTTGTTGACATAACCCAAAAGTGGGAAGACGATATAAAAGTATTTTAATTTTCAATTAAACTGTTATTATTCTACTCACAAAGTTTTATAGATGCTCACAAAATCTCGGTATGAAACATTTTCATCCGGGAGAGGGAATGAATACTCTTCCCAATGCTTGGAGAAAATTGTAAAGCAAACGTTTATTACCAGGATTATGGAAATGAAATCTCCATTTTATAGATTGCCGATTAGATTATGCTCTCCATTTTTATGGGTTGTCCGGGCGTCGATGATGTAATTATTTTAAAGGTTAGGTATATTTATTTAATGAACATTATTTCGTTGGTATTCTATATTAATCAAATTCTTAGCATGTTTTATGACTCCGGAGATAAAAACAAAGAATCTTGTATATAGCTTAAGCGTTTAACGAAGGTAGGTACATTATTACGCTACTCAGTAAGTGGTAAAAATTAATATTCATACCTCGCCCACACGGCCAGCTCTGAGGACCTAAATTGTCCCATTCTATTCCTAATTACTTTGCTATATATCACATTATAAAGACCCCAAGTTTTATGACTCTTCGGAGGCTTTCAGTGTAATTAAATGTTATACGAATTTTATCGAACGAAGGTAAGGGCAACTTCGCAAACATCGCAGAGTAAGACCCTGCCGTTCAGTTATTAATAATTTAAAAAAACTCATCGGAAAAAATAATATTTAAGTATCTTGTTTTCAAATAGATGAACTGGACCGAAATCTATGGTAGTCCAGATATCCAGTGTATGATATGTTGTGGATTGAAAACTATACTCGTGCTTCATATAATTTTAAGTTTCCAAACAATATCTACGTCTGATAATTTAACTCGATAGCAAACGTCAAACGCATTCTGTGTAAATGATATATTTTCCGATACAAAGTGCCTCGCAACGTAGAAAATGGCAATGCGTCATTCTTATAAAACACGGGCACGAAGACAGAACGAATTAAAGTAGTCGATTTGTTTGGAGTCGATATCAAACGAGAAGTGTCTGTGTGGTTGACAGACGGTACATTTGACTTATGTGACAGCGAGCGTCGCCTCCGCGTTTCACGCGAGCTGTATTAATCACGCCCTTATCTTTTGTTTGATAGACGACATGATAATTTGTTTAAAATTACATCTGTTCTGAAACCTGAATGTTAGTATACTGCCTTTTGGGTTGATTTGATTTTGTTCTAAGCAGGTTTTGGCTATAAGTTCTAAGGACAATATTTAACATTACTTGATGCATGTATTCAGATCTTAGACATTTTAATGACTATATCTTTAGGAAAATTGTATATTTTAACTTTTTATGCAAAGTATGATATTAACCTGTAGAGATAGTTTAAAGTTCCATAATAATACATCAAGCGATCAAGGAGGTCTATACCAAGCACGAGTACCTATAATTTAATTAACTGAGTGTCATGGACACTGCATCGCGATTAGACATTGAGTGTGATTGCACGCTATAGGTATAGGTACATAACTACACTGCTACACCTAGCTTAGTAAACAGGGGTTATATACCTGGGTCCCTGGCTTAAATAACTGTATAGATACATACCAATGATATTGGTGCCGTTCAAGTTAACATAAATGACATTTCAGTTCCTTAATTTAAGAACCTACCATTTTTCGTTTCCATATCATTGAAAATTGAAAAAAAAACCATAGCAGTCGTATTGTTAACACGTTATCATAAGGGCAATCCACACAAGTAATATAAAAGAAGCTAACTCATCTATTTGGGTATTTAATTTGCGGCGAGTTCTCATTTGGCGCGTGTCCAACTAGAACTAAGGGAATTTCAACCACAATTCCGATGAACTTTTGTACAAACTAAAAAGTTTCCATTCTTTCTTTTTCCACGATCTTTCTTTTTTATAGGTTTTGTTGGAGATCGGGTCAAGGTTCTTATTTCTTTATAATACCGATCACCGCCACGAGTGTATTACCAGGGGATATATTTATAAGAAATGTTTTATTTTTTGTCAACTTTAATACTGATATTGGACACTAAAAGTCGGGCGAGTCCAGCCGGTATTGCTATTGAGAACACCACAAATTACCGAACAAAATATGACTTTCGTTCTTACTTCAGACACTTTAATCAAATTAAAAAAGTTTGTCTTCACAAATGGGCGAGCAAAAAGTGAATTACTGAGGCGAATTTCATCTGAGAAAAAGTAACCCTAAAGCTAGGTGTTGTCGAGTCATGTTTAATACAATGAAGGCGAGTTTTTGCCAGTAGGATGGCGGCTTAATCGAAAAATTCCTTCAGACATTCCGCAAATACTTGCATGATTGAAGAGGCAGCCCACGGACGTACACACGCCTTTCTACCTACCGATATTTTCAACTACACGCACTGTGTGGTAATCCGTATTCGAGTAAATACGATCTTGTAACAGTTGATTTATATATGACCGACTAGTAATTATTACCACATCAACCTTTTTTTAGACTTATTTATACACGGCCTTTCATGTAGCCTGCGCACTGTCCGCCAACAAGTGTGTCAGCGTAACGTGTACGCTGTACGCTTATTTAACCCTAAATAGTTACGGGCTGTGGTAAGTAAGGCCAGTTAATTGAGTTCGTAATGTAAATACAAACCACATGGCCGACTGATGCTTGTTTAAGAACCCTTTCAGACCTTCTCACTACATTATAACTTTAAAAGGATTTATAGTAGGTACGTAAGTATTCATTTCTATCAACAATTGCGTGCTGTATTGATTTCAATTAGTTTACATTGCGGTCTTTGTATATTTAGACATTCTCTACGTTGTTAAGGAATATTTAATTCTTATACCCGCGTAGTCATTAGTGCGCGCGTTCTGGCGTAAACGGCAAATGCACTATTACGGCCTTTACAGAGCGCCGCAGTTAGAGGAACAATAAAACAATCATTTGTACTGAAAATGCAGTTTACACAGACATTATGGTCAGTTTAGTTGTAAAAAACGGAAAATATAACATTCAATGTTAGCAGTATTCACTAAGAATTCTTTATAAAAGCTTTTGTACCCAAAATAAAAACAGAGTTTGTTTGCAAATACTTAATACATGTCCCTTTGGGTATTCTTCAACATTATCTTATGAATGTGTTAGCTATTACGTGAGCAACGTCAAACATAATAGTTTTCGTTGTTTACAGACAGTATAGGGTGAACAAAAATGTGTCTAAAGAGACGTAGCGTCGCCGTCAGGAGCGGCATTCTGCTCATGTCTCGTGTTTCTCGAAGTAAGCTTCTTTGATCTCAGTTTTATAATATCATGTTTTATTATAATCTTACAGCATATTTTACTTCACATGTTTTACGTGCAGGGATTTTACTGTTTCTCTGCGTGTACGTACAATAAAATATTGAAATAAGTTTGTTTGTTGCTTTCGGGAAGAGTGCTTTCCGCCACTTGTGAATATCAAACTTTTTTATGAGACGGAATTTCTGGTACTCATAAATTTGTTTCACCAATCGCTTGTTAAAAGTACTACAATGTTTGTTTCAATCTAGTTTATTAATTATTTGTTCCCAAACCAAATATTGATCACGAAGAAATGCTATTTTGCAAGGAAAGGTGGCGTGGCTAGAAAAACCAATAAATTATTTAAGCTTCATAAAGATTTCATAAGATGAAAGTGGAGATTGCGGCTTAAGTTGAACTGTGGAGAGCCTTAATTAGGAGGTATTGCCAGGAAAACTGGAGAAAAACTATTCAATTTAAACAAAGAAAACTAGTAGGTAATAGTGTAGGTATTAGTTCCTTTTGTTAACAGAGTTTGCAAGATGTTTTCGGGACTTTTATTACTTTGATGTTTTCAGCGATCTATACCTATCTACACTAGAAGGACATTTTATATGACATATGATAAAAATAGGTAAGTATGTAATGTATATAGTATTATTTGCAAGTAGAGAAAACAACCAACGAGTTAAAACTTTACAAAAAAGTAATAAAAGCCAATGAGCTTAAAATTAAATTAAAGTCAATGAATGAAATATTGAAATTGTTGAACTTTAGAATGCGCTAGGTGAAGAAGCTAATCTTATTAAAACTCATAGCAAAGTTTTGAGACAATCAATGTTTTCAAGCCGGTGCTCACGAAATTATGGAAAACACTGTAAATGGACGCGATATTAGGGGCAATCGTTGCGATATGATATTACTATTAATATAGGTATTAGGTAATATACATGCACATTAGTCATTTAAATTATAGAGTTTAATAATTAGTTTCTATTGGATAGTTTTCTGACTACACATTAAGAACCTACTTAATTGAACCAATTTTAATTAGGTAGAACCTATTTGTGTAATAATACTTAGCAAAACATTCCATAGTACCTACTTATATATTAATAAACCATTTGATTATGAAATAACAAAAGATGGTACCTACATATTAATTTATTCTCAGAACTTTTACAAGAGGAATTTAGTTTATTTTAAGATGAATTTATTGTACTTGTAAAGTGACTTGTTTTCTTAATTCCTACTTCTATGTTCAGAGAATAATATTAGCAAGGGATATTGGATGGTGCTCAAGAATTTCCAAGCTTTATATTATTCTGCTTCAAGTGAAACATGTGAAGTGCGTTTCTCTTTCGGGGTATTCAAGAAACTCCTTGGATTTGCTGAATTATTTAGAAATTCGTATGAAGGAAGTAATCAACAAATCAGCTAATACGTATGGTAATGTGGGTGAAATGGAAAGAGACGGTATAAAAAGTTTATTCAAAGAGAGAAGTTATTCGTGGTGGGCGCGGCTGAGGGCAAATTCGCTTCGCATCACATGAAGTGCGCCTCCGTCTTGCGACGTTGACAAATTGCCTTCTTAAACGCCGAGGGAAATAATTTTAAACACTTACAATTTTCCCGCATACAATATTAGACTCATTGCCTGTCTAGAACACTCCTTAAGGCAATATGTTAAACACATAATCTGGGTTAAATTTGTTGACCGAATACGTCTCGGTTAATAGTTATTATGTAGAAAAGATCAGTCAAAGAGCAACTAATGGTAAAGGTTAAGCGTTATGTCGGAAGACGTTTTTCAAGCAATATGTTTGGTGTTGGAAGTGAAACGTGGCGAGCTTCATATCTTAGAAGCTCGTTAATTGCTCTCAAATATCAAAACTCACGAGGAAAACATAAAACATAAACATAACATCACGCCTGTATTCCCCGAAGGGGTAGGCAGAGGTGCACATATAGTACACCCACATTTCGCCAGTTATGTTTTAGGTCCCAATGTAATAGGGGGCGAGCCTATTGCCATCAACCGGGCACAAATCCAGACTCCGTGCTGCTACTGAGAATTACCTAATAGAAAAACCCAGTAACACTTTGCCCGACCCGGGATTCGAACCCAGGACCTCGTCCTCAGTAGTCGCGCTTAGCAACCACTAGACCAACGAGGCAGTCACGAGGAATTTCTAATAATAACAATTGTTTATGCCATCAAAATTTCCACGAAATGTATTGTTACAAAAATACCTACTAAATTTTAAATGTTACGATTTTACACTGAATTGAACGTTCGGTATGCGCTCATTTTATTTAATTTTGCTGGCGGTCGCGCAGCGTAGGCGGCAGTCTGAAAAGGCATTTTGTAAATTTAGATATTTTGTCTTCGAATTTCCATTGGGACAAAGCTCACCTTTGTACGAATAGTTAGTTGTTTATATTCAACACCAAAACTTGTTCCAGTAATATAATTGGTTATTAGGTTTGTAGTTTGACAATTTTAATTTGTTATATTTGAAATCTACATAATGACTAAATTCAGCTCTATACCTTAAATACGTTATTTTAACTTGTTTATGACCATCAAACAGCCCGTAAAATAAACACAAACCAGGAGATTGTGAATCTCTGTTCTGTAACTTAATAAGTATTGTAGACGTGTGGTAAGTGGGTATGTAATACGTATTGCAATACCTGAACGAAACCGACGTAGGCCGCGCAGTTGGTTAACGAAGCCATTTGGCCGTAATGTGAGTCATTTGCGAGCTGCAGAAACTCAGGAGAGAGATAAATCCGTGTGAACACCTCGATAAAGGGGTAGGTATGTTATCGGAGGATTTCGCCTTATCTCATCTCGCAGGCTCACTTTATCGCCCTAGGTCGGGGCAAAGTGCCGCTTAACGCCGATTGTTGAAATATAAAAGGGAGTAATTTCAAACGACAAGTAGAAGTTTACGCATATTTTATTGGAAATCGAAATGGATTGAATATGAATAATAACCACTCTCGCCTCGAGTGTGACGCGCGGCAGCCCCGGCTAAATGATGTACGCGGTGCGAGGATCAGATACCTACGCATACGTCTTGCCAATGTTACCCCATAATACCCTAATGCGTTACGGGCCATTTAATTTTTATAATGGCGTCACAGTGTTTATTTTACCTTACGGTCGCAATGGTAGCACAATATTTTGATAAAATCAAACAAGTAAAAGTAAATTCAACAATTCTCTTTGACGGTTGAAGTAAACTTTAACGTGAAATTGTTTTGATCCCGGAGTGTCACAACTTGAGGGAAAACATTATGTTGCCGCTAAAAGGTCAAGTGATTAATGAAAATTGTCACTGTAAGGTTGAAATGCGGAAAATAAAATGAAACAAAGTACCTTTTACGTCACAATATCCTGAAATAGAAGTTTCTTTATTAAATTACATGTTAGTGCTGAGCTTCGAGAGCTTTCTAAGAAAGACGTCATGACAATTTAGATCTGCACGGCTGGGTGGGTAAGTAGTTCTGATTCGGATTATAGCACCTAACTCTGTCTAAGAAAGTAACAGTAGTTAGCACGGGAGTTGTGAATATGTTTTTCAGGCTAAAAGCGCGTGTCACTTCTGATAAGTAATCTAAATAGTCATTAGATATTTTAATTGTGATTTTGCTTCATTGTCTCTTTTTATTACGACTCAGTATAGTATCTGATGATGATTCGGAACTTAACTGTTAACACTTTCTGAAATAATGCAGTTGGGAACAGTAATAAGCTAGCTGGACTTTATGCGCTAGGGACACGAACTTTCGGATTGCGTTTACAGAATATTCTGCATCCATCTACATCCAGTGTTCTCATTCAGTGTTTTCAGTAAATACAGATTATTTGTCTTTTGCCTAATTGTCACCTCGGTGGCTTTTCATACACATTGGTCCTAATTGTCGTGCCAATGAAACTTACCTTCAAATTACTTTTTTCTCAAACATTATGTTATTTTATAATTAACAAGACCCGCATGGAAATCAGATTCTAGGGTGATTCACAGTTTATCAAAATATGTGAAAGTATACCTAACTATTGATTATTGCACAGAATTCTTTAAACCTCGCTAAAACTTTGCAAAAGCAGAGCAGCCCTAACACATTAGTGTATTGAACACACAGAACGCTTCGGTGTGAGCTCAATATTATTATCGTTATCGTCTCGAGTTTTTACATTTATTCCTTAAGTAACACTAGCTGTAAAAATAAAGTGGAGTATTGTGGAATACTGTAACAACAGGCATGGCGTTATAGGATTATTCTCAGGATATGGCAATACGTTTGCCCTTGGCTTAAAAGATAATCTTTGGCGAACAACATAGCGTACACTTATCCGATCCGGGATTCGAATCCAGGACCTCATGCCCAGTAGTCGCGATTAGCGCTCACTAAACAATCGAGGCTTAATGTCAAGGATTTTGCGTTAACCCGTCTGAAACCAATGCGAATTTTAGATGATAGTAAACCAAGTTGCTTGTAGAAATTTAGCGATGCTTCTCACATTGGTAATCTCTCTTTTGTAACTAACTCAAGTGCCGTTAACGAAGTCAATGAAAACAAAACTTTTGCAAACAATTATCAGTGCGCACTAGTTGAGCAACTAATGGGCTTTTATGTGAAGTGTTGGAGGCGGGGCGGGGGAAATTAATCACATTGCTTTGTGTGAGCTCCCGTGAGCTTCTGATTTACATGACAAGGAGTCAGTGTGGGTCATCCTGATAACGTATACTCAGGTTAGTTACAAAAGAGGCCCTTTATTTCTAAACAGCAAGGCTGTCTGCCTTGCTGTTTAGA
Source organism: Abrostola triplasia (assembly GCA_946251915.1). NCBI lineage: Eukaryota > Metazoa > Arthropoda > Insecta > Lepidoptera > Noctuidae > Abrostola > Abrostola triplasia. Next base: position 3,459,519 of record OX276426.1, read on the forward strand.
AATAAAGGGCCTCTTTTTTATTATTTAGTAGATATAAGTAGATATATTTTTATCCAGAATGTAGCAAAGCTCTAGCATGAAACCGGTTCTATATATATGTTTATTAATCGAGTCCGAAAAATCTACAAGATTTCGCTCTACGCCCATTACGATATATACACCGTACATAAACACCCACATAAATTATAAGGCGTTAAGAAAATTGAAGCTACAAAAAATTACATCAGTTTTATATTGCCTGAAATAAACGATTATTATTATTATTATTATTATAAAATTTAAACTAACAATCACGTACTCTATTATGTAGAATGGTGGGAAATTGAAAATGGGACACTAAAACGATTCAACAACTGGCAGAGTAGGTAAGGTAAAGGCTTGCATGAAGACCTAACTTTTTGTTAAACTTTCATAATGTAACTGTAAAAGCTTTCTCATCGTCTGTTTTCATTTCTGAGCACGTTCATATGTTTAAAAGCTCGCGGGGCCTTTTCTTTCACATTTAACGTTGTATTTTCTCGAGTACCAATTGAAGTTATCTGTCAAACAAGTTTAGTGTTCTACCTAGTTGTTCTTTTCTTGCGTTATTTTTGCTACAATCCGCCTCGTATACGTGGCTTATAAATGTGTTAACCATTATGTAAGATTAATCAATCAGAGATAGCGAACCTGGTTCGTTGAGTTATTCTTTTATTAGGATGATGAATAGCTTTTATCGTTGGTACCTATCGTTTCGATACAACTTGAGGGAAAACCAGGATACTATTTACAATTTTTCTTTGTGTAAAACAATCAAGTAAATATTAATATTTAACATTAGTACGATGATAACACTAGCACGATTGTCATACCCCGGTATAAAGCAGCTGCCACATAAATTCACGTCGACGTTAAAATTAATTACGAACATTTGTGTATCGGATCCCTAGTGCCGTGTAGAGTAGCCTCATTAGTGGCCGGAATGGCGAAAGGGGAATTTGTTTCAGAACAGATTTGTTACTGTACCTGGCAATCAATTAGCATAATAGATATTCCGATAATACACAGCGCTGTTTAATTTGGTTTAAAATCGAATATTGCCTATTAGTGCTGGTTAGGGGATAAATGAAAACGTAGGTACCTACTTATGTCGCGCATATATCAGTATGGCTTAATAATGGCGAGCTTAATTAAACATGAAGATTATTATAATATCTAAAAATCCTGTAATTGAACGGGTTTAAATATATGAAAAAAGGTTTCAAGTACATCGATAAGTTTTTATTTTATTTTGGGATTAAACAAAAGAAGTTAAGAATGTTAATAATATTAATAATTCACACTGGCCATACACAAGTTTTATAAAAATAAAATTATTGCAAGCGTTTAGTTACAATCTTGTAAATTAATTTTGTTTTGTGTGTTTTGATTTATTTCTTTCTATTTTAATTTTAATTCAAATTTTGTGTGGCATTATTATTTGAGGATGATATAAGTTAGTGTAGCTCTGATTTCTATTAACTGAAAAGGATATACGTACCAGGTAAGTCATTGAAACCGTATTATGAATGAAAGGAGGAAAAGTGCGTTCTATTTTCACCGCAATCAGTAAAGGGATATTTTAAGTCTATTGATGTATGGACTAGGGGAGCCATGGCATGTCGCGCGCGCCGCTCATCCTAATGGACCATTAACAGAGCATACAGTTCAAAGGGTTGGTCGACTATGCGTTTTGCGTTTTTCCTGGATGTCGGGTAGATGGATTTAGTGTACGTTGGAACGTTTGCAGCAACGTATTTTTGACTTACGTATCGTGTTAGTCAAGTAGAATGTGTAGACGACAACAAATCCAAGTCTTACCTGAAAACAAAAGAAATATATAGTTAAGTTTATTTCAACAAAATCACGCGTGCAGCAATACTTTCCTTACACTTTTCTATGCCACAGACACTTATACTCTGATTGAGTTCATCTAGAGAGCTACCGCTAAGCATGCTAGGTTGTGGTTTGTTTTTTGAATACTAAGCTATTCCGAAATCAGTAAAGGTCAATTGTGAATCAAACTTAAAACGTTCAGCAGCTACGCGTACGAGCAAATAAACAGCATGTTACAAAATCTAAGTAAGTAGAAACTTTAAACAGAACTTGCATATGAGTCAAGTGCATGAACGACAAAAAATATGATCGAAATCATAAACCCCAATTTGCTAAACTATTATTAAAACTGGCGCGACGTTGTCGACGAAATTTACGGTATGAATTTTGTTCGTTGATTTTATTGAAAATCGGATTCATTTCACGGTGAAATCTGGTCACGTGTATGTAAAATGTAGCTGAACCAATTGTCACCGAAAGCCAATCAGCGAGTGATTGCGATTCCTGAATAATGAACCAATATGGGCACCGCGTTACACGCGTTTACGCGTATGATGTCAAATTTATTATTATTTTTTACTCTTGTAAAGAGTTGTTTTGCTTTTATTACCTAATTATGTTCTTAGATTAAAAATATATTTATACTTAAAAGGTGTTGTTATTGTTTTTATACTGTCGTATAAGTTAAAACTGAACACTTATGACTGAATTATGTTATTGTTAATCTTATTATTTTTAGTCAAAAGAATATAATATTTATTGTAATAATGAAATGATAACGCGAAATTTAAATAAATCCTTAACCAAAATTTGTGTTTTATGGCTTAAGATTTTTTTGTAAGTAAACCTGATGCTAATATAACATTGTTTTGATTAACAAGTTCTCAGTTTAAACATTTTACATTTAATACATTTTATTTTCGCTAAAGAATATTCATTTTTACTTCTCTGGAAGGTCTTGCTGGAACGTTAAAATATACGACGCTAACTTTAGTAAGTCCGTTCATTTAAACGAGCTAAATGGCGGAGAAACGTGAAAACGAGCATCCTAATCGAAATTTTGAAGTTAAAGCACCCTGGAGACAATTTTGAGGATTCCCACGGACTGTCATAATGGCCTCGCTCATTGGCAATGTGTATACAGTGGCCGGCCAACGTCAAGTTAATACGTCCATTGATTTACGTGCTTCGAATCGGTACTTATATGTGTTTAGCGATACAGTGATAGTCGAGTATTTTATTGACATAGATTTAATACTTTCAGCGTTGGAAGGATTTAGGGAACAGATTTTAGACTTGTATAAAGAAGCTCGTTCATAAAACGAAACTCAGTTTTTATAATCGATGAAATAGTTAATCTGTCTATTGACTGTGCAAAATGATTAGTACTGCCTTTGTTGAATTTATAATAACAATATATTTTTTTCAAGTTATCATAATAGAGTTATTATAATAGAATGTCAAAACTACAATAACATTTTTATGCATTTTTTTACAGTAAGTTATTTTATCACGCCTTCGGCAATTCCACATAATGGAAACCAACGCAGCATGTTTTATTGTTGGGGTCTTTGGGGTCCATTACCGTCCGACAAAACTTTGAATTTTCCAGACGTTAGAACCGGGAGCACAATACAAATATAACTCTACAAAATTAGTTTAAAAACAGGGCATTGCACGCATTAACGCACTGGTATTCGATTTTACGTCCGAATGAAAGGAACAGTTTGAGTGGAGTATAATTTTAGTTGGTTTCCTGGTAGAACGTACCAAAGATGACCATTCCCAGTCGAGTTGGATCTGGCCCAACTGCAGGCAATTAGTGACGGTTCGACAGTCATGATAATGGTTGTCGTTCACTACAGAATACCCTTTTTATATAGAAAAGGTCGATTCTACGTACGCAACGTATCTATTATGTGGTCTAATGAGCGTCGGTTTACATTAAGGTATCATTATCATAATAAAAATAATTTTCACGGATTATATCGCGGTTTATTTGTTTAGAACCCTACTCGATGTTTGAATATTAGAAATAAGTTTTATAATGTCTAGGATTCGCGTGACAGATACCTTTATGCAAATAATATAATAAACAGTATGGAAGATATCATTTTATTTTATTTATTTGTTAACCAACTTACACTATCTCATATGTATACATAATTATAAGTTACAGGACAAGATATATTACAGTAATATAATCAATTTATAACTAGTATCAAATATAGGTATTTTAATTATTTAAGTAGGTATATAAGGGGATACAATGTGTTTATTTTAAAAGTTTACATACAATGTTTTTAACCAAAAAAAGGAAAATAAATGCCCGCTACATAAATCGTACTATTTCGTTATATTTTGATGTTAGTTTGATGTAGTAGGTTTTATTTATGGGATAACCAGGAGCGGGGTAACTGCAAACATAGTTCACAATTATAATGACACAGCCTGAATGCAAATAGCTTTGTTGATGTAGCCTCTAACAATATTGAGGCTCAAAATTACAGGGGATATTCTATTCTGCATCATAGGCACTATATAATTGTAACTGTAAGTAGGTATGATGTAGTAAGTACCTAACAATATGATACGAAAATTAATTAAATTAAATATTTAAAAAGAAACTTTAAGCCGGGTCAATTGCACTTGTAGGATTTCGTAATTAGAATTTAGGTTTTCTCATTATTATTTATTTAAAAAATCTGGCATCAAGGCGACATGAATTTAATAAATAACGCCATAGAAATCGTTAACTATTTAATTATACTGTACAATTATAAATAGGTAGAGTACTATAATTAGATAGCATTTGTATTATTACAACGAGGATATTTCATTTATCTTTAGTGTACATGAATGTACTCATAAAGTATTATGGTTGCGGCAGTTTTGTTCAAAGTAATCAGTGTCAAAACTACCATTTGTCTTGTGTAGCCGTTCTGCGACAACCCTTACTTTGGCACTAGATCTGGCCCTGGCACTAATTTGTAACGACGCTCGTTATTCCTTCACCCTAATTGCTTTCTTGTCTTCAATAGAATAAATTAAAATACATTTTACCATTTAATGTATTGTATTATACACGGGCATTGGTTGAATAAGATTTAAATAATGTTGTCGCTATCTATTGTCAGAAATTGACGAATTTTAATATAGGTACCTATATTAGTGTCAAATGAAAACTAAGACGAAGTTAACCATTGATACCGTGAATGTAGACGAAAAGCCACTGTTGTAGAATTTATCTCAGCTACACTTTTCTTTCGGAAAGAATTCTGAGAAGTTGTGCTTCCAGAAAAACTTGATGGTCGTAAAGTTCTTCTTCTTAGTGCCTTGCGTCTACGCTATGGTGTTTTGTAAACAGGATGAGAATACACTACTCAGTTAATGAAAAGATAGGCACTTGCTTGATTGTAAGACACATAATATTCAACATATTTTACGCGAGTTTACTACTGTATTGTTGCAAATATTTATTCCAACGTTTACCCAAGTCCATTTCTATTCCTTTGGTGGATCTTCAGCGTTTATTTTCCGTCCGTTTTTCTCTTCACGTCTTAATTCCAGCAACAAATCAAGCAAGGAAACAAATTTTACTAATTAAAACACAAATTCCTCTTTGCAATCTAGCGTGGCTGACGTAATAGTGTTTTAGTTAACTTTGTGGCTTGGCGCATGCATCTGCGTCGCAACAGTTCGTGTCTTACGAGGAACTTAGCGCTATCTATTGCACTTTCCAGACCGTTACACACGTTTTAAATTTATTGTTGAATTAGCTGTAGCTGTACCCGAGACTTTATCTATGTGATTTCGGATATTCATTTACAAAAGAGATTTTTAATACTTAAAAATAAATTACTTTTTTCCTGGCAGGCCGCTAGAGTATTTTGTCTTATTTAATTTAGTATAGAGAAGTTTTCGAAAGCATCCCTTCTCTGTTTGAAAACGGTACCTAAGCTGTTTTTTAATTAACTTGATGTTAATTCGATTCAACTCACGTAAAGGGTTCCTCGTTCCTTTATATTTTGTGTTTTCAATCCATCCTTACATAGGTATATATATGTACAATGGTACATATATATGAGATATGTACCGACGGGTTGTGTAGGTACTTAATTCACTTTGTTGCCAGTTGCCACTCCCTGCCAACTCGTCACTGGATGACATTGATCATTAGACATGCCAGATCCGATTTCAAACTGTGATATAAGGAGGCGAGAAGTTCGCAAACGACATTCGACGAATCTCGTTCAATTCCAAATTAGCTTCGAAATGTATGTAATTTTCTTATTGAATTTTCGCCTTCTTACGAGTGACAGGATAGAATTACTTTTAGAAAAACGATCAGATAGAATAAAAAGTAAATACTGAATACCGAGTTTAGCGTTTATTCGATTATAAAAGATAATGAAATGTTGTTTGTTGGAATAAGAAACGTAGGTTGTAGGAATGCAGGGCAAGGCACCCAAACGACTGTGTTATAAGGTAATCATAAATACATAACACAGATTTAAGTATAGAGGTATATTTCGGTACCTAAGATAATTACATGTATGATATAGAATTAAAAATAAAATACCTACTCTTTATGTAAAACTTTCGTGTTACTAGTGTCATGACTGCTAAAAGTAGGCGTGACTTTAATTCCATCAGGTTGATGTAAGATTGGACAAACATTTTTATAACGATGACTAATTAGCAAGGTTCGCATGTCGCTCGACCTTCATTACACAGAAGGGTGAGGCTTAGAGGCCTTGAGAGGTCTATTAGCTTACATCTGACGATTTTAGATGTCACCGTAGGGATAAGTGTAACCTAAGTCCTAAATAAGAATTATAATCTACCATATGGTAAAGGGAGAGCCTTTACCATATATGGCACGTCCTCAAAACTTCACATATCTGATTTCATTTTGATTTTGTATGTATATCATAATTAATTTGACTATCTACAACTTGACATATTAATATTAATGTATTATAATTTGACAAGACATGGTCGGAAATGGCACTGAAAAGAGATTTGTGGAGAAATAAAGGAAAGGCCTTTGCCCAGCAGTGGGACACATTACAGGCTAATAAAAAAAATGTACAACGAACAACCTAAAATGAAGAAATGTTTCCATGAAACTAAAAAAGAAAAAATATATTTTTACCATTATAAAAATGACTTTATTGAAATGTCTTACTGTACCAATAGCATCGCTTAGTGATTGTTATAAAATAATGGGATGTCGGATCGTGATCGTGTCGTTGACTGTAAATGAATGAGCGTGAATTCATCTAATAGTGTCATGTTACCATGCCATTACTCACTGCAAACATTTTCACTGAAACGTTGAAAATATGAAGCGAGTAATTTATTTCATGTTATTTACGCGACAAGAGACGGCGAAATTGCCATGTAAAATCATTTTATTAACAAAGTACATAAAAGCATATTTTTTAGCTTATATATCTACCTGTTTATCATCGTTAGTAAAATACTTCTACGGTCTACCTTTTCAATACTTTTGATAATTATGCAAAATTTTGCTTATCGTATATCTATTTCCTTCAACATGTTGTATTAGTACAAGACGTATAAATCAGGTGAATTGTCATTTTGACATTCACATTGAAAACTGATAAAACGCAATTTTTTGCTTACCACAGTTTACTTTTGAATCCATTGTATAACTTGTTAAACGACACTTGCGACAGTCAAAGTTATATCGTCGACAACGGATAGCTTTTGTAAATTTTATCCAATGCCGAGGTCTAGTTCTATTATTTTTAATAATATTAAATATTTTATACAAGGTACAGTTATTATTTCGCTCTATAAATCAAATCTTTTTAGTTCTTCGCCTCCAAGATTCAAATTCAAGCATAACTGGGACTGTATAAAAACACAAAATTTAATCGCTAAAAAATAATAGTACCTACCAGAAAAAACTGTAGAGTTTTTATTTAACTTCATAGTTTGTAGGTTCTTTAATTATAGTTTTTAAATGTCACTAAGAACTAAACTGACCCATTTTTCACATGATACTGATGAGTTAATAAAACACACATAAATACTTCTAAAAAATATTATACCTTTAACCACTACCAAAATAATAGGCTAATGAATCGATAGTAAAAAGGCAATTTCACAAGACAGTTCACTACCTACAGGAGATTACCCTATCCTAATGTTGCCAACTTTATTCCTACGAAGCCTACATTTATAAAAACTAATCTAAGTTGCGGCTTCCTTTTCGCGTAGTTTCAAACTAAAGAAGTTTCTAACACAAGTGTAAGGTTAGTACTGTACTAACATTACAAGACTTGTATCTTTGGGCTTCGTCCATAAAACATGAGTGCACACGGACTGTAAGAACTCAGTGGGGTAGTGTACTGCATATAATCAGATTACACGCTCCGAATATGTCGGCGATGCTACAGGAATCCTGCGGTAGACTTCGACATTATCTGTTTACAAGATCCAAGGCTTCGCAGTGAAATTCAGACTGACGTGTTAGTTCCGACTTATAGAATGGAGGACGTTTGCGATCAGAATGCAAACGAGAGTCTATGAATAATTCAATAATCCTGCGAGCTTTTTGCAAGTCATCGATATTCATTCGATGTTGAACGTACTCTTAAATATAGTTTTGTGAGCAATCGTAGATAATCACTAGTGGATTTGCAAGTTAATTGACGCGGATGAAGATAACCTTAATCTTCTAGTTTGAAGCAAATTAAGAAGGAAGTTATTTTACTTGATACAATTAATTGCATAATTTTTTCAGGATATCTTGACCAATTTTATGAATATGAAGATACTTATCAATGCCTTGTATATTTACCCATATAGAGTTATCTTTAAAACCAAACTCGTTACGGATTAAGCCAAATGGATAAGAAACTATCTCAAAAATATCAATTGAAATTTAAATCATGTCCCTGCTCTAAAATGTTCCTATTTTAGTTGAGGGATGACAGCTTTGGTTCGTCGTCAATTTGCTTCACGTCTCACGTGTGGGATGTAGCTCTGGGTACAGTCAGCATCTCACTTTAAGCCGTATATTGTACTAATGTTATAAGAAAAGTTTGTGCGGTCGCTCCCATGTGACGTGTGTGTTACATAGGCGCAGTTTTGTGCGAACTAGGATATCTAGTAGTTATGGCGATTATATTATCCTTAATATCGTTTTTACAAACGTATTACAAAAGTTAAAAGATATTGAGATACCTATTAAATAATATTGAGATACCTACACAAATAAGCCGACCCCAATATGTAACAGAAAAAGATGCTATGATTGATTGCATCTATACATCAATCATCTTTATTTCGAGTTTGACTGGAAACGATCTCAGGAATAGGTATGATACTTATATCAAATCTACTCAAATGAAAAGAAATAAGAAAATCAAATATCTGTACCAGTAGTGCTCAATTTTGATTGTAGAAACGTGTTTGAAGCACGCGTTCGGAGCGCAGGGAACCGCTGAGATGGGACGTTTGAAAACTCTTGCTTCGAAATTTAAAACAGCTAGACAAGCATTTGTCTACATATTGGTTCCAGATATTTAATAAAATATGCAAAATACAAGGGCTTAATGCATTGCTAGCCGTACCCGAGCCGGTGTATGGTGAATAGATAATAATTTAGGTAGAGAAAGCTTTTAGCTCTACGAGTATTGCAGATGGTGTGGTATTATTGAAAGATATGGCTTTGTTTGTGCCTTACGTATGCGTTGTGCATTGAATATTAAAAAAACAATATTTATTTATTAGTTTTTTATGTTGCATTAGGTGTAACACTGCCAATCAAATAAAACATTTTCTGGATGAATAACTGGCGCTCAGTAATACCGTCTCCGTCGAATATATAAGTGTTTATATTAAAGAATGGTTTAGTCAGACTGTAGGGTTAAAATATCATATTCTTTTTCACTCAGGCCTAAATTGCCACTTTCCACATCTGGCCTAATAATAAAGCTAGTGGTGAAAATACATGTTTAAAGTATAAGGGTAACTGAATGCTTATCGAAGCTTTCAGGTGCTAACCACTTTAATCTTAGAAAATCGTTATTTGCTAGTAAGCGGGTGTAAGAAGTAAAACGGAGAAATAAGGTATTGGTTATGAAAAAATAAAAATAATAATCACAAGTCATTTATGTTGGGACATACATATTATACTACATATTGTATAGCAGATTTGAAATACTACTAAATGAAATAAACATAGTAAAAGCCACGGATAAAAGTATGGCAGACGTAAGTTTTTCTGAAAATTGGGACATCGACGTATTTCGTCGAAATTTTCCGAAGTTTGCGAGAAAAGTTAGAGGATATTTATTGATATTAGTATTGCGTGTTCGTTCCACGCCAGTTTTTTCTTTGTCCCTAGAACAGGTGTCACAAGGGATTAACGAGCTTAACGAAGCCATAAAGACCTTGGATTCAATCACACAGTTACTGTTTGCACCGGGATATAAAGAGCTGGAACTAATTCACAATGAGATTAATGTAAATCCTATACGAGTGTGGGCCGTTATTTAAGCACATTTATGCCGTAATGCCGAGCAGGAGATTAACTCCCGTGTTAGTAAGACGCTGCGAGCTGTGTGGCCAGGGTGAGTATACATATACATATCTATTTGTATAATAAATAGGAATATATGGCCAGGTATAAAATACATAATATGTAGGTCCATTTGATCGGTCTATAAAGTGCACCGTGTTATGGGCATGCTCGAATAAAAATAATATTGTTACAGAGTTCGACATGTTTTTGTTGCCGCTTTTAGTTATCCAAACATAAAGTTAGTATTTAATAGGAATGCGCATGTATGAGGGTTATAAAAAAGTTCATTTTTTATTTCTGTTAAGCTGGAAGATAGAAGATTTACTAGGGGCTAACTAAAGAGCAATCAATTTGGCTGCTATGTATTGGGCTGCTCAGAACTAATGAAAACCATCGACACGGAAAGAAGAAAAAGAAGCTGGAAGGCAGTTTGTTGACAGTGTGCTAGAGGACGTGATATAAATATAAAAAAATACATAACATTAACATCTCATGACGCCTGTATTTCGCCATTTCGTCAGTTATGTTACTGGTCCCAATAGGGAGCGAGTATGTTATATCATCTATCATCATCGGGGCACAAATCTAGATTCCGTGTTGCCATTGAGAATCACTGAATGGAAAATCCTAATAACATTTCGCCCGCCCCGGGAATCAAACCCATGCCACCACCTCACGCTCATCAGTCGCGCTTAGAGACCACTAGACCAACAATGCCGTAAAAAAGTGAATATTTTATATTTCTCTCATATTCATGTATTATTAGACTTCAAAAGCATAAATGGGTGTACTACATCACCCTATTACCTACTTTATTGTTGCGTTTAAGTGGGCAGGTTTAATCCGTTAGGCCGGTCTCCACTAAATCGTCTCACATTTTATTCGTATTGTAACGATGAGCTCAAATTGTTCGGTCTGATTCGGCCTATTTGTCAATGTAGCTTATGTCACATAGAAAGGATACCGAAGGATATTTTCGCTTGTTCTGCTTAAAAATAAGCGGTCAGCTATTTAGAGGCAAATCGTGTCCCACAATGTGTCGGGTGTATTATAAACTTAAAAGGGACTTGAGTGAGTGGCAAATGAGTTTTTGTTTGATGTTTGTTGTATGGCGGCACACGCCCGTTGAATTATTCAAGAGCTTCGTAGATAATTATTAATGTTTTATAAATGACGTGAACATTGTTGAGTATGATCGTATTATTTCCTACGCGTGTTTAAACAGGGAGGTATTAAATACAACGAGCGGGAATTATCTTCAAAACATAAGTAAGTAAGTAATTCTGTTTTAATACTTTCTGTCAGTTTCAAAAGTTGACTGAAGGTAGGTATAAAAGTTATAAAATATGTTAAAGTTAAGAGTCCATTGTATATTTATTGTAATAAAAAATGTAAGCAAAATTCACATGACAAGTCTAGCGCCTGAAAAGCGCCCAGAGAAGGTACTTTCGATAAAAATGTAAATCGCGTTTTACGATTCCATTGAATTTAGTTTAAAAAGTTGCTGAAATAGGAGTTTTGTCATGAATTTTTTACAGCCCGGTTCTGTAAAGAAGAAAAGTATATTCAAAGTTAGAAAAATAATTTAGGCTTTTTGAATCGTGGGTCTGTCGACTGGTAGTTTTTATATTGAAAAGGCAAAGGTTTTAAACACAGTTGATGCTTTTGGCAAATTTATATTTCCTATTTTGCAACTGTTTGTTGAACGTTACTTTATTAACTTTTTACTGATTTGAGCTATGAGCTAGAGGTCATTGTACCCAGTAGGGGTAATCTTCATTTTTGTCAGCGTCTTCGTCTCAGCATTTAAACCAGTATTTATGCACTATATACTCTCCGGGCAACGACATTCTTGCCTTCCTAATATCTACAAGACAAAAACATCAGGGTGGCGAATACAGTGCAAAGACGAATATTCTCTATACTTTGCTTGGAATAGTTGAATTAGGCAAGCATCCAAGATTTAGATTGAGCCAACGTTTTGTGCGCAACCATACAAAACGGAACTAAATGATCGCTCTAGGTCGGTAATTGCCAACGTTCGCGGTGAACCTGTCCATTTGTATTATAATACTGCGGCTCACTGAAGCTCGCTCAATATAAAGCTCAGTGCATATAATTTACTATAGCAGCAGATGCCAGATGGAGCCGCAGACCGCCAACAAAATCACTATATGTTAACAGCTTAAAAGCCTATTGACAAGCGCATATACCAACGAACAAATCCAATTTGGATTTTAATGGCTGTTGATGTATAGATAATAAATTATATTCTAACAATGCAGCCTATTAACCTTTAAATAAAGTGATTTATACTATAAATCTAAATCCTGAGGTTCCTATAAATCTAATCCTATAAGGTTCTCTAAGTAATAATAAAATTTCACAAAATTGTGACGACTCAGGGGAAATCAAAATAATGTAGGACGACGTCGCAAGCAATCGCTAATGTTTATCTGTCTCTATCTCATTTATCTTTGTTGAGACAACATAATATATCATTTGGACAAAGCCTTCTTATGTTTTAAGAGATTAAAATTGCGTTGGACTCCGCAGTGTATGAAATATTATAGGAATAGGTAAAAACAATATTTCACGTCTTCTTGCTAGGAGATAATATTTTAGAGGAAAGACATTCCAATCATAAAATACTACAATTAGGCAAGTATTCATTAATCTTATAATTAATAAATGTCTTACAGCTACGTTATGTAGAGAACTTGAAAAAAGAGCTTACAAAAATTGAATTGTTCAGGTCAGTTGCTCTAGTTAAACTACAAATGTTTATTCCAACGTGACTTCAATTGCTAAAAAGCAATGATAATTTAAATAAATATTTACCCAACAAATATGATGTACTTTAATATTGTAAATGACTTCACAATAGATACATAAATGATAACGTTATTCGGTATTTAATCTAACATACACGTTAATTGACCGTTTACTCAGAAATTTATTTTAATAACTATCATAATAATCCATAACGATGCAAGGCCTGGTGCATTTGTTTTAATTTCCCGAGAGAAATGTAGCTTTTATGCCGTAAATGTTACTCATCTAGTACCCGTTTCAATTTAGACCTATATTGAAATGAAACAGATTCCAGGGATGAACACTTTGACTTGCAGACTTTAATAACCCGTCGAATACTTGATTGAAATATACTTATTTCGGCAAACTGACGTGAGATTTATCAATCGAGCCATACGGAGTGTGCCTGAAGGCTGACCCATTTTGAGTACCATATTCCATTTCCCCTTATCATTCTTATCTCAATTAAAAAAGGTTTGAGTTTTTATAATTAAAATTCGTCATCATCATCATCAGCCGGAAGATATCCACTGCTGAACAAAGGCCTGCCTCTTATAATTAAAAAAGTAATATACATTAATATAAGTTAATTTATTTCCTTTGGTATCAACTCATAATTAGACGATTAAGGTAGGCCTTAGACTTAGTTACAATTTCCATAACACGAACAAAAAAGAAGTAAGTTTAAAATAAAAAAGGCACGGATGAAAGGTCCCTAGAGCTGTAAAAGTTATATACCCTTGTACTTATTTTGTTCGATTAGTTGTACAGTGAAAGACTTAATCGTAAGTATTTAACTCCACAACATGAAAACAAACACAAAGAGAACACACGCAATTTTCGGAACTCAATGTGTTGTCTCCAATTTGTCTTACACAGGACAAAACACAATTAAGTTTGTAGATACTTGTTTGTTTGGGAATAACAATAAAACTTGTTTAAATTGTTGTTTATGGCAAATGCCCCATTTGGCAGGATAAATAAAACCTTTGCTGACGGGAAATTAAACTTGTTTATACTTACAGATATCATTGAATGTCTTTTATTATACAGGGGTCGGTTATGTGTTTAACTAATTCAATAGATATTGAAATGAATTAAATAAATATTGGATATATAAAAAGCGATTATTAAAACAGGAAGGTTCTATTATTATCTAAGGCAAGGGAAAGGGTCGGGGATATAAATTTTACACTGCAACTGTTCCACAAACTTTATTTTGCGCGCGGCAAAGTGAGTAACCGTACTATCTCAGTTATTTGGTTCCAGTTAGTAACGTTTTCGCAGTTTTCGACAACTGTAAAATAATATTTGTGAAAGTTTAATATGACAAGCGAAGAGCTTACTAGAATCACTTGGTAGGATAGGTATATTGGTAAAATATGACGAAGAGACGTAATAAAATAGAGACATAAAAGATTTGGGTCTTCTGGTAACTTGATGACGAGGTTATAAAGATCGTATAAAGGGAAATAACTGCTGTTGGATAAGGACGGTTATGCTCTACATCCCATAAGAATAAAGGTTATGGAATAACTCCAAATTTCAGTTCAATTAAGCATATTCGATTTGTTTTAACGTAAATTAGAGGCAATCGATCTCGTTCCCTCGGTGGTGTTAATGTATGAATTATTCAGACATTCATTATCGTATTCTGAAAAAAATCTTTTAACATTTCGTCAGGAAATGAATACTTTAGAAGTGTCGAAATGAATTTATTGGTAGTACCTATGAATTTATGTTTACGAATTGTTCAGCTACAAGTTTTTTAATGATTAATTGATACCATCAATCGCCAAATGCTGAAATAAAATTGACGAAAATAATCAATGACAAATTATTAATGATTTGTAAGAAATCAATCAATTTTGATTCCTTGTGATGTCAGAATTAAATGTAGAAGTAACTAGTTATTTCTGTATTTAATTATAAAAAGGGTAGAGAGAAATACCCTTGGTTCGTGATGTAATTAAAGTAGCGGGTATCAATTAATTTAAAATAGGTACCTATGTATTTTAGTGTCGAACAGTATCAAGTTAGATCGTTAGTCGCTTTTACTCCATGTATAAATTATTCGATATTGTCGCTTGGAAACATACATTAACCATATATGTGAATTAATAATTTTTACTATGATAAGGATATTTTCCACATATAAATAATAACCTTATATAAAATTCATTAATTAGGTTCCAGTAACTCAGTATTAGCCGGTAACAATTTAAAAGGTTCAGTAAGTGTGTGAGTAGTCGATAGCCAATTACGAGTAGGTATACGTATCCATGTATTGGGATTCCACGATCGCTACAAATCCCGGGGCAATACTGTTAAATTGGAATCGGTTCCCTAGTTGACAGTCAAGACATTCGACAAACTGCACTGGCTCAGCACAACAGAAAGTTACTTTTAGTTTTTTTATGCTCTCTGTTCCTATCCGATATTAGAAATTAGTTCTGCGAAGTTTATTACTTTAGAAGTTCAATACTTAGATTATTAGATGTAGTTTTGCAAAGTCTGAGACGCACAACGGCAAAAGTTTTGATAGGTTTTAGTATAGAACTAAATTTGTTACTTGAGGACTATGGAATTATTGATTAACATCTTAAAACTTAATTTATATATAGATATATATAAATCGCGTTAAAATTCGAAATGTAGTACCATAGAGTAGAAATCTAAAGACTAGTTTCTTTATAAATCTCGTCTGTATATTATAACAATTGGTACGGCAAGCGAAACCTAATGTAATTCATTATATTACATAACCGTTGAACGTATGAGCCCTCTTAATACCTAATAGTTAGAAATAGGCAGACTTAATTTACGTAACCCCAAACTACACGCGTGTGAAAAATGTAGAGATAATCAAAGCGGCGTCAGGATTATACGAAGTGGAAATTCTTGTATTTTCCTTTCCAAGAAAAGAATATTACTAAATTGAATAATAATGCTATTAAATAACATAGGTTAGGTTATTTAGGCAGGTATATGAAAGTATGCGATATATGTAGTTTACTTACTTGCAAAATTACGATAAATTTTATACAAAACGTGGAGAAAAGAACGATTTCACGTACCCGTTAAGGGTTAGAAACGCGTGTTGAAAACAACGCCTTTGACTTGAAACGCGCTTAGCATTCTTTACGCGGTCTTTAGCCACGATTCATACATTAACTTAATGAAGTTCACTAAGCTACTTGTACCTACATCGTAAAAGTTTCAGTAGAATACGTTATGAAACGATTAAACAACAAGAGCTAACGAAATCATTGTTTAGTTTAATGCACCATTTAGTTTAATGCAGCTAATAATGAAGCCACCGACTTCAACTGCGCTAATGTAAAGTGAAGTGAATAAAATAGACATTATTATTCACTTTTGAGTTCGTGTTTTTGAAGGCGGATATTTTTTTGTGTATAAATATTGCACTAAATGTGCAAGCAAGAAATTTTATCGGTTTCTACTTTTCTTTATACTTACAAATGTATTTGATTATACGTATCGAAATACTTGCTACAACGCGGAAGTACTGAACGCAGCAAGCCAATTTAAGCGCGGGTTAAAAACGCGTGTCGCGAACAACGCACTTGGCATCAAACGCGCTTAACATTCTTCACGCGGACGCCTTCAACGATACAACAAACTTAATTGACTTGACAAAGTTACTTGTGTCAAGTTGGCTTGACTTGTTCTTGTGCCACGTGCTTATGTGTTCCCGCTAAGTAAGTACGCTCTTTGGAATTCGGCAAATTCGGATACAGAGAGTTTTCCGTGCAATCACCAATACTGAAATGTTAAATATTTCATTGAGATTACGTTGTTTATAGTATCTAAAATATAGTTTAAATGTATAGGTTAAGGTAAAATATGTTATTGAAAATAGATTGAGGAAAGAATCAAAGGTTTTTATCAAATTTTCCAGTAATGAAATGACGTCGGTAAGAAAGGGAAAGATTGCCAAATAAATGAATTCATAATAAAACGTTGCAGAATTGGGTACCTACTAATTAAAAGTAGTAATAAATTGTTTTATTCTAATTAAAGCAGACCAAGCTCCATGCAGCCGTGTTCTACTTATTTTTTCTCCATTGCGCCTCTTAGGGAAATCTCACAGGAAATAAAAGCAAGAAGACGAACTCTTTCATTCCAAGGTAATCAGGGAAAACGTGCATAACAAGTACCTTCCTCTTTTCATTCCATCATTCGGGCGAATCCTTTTTGCGAAAATTTCTACTTAGTTCTCAGAAAAACAATTTGCTGAAACCTATTTAGTACAGCGCAGGCAATTTATTTTAAAACTACGGTTCGTACTAATTGAGAGAGAAGGTTTCTATTACATTTTAGGTTTTCCGATCAATGTGAGGATTTGTTAGTGCTGTTAAATGTGATTAATGTTACAGAAAGACCCAAATAATAATTTTGAGTATTAATCTGTGATTGGCCATTACCAAAACTAAATTAATTATTCCCGACAAAATTCTTAGTCCCACAGGCGCGCAACCTACCAACAAACGATAACTCTTTATAGCTTTAGTAAACTGCCCATATAAATATATTGTTTGCAATAAAAATCCTCAAAGGTCCCGTTTTTGGGATTTTAAAGATCCAAACAGAGCTGTTTTATTAGTTGGAAGCCAAGTTAGCGCCCAAGCCGGCTGTTAAAACACAGATTCTTGAGTACTCAAAGGCATTATTTGAGAAACAACTTGGCTGTGGCCTGTTTTACAATGGATTTGAATTTTCTTGGAGTTAAGAGGAAGGATTGGCCAAAGTCAGAAGAACATTGTGTTAACTTAATTACAGGATGAATACAATAATGTACTTTTAGTAAAAGTACTTTTTTGGCTGTTCTCTGTGATTAGTCTTGATCAGTTTCTTAGGGACCGATATCAATCAGTCGATGGTTCGCAAGTAATTGGCTTATATATTTTTTTCATTAACTGTTTTGTTCTGCAATGCTTTATTTTTTATCATGCGTATTCTATTGTATTTGATTTTTATTTTAAACATCCGTATTCTCTAATTACCATAGTGAAAATTTGTTTACGACGCCATATATAAAAAAATATAATATTTTTTAAAACAATATAATGTCTCTAAAATAGAAATTAAACTGCTAACATCTTATGAATGGGTTTCTTAGTGCTTTGTCGTTTATGTGTGTTGTGTGTAATGATATAAAATGACATAACATTTAAATCTAAACACATAAACTTAGAGGTTATATCCTATTTTTATAGGTCATGCATTTATTGTCCAGATTCGGAACTGAATAAAAAAGGTGGTGTCAAACAATAAATACTATTACTTTTCAACTAAACAGAAAAGCCGCTTGCTTTAAAATGAATGTTGAACGAGAAAGAATTTATGGTACGTGGAATTTATCCGGCGTAAGCACGAGTATGTTGCCGTTCCTGTTACTACACATTTAGAGAAACGAAACTTTTCTTTTTAACGAGTTCGTAATTAGCTAAGCTAACTACCGAGAAATTGTGACGTAATCTTATACATTTTTCACCATGTTAGAGTATGTTGGCTGTGGATTATGATATCTTTCGCATTAAGCCGACAATCATATCGGCAGGTTTCAATAAAAACGTCCTGTGCTTATATTTTCCACAAACTCAAAGGAATATGCAAAATGAATTAGGCTATCGATAAATACCAGTCCAACTCAAAATAAAAAATAAATAAGGCCACTTTACGACTGTTATTTACATCATCAAACACCAATTAAGTGGTGTGCATATTTTATTTCACTTTAAAATGTTCGAAATCATGCAACGGTTGTACCAAAATATTAAATCTACTAGCGTACTTTTAAATATTTTTGTACGTGCGTAGATAAGTAGGTACATCCGTACGTATAAATACCTAAATAGAACATTAAGTCCACAAAATCAAATGTATTTATATGCTATATTATATTGACCATGATAACGCTTAACAACTTGACATGCCTGTAATTGAATCGCCTCCTAATAAATAATAAGCATGTTTTATGATTGGTTAAACCAAGTGTATTAATTACGCTGTATTATAATAATACAGCGTAATGAAAATATATATATATTCTTCTTATTTAAACATGACGTAAATAAGAGTAAGTTTTAGCTGAGAGGTATTAAGTATATAGGTACAGTATTAAGTAATTATACCAAATAGTAGTTAATTTCCTGCACAACTTAGTTAAAGTGCTCTTTAAAGCTAGTAACAGACAATAGCTGAAAAGCTATAGTATTTTTACGTTCATTAGCGTTAATTTATACACTAGGGCGTGTAACGTTAAATGAAGGATATGAAAACACTTGATGTTATGTTCTCAATGGGCGCCTAGTATTTTTCTTTATCTCCAGTCAAATACAGGATACTTCTAGGTGTATTTGCAGAAACAAATGATTCGAGTAAATATAAACAGAAATTCAATACCAAAATATATTCATGATATAAATTGCGAACGTGATATTGATACAGCAAAACTTTATTTTATAGTTATTCAATTTGTAGATAATTTCTTAGCGACGCACGGCGTACCTAATAATTATCTTTTAAGGACAGTGGGCATGTTTCAATAGGTCCTGTCAATTTATCAACATACTGGTTAAACACAACCTATTTGAAAGTACTTCATAGAATGCTCGTATTCAATTAGACAGATATTAAATTCCAATTTTAAAGATTATTCATAAAAATAATAAAATAAAATAGTCGACTTTATTATATATAAGCTACTTGCGTTACATAAATAAGGGAAGTTTAAACTAAGGAAATATTGTTATAGCGAGAGAAATATAATTAAAGGCATAACTTCAAAGTTTTGTCGATTGAGTGAGAGAACCTCGACAAACCTTTTAAATTAATTGGACACCGTACATTATCCCTAGGTCTAATCTGCAAATAGAAGAGGCTAGCTGAGGCTTCCAGTTTAATTATATTAAGTGAAAAGTACAACATCTGTTGTGCCGAGCGCTGTAAATTAAACCGACGACGCTTTCAAACATTAATTACCGAAACATTGTCACACTGATTTCAGCGCATGATAAATAAACCGCTTTAAAACCATCCACCTTCATTTTGGATGCAATTAAATTATGTTAATTACAGTTGTATGTTTTTATGGTAAGCCATAAATTAAGTACGTTCGTACATGTTTTTTATAGATATGGGTTAATGTTTAGGATAACAACGAACAAATGAGGATTTATTTCGTAAACTGGTAGACCGGTTACATTATCATCTGCCCTGTTCCACATTTTATAGCTAATACTTGTCTTGAATGTTAGAGAGATAAGAAGACAATGGCCCCTTCAATTGATTGCGCTTTGACGTTCCGGTGAGTGACTCTGAATAAGAACTCAATGCCAAATTACCTGTACTAAAATAGAGCAGTATAAAAGACTGAAGTTTAGTCACATTGAAGCATTTGGGGTTAAAAACTTTACCTTTAACTAACAGTATTATACGTCAAAACATGTGAGTACGATGTCACGACCGCTTTAGTTCGAACTTATGCCCTTGCAAACACTAGTCGACGCCTTATCGGTCCGCTGATTATATTTGTTGAGGTAAATTGGTAATACCGTACTCATGGATAACTTTATCTTGAGGTTCACCAAAAGTTTTCGGTTAACCATCACAAACGTCTCCCTTCCTATATATAGAAAAAATGTATAATTTAAACATACCTTGTACAAAAAGGTCGAGTATTTACATTGAAACAGTACCTACTCAATTCAATAAAATCAACGAGTTATTTCCGATAACGACAATAATTGTTTTTCGCTTAGTTACATGATATCAAGTATATTATAATGTATTTACTTACCTTTATGTAATGTATTTTTGTCCACACAAGCAAACTTTTAATTTCCAATTAATTAAAAAATCCCAAAGGCACGTCATATAAAATAATGTAGTCAGTAGGTAGATACAATTACGAGTTTTTCACAACGTTGTCCCCAGTCACTAACTCGCGGTCTTGTTAGACAAATAATTATGTAGTACGGTGGTATCGCACATTAATTGAGTTGTCGGCTTTGTAATGTATTTTCCGCCCTCCGCATGAGTAAATAAATAAATAGGTACTCCTTCATTTTTGTTGGTGTAATTAATGTTACGTGTGCTGAATAAGCAGTTTGTTACGAATTGCCAGAACAAGTTTGTTGCAGAATGAGAAGTTCTCTCCTGGCAGCTTTAGGTAAGTGTGTTGAGAGATCGAGGCATGATACTACGCGGTCAGTTATTCTATAAGGTTAAAAACACTGGAGTTAGTACTTGGATGGGTGGTAGAGGTAGAGATTTATGCATCGAGTCCTCTTCGTGCTTTGGAGCTCGGAGATCCTGGTCTCTTTTTGGTTGTATAGGTCCGCGTCCTATGAGTATGAGACGAAAGGGAATGTATTCACGCATCCTATTTGTGTATCCTTGCTCTTACATTATCTACGTTTATTAATATCTGTGTCAATAACACTAACAAATTAATCTTAAAATCATTTTAAAATTACTTCATTAAAGTAAGTTTAAAATGTGTATTGCTTTAATAATAATTTACTTATCATTTCAATTAAACATGCAATGAATACTTCACTATACCTAAATTTTGTGACGACACACGAAACACATTAATATTGTAATCTCTCACTTGTCACAGCGTCCTATCGTAATTATCACAACGCAATGGTTCGCCGCTCTACCCGCAGCGTATGCTTTATTTATTCATCTTCTCCATTGTATATTGGACCAGTTGAAATAGCATCAATAAAATTCTCTGCGATATCCCAGACTTGATTTTATTACGAGATCAAATTGGTCGTCAACAAAAACTTTTTACAAAGTAACCCTCTTTTATAGACGTTGTTTATTTTGAAAGGATGCCTCTCTATCCCAACGGTAATAAGATTTACTAGGAGTGGGGACTTTATTTAATTTCAAGTTCGACCTTCGCGAGGAAGGCATGTGAAGACATTGACCCGTTTTTAAGTACCAAAATATTATTTCGGGTTGATATTATTTATAATGACGCAACTAAAAGTCCCCTGTGATAAGTAGGGCCTAAATTGCTTATTTCGGAGAACTTATCTCTATACTAAATCTGATACAATTTCGTACTGTAGGGGTACAAAGTTATAAAGTATAAAATATTGGAAAATACCCTTGTTCAAGCATTAGTACATTCGCATTTATATTGTGTGATGCTAACCAGTGCAATACGATTGCAGGACAAGTTTGACTAAGCAATCTGCTATGGAAGTAGTTTAAGTGTGTGCTCAAAGTTTAGCCAGGAGTGGTCAATGTGTTAACAATTCTCTCTATACTCGGCAAGCAATTCTAAACGATAACATTCCTCGACGAATAAAATTATTACTAATAAAGCTTGATGCGTATTATGTCCTGTTGTGACTTTAGTACTGACCTCATAGCGATACGAATAAGGATCCTCAAGGCAACACACCCAAAATGGATAGCAATTATACTTTGATACGCTTAATGTAGACTCCATAACAAAGTAGATTTATGTTCTATCTCTTACATACTTTATTTAGTTTAAATAGAAGGAACTGTACATTACATTGTCAGGCTACCAAGGCGCACATTTGAGTTACAGGAACTTTCAATTCTTATACTTAATTGCAGACTAGTGGATACAGAAACGTAAAATTACTATCATAAGTCTGGCTTTGCTAGCTAACGGTTCAAAAAGACCAGTGAAGCGGATTATTGCACCAAACAGAAGTTTGACTGAAGTACTTTAGCTCAGAAAATATTTATCAGTGCTTCCTTTGAGTGAACTTTGTACAAGCTTTCGTGAAAAGGCATTAATTAAAAGCTGGCAGTGTTCTTCGATTTGTAAGGAAACATTCTTGTGTCCGTCGCGTACCAATAGTACTACTATTACCTACTATTTCTGTATTCTTTTACTCCACATTTGTCTTAGTGGGTTTAATTATCATAATCTCTGGCTTATTATTATTTGAAAACCGTATGTATTAATCCTTTCGTAATTTTCCGTAAAATAATCCTTTTGTAATGGTTTTGTTAGTTACTCTACGAAGTGTTTCATGAAATGCTGCTTACTAATCGTATGAAGTTGTATTTAATGACAAGTGATGTTGGTTGTTAAGGACAGGTGGTGTTTTATTGATCTAGTGCGTAACAGATGATCAGGCTAACCTGGCAAACAATTTTCTGTGCAATATCTAGTTTATATTTAGGGTTCTATTTGTGTAAGGCTAATATTTGCTGACAAATCGATAACCGTAGATTTATTCTTGAGTGGAAACTGCGACATATAAAGCATTGTATTGTAGACCAACGATATTTGTAGAATGGTTGTTGAGGTGGTAAAAATAGTTAAATAATGAGCTTTGGGGAGTCCTGAAGCAACAACAAACGCTGATGAAGATTGTACCCATTGATAGCCTGTCTGTTAGCGAAATAGTAATAATTTTTTATTGCTCTCTTTTGTACAATATTCTAAAAGAGGAAACGTACCTTTTAGCATTACTGAGTAAGTAAATATTCTATTGTTTCTTTTATATAGCACAGTGACAATATAACGTAAAACATGTGGACAAACGTGACGCGTGAAAATAAAAATATATTACACTTTCACGGTTGACAGCAAACAACATTCATCCATTAACAAAAAAAAAAGTTTTTTGTCAATGTTCTTTATCAATATTGTCTAGGTGAAGATTATAATACTACCTATGTTAGAAAATCGTCGGAGCCATCCGAACATTGTCTTTTTCTATTTAGAAGTCTACGGTTCTCCCAGTGGTCATTTGTGGAGACGTCTGCGTTGATATCAGTTCTGGGCCTAATAATAAAAGGACCTATAACATTATATTTGGGCCCACCTAACCTAGATTAAAGCTTTTTGCTAGATTCATTCAGAGATAGAGCAAAAAGGAATGAAATATTGAATTTAGCTTCTTTTACATCTAAAAGCATTGGATATCTTTTGTTTATTACCTTCAGGTCGTATTATGAATTAGGAACTTTACTCCAGTTATATGTATAAGTAGATTATTAACAGTACACAAAGGAACATAATTATCTGTAAAATATAATCATAATACCTATAATACAGACGGTAGTTTTTACAATACTAGAAAACGTATTTTATGTATTTATAAAATACGATGACCATTGAATTTCCTTAGATATTCGTCGATGAAATATCATTCACTGTATTATCTACTGAAATAGTGGAGACGCGACGAAGCGACCTGTCGTACAAACCGACCTCTCTTTACTTTAGATTAATTATTGTGCTTGGCACATCTTAGTGGTAGGCGTAGGGAAGGTAAGTAATCATTTTACCTCTCTGTGACAATCGTTGCCTTATTATGTGACTAAAATAACGACCAATTTAGGCACACAATAGTTAATTTCGTTTGTTGAAATATATACGTACTGCGTAGATATATATTTAAATAAATAATAATAGGTATTACTTTACAAAGCTTCACTACATGTTAGTATACTCTTTTTCATTCTTTGGTGGCAGTCTCAAAATAACTCCAATGTCAGAAAGTAGGTAAGGTATAAAAAAAGTAGAAAAAAATTATCCGTTAACGACCAAGTCACTTTATGCTGATGTAACCAGTGTTTTTAATCGACCCGATAATCAGTTGTTTAAACAAGGCGAGAATTTGTGTTCACAGTCCGTATCTTATCATTGGTTCAATTGTTTAATTTAAGGAATTGAAGAAGTGTGATCATTATCTTCGTTTGATATAGGTACGTAAGAAAATGGAAGCTTTACATGTCGGTGCAAAATCAGGCGTGCTCCTTTGACTTCTAGGTTAAACTTTCTTTATCTCATGTAGAAATAATTGACTGATAGATTTTTTTGAGACTGCAAAAAGCAGTCACGTGTTCAGTCTTTAGATTTTCCGAATTAAGATTCTTCGTCTCACACACGATAAATTTAGGACTGGATAAATCAGTAATTCATATCTTTCCTACAAACATCCTAGATCTGCTGTAGAAACAAAATAGAAAACTGGTAGGTATTAGTGTCGTCGCACAAAACTCTAAACGTGACATTTTTATCATACAGCTCCAAGGCAAACTCGAGAGCAACAAACTCCCTTATTATGAATTCATTGAAATATAAGCGGATTCGTGGTACGTAGATAATATAAGCGAAAATGTCGTTGAACCGTGAGTTAGTGTACTTACTTTAGTCTTGGTGGCTGTGTGACAGAAGGGCTCAACTCTCAGGCAATAGGCAGTTTCTGCCTAGACTTTGCTCCAGTGAATTTATTTTATAACATTCTCTAGAAATGGGTTGGCATTATTGGAATCCTAGTTAACCCTAATAATTTAGCTAAACACCCGTGTGCTTAGAGTCCGATCAGGATCACGATAAATATTAAAGTGGGTAGCAAGAAAGTATGTTACAACTTAGTTCTGGGCATTAATATGCCTATACCGATTGCCGACACCTTTTAGTTTACAATAATACAATTACAACTGTTAGCACAATGCGCTTTTGTGTCCAATTAACATATACACCTGTACATAATTATGTTCTAATCTAATATTCATATCACAAAAAGTTAAAAATAAAAATGTGCCCATTACAACTGTACGTTTCGTTAGTAACAATCCACATGAATGTTATGCTCACATATTTTTCTGTTGTATAAGCGATAACAGCCTCCAACAGACCAAAACTCGAAACAAAAAGGTTTTGTTTGAATATTATTTATAGGTTTGTTTCTTGTTCGAAACAATTTGCCGCTCAGTTACGCGGCCTCCGTATAATTTGTCAGCTGAATGCACTTTTATACTAAAGCCAAATTACTAAAGCTAGCATAAAACGTAGTTAAAATTGTTACACAGTAAAAAATTGTCTCTGTTCGATTTTTGACCGTTTTCACTTAATGTCATTGAAAAGAGATATTGAAATGTTTGGGCTTCGTTAAAAACGAGTTTCAGTAAAAAAGTACTTGGATATTTCGACTGCAATCAATTTTGTATAATTATTTTGTATTCGACAGTTATTCTGTTACTTTAAAATGTTTCTTTTTCTTATTTAAGCTCTTCAACCTATACAAAAATGATCAAAGTTTTTATAATAATCATATCAGACTTTCATTACTTGTTTGAATGTCACAAACAACATGAAGTAACGATTGAAAAGATAAAGCAAAGCTTATCGCTTATCGTCCTTTTGTACGATGTTGAAGTTCCGGGAAGTAAATACGTTTGCTAATGCTCCTCATAGCATAGAACTAGCAGCTGACTCTACAAACTACATTGTTATGACCGTTTACGTTCAGGATTCTATTGCCACTCGAGCTCAGACCGATATTGGTATGAATTTGGAACGTGACTCTATGTATTGTTCGGGAAGTTAAAGTCCGTAATGCAGCAGAGATTTAAGCAGTTTATGTTCTGCTAAACACATTGTACGTTGAGTATGTTCAGTAGCAACTAGTTATATGATACATATAAAATTGCTGGGTACTTTTTTCAAAACCATTCTCTCGAATAACCACAAATCTTGCATGCACCATCCTACCATTATATTTTAGGCCATTTTCACAGATTTATGTCATTTCTTTTAACGACGATCCTTTTACGGACCCGAATAGAAAGAGAACAATGGAAACGTTAACACTTCAGATAATTTTAAGCCCTTTTGCAAGTTTTTGTCTGTCCCCACAGTCTTCGTCCCGTTCTCTGGAAGATACGTAAATCGGATTAAATGTAAGAATTCATTCAACAGACTCTTTTCTCATTTTCAATTATGAAAGGAAATTAGCCCTATGGCTCCCATTTTAAATTGTAATTATAAACTCCGGTGTTGATTGAAAATGTAATTAAGATAGGTTACTAATATTTCTGCTACAAATTATTTATATACTAATATTCAAAACGCTTTTGCTTATTTTGAATGTTTCAATAATTTATTCGACAATTCCTTAAGACGCTATTTTAATGATTAATCAATATCCCGATTATTTCATATATTGTAATTTAATTGTTGGATTGTCTTTCGGAGATTAGTATGATAATAGATGTACTTTTATAATCATAATTCATTAGAAACTAAGCGTGTTGATGAATATTCATATCGAGTCGAGGCGCGAACACCATATACATGTATCGCGTGGTATGCGTTGCCTATGTATTGTGCTTTTCCATTTGTCGCTGGTGGCCTGCCAACTTTTATTCCCACTATGCAATAACCTCCAATATGCGTCTTTTATTCATTAAATTGTGGGAAAAGGCGCGAGCGAAGCGAGATATTAGCGGGTTAACAATATTATCTATCTAATTGAATTCCGGAACGGTTGGATAACCGCGATTAATTAAGGCCCGACCATCATCCCAATCAGCGGAACTCATTGACCTTTATAGAAAATTGTATTGTCAGTAAAGTTCACTGTTATATTACCCATTAATGTTGATATTATTGACCTGAATCATTTTAATTACTCATAGCATCGTCAATTACCTGTGAAAGGACGATATCAGATAAATATATTGTATGTTTTACGTAACCGAACACATCATCGGTGGATATACACGCATGTAATAATAACAAAAGAATTAGGCCAATTTGATACAGACGCCACAAATATTTATTTATTGTACCCATAAAAAATATCAACGTCATTTGTTCCATAAAGAAATACTTGTCTGTACTAAACTTACAAAACTGTTGATGAAGACGAACAGGCCCTCGAGTGGCTCAGCGAACACAATAAACCAATAAACGATAAAAACACAACTGTCCGGGAGCCGTCCCGTATAAAACAGCGGCACACTGATGTTCGTGGCGGGGAAACAGGGAAACATGACATATACACCGCCTTGTGAATCTCAGCGAGAGAGAATTGGTGGACTGAATAGGAAAATGGGCTTATAGAAAATTGTTTATGTAAACAAGGTTCACTTCAGAAAACTTGGTGGTATTATTAGGTTCAGAAGAAGATCGGCCGGGACGAGCTTGACTCCTTTAAAGAGAAATGTCCTATTGCAGCTCACAACGGAGAGGAATGGAGGACGAAAGGCGAGGCCTTTGCCCTGCAATGGGAGGATCATGGCTAAAATAATAATGACAGGTAAAGAATAAAAACCAGATGCAATTGCTGAAAATAACCAATCGCTTAAATAAAGAGAATTATGTATTTGTAGTACGGGCTATTTCGCAATGTTACTTTTTATATGCGTGCTATGTGTATAATAATAAATTTTGTGGTACCTACTGCAATAAAAACTAAAAACCTAGGCACTAGTGCCTTATAAATCTCGGTGAGTGAGATAACGTGAAACAAATAGTAGCTTGTGTCACACGGAATTGTTTTACAGGGAGAAAATGGGCATGTTTATGTTTTGGAATTACTATAAATATTTATTCAGAGCTAACCTTTGAATGTAGATGAGATTTGTCACAAATAGAAGTATGAGGAGTCTGGGTTTTTATGGGCGTTGATAACGTTACGCGACTTTTAAAGTTGTAGTTATCGCGTAGTTGAGCAAATTGAAATCTTTATTTTGAATTCTTTAAGATTGATACAAAGGAGATGTGAATTAAAGAGTCAATATTAATAATAGAAAGAAGTTTTAGAAGATAGTTCACATTTTGCTCTTTCCTGTATTTTTTTACTGCTACGTTTTCTAGTGTCTATAAAATTTGATTCTAGTGTAGAAATATTATTTCAAACTTATAACATTTTCTCTATGTTCTTTGTTAGTAGGTATATGTCGCATTAATTTAACATTTTGAGAAAACGAATTAATTAATTATAATTATTCATGTGGAAGCTTCCTATACAACATGCTTCTTTATTCTCCAGTAATATACGAGTACACGTACATATGGGTGGATGTGGTACGTATACATGGGAGTTGTGATAAAAAAAACCTTAAAAGCTCAATTGTCTATTGACATTTTACATTCATAATTTAAACATGAGAAATAAAATTGTTGGAAATTTTCTAACAAGCGGATATGGATGGAAAGAGGGGAGGCGAGTAAACAATAGCTTTGTGAGCCTTATGAATAGTCGCCGAGTGTTGAAAGAATAATTGGCTCTTTTGTTTTTGGCCCGGCCATACCTATTCATCAATACATAGACGTGTTTCAATCTCTTTCCGCTTTGTTTTAATTTATCCTGTTGGAATATTAATCTGGATCAACCGTAGAGAAATTTCGAATGCAACGACTGAACGTTAGGTTTAAATGTTTTTAATTACTTTCGCCTTTGTTTTGTTTGTTTTTGTATTCGATGTCGTATAATTAATTCGTGCGGCTAAGCACAAGTTCATTTTTAATGTTAATCTAGAACAAAGTTTGACGACCTGATTAGCGCAGTGGCTAAGCGATTGGACTGCTGCGCTAAGGGTTGCGGGTTCGATTCCCGCACGGGGTAAAACTTTGTGCGAACCACAGATGTTTGTCCCGAGTCTGGGTGTTTGTGTATGTGATATTTCGTGTTTGTGAAACGCTCCCACGACACAGGAGAAATTCCTAGTGTGGGGCGACGTTTTTAAAAAAAAAAAAAAAAAAAAAAAAAAAAAAAAAAAAAAAAAAAAAAAAAAAAAAAGTACCTGTGCAATTTAGAGGGCTTTAGCAACGAAAAGTTTATGCATTTAAAGTACAGTAGAGAGAATATAAATAATGCTTTTTTGAATTCGCTTGAAATTGGTTTGGTACCTATGTATATTAGACGAGTATTGGACGTAGCGTGCGCATAAAATTTTACTATCAGCAGACAACATAAATACACATTAAGTCGCGCAATGTGTTCGTGGGATAGTCTGTCCCAACCTTTAACCTTTAGTGGTCCGTGAGGGGCGGTAGTCGGTCCCGCAGGCCGGGTAGATGTCACCGTCGCGTGGTGAGCGCCAGCGGGTGCCCTGGTCGGTTTACGGCCCGTCTCGATCTAACAAGATTCCCGTCGCTCGTTACACCAATTTATTACGCCCTTAGGAGGGATTTATACTTTTTGTGGTAGTTTCGCCGGCTTCGCTGTCCGCAGCACGCGCTCTGGACCCGTAACGTATTATCTCCGAGAGTGGCTCATTTTGTATCTCGCAGATGTGGGCGGCATCTGCTGCTGATGTCTTCTGTCCGACGGCTTTAGTTGAGACCCATTTAGGGTAGCTACTAAAAACTCACTCAGTTTGTAATGCTTGTTAGGTTTCTAACGTTGAGGTCAGTTGTTCTTATTGATAAAATATTTATTGTGTCGGTTCCATCATAGCATTTAATTATGGCGTTATATTTTCATTTCTTATCTTTAATTGCAAAATTGTACCTACGTACAATGTGATTTCATCATAATTTAGATTCAAAGCCAATAATAACTTGAAGGCTAAAATTATTTTTTGTCATAGCCTATTTTGTATTTCATTGCTAGGCCTTTCTTTCTTCTTCCAAACCACTCTATCGTTCGCAAAAACTAAAAAAAACTATTATTTAAAAAAAACATTTGCTTATGAAAATATGTAACATGAATTAATGAATTAATTAAATAATTGTAAAACCACTGTTTGGACCTGGTTAACTGTGCAACGGGTACAGCGGTGAACAAGTATAAAGTACCAGGCGAAAGTTTTTCAGTGGTTTTCAGGAAGTTGGCGTCGCGCCACATCGGGACTTGTCGCGCGCCGCTCCCCACTAGGGTTGTCATATCCGAAAAAGACAAAAACACCACCGAGAATTGTTACACAGACAAAAATGGAATGGAGAAGCACGAGAACATATTTTTTGGCGTTAAAAATAGGCACTTTTCTATAACGGTTGTATTTTGTCGCTAAGAAATTACCCTAGTGCGCATTTTAAAATTTGGGATCTTAAAAGTTATTTCATAGACAACGTGTATTTCCATAAATAATGGCAACTTTGAACTTTTTTTACCAAAACTACAAACATACAAACTATGAAAAATGTACATAAAAAACTAATTAGTTAGTGCAAAATAAACCTAGTAAATAATTGTGTATGCACAGCTTGTTTTTTCAACATCAACCACTCGGAACAGATTGAGTAATTAGCATAATTCCGACATTTTTGATACATTGCTCGGGTTATTGTGAAAATTGGAGCGGGTAGAGCTTTTAGTGTCAACCCTGCCGTGACGAGGCGATATCCTGCTTGATGACGTCACTGTTTTATGGTAGTCTCACGGAATACGAATAAGGATTTATTAGCTAAAAGATAAACGAAATTAATTATAATATTAAATGCTTTATGGACTGGGTGCCATTAAAGGAAATGCTTTTGAAGTTAATAATGTACTGCACGACCGTTAACATACACATGCAATCATGTATTAATAACTTAAATGGATAATTAAGAGATCAATTGCAGATGTCAGTCGACTGCCTTGTTGGTAAAGTGCTCGCTAAGCGCGAGTTTTACCATCAAGTAATTCTCAGTAACAGCACGGAGTCTGGATTTTTGCCCGGTTGGTGGCATTACACTCACCCCCTATTAAATTGGGACCTATGTATAACATAACCGGCAAAATGTGAGAGTGCTATATGTGCTCCTCTGCCTATCTCTACGGGGAATACAGGCGTGATGTTTTGTTTTATGTGATAAATTAGATGAACCTATCTACATTAAATCGATTCTTTTTGGTAATTCTTTTGTTTTTTAGTTAAAAAAAAAACGTGGCAGTATACGTCACAAACAGAAACCATTTATTTACGTACAATGAAATACCTATTTCAAATAAAAACGATCTTGGTTTACTATCGTTAGACCCGAGCAGCAGTCCCTGCGGAAAGACTCCACATGACGCCGCTTGCCTTTGTCTTGTCCCTTTTGTACTGCCAACCATTTCGGTGCATTCTACTTACAAGCTGTATTTTATGGAAAAAGAAATATGAGATTTCCCCTTATTTTCTTTTCTTGCGAATAGTAAACTGATACCTCAGGGGTGCGACTGTTATATCTTTACTTGTTAGAAATATCGTCAAGGTCGTGTTACACGTGTGGTTCTGAGTGTAATATAATCATAATATTTTCTCAGCCATTCCCGATACTTACTACGTTAGCTTAACACGATTCAAGGCTCTGATTGCAGAAGCTTCTTAACACTTAAAGTGTATTTTTATAAAACAACAATACGTTTTGATTACGTTAACCGAATATTGTATCTCCAACTCTGTTAATTACTGATATGAACCATTTAAACCTGTGACAATGCGGAAGGTTCACGTCAGCGGTTTAGATGGAGGGTCTAGTTACACGAGGGACGTCTGCGGGTTGATGGGTGTTGTTCTAAACTATCTATTGTATCGAATGAGCTTTGATCACACATTTGTTTGGAATTTAGATAGTGACTACTTAAAAACATTTAATTAGGTAGTATTTTGCTCAAGTGCTTAAAATTACGCCGGAAGACGTTCACTGTTGAACTAACACCTCCCCCTTAGAACGCCACACCGAACGACAACTAAATTGACCATAAATTATGGTAATCATTATGAATTTCGCGTGGTCGGAAATTTTAATGTTATTTCCCAAAAAATATATTCAAGATCGCTAATATGACATAGACAAGGATATAACAATAACATGATAACCGAATATCTGATATAACGAGGAACATTATTTAAGCGGTTTCAAGGATGCTTATTGGAATATGAATAGCCTCTTACCTTGTTCCAAGTATTCTCCAATAGTTGATTCAATTGCCTACTGTGTAATAACAAGTAAAATATAGTTGAATTGTCGGTTCAATTGGGCAAGATACCATAAATATTATGTTACCAGGATCGAAGTATCTATTATAAGTATCAGGTAAGATAGGTTTAAAGGAAAAATAAGGGGCGATCTAACAAAATGAGAACTATCCTTTACAATACGTCTACTTACGTATTAATAATTCAAGAAAAAATTATAAGTACTTTTTGAACGTGCACGTTGAATACACAATAAATAAACGAAAAAATTATATCTTTTTTCATTTATTTAATTTAACAGAACATATCTAGGTGCTCACTTCATACACTATATAAACCAATTAAATAGTCATATTTCAAGTTTAGATCTTATGATGATGAATATTGGTTAACTTTCACTCTAAATAATACTTAACGGCACTTCTGTAACTTACTTTGAAGTCTCAAAAGATAAGTACTTGATTTCTTTGGACTAATTACAAACTGTCTAGTCTATAACCTTACGCAGTGTGCCGAAGGACGTTCCTCGAACAGTTTAAGTAGTAAACAACAGTGTGCCTTTTCACCTTTTGAGGTCAAAGAATGTCGTCATTTGTCATCCCATCCATACGCGTGTGATAAAATGCCAGCTGAACGCGTTTTACGTAACTACGTTACATAACGCCAAAGCCGACGTATTTCCTTCACCGAAACGAGTTTCAAAAAGGTAACTTTCGGGAAAAAGACACCAAAGAATCCTCACTATGAATACGACGACTTTCGTTTTACCGGAAATTAGGGTCTCCTTACTGTAGATTGCTCAAAGCGATAACAAGCGAAAGGTTACTGCGAGTTGAATCGAATGAGGTTGAAAATAATTTACGTAGAAGGCGCTGGATGTTTTTGTTATTTTTTTTTCTTAAAAGGAAAGAGAATTGCTTTTATCCTTTGTCGACTGGGCGGATCTTGTAACGCTCTCAAAAAGGTTTCAGGTTGGATAATCGCTATTAATATGTTATCCTACTTTAATCGCATTTGTCTGTACCGAGACAGCCTTTTGTTTATGTGCAGATTTTGATTTAAATCTAAAATGTTTGGGGAATTTATAGGGTTTTGCAATGTATAGGTAGTACCAGTAGTACCAACACCTAACACGATCAGTACTCATTCACTCAGTTTTAGTCTAATGAATTAGGAAAGCTACCTTTTTTAGATACGAATTAACTTAACTAACTAAATAAATGACAAATTTACAGACGTTTAATTTGATTCGATGACTTAGTTAATTAAGTTCTTATAAAACAGAATAAGAAGTTGTCATCTCATTTAGCAAAACAGGCCTGATGCAACACACCATGCATTCAACTTTAATTTATTTTCAAAAACAAACAGTCGGAATAATAACAAAATTACATAAAATATATAATTTGTCTGATGTGAAATGGCAAATGAAAAAAGGTCGTGATACAATTTAATCACAATCAAAACTTTTCTTCATTGTTAAATGGCAGAGAAAAACAACGCGGAATCCCACGCATTTATAATAATTAAACGCGTGTAATGTTCTGAGAACGGCAATAAATAGAGCCACCTGTCAGACTGAGCATGAGTTACTGGTGCCTCGTTAACGCATCCAGTATCACGCATTGGACATGATAATTGACACTCAAAACTCAAGGGACCCCGACAAGTCCATCATGTTTGTACTATTCGTTAGCGTGATATGAGTAACTGTTAATGTTCACTAATATCCTCGAAATGTAAGCGTCATTAGACACAAAACTATAAAGATTTTTAATTAAGTGCAACTGGTATTTTTATGTAATGAGATAGGTGAGTAATTGCAAAAAAGCTTTAGTTTAATAATAGAGTTATTTTGATAATTTATTAATTTGTAAAATTAAGTGAAAAAAACAGTGAGATAAATACCGATACAAGTATATCTAAATTAGGACCATTTTATATTGAGCTACTGGCGCTGAGATATTTTTACGACAAAATTAACGTAAAGACAGGAAAGATTAATGAATGTACCTAGAGCGGAATGGGGGCCACACCGTATTTCCACTTTTTCACTCACAGCTCAGTTTTCATCAATCATGACACTATAATTACCTTTAATAAAAGTTTATTCTTAGTGTCGTTTTATCTAAACATGCTATAATTAATAAATAATTACTCAATGTCTATAGGTTGTATAAATAATAACTAACTGAAATTCAGTTACGAAATATCGAATTTTAAACGAGCCTACCCTTTTTTACGAGCGCTAGCCTATGTATTTCTAGGCGAAAAGCCTGCATCCTCGCTTGCACAAAGTAAACTGCGTACACTTATTCTCCGCTTGCCAGTTACCAGCACCACATGTGGCTCTACTGTTATTTATTCTGTGGCTCTACACATGGAGTAAGTGCTTAGCATCGATCGTTTGCCAACAGAGCTGCGGTTTAGAGCAAAAAATACGCCCTTCGAATACACAGAAGAGGTCTTTTGTTATCATTTAATTTCACCCCTCTTAATTTTTTCGAGCTAATTAGGGTGGCGTTAGTAGCGTGATTTTTGTCTAAAAAACCTTTGCACTTCCACAGTGCTGCCGTCTTAATTGAGCCGCCAAAACGCCGTTAACACTCTCTACTTTATATTAATATTCTCAGCAATTTTTCAACTTTTCGAATTTTCTCGTTTCGCTACGGGGATTATAAGTCATATTTTTTTGGGAAAGTACAGACAACTGAACTTTTTGCAATACTCCGCTGCAGCGTTGAACTTTTATTAAACGTTTTACAGGGCCACAAGTTAGAGGTCTTTTTTGTAGCAATCCGATGTAATTTATTTATCGGCTTTTATATGAGTATTTTCTGCTAAAAACACTTTCGTTCGGTCAGAGTACCTAATGTAATTGGAATGTTTATCTCTTAACAGAACTAATGGATGGATAATGCTTTACATTATTTTTAATAGCAATAGGTCTTATTACATTGTATTTACCTTAGGTATTAAAAGCTACTAGCTAGCTAAGTACACAAAAAAGTATATAAAACTAACAGAAGTATTAGTTACCAATGAACGTTTAGCCGATTTTGATCAAATTTGGCGTGCCTTGAACTTTGGCGAAGGATGTTATAATCTAGTTTTAATCTCACGAAAGTCGTCGGAAAGTTCTAAGCACTAAGTCTACCTAAGCTATAAACATCAAATCTTAGATAGTTATAATATATATGCTATATCCAAATTAAGCATAGTTATGAATCTCACAAGCACAAAAAATGTCGAGAGCTCTAGCGCACTACACCACGCGACTGCGCCCTTCGGTATCTCTAATCTGTCTATTTTTTACGGCTTACGTGGTGAGTAGAAACATGACCCTTTTGACATAATGTTTTTGATGGGATAAATCTTACCTTTTTCTCTTCCGGGTGAATGTCCAATAACTGAAGTGACTTAGCACTGGGTGATTTTACCTCTGAAACAAAATATTTTTCTTAGTATATTGGTTTTCTTCATTTGGGAATTGGAAATACAGTCAAGTGTATTATCTAAGTATACTATTTTTATATGATATAACTACCTACTCATTCAGGCCGCTAGTTGAACGGCGCCATATAATGAAGAGGTTAGGCCGTTAATTTAACGGCTTATTGGGCTAATTGGCTGCGAAATCTATACTGATAATTTCTAAAAAAAATCTTGACAATATAATGACATATTTTGCGTTGTGATAAATGTGTGATTTTTTGATATTTCTGAAATCCTTAGTAATCCAGCACAAACACAATAAGTGATAAATATTCACGAACTTATATTCTACTTATATTGTAATAACAACCCATAATTTTATTACCGCAACGTGTTTGATGGCCACTTCGATACATAGTGTTTGAAAACCTAATTTTCTAAGTTGATACCATAACTTACAAAGTTCGCCCATTGCCGAGCCGACGGACGTTAATAGACTGTCAGCTACAATTTGAGTAACTTTCCTTGTCACAAATCAGACGTAATGTTTATGTTTTTGTACAATATTTCGCGGTTTATTGAGCGTTAAATCGTGGCAATAAAAGGTTATATGGAGATTCTGAGATAATTTTGAAGGTGATATGAAAAAAAAAAAATTTTTTTGTCATGATGTTATGTTATGATTTGAAAAAAAAATTTTTCAGTAGGTACGTTTGTCCCTCACAGCTAGTCCTAGAACGAACTAGGTATGTCTGTTTTTTTTTAAACAGCAGTAGTCGAATGTTTTATAAAAACGATCTATAAAATATGTACGGATATTATTGTTGAGTTGGTCCTTTTAAAATGTAAGAAAGTTGAATTTATAACATAAACTGTTTCAAACTATTGAACTGTATGCACGTTCCTTTATATACTATGGTTATCTAACTAAACATGTTTAAAAAGACTTTATGTACCACGTCTGGGCTTTGGTTCTTGAAGCCATATGCCCAAACAAATTTTGGTTTTGTGTATACGATGTACGATAGGTGGTGATGGCGTATTCCAGTTAATATGAAATTACTACTTTCACTAACTCGTAAAAACCTCTGTAGAGATGTAGATCTGGAAAATACTAAATGTGTTTATAATACACGAAATATCCAATTAGGTTACTCAAAGTGCGATATAATAAAACATTTATTTTGTAAAAAAACGTATAAACATAACTAAATCTGCAATCAGTTAAATGATCTTTCCTTAGCTATTAAAACGATAATACATTATTAACCTAGAGATAAAAGGCATGTCACACAAAAAAATTGCGTCTTCTTGTCGACAATTTTTTGACGACCTGATTAGAGCAGTGGCTAAGCGATTGGACTGCTGCGCTAAGGGTTGCGGGTTCGATTCCCGCACGGGGCAAAACTTTGTGCGAACCACAGATGTTTGTCCCGAGTCTGGGTGTTTGTGTATGTGAATATTTCATGTTTGTGAAACGCACCCACGATACAGGAGAAATTCCTAGTGTGGGGCGATGTTTAAAAAAAAAAAAAAAAAAAATTGAGCATGCTCTTCTCTGCAATTTGCGGTGACAAAAACTGCATGCAAATGAAAATGACATACTTACTCTAGTTGACATACGTATTCTTTTGTACGGTTAAATTTTAGTCTGCTTAGTGCAGAATTTTAAGTCTCACTAGGGTTGCCGAAGCAAAAGTTTTGTAGAGGATTTAGAGACTTCAAATATCACTGCACACTGATATATTTTATTTGGAACATCTGTTTCATACAAAACAATATTTCATTGGTACAAGCAACAAGAGGTTCCCTATCGGCTCGAAGATTGTAACCACGATGTTTGTGTTCCATTGTACGAACACAAACACTCTAGAGTATACAAGAAATGGCAGATTGCTAGATCTCGCTCAAGGAATACCAGCTTTCATCTACGTTAGTATCTATGTAAATACTTTTCTTTACACGTTTCTGTATAGGTTACCATAAACGTACGTAAGGTTAAATTACCTTTACATTATTATTTCCTTTAGTCAGCGAGGCTCAACTCTTAATAAATTTTATTGTGTAGCGTAAATCTAGTATTATCTATCTACTACCGAAGCGGGCATGTAACGAACGCTCAAGAACTTGTGACAAACTGAAAACGCCCAGCTGTGGCTTAAATCCTAGCACCGGAAATATTTTTAGTCGACTCCTTACGGCTGACTGACGGCAGCTTTACTTTATTTTTATTAAGCTGACTTGGCTACACATTTCCTAATTGAACAAACGTAACAAAACTAAGAGATAACTGAGATAACTACTTATATAGCTTTTAGCACGATGCAGACGTCAGTAGATTTCACACGTAACTAAATTCGATAACGGCGTGTATAAAAGATTGGATCGTGTGATGTGAATGGATATGTGGCTCTCCCGAGAGACTCCGATCTATCCATGTTTTATAACACTATCTGGTGCTCAGATTATTTCGAAATGGTTCCACACGCCCCCCGCTGTGTAGTTTCTTTATCCTAAGTTTACGGTACACCGGAGAAATATGGTTTATGATTTTATACTGTGGGTTTTGCGGCTAATATATTGCGAATATGGAAGAATTAAATACAAGTACCTTTTTTAATAAATGTTGCTTCGAAGATAATTCACTTATAAAGATGCAAACTTATTATTTTACAGCATACATCGAGGAAGAACCTCTAGAGCCCTATTGCATTTGAGATATGAAACAATAAAATATTTCATATAATGGAGTGTGCTCACGGGAATTCCAAGAACCTTTCAGCACAACGATACCTGCAGATTTAATATCCGATCTGGTAATACTTAGAAAATCGAAATTGAATGTTAACGAAAATCCAATAACTGTATATGGGTATCTAGGTCTAACAATGTAATAACTTAGCACGTCTAGGTGACCATTTATCATGTCAACGCATAACGCAATAAACTCACAGTTTAGTGACGAATTTATTAGTTGGCACGTCGCCAAATGTGTCAATATACCTTATACCTATTTAATACCTGATAACATACTATGTGCGTTACGTTATGGAAATAAGAATACACACTAACTCTTTAGGCATTTTAAAACTCCAGCTGCTAAAAACTTCTTCTTAGTAGACAATACAAGGACACGATAAGACTTTGGTAAATTATTAGTTTCGGCCGTTAAAGTCGTTAGTCTGCCCAAACTTAAGATTAGAATCAAATTGTCATGGGATTCACAGTCTGCGGGAATCAGAATCATGAAAACGATCTTACGATAGGATATAGGTAACTCACAGTAATTGGGTTGGAGGACTGATGTCACTTCGCGTGTAAAATACTGAGCGGCGTTTGGGAGAAAAGTCTACCATGGTTTGGAAAAGTAGCGCACGAAATGTTGTTTATGAGAGTATCTATTATCTAACTCCTCGAGTTCAGGACTGTTTTTATACATTCGTTATTCAATATTAGCCAACATTTTTAGATATTGAAACCAAGGACGTATGATAAATAAGACTGATACCTACACACTTTTATAATACATACTTCTATGCGATATATTCTGGACTATTGATTTCTAATATTTTCCAAATATTATTTTATTTTGTGTTTATGGAGTACTTAAGTAGATTAATGTGTTTAGGTCGGTTTATTATATTTACCGTAATGTTATCTAATAGCGTAGATCATAAATTTATAACATAAGAAAAACAAATAATTTATTTTGTAAAAGAACAATTTAATAACTGCGCAATGGAGTTCTGAGAGCTTTCGCCGTCATTATTATTATGGCTATGGGTTAATAGGTGCCATCAATATTATAAACGAACCAACATTATTTTTATTAAATCTCCAGATTCCGCAAGATCAAGACAAAAAACGAGCGAGCGTTGTAAAAACGTGTGCTTTTGTTTTTATATCATTGCCATCGCCGTAGGTAAGACTTCAGGAATATAAAATACAATAGCACTCAATAATTTATTGCGCAACCAAGAGCTCGAAGCATGTTGTGTCTCTACATACTTTTTATCCTTTTAATTTTTTCTTTAGCATTTCAAATTCATATGGTAGCGTTTGTGACATGAATAAATTACGTGTCAAATGAATTGTTTGTTTATGCATACAGTTTGTTGCGTGGTGCCCGGCCGGCTAACACAAAAGTAGGTTATCAGTATACCAAACTGCGTGATAAACTATTGAACTATATTTTTTGCGAACCAAATTTGTTTTGTAACTCTACTAGCATTGGGAAACAATTTTTTGATACGGGCAATAAATATACATAATTTCAGCTTTAAAATCGGTACCTACGTTAGCGAAATTGTAATAGGTTTGGATAAGCATTTTGTGAGAACATCAGATTAGATTGTGATTACCATGCGATGAGAATCCACGTATCTTTTAATTAATTACACGTTTACTGAACTAAATAACATAGTATAATGGCTTGTGTTTAATTATTCATCGATACGTAACCAAGCCTTATTACATATTTGTAAAACACCCAAGAATACCAATGTATTATCCATCCAGAGATTGAGAATCGTGACAAAGCGTAACTCAAAATTCGTTATTGGTCAGTTTTTGTCTAAATCATTTTCCTCTGAATGTAACATAAACAGGAAAACTTCAAGAGTGCTTAGTCTTGCTCAAACATAATAATATAGGTCATATGTTTTATTAATGTAGGATCATAGTCCACCAATACAAGCTGATCTAATGTAAAACTACCTACATTAACTTCAGGATATAACTAGATGGATGAAAAGCAAACTTCGTGAAGTAACTTGCCACACACTAGTCCGTACTTCTTACTTAACTGTTGGTAAACATTTGCATTGAAAAGTACTTTTAATGCAGTCTACTTTAAAATTCCACGAGCTTGTTCGTATCTACGCGTAGTTTTAGTATTTTTACAGTAACAACACTTACGCAAATACGTGATACGTATTTGTATTGCTCCTGCCAGCTAATTGGACTTCCAAGCACGCCAGAGCGAGGTTGCCACGTCGATAAATGAATTTTCCAACACGACAAAAAATATTACTTCTACCATCAAATACAAGTACTGGTATTTTCATTAAGCGTTAGTTGAATAACTAGGCCTAAAACAACATTCCCGTTAAAAGTTTTAGCTAAGTCTAATTAAAAGTCATGTATGATCCGTTGGCCAGACCCTTTTCAATATACCCCAACGTGCGCCTCCGCTAGGGACACCACAAACAAAATCTATATCGTTTCCATGCCGCCGCGCTGCTCGAAAGGTCTATCTATCTTTCACGCTGAAAATCAAACATTTACTTCCATTAACTTAATTATGAATAGGTGGTATTATAGGCCTCATCAAATTGGAACGTAGTATGAATTAAAATATCCGTTTCAGGTCTTAAATTCCAATGAAAATAAACATGCCGTTGCCCACACACTGTAATTTTATTTTATATTATAAAATATCTCCTGAAAGCTTCTGAAAGCGAAAGTGAAAATAATAAGGTCGGTAGTCCGAAGAGGTACGGATTCCCGAAAAAGTTAATTAAGTACCTTTAATAATTGCGTCGTTATGAAACTTGAGAATTTCGTATGAGCCAGGAGTTGTTCCAGATTATTTATTTGGTGTCGGTTGTTCTTCGGCTATAAACCATAAATACATAAGACTGCAAACCATAAACTGTACTCATAATTGTTTTACACATATATACACATTTTTAAATAAGTTCTAAGTCGTTCCGTGTTAGATTGGTCTGAAACATATACTAGGTCCCACGCGATGTAGTTACTGGAATACACCTGCGTCTACCATAACTCAAACGTAGTTCGGATTGCGATGAGGATAGTTATAATGTAATTAAGTACGTTATTGTACATGTAGTGCCGTGTACCACTAATGAATACCCGCAAGTATTGTGTGGGAGATCGCCGAAGTAATTTATCTTGGGAGTCTAATTAATTTAGAATATGTAGTTCGTGGTATTAACTAATAGGAAGTGGCTACAGGTTGCTTTGAACAGTAGTTTGACATGTATGTATAACTTGCTACTATAGGTATATAAATAAATGTTACGTGAAAGCTACGCGATGCAGTTCACAAAGTAGGCAATATCTCTTAATACATGTTTTAATATTTAAGTTATATAGGGTGCCACACACGGGGGGGGGGGGGGGCTCGATTGCAGCGGTCCCACGTATAAACCGATCGCAGCGACGGATTGCCAGTACCTATGTCAACATCGCAAGAGATATCTCAGATCGCAACAAAAACATATGCAATCTTGAAAACACGTCTTTTTTGTTCCAATCAAGAAAACTACAGATTGTTAAGATTTGCGTGCGTTCCATCGCCCCGTATATGGCGCCTTTTACGTTGTATTGCTTTAAAAGTTTGAATACGATATGTTCTAATTTTGACTAGCTACTCGTTTGTATTCGAAAAACATGCAGACTAAGTCACTGGCTACAGGTAGTAATTATAAGGATTATATTAACCTAGGAAGACTCGTATAATCTGCGATAAAGCTTCCTACAGCTGCCTAACCGTAAATAGACTTCGGATGTTTATTCCTAGGGGAATTCGCGAGCAATAAAAAAAAATACGTTTTGTCCTTGAACATCGCAAATTAATCAGAGCGCTGAGTGGATTCCGTATCGGCGTGGAAGAGGAGCTCCATTCACACAGAACTGAATAGTTTCTACGTTCACAATACTGAACAATGAACCCTTTGTACTGCGAGAATTATCGACGAAGATTTGCAAAATGTATTGAGATAAGACATTCGATGTGTTCCGCTCTAATCTGAGAACCGTGTGGGAATACATGAACATTCGGAGCTGAGCTTCTGAATATTTTGGATTTTCAAGTAGGTAGGTACATTTTGTTAAACAGAAAAGCTTTCCGACAAATAAAATCAGATAAGAAGATACCCAAATTAGAATTCTCCATGCCTTGTACCACAAGGGCAAGTTTTTTTTTTTAAATAACATACCATTTATTTCTTTACCATTTTGGAATATAATTCAAAGAGAGCCATATAGTTTTATTGTTTTACTCGAAGATAATGGAATTCAGTGATGACTTTGACGATAACCCTTCTAATCTTTCTGACTACGTCGGCATAACGCATTAAAGTTTTTGGCCTTACATGACCAGTTAATTGTTCAGTGTTCGTCTAATACAACTACATTACCTACCTACATGTATGTAGGTAGCACTACTTTTAGGTACCTGACTTTTATAAAGTGCTAGCGGAAAGTAGCAAAACCAAGTAGACATTTTGACCGGTGAGTGCAGACAACAGTGAGCCTAATGTATCTCCTCGGGTATTCCTCCTTTGCATCGCTCGCAACAGTTTTCACGTTTATAATATGTGTGGTGATAATTTATGACACGATGACTGAAAAGCTAAGAGAGCTAATAACATGCGCAATAATAGTCTTTGGAGAAGTTTATATAAATTAATGGTATCAAGTTCCTTAAAACAAACCGGGACCGTTGTTTCAATACTTATTGAAGTGTGCCATAATTCAAGCTCTCGAAATATTTTCACCAAAACAGAGAGTGTTTCTCAGCAGCCCACAAAGAGTTAACCATAACATCGTAAAGCCCTTTGAAAACAGACCGGTATATCCCGATCTACCGCACCCCTCTCGTACGTTCGTTATTTCGAACTTAAAGGGGGAATCTGGGACGTTGACGCGGTCACTATAGTTTGGTTGTTAATAGTTCAGTGGCTGTTATCGCAGTGATTGAGCAAGCCAAGGCCATGAGAGTTCGTGCTCTGAATGTAATACAAAATGCGTCTTACAGAAAACACTACGATTAAAACAATTCGAGAATATATTAACCATTGTTTAATACTGATTGTTTAACAATAATTTGTTTAATGCTTCAGTAAAGTTATATTTATCAAGTGTGTTATATATTATTAGTTGTTGGTTCATCAGATTGGGTTTGGAATAGTTTATTGCAATCCAATAGATAAATTGCAGACGTAGTTCAAAACTCCCGTAAACCTAGTGAAGTGAAATTGGGCTGTTCATGTCTTCCGTATGATATATGAACTCTCAGTCGAATTTCCATGCAGCACAAATCTGACGTTGTGTGAGCTGCGACTGAACACGTCCAGAAGCGTGGAACGAGCGAATTTATAGAATTATTTTCCATTTTGTCAACAGGAATTGTGGATTAGACTGTATATTTTTATGAAGTAGCAAAAATAACGATGTTCCTAAAATGTATGCGCCAATTTTTACATTTTAAGTTATATTTTCTGTAGTGTAGAACAATGTGCTATAAGTATAAACGAGTGTCCATTTTCCAACGATCTTTGCAGCGTTTCTAGCAAAATGCTTTCAAATCAATTATTCTTATATTCATCGCAATCGTGAACTTTTATAGGAAACATTTTCTAAATACTAAGAAATTGATGTATTCAGTACACGGTACAAGTGA
The DNA here is from genome assembly GCA_946251915.1 of Abrostola triplasia. NCBI lineage: Eukaryota > Metazoa > Arthropoda > Insecta > Lepidoptera > Noctuidae > Abrostola > Abrostola triplasia. The sequence goes on from OX276426.1 coordinate 3,504,278, forward strand.
TTTGAAGGATCTTGCGGTTTAAGCTAAACCTGACAGAACGTTCGTAAGTTGTATTGAACTAAGTTAAATAATTGGAAGACTAGACATAGACAAGGGTTTAATGACGAGGCTTAGACAAACAAGTCCGAGTCTACCTGATCGCATGATAATCTTGTTTGTGGTAAACTATTGCTCAACTTTGGAGGACACTCGACAGAGTTTGTTATGTACCTAACCAACTTACGTTATGTATACGGAGCCCGTTATATGGAGTTTTTGTTTGCGATTGTTAATTATGTACCTACTTTTGGTACAAATGTTTCTGGATTGTTTCCTTTGAGCACTACCTATCATTTTTGAAATACTATAGCTATAATTCTTATTGATATTCAGACTGCCTCGTTGGTCTAGTGGTTACTAAGCGCGACTGCTGAGCACGAGGTCCTGGGTTCGAATCCCGGGTCGGGCCCGGTTGATGGCAATAGGCTCGCCCCCTATTACATTGGGACCTAAAAAACATGACTGGCGAAATGTGGGTATACTATATGTATACCTCTGCCTACCCCTTCGGGGAATACAGGCGTGATGTTATGTATGTATGTATAATTCTTATTTACGTGATCGAGTTTTGAGTAATTGAATATTATCCATATTGTATTAGAACAGAAATGCCTTACTATCGTTCAGTTAGCCCGTTATTTGCATATTAAGGACGGTATAAATACAGTGTTAAAATATTTTCTAACAGTATTCATTTTTCGCGTTCACGTTAACAAAATCCATAAAAAACACTTAGCGCACTGTTTGACCTCTAAGTTCAAAGTTTAGAATTCCTTTTTTACGCGGCAGGCACTTATTTTCAATTTGAACGGTTTTCAATTTGAACAAGGCTGCAGTTTTATTTTACCGTCTGAAATAGATAGGTGACAATGGTAGGTAAGTGCAACTTACCTACCTTTTAGGCAAAATAGTATCGCAGAGAAATACAGATGTTCTTTTTAAAAACTGCAAAAGTACGAACTTACTACAATTAAAAAAAGTCTCTAATCTGCGCCAAATGAATGGCATCATTAAATACTTTTTACCGTCAATGATTTCAAAAGGTAGCTACTCAAACGGTCGTAGACATTAAACCGTCATAAAAAGAACATCGTGCGGCGCATCTTCCGAGCTGAAGTATTCTCCCGTAACAATCAGGGTCACTTGGAATGGTTTCAAGTGCACATTACGACTCGCATAGACATTGTCAAGAGATCGCTCCAAGGACCCAGCGAGAGTTTTACTAAAGTCTATAGGTTCTTTCTTATTATTATAAAGGGTGTGTGAACTGATTAAATCTGGATGCTATGTACCCAAATGTTTAATTAACATTCACGTAATGGAGAAAGGTAATGGTTATTGTGATGGGGTGCTCACTAAAAATTAACAGGTGGTTGTTAAGGGGAAGAGGTTGTACCGAAAATTAATGATTTAGTTGGTACTCCGTTCATGCACAGGAAACATCGTTTTGGGTACGGGTACACGGGGTGAAAATATTTATGTATAAAGGGTGTTTGATAATGATACATTTCATTACTTTAAAATATAGCCAGGTAGCATGCAGTAGATTGTAGAGGTACACCACTGTATATGCGGCAGTGAAACGTCAAGTGTGAACAACAGGCAGGTTAGCACCCTAGCGGCAGTCTTATTGAGTGTGTGTTACATAAACCTAGCTTATTTCCAGGATCGGTTCTGTTTACACGTGTCGAGATCGCTTCCTTGCACGCTGCATTCTATAAATACACGCCATACGTACTTGAGGTACGGTGAGCCCGCTAGAGCAAATAAACAATTGTAATTACAACCGAGGCGGTTGTCTTCCAATGTTATTTTTAGGTTGGTAAGTAAATATAGCTGTGAATTAAAAGGTACAGCTATTTTGATTTGTTTTGTCACTGCTTTGATCAAACGTGCACATTGTAGACGTATAGATTTATTATGTAGGTACTGAACATAGGTTGTGTACCGTACCTACTGTTTTGCTATGAAGTATTTTATATTTGGTCTCGGTTTTTAGTGTTGAGAATACAAACAAATAGTATAATACATTTTTGAAGAATATAAAATCAAAACACAAAATAGGTACATGAACCCATGGTGTTTTCTATAATAGATAACCTAACTGAATTAATCCTAACCACACATATAAATCAGGAAATAGTCAGTGACAGGTTTTGACTAGATAACGCTCTAAATACCACAGAGTAATTGTCATCAATGCTGTATATACTGCTTTACCATTGTTCTAAATGCTGCGGCCATTCATCTTAGAATAATTCCGCCGTCACGTCTAACGACATCCTAAGCAGAATCCACAATGCACGTGTAGTGCTATAGACAAGTTTAGACTGCAAACGTAATCTGAATTAATTTGAAGAGACTGCTTTAGAAAATGTCTGCGCGGTTTTCACATTACCTCTAAGATCCTTTAGCTTCTTCTCTAATCTTTGAACCAATTACGAAAGCCGAGAATTTCATTTATGCTACCAGAGAAACTTTGTCAAATCCACTGCAGTGCTCCTTAATGTAACTAAATAAGGATTTTCGTATGCAAAACAAACTCGTTGGTTTCGGACCACCAGCGCTGCGTACGATAAGCCGGGAACCGCTTGTGTAAACACTTCAATATTTACAACTATCCGCTGCGGATTTTATAAAACAGTCAGCGCTCGAACGAGGAAGCCGGGCTAGGTCTGCAGTTATCGCAGTTTCAAGACCTTAAAGAAACCATTAGCATCTTCTTCGTTCTGCATGAAAGGAATAAAATATTCAGTCATCGATTTTGTTATATCTTTCATACACTTTTCTTACGGTTCCCAGGTTCGGTACATTTCCCTAGCGCGGCATTTTGGTGAAGTCTACGTAAAAACCCAATCGCAATCAGTTGAGTGGTTTTATAGAAAAGCCCGCATATGTTCACATTTACACAACCGTGAACAGTGATAGTACGGCTAAGGTCACTGTTACAAGGTTAGGTCAACACACAGAACGTAAGAGACTCTTTGACACATTTTTATCATCGTTCATAAAGATATGAAGCATATACGACTATAGTAACACGAAATAATATATAACATTATTTTATGGCGTCTTAACTGACCATTCAAGCATTCGCGGGTTAAGATGCCCATCAATCTCAGAGCCGCGAGGTCAAACGCCCGTAATAATACAGTATTATATTTTATGATACCGAAAATGATCAAGTGGAGTTTGACCGTCTTTATTGTTTGCGGCTGACAATTCTTCTAGCGATTGAAAAGCGCTTCAGCCGGGCGCTCACCGCCCGGGATGTTTATACGATACCCACATAATACCACTACGTAACAGCAGCTATCTAATAAAAAATAACGACAGGGACCGCTCTAAATTGAAAGCGTTTGATAACACTTTTACCTACAAAATATACATAAAGTATGCGAAACTAATTTAATACCCAAATATGCAAAGTAAGCGTATTTTTAAAGATACGTTCTTTGTGCGGCATGTATACGTTAGTTATGTTACATTTTCAGTCAAAAATAAAAGGCTGGATAACGTCTGACTCTAGGTTCGAAACTAGGCGTCCCTTCAATAGAACTTGGTGATATATGAGTTGAAGGACTGTGTAAAACATATGAACACGCCAGGAAGTTTGGATCGTAAATAATAATAATAATAATAAAACCTTTATTTTCAGGCAACTATGGCCCATAGATAAATACCTTACAAACTAACATATATAAATATAGTAACATGTTTTGTTAGTATAATATAGACTTAATATTATGTTAGTAAAAACACTTCCTAGCACTTCGTATTAGTGCGTTCCGGTGGCACTTGTCCGCGGAAGCGACGGAACACCACATCTTGCGGCCAGAAGTCTTCCTGCAAGACGAGGGGCAGGTAACAGTTAGGTACTCGCACCACGAACGCCTTGAAGTTGACGTTGCGGCGCGACTCAAGCTCCTGCACCCTCGGCGCGTACTGAATCTTCTGACGCACGTACTCTACGATGCTCTCCGCCTTAGTGGTGTAACGCAGGCGCGAGATGTACACCGGAGTGTTCGGCGTGGCAGCCCGCACGAGCATTTTCGGCTCCAATGGGGCTTTGCCGCAGCGGTTCTGGACGGTCCTTTGACAGTGCTTTCTCCGCTGCACCATCTCAAAACCATCTTCATCCCGACGTGGCGCCTGCGCAGCAGGCACGGGCAGTGGGACTGGGCACGGAGTACGGGTGGCGCGCGGCGGAGCCACGCGGACGGGCGCGGGGACCGGTGCGGCGCCGCTAGGTATGCAAGCGGCGGGCCGGCTGGCGGCCGCGTCAGCGTAAACACGTCGAGGTGTCGATGCATTTACACGTGCCGCAATCGCAGCCGGGGCATCGCACTTGACGACAGCCGGTGACGCATCGGAATCCGCCGACGCAAAACTGCATACGGACGCATTCTGCGCCCCACGACGTGTGTTAACCTTAGAGGCCTCAGGTGACCTAGTTGCGGAAATAGAGTTACGTAATAACTCTACTTCAGCACGCAGTTCTTTAATGGTCCCATCTGAGACCTCCAATCTGGACTGCACTTCGGTCAGGCTCGTCTTTAGGGAGATGATGTCCTTCAGGAGCCTGGTGACGTCGACGTGGTCGAATGTGACGGGAGGCAGCTTGTGCAGCTCCTTCGCCACGAAAGTAGGCACGTCGTCCGGGTCGGTCACCTTTAACAGGGTGATGATGTCCTGGATGCTCTTCTCAGTCCCGTCCCTCCGTCGAGACGGCATCTGGTCGAGTCGATCCAGACTCTGGTACAGCAGTCTCTTGCCACTGCTCACGTCGTCTTCCTTGAAGTTAGTCTTACAGATTTGTAAGATACTAACCTCGTCCATAGTATCGATGGCGTTTTGTATAAACGCCAACAATTCGTTGACTATGAGTTGTGAGCTCATAGTGGCAGTAGCGGGCAGCGGCATGTAGCCGCGCTGTTCGCGAATTTAAAAAATCCGTACAGTGCACCGTTATGAGGCACGTCCGTATCCGATACGCAATGCGACCGAACTGAAAAAAAATCATGTGTCGCTACAGCTGGACCGCCGATCGCACGGATAGCTAACAGTCTCTCGACCTGCTACACTGATTTATATTGCCACTGTCAGTTGACCCCTTGCTATTGATGTTTTCATGTTTGTGCCAGAAAAATATCAAAATATTTTATAATTATAAACCCGTAAAATAACTGCTGGAAAATAACAACTTCATGTATAAATAAAAGTAAAATATAGATACTTGATACCTAATATCAAAAATGAAAGGATAAATACATATAGTATTGGAAAGCATTTCGTCGCGACGCAAAATATTTCCAATGTACAATATTTGAAAGAACGATACTAAGAGCTGCACAGTGCAGACTCCATTTAAAATATTGCATTAGGGCATCTCACAGATAAAGGCTCCGGGTTATTGGAAAAAGGTTTTAGTAATACCCAAAAATTGATACGAGGACAAAATACTTATTTTATTTGACAAGAACATCGTTCCAATATAGGGAATATTGATGTGAGACAAATTCTTCTTAGTCAATATGGGCAGCAATTTGATTGATCGCCATTCATTTAAGCTTGCCGCCGGGTACCTAGCATGAACTGGTAGCTCGTGAAGTTATTGTGAAATCCTAAATTGGACGTGACGTTTACGGTTCACAAGTTTACGAGCACTCCAGCTAGTCTGCGTGCTCCTAAACGTTGGACGTTTGTAGCCAACCTTAATCAAATCAAGTCAACATTACAGTCTCTGAAGTTCCAAATTCCAATTCGGGGATGCGGGTTTTTACCCTGAATGTAAAGATGTCGTCGCTTTACGATCGCCCCAAGATTATCTGTGACCTGCGGAGGATTTCATATCTTTATGAAGTTTGATTTCTTTAGAACTCTGACTTAACCTATAAATCATTCGCACACCAAGCTACGTTAAGCGAACGAAGGATTCATGATGAATTCACAGTTTGATCAAAGTATTTCAATGCGTATGATTTAGGTCCCTACTTATTTGACGCAAATATAAAAAAAAATCGAACGCTTGAGTTCCAGATTGAATGCTTAAAGTCCAATAAAATAATCCAAATTCAAATAGATCATTAAAAAAATATACGTTTTTAAAAGTCATGGCTATACCTATAGTCTTTTACAAACTTGTCATTTACCTGCGTATTTATTTACCTGATCTACTATTAATATTGTATTGAGTTCTCGCTTTGAACAAATGTGTCACGTTTTCCGAAGGTAATTTTTCGCGTTGCGTCGTCTCGCAATATATTTTTTTCTGTCGAGTCAGCTCGAACCGAGTAACTAAACTATTCCATTGATCGTCCGTATTAGCATCCTAATCACGTAACGGCCATAGTAATCGGAATCGGTTTCATTTGACGGTTTCTTTAGATTTGATTACCATTGAAGCTACCCAATTAGGTAGCAGGGTTGACCCTTAGACCGTTAGAGACATTGAGGCATCTAAATAGGCGATATATAAAACTGACTGTGCCCGCAAAGCTTGCGTAAAAATTATGGTATCATCGAAGAAAAAAAACCCTGCACATTTTTTGATTGCCTGTATTTTCTAAATATATTTAAAGCCAGGTATTTTAACGCACCTAACAATATTTACGGACTGTTTGCAATACAGTGAGCAACATGTGAGGTATGTACGTAATAGTATCGTAGTATAGTAGCTCCCACAATAAAGGTGAACGTGGCATTAGCTTAGCGGTGTATTCATCATTATGTACTAAATGCATTATTGCTACATTTGGTTTTAAGTGAGGATCACAACCAGCCGTTCCGCTCTATTTACAATATAATCACGAATAATGCAGACATTTGTCAATTCGATTGGTGCATTATAAATGTTGCTGGTTTGGGTGTTTTTGCGTAGCTTTGAACCGCACTGCAAAATGTTTTTGTACTAATGTTAAAAGAAAGGCCGTATTCTGTTGTTTTAAGGCTAATGAGTCGTGTTTTAATTTGACTTACGAAAATAATGGAGTATTTTTATAATACACCAATTTTAAGTGGCTACTGCTTGCAATAAACTCTGCTATAATATCGCAGCTTTGCAAAATGCTGTCATGTTTGGAAAGCCGTGGCAGTAAGATTTCAAGAACGAGTAAGAACTCAGTTTATTTATTTATTATACGTCTGTTATATAAATCCGAAATAGCAGTTTTATTTCAATTCACATTTTCAGAGCCCTCACGTTTGGCGAGCGGGAATAATGTGATAGGTAATAAAAGATACGACTGTAAATATATCATTGTTATCCCAGTTTTAGTACCCCGGAGCCGCAGGTTACATGTGACCCTGCTTATTTCTGAATACATTCTACGAATTGCTCGTTACTTGTATTTTTGCATCGCATGTAAAAAGTATTCCTTATCATCAAAGATACCTAATTAATATAATTAGGAATACGGTTTCAAAACTAGTGTCGTCAAAAACAAGATTCCTTCATATTATTACTGCAATATTTCATCTTGATACAAACGATGATGAACGCCAACCCGCAGTGAACTAGCAAGGTGGTCAATGCCCGCCTTTCTTTGTATAAGATCAGGCCTTTTCTCTTTACTAGAACAGTTATAGGGTGCTATATCATGTTTGTATGTAAAGTAAGTAAGGGTTTTTATAATAAAAATTGTACCCTAACATAATTTTGTAATTTCGCTTAGTCCATCGCTAAACAATGTCGGTTCATAAAAACAATGTAAAAGTATTTTATTAAGGGTGTGCCAAAAGGGTGAATATTCATTAACGTCAGCATTTTTCGCTCTATGCCCAAAGTATTTTTTTATTGTAGGTATCAAAAGGGTAAACTTTTGCTTATCAAACGCAGCAGAGGTTTGTTGTCAACGCTGACGATAAAACGAATCGTGACAGTGTGAAAATACAATAAATGTAGCCTTTTAAGACGGTGAATATCTTTGTAATTAGTTGTTAATAGTCTTGTTTACATAAACACGGCTAGAGGATATTGAAGGAAAACAAAGTTTACAATATAAACGGCTGTTTTTGATCTTTTATCATCTTAGACAAATACTTAGACTTTGAGAAAAGTAATTCAATTTATTCCTCATGTGTTTCATTTATACAATCGAGAACTCTAAATAATAAAGCTGCACTTATATTCGTAGCTGTAATTACACGTTTCCGACAAAATTTCCAATAACTGAAACTTCATGCTTCGCGAAGAAAAGCGACGTATTATAAAGTTGCTGCATTTTGCCGTCGCGGCAGAATGTTAGGTGTCATTCGCCATAACGTTGCTCGTGTTATTTTGTGGCCGTCTTTACTTTAACCGCTAAAACTTGGCAACGGCGACCTGCTTAACTTCTACGACTATGGTGGCTGTACCATAACAAATAATTGGGCACCCGGCTCTAACAGTTATATGGTCTGTATATTGTTCATTTCAAACCAGGATTATGATAGTTACACAGCGTGACACACTCGGGTTATTCCTTTTGTTATTAAAATAAATGGTAAGCTCTGTTCATAGATAGTTCTACTGTCGTGATCAAATAGTTTATGCCAAGTATGTTGTTATGTAAGACCTAAATATCAAAATAATGTTAAAAGTTTAGTTTAGTTTACTCAATGGAAAGGTGCCACCTCTTACTTGCAGTATTTAAAACTAAATTAAATTGGGAGAATATATTTATAGTACCTTATACTAATCAAATGAAACCTAACAAAATACCGCTAAACAAATTCACTTAGTTACCAGAGTAAGTGTTCTATTAGCAACGAACTTCACCAATTACCTGTAACAGTACACACAGGTATAAGTACAGTTTCATTAACACAGCCGATGAATCAGAATCTGAGGAGCACTCAAGTAGAACGCTGGTTTCCAATTAAATATGTGTGCGCACAGAAATGCCGGCACGGTACGCTATGCCCGTATTAGTTTGACTTTGATGTGTAAATGTGCAGGTAGTGTGAATACTTCACGCTGTTCATTCATATTCGATTCATATTATTATGCTCTTCGAGAGGTGAATCCTTTTTATTTTTTAAGTAGATTGGATTTCCATTGGATTTCTTGGACGCATACATGAGTTACATATTACTGAATCATGAAATAAATAAGTTATTTGGGTATTTACTGACAGCAATATTCATCACAGTTAGGGACTAGATTTCCCTGAAAACTAGTTCAAACTATCGGATCAATAGAAATTAGTGTTTTACTGGCAAGGAGCACGTTACTAAGGGACGGAACGGCGTATGCCTCTCAACTTTTAATTGAAATTCAGGCGGTGACTTGCCGCTTACTAGATGAGGCTTTGTTAGCCAACCACCACATGTTTGAATAACAACTATTTACTGTGTAATTAAGGTATCGTTTTGAATTAATTATTGTTTAAAATTCGGTCCACTTAATGTCATAAAGAATAGAATTCAATGTAGTAGCCATAAAATGAACACTAATAAGACATGTAGTATTTGCTAAGTTGCAAACGTTGTTATTTACCGCAAGAATATAATAGATTAAGACAGGTAAGTGCGGTCGACAGGCTGCGCTAGAGTTCATCGCTGGAGGGGGTGACGTTGGCGTCCCGAAGTTTCAGTCTACGGAAACACACAACGCAATATCGCGATTATTCGCATTATCACTATACATTGATTGTTATTAGTCTAGATAGGTATGTAGGATTTATAGCTTGTGCTCTGTATATGCTAGCAGGCATAGCACAAACAGATAAACTGTTATAGTTACGAGCCTCGCACAAGCAATAACTACCTATAATCATTAGTGATGTTTATTGGCAGTTTTAGCCGTCTAATGGATTAATATCAAATGGTATTATTTTGTGAATACATGTATCAATAACTTGAAACTTCAATAGGCATAGGAATCCTAAAATTGATAAAATATAGACTGACAAAAAATAAGTCATCCGTCTGCCAGATTAATCAATCTAGGACATGATTTACGCACACACATTAAACGTCAGTTAATCATAAGGGCCAAGGCTTTTGATGAGACAACACCAAAATGATTAAGACGTCAAAAATTTTAATCTAGTGAAGGATAGACTAGGCTATTTACCTAGATTAAAAAATAGAAGTAGTGAATCATTTCCATATTCGTTGCAGTTCATATCGCATGATCTACAGGCTTTTAACGCAGATGCGACAGACAACTGTGAAACTGTTTGTTGCTTGTTTGCCGCTATCTAGTTTGTGAGTATCGGTATAAACTACTCCTCGTTTGTCCGGTAACAGAGTTATAGTTGAACGAGTCTGCACGATTTTCGTGTAGTTTTCCAAAGTGTGTAATGAGCGTACGAACGTCCACGTTAATAAATTTGCTCAGTTCGCTGTATATGGGCGTACCTGTTTATGGCCAGGACGCGCAGCTAAATACACCAAGTATTTCAAAATAAATGGCTTTGAGTTACTTAACATATTGGTTCGTAGTTCGGTACAATTTAGTACTCCTTATGGCACAAATATTGACGCAACTCGGGAAATATTTCTAAGCAAGAAGTAGTGATTTGATTAATGCAATTTGTTTACTGCTCGTATTTTAAGGTCGACTGAATTGAGCCATGCCATTATACTTCGCGATTGTTTAATGTTATAATTATACCGTCGAAATTGTCTTGGATTATAATATTATATTTATGTGTTGGGGACAGTCATTACGGGTCGCTGGTATTAGTTATATCGATGACGGAGCTTCAGGGTGATTTTGGAAGCGAGGTAATGGTACTTTAAATTATTATAGGCTTGCGTAATTTTAAAGTGTGTTTTAAGTGCAACACTTTTTAAGTTGATTAAGTACTTGGCTAGTTAAACTAGATGCTTGTGATCTAAGAATAAAAAAGCAAGAAAACTTTTCAAATCAAGTTTATCGTGTCTGGCACTCGATACCTACTTCGTGGGGATATATTTTTGTTGACAGTAAATCACTTTTTTTTCTCCACAAGATGACTTTACGAATATCTAGACATGTTTGAGACCAATTTTCTGTCCATCAATTGCTGACACGCAATTATTGGAAGTTGTCATGTAGAGAGCATAGAAACCAATATTTTTGGCCACAATTTTTGGTTGCACCGGTCGTTTGTGAAACCGTGTGAAAGCCATTTATTGGACGTGCAAATTGGACGGTGACGAGTGGACTGTAACTGCTATCGATTTTTACCACGTACACTGATTTGATGGAGTATCCAACTGCCAGCTAAGCTTGGGTAAAGCCGAATACAGCATCACTGAAACAAATCTAGTGATGCAAGTTTGCAGAAATTGTTTTTAATGCCATCAGTTTCTAGTTAAACTTTACTACAATATTTTGATTCACGTATACATGATACGTAATTAAAATATAATCTAAATAAAAAATATGTTAAGATGAATTTAGTTTTTGAACAGAATTATAAAGATCATTATTGGTGCTTATTAATATGCTTAGTACTACTCTGTATGATATTATATTGATCGTTCTTGTAAATTATCTTGATTTATAAAAAAAAACACTTTTCAAATTTTCGACACAGTGTGCTAGGATGTTGGTGTCCCACTGGAAGCCCGACAAAAGTTTATCACATTAACCGCGCAGTTTATAACAGTCAACAGGGGCTAACAAATTGCAGACCCGATCACCCGACTGGGATACCTTTAGCAAAGGTTTGCAAAAGTAGGGTACACGCAGACCAAACTCCCAGTTAGCTGCAAAATATCACAGAGATATCACTTTCCTAAATAAATTATAACCAACGTTTAATCCATTGACTAGTAAACACACCCAAAAACGACTAGCTTGTAACTCCAAGTGTTATTGTAAGTGATAGAGTTATCTTATTAGGTACTTCGTTAGCTGTGCTCCACTTGAGTTGTTCAATCAGGTTTTAATTATAGCTGTATGGGTCCAATGCGGAGTACGCCCTTTCAATTAAAAAACAATAAAATCCGTTAATTAGCGCCGGAGCAATTGCGTAACACAAATAAAAAACAGATGGATAAAGAAGTATATTAAAAAGACGCTTGCAACGCCACCCGTAGCCCCGCTCTAGCTGACTTGCCAATGTAATTGAACACGGTCTAATAAGGGAAATATAGATGGGAATCAAAAAGGGTCACGAAGTAGAAGTTCATCATTTTCTCGTGAACCCTTCGCCCGTTTTTGACAAATGAGCTGTTGTTCATCTCAGTGCCTTATGTAACGTAGGCTATGTATATTGAAAATCCATACTTTCTCGACGACTTTCAGTTTTTCACTCGTTGACCTTCCTGTTGATATATTAGAGGCATAGTATTTTAGACAGCGTTATTAATTTTATTCGGAGCGGCTTTGTAATATTAAGATCGATCTGGAATTTCAATATACAATATTGGATTTGTTGGCTTCAATTAGGTTGTGTTGGACAAAAATATTCCAAACTTTTTAATTTGTTGAGATTCAACTACGAGTAAACATAAAAGTAAATTTTAGAGAAGGTAATTGAATTTTTGATGACCTTAATAGTAGCTAGCTTTGAACGTTATAGATTTTCAGATGGTAAATCTTTTATAAATTCAAATATTTTATAAATTCTGCTTGATACCTATATGTGTGTTATATACGTCTGTTTAACACTACTAAACATGGTTATCTACTAAAACGGTAGATAGCAACTGTTACGATTAAAAAAGGACATATTAATAAATTGTCTAACGACTGTTACACTTGCGGCGTATAATATCTACATAGAAGAAAGTAAATTTCACGTAAAAATTCACGTATTTCGCGAAACTAAATACAATTTTCTACACTATAGGCGCGCAATTTCGATACAAAGTTTGTTTAGTGTTAACCAAATTTCCCTGCGATTAAATAAGTAGCGCAAAGAGAGACAGTTACAGATTTCCCCCGAGGATCTTTGCGCTTCATTGCTTGGTGCCGACAGATTGTTACGTTTTATTTTTAGTTCCGAGGCAGGTAGCCTCAATTTAAGTTAGTAAACCATCTATTTAACAACATGTTTGTGTAGCTGGGTGTACAAGGGAGGTAACTATTATTAACATGAAGATAAAGCGAGAAAAAAGCAATTTTGATAATATTAAAAATACGTTATCAATCATTCTTTATGTAGAATCAAAATATAGTGTAAACGCGTAATAAGTACCTATTATATTATAAATGAAGGCCTAGTATTTGCGCTTTGCTCAGTGAATAATTGCTTACTGTTCACTGTAATCAGCTAATATCGTCATTAATTTAACAGCTGTTGTGAGCAGTACTACAATAACAGGCAAGCGAATATATTTATACAAGTTAAAATGTGTACTGAAGACCAATAAAAAAAAGTGCATAAAGTTACCTAAACTCTCAAAAAATATATTTTTAACAACGTAATGTAATAAATTTATAAGTGAACGGATCATGTGTTTGAACGTAGCGTGGATTTTCGATAGCAAAACAGACACGGCTTAACGCTGTTTAAAATTTTATACTCGATCTCCATGATGAATATTCTGTTGAAACACAAAAATACTCGGTAAAATACTGGCTGGCAGGGTAGTATGCGCAATAATTGCGTATACTGATATTTTATGAGGAGCTTGAACCATATAGGCGTACCATCTGGTTGATTTACTAGTAGCAACTGTTCATTAAAGCTACACCTCTCTTTAACCTTACATTTCTTTCTTTGAATGTTGTGAGAAAAGGTTTCAAATGCTTATAAGTTTTGCTTAGGCCAAACATTCTTGGCCCGCTACTATTGAGGTAGCGACTTCGTCAAAGTCTACACAATTTTATATTTATATTTAATAGGTAGTATTAAAGCAAAAATTGTAAGTACTTCATTGATTTAGTGGCTCGTCCAGCATAATTTCCAATTTCCAGGTCAACTTCGTATGGGAAATGTCACGCTCAGGTCAGGATTCCAAATTGTGTCCGGTATATGGCAATGGAATCGCAATTATTGGGTACCGGGTTTCGCTAAATAAGGGTATGCAACTATATTATTATATCTCAGCCAAACCGATGAATATCCTTTAGTCGTCACGGTAGGTAAAGACATTTTAAGAGAATTCTTTAGGTTTTCTTGTAGGTATGAATAGTAATAGTAAATGAACACAATTGTTACTTTTTATAATAAAGCCTATCTGTAGCTTTTTAAGAAGACTCTTTAAAATATTATTGTTGTAATTCAGGTCTTCCATTTAGTTTCACCCGTTCAAGCTCTGGCAGTAATTATTTTTAGTTTTAAAATCCTTTTACACCTAATGAGTTTACTAACGTTTCGATGTTACTGCAAATGGCTGTTCCGAGTTCTGTTGTCAATTATTTTCGCTGTGACACAATTTTATTCACTTCACTAAATATGCTCCGGATGAAAAAAATAAAAACTGGAACTATGTGAAATATTTTTGCTTGTGTCGCTTTTAATTTTAGCTCTCCGTAAGTAGAACGAATGATAGTCGAACTTTTAAAGGTTTTATTTTGTATTTTTAGTTTGTGTTAAGTAAGTTGAACATAGTACCTATTACCTAGGTACTCATAGTACCTATACGATACTTTCAAAAGAACAGAAAGAACTGAATAAATAAACAAAGCCTTTAATAAAATGTAGTGACAGGAGATACGTAGTAAGTTTGTCTGTCACCTAATTCTGTTCGCCTTGGCACGCACGTCGCACGGGGTGGGAAATATTTAAGCCACACCGGGCGGTTGCGGCTATACACATAGGTATTACAATTACACAGTAATTTTACAAACAATGGTTTCCAGATAGTGTTACATACGTTATCTAGTGTATATATGTATATATATTTAGTGTATGTAGAGAGTGTTTGACTAGATTATATAATCGAAAGCTGCCTCTGATAGATGACGGGCAATTCCCTTGTTCCCACGGCGGTAGGGATCCGACCCCTTCACAGATTGTATTGACTGCAATATCCTCCAGACGGGTTGACATTAAATAGATTACGAGAAAAACTGTTGCAAAATACTTCTAAAGTTCGGTCCTTATCGGAAAATGACCAAAGGCCCGCTCGCAAAGTTGTGTTCTGTTTAAGTGCTGCAACTTTTTAAAGACTTCGTAACTTTCCCCCCTTTATAATCTTTAGAAAAATCCTTTGACAGTGTTCTATAATCTAACTTTGTGACGTTTCGAAAAGAGATACAAAACTGGGGTCGTTAGTTAGACGTGAGAACTTATGAATAGCACAATTTCCTTGCTCATGCTTCGCTGTATAACAGATCGGTGCAATTTTATCTCAGTCACATTTAATTCTCCGTATATTTCTCGTTGTACTGCAGCTAAACAACATATTAAGCGCTACCTGTGTAAGACTCGGAAGTAATTTGTTTTCAGGTTCCTTCAGACTGCCATGGACTCTAGTCAGAGAGTTTAAGCGATGCAAATGAACTGCTTTTCTGGATCAAATGATGGACCCCTCGACGAACGGGGGTAGAAATGACAGTGGAATTTGAACGCCGTGTAATAGAGTAAGCGCAAAGTTTTTTGCAGATTTATAAATATGAACGAAAAAATGCGTATGTATTCTGAGAGAATCCATGACCAAGGCCCAGGTGGCGGCGTGTTGCTAATGTTTGTCAAACAAACAAAACCCTGCTCGTTAAACCAGAGTACAAAACATCAAACATAACGGAGACGCACGTGAATTGCACACCGGAACGATTCTGGTATTGGAATCTGTTTCTGTTGCCCGGTATTAAATATTCGCAACAAATCAACCCTGGTTTCCTACATAATTGAATAACCGAGAACAATTTGTAAATCTACGCCATTCCTTGATTTCCATATTGTAGCGATTTTAGTTAAATCACTAGTATTTTTTTCACTATTTTATCCACAATAAATGCTAAAAATGGTTTGCATTCATAAATGCTTCTGATCTTTTATTGGTTGACAGAATGGTCATTATACAATAGAAACTTTGACTTGAATGTAAACATAATATTTTGTCGTAATACAAGGGAAAAGTAATTAAGATAGCTTTGAGAGTTTATCCCAGATGGTTACGATTAATTTTTGGGTCTCTCAATCTTTAGATCAAGTTATTAAAGCAAGCGAGACGTGTGTCTATAATTTCATATTAGTTGGTATCGTGGAACATGAGTTTGCTAATGAAATGTTTTAAGCATTTCTGTGAAAACACTGCTAAAATAAATGTTCCCTAAATACGCTAAATACGGCTAAGTAGCTGCATTATGAACGCATTGAAGTACGTTAAAGCCCATCTGTCGGTACTTTATTAACATCGTATTACTACGTAGTACTACGCAGAAAATATAAATGGAATTATGTACCTACTGTTTCATATCATAACATCACGCCCGTTTTCCTAGAAGGGGTAGGCAGAGGTGCACATATAGTACACCCACATTTCGCCAGTTATGTTATGGGTCCCACTTTTTTATATCGTTATGGGTAGTACCTGTTAATGACAAGCAGTAAGCCCAGTAGGTTCATAAAAGTTTAATACGTTGTTTTAACATGTTATAAGAACAACTATATTTATTCCGGTTTACTTACGTGAAATGTAAATTTGATAAAATAGTTAGTCATAATATAATAAATATAAAATCTAGTACTTAATTACGAATTACTAATGGATAGATTTTAATTAAATTGAGAGGTTATCTATAACTATATACCTATGTATAGGTAGTACATGAAAAGCGTTACGTTGAACCTCACGAAGTTCGTTAATTAAAGTTACCAATAATATGACTAGTTTACATGATACCATCGGCTTACAATGGTAACTATTAGTTGCCATACATTAATTAGAAACGAAAACTGTGTAGTAGTACTCTTCTCTTCTACTTGTGAGAATTAAAATATATGGGATCTTAATAAGAAGGCCTTCGCAGTCCTACGCTTGAAGAGATATTTTCCAGATGTTTTCTGGGCGTTTGAAAACGTATTATTTTGTTATTAATTGCCTATGACATAACAATACATAGTTAAATTCATCGCGAAGCATAACTTGCAAAAAAAATGTATTGGAAAAATTAATAAGATCAAAAGAATTTTACAGAACAACGCAAAAAGCTGAGAACAATGGCACAAATTGTAAAAGCTGCTGGCGGCAGACGGCGCGCGATTATTTCATAACACTTTGTTTATCTTCACTTTTTTGTTTTTAAGTTCCTTTTATTTTCAGTTTAAATATTTAGTTAGGCTCTCCTTTATTTGACTCGTGTTGGAAAGTAGACAGTTGATGAACTATCTTAAGAGCTATAGGCATGACTTTTTGTAACTTTTTTACATGTTGCCATGCTAGGCTACAGTATTCGCCACGGTACGGCGAATGTCGCGGTTTCGAGTCCCGCTCGTGTCCATTATTTTTCAAGTTTCCTTTATCAATTTAAATATCTTAAGAGCTGTTGATTGGTTTCGGTAGAAGGAACTTTACAAACTTGACTAACACTGAAACTGACTGAGAGAACGGGAAATGTACCAAGTCTTTACTATAGTTGTTATGCCAATCGAGGTTAGAGGTTATAGATACTAAACACTCATAAACAGTAGGCAACCACAGTGTGTAGGACTTTAGGTAGCAGGTAGTTCACCTCATTAGGCTTTGACAGGGTTTTCAAAGCAACGTCCTCTCCGATCCTTAACGCTGTAAATACTCAGCTAGTGATTAATTAGTCACAACAACAGAACCGTGTCGTTATTACCAACTATTGTTTTATAGGCACTCTACAGAACAATAGCCTGAGCGTCGATCTCAATCAAATGCAGTTCCAATAACTGCTATTTTCTGAATCCCGTTTTTTTGCAAAATATATTACACTAGATGTTTCTCCGCTGTATAACTTAGGTACTGGAACAACTTTTTTATATTTATAAATATTTGCTTATGTGTGATTCTGATCTACCTCTAAGTTATATTACTGTAATGTTTTAACAAAATCTATTCAGTATTTTTTTTGTAAAAGAGTTCCAAACATCCTCACATTCGCGTTTATAATATTTGTACAATGAAATCACTCTATAGGTAGGTGCCTCAATCTTTTCCTTGAGAAATGTTAATTAGGAACATTGAAAGACAGACTTGCACAAAAGACTTGTTAGACTTGTTAGACATAGACATTATTTCTGACGTTTTAAGTAGCTACAAACAGAATTCAATTTAACAAATTATACAATATTTAAGCTCTACATGCGTGTCGAGTAAACTATTTATTATCACACTAATATTACAAAGTTTGTGACTGTGTTCAAGTATATTTGTTACCTCTTCACGCTCAAGCGGCCAGACCGATTTTGATGAAATTTTCATATGGAGGTAGCTGACACCCTGGATTAACACATAGGCTCCTTTTCATCCCGAAAAAATGTAGCGTGTAACACCGGGGGCCGCCGTTAGTTTTTAATAAATTCAAAGTATGCAGTTGAGATAAGCTATCACTTAAAGCTTGCCCTTAACCGAGAATAAGTGGCTCTCGAGCTAAGGGCAATAAGGTGTTCTTGAACTAAGATCAGTGAGATGACCTCTTTTAATCAACGCTCGATAAAAGCTCCATATAGGAAAACAATTAAGTGCAATATCATCCTGCATCGTACAAGTAAGGTATAATATTGATGTAGGTTGCATGTTAGGTGCCCTTTGTACACACACGATAAAGCTAATCTGAACATGAGTTAAATTAGATTTTGTGCACTCAATGCAACGTAGCAGGATTACGTTGGTAGCGATCTTTGTCTGTATAAGAAAGTCACTTAACTGATTAAAACCTTCTCTCTTCTTTCAAAAAGATCAAACGTGGTTCGTCTAGACGAGGCTTTTGGTCTTTGCTTTGTGTAGTTGGAATTAATTAGTATCTACGTCATCGTATTACGCCACTAGGTATACGTTGCACCACAATTAATTTGCAAGAGTGGTTTGTCATGACAACGCATTTCAACAGCTAAGATGAAAATTAATAGATATTTTACAACCTTTCAGTGTTTAATAATCTTCATCTTTCTTTATAATAATGGGGTGTTATTTGGTACTGAATTGGCTTTTATTTGAACAATAAACTATGACTTGGCAGTGTTCATCATTCATCACGTAAACAATGACGAAATATACCGATTTGGAAAGCAAATATTTTTCTCTATGATTGATTTTGCAGTATAAACGTAAATCGGACGGGGGTTTTTTAAGCCAAAAAAATTGACACTTAGACTTTTTGGATTCATTTTTTGCGAGATCACCAATTTACCTTCTATCATCCATATGAATATTTATTGAAGAATTTCCGTCAATCTGATATAGTGATCTGATTTGACTGTTAAATTGGAATGTTCATGAAAGCTTGCAACAGAATGTCGTGAGTTAATTAAATTACAAGGAACAATAACTGATAATAATGAGTGTTTGCACGATCAATACTATCCTCAGGCTTATCCCGTAAATTACTGGCGTTCACACGGCCATGCTGGCGGATTAACGTAACATACCACTTCGGTTATTATATCGACAAACAAACATGTTTGTTGTCCTTAGGTAAGAACTTAATTAATGGATATCCCCTAACCTATAAAAAATATTTGAGTGCTTCAGGTGTGCCCCTTTAGTTTTCAACAAAAAAAACTGATAGTTAAACTGGTTTAATTAAACTTGGTTATATTATAAGGGATACACATAAAATCAACTACTAGAGCAACGCGGTAAGGATGCGGTATTTAAACGGCTACAAAAGAAGAATTTTGAACGAGCGTGCGTAAGAGTTTTTTAATTCAGTTCCTGATTAAAGTAAAAGTGCTCTGATCATGCGTATAGAAAGGCTGAATATTAAAAAAAGGCTTCCCTACGTGTATAGAACTTGTTTTTTTATATAAATACATGAAACAGTGCTCGAGTGCGAGAAATTAACCTTGAACATTAAACATTACTTACCTCACTTTTTCTTCTCGTTCCTATTAAATCTTATATTTTTTGTTTCTTAGAAATCTATTTACCAAAGTAAAGAGTGTTCACGAGAGGTTTGGTATAATTTATTACGTCTAGGGTCTCCCGATTGTCGGGATTTATTAGGACTTTGCAGGTGACCAACAATGGTCCTATAAATAAATTTTGTGAGGCTAAACAACCTTTTACACTTCATCGGTCACACTGTGAATCACCATTCACAGTGGTGGATTTGGTAAAAATATAGACGCACTGTAGAGACGTACTTAGCTTAATTAGTCTGGGTATTATTTACAATTTTGGTGAAATTTTACATGTAGAAAGTTCAAGACCCGAGAAAGGACATAGGTTACTTAATGCGGTTAAAGCCGCGGGCAAAAGCTAGTTATAAATAAATTAAAGAAAATTCAAATTCAGCAGAATTTATCAAATATTTTACGTAAGCCCGATGGAAATAATATGGACTGCCCGACAGGTTTAGCCTTTTCAGTTTTTCACTACATACCCAATTTGTTAGATGGGTGTTCGTTTGACCGGGACGTAAGTCCTCAATAAGGGTCCGTCGGGTGGAGGGTCACACTATCGCGGTCCGTATCGCTGACGAGGCAAAATGTTATGACTGGCCGGAACGCGAGCCAACCACTCCACCAAGTAAACTGTGATAAAATTGCTCAAAACGACGGATTTCTTATTATATATTGAACGTTATTGAATACGCGCCCGTTTCAGGTAGACATTCAGGAAACAGTGAGCTACTAACTGTTTCGTTTGTACAAACGAAAATCAAATAGGATTATATCAAACCGTGCGTGAACACACATCCGATAATTACACCAGCATTAAAATTTTAGCATAACACTTCATTATGATCGGCATTGTTATTAATTCAATAACAGTACCTATAGTAACAGTAATATAATACATCTACGGGTTAGACCAAACATAAAGTGTCTACTTTAGGTATATTTTATTTGAAGCTACGAAATATTCAGGTAAGTATTATTTACTGGCTTTTGAAAACAAAAGGTATTTTAAAAAACCATTCCAAGTTCAATTAACGGCGCGGGCGAGGGCTTAATTCTGACAAAGTTTAAAATGAAAATTTTATAGAAATGAAAAAAGTCACAATCTTATTATAATTTCAGACGTCGAGTTCTAAAACCGTCGGTTTGGTTAACCAACGTTAAAAATAAACGTTATAATTTTAGATCTATTCATGATATTGGTCATTCTTCTTTTCAAGAGAATTATAGAATAAGAAAAGCTCATGTTGCGGTACAATAATAATTAGCTAGCCAGCAGGTTGGGAGTCAGGCTGACTGACCAGGGTGCGTGGTAATGCTTACCTATTGCCACTTCTAAAGGTTCTTTTAATGCAATTTTACTGGCTATAATAAAGTAATTCAGGAGAACAATATAAGATGCTGTAAATGCAACTTCATATAGGTGTATGAGTATGACAACTATAAAGAATTTATTTGCACTGAAAAACGAAATATAGAATGTAACGTTTTAATTCTCAGATAACTGTAAAGAAAATGTTGGTATATTAATACTTTCTTAAAACACGTCATACATATAAAATATGTGTTATGATTCTAAATCAGTCGCCATGATTGATTTTTAACGGACGCTGGCACTTATTTATGAGTCAGTTATCGTTCAAGAGCAGGCAATGGGCACTTTTCAAGGCGGTCGGCTATTTTTATGAACGGACACACGTGCCCCGCGCCAGATGCAGGCAAATATACTAACACTCATAAACTATACAAATATCAACACTAGGTATCATTTCTCATATATGTTCGCTCATAAAAAGCATAAATAATTTTGTTTGCACCTGTCTTTGATTATAGTTTTTATTTGAAAGTATTATTTGCGGCAATTCCACGTTGATCAAATGACAATGGGTTCGCTTCTTAGGTGCGCAACAAAAGACAAGGAACCCAACCCATCTACGAACACAGATGTGATGATCAAACATGTAAAATTAAAATAATTTTATATAAGTAACTAGAGCAAATTTTTTCGTCAGCAATAATAATTAATTTAGCGTAACGATGAAAACTATCTATCATAAGATTCTGGGACAGATATTATAAATAATTTGTACCAGATTATTATCCTACAACGTAAATAATTGAGACATCAGAAGCGGTAAGTTAAGACTTTACTACGAAACATTTTTATGTCAATATCTGCAGGTTTTCTCACGATGTATTAATTTCTCATTAGAGCCTAGCTTGTACGGAACATAAATACTATGAATAGGTGCTTTTACAAACTGAAGATGTTTCTGTCACCACTCTTAATTATTGAAGTGCGAAGATATAATCAGAGGTTTAACGCACTAAACGAGTCAGACAGTTGCTCAACTTCAGATAAAATGCGATACATAAGTATATAATAGGTACTTCGGTTCTACTATTTATAAGTTTCCGTACATATACCAGTAGCTATATAGGTATTTATACAACACGTAGATAACACATACCTTTAACTATTCAGGTTGCGTCGACGAAGGATTGGGTAAGAACGTATAATTTAATGGGAGCCTGATATTGAATCGCAAATTTAACGGCAAAAGCTAAATTAATCCATCTATTGTCGGTTCTAGCTAGTAACTTCGTCTGTAATGTGAATACTCGTATCTGGATAGATACATTTAGCTGAGCGGTCGTTCCGGATAACTAAATGTCGCGAGTTTTATGCCTATTCTGCCTATCTGTGGAGGCTAATTAATCTTGTTTTTTATAGTGTATGAAATGGACACGTTAGATAATATTATAATAGTTTTTTTATACCGGGCGTTGATAATGTAATAGCAGTTAAAGGGTTTAAACCTCTTTTCTAAAGAAATTCTTGATAGCGGTTTGAGGATTTGAAAATATGTTTTAGGTTATTCTATTATTTTTGCTCATTGGTGGCTGAGCGATTGGACTGCTACGCACGGGGTTGCTGGTTCGATTCCCGCGAAGACCAAAAATGTGTGTGATCCGCAGATGTTTATTTCGAGTCTGGGTAAATGAAGTTTTTTCATAAAGAAAAAAAAATAGATTACCCTTTTGGTGAGGAGTGAATAACGTACAGTAATAAACTTTAATTACGTCGGGAAGTACACGTGTGATAATTCATACATTCATCTAGGCTGACATGTCTCCAAGAACATTTCATCAAAACTAATGTCTCTCAGCTTTGGCTAGGTATTCCTATGTGAGGTAGAGCCATCTGTGAGGCTATGACGTCACACGGCACATTGGCAGCGCTCATCAGAATGTAACGTGACCTTTGGGAACATTTAAGTGGAATTTTATGTTGGAATAGATGGAATTGAAATGTAGGGATTTATTCCAAAAAGATTTTATTCGAGTAAGCTTTTAGGGTTTACATAATTTTGGTGCTTCATACCTAATAAAATATAATATCATGATGCTAGTTTTCGTTACTAGGAGCAAGTCGTGCTTAAAACACTTGATCTGGCTTTATTTTAATGAAATTAAAATTATTATATGCTAATATTCTCATGAAAAAATGAGGAATAAAATGGAACATAGGTTGGAGGAGATTTCAATCTAACCATGGGTTTTTGCAATTCCCGGGGTAAAAGAACATGCGAAACGCAAGGGCTTTATTAACTCTCCAGAACACTATCCAAACAATCAGTTTTCAACCCTGATTATGTGTGGGACTATGTGACCCACGCAAATGGAATAACGTACATGAACATCACGCCTAAATTCCCCGAAGGGGTAAGCAGAGGTGTACATACAGTACACTCACATTTCGCCAGTTTATTTATTTTTATATTAGACCACTAGACCAACCAGGCAGTGGAATATCCTACTGTCTGTTAAAGTGTGTTCTAGAAATGACTACAGCTCTTCTATCGTGTCAACATAAGCAATACTCAAGATAGCTTATGATTGTCGCGGAGGCTTTTTTAATGGTCCTTTAGATATAATAGCATTTTAGATTAATAACATGTGGTCATTGATTGTTCTATTATCAGCACCAATCAGAATTGTGTGAAATATAGTAGTAGAGTAGCACTTACAAGGAACTCAGTAGTTAACAACAAATGATAGACATTTATAATGCCCCAAGTCCCGCAGTAAATACACCCACCTGTTACTGTGAGCCGGAGGGACGCCACTGGGTGTATCTACTTCATAAATATCTGCTTATCCAACAGGGGACATGGCATAATGAAACTTTATTCCTGTTTTACTTAACTTAATTTTATGGCTTGGCTTGCTGGCTGTGTTCTACAGAGTTGACCAGAAACGAAATTCGAATGTTTTTTCCGGTTATATTGTCAATTATTCAAAACTATATTATTATTATATATATATCTATTATTTTCTATTAGGTAATTCTCAGTAGCAGCACGGAGTCTGGATTTGTGCCCGGTCGATGGCAATAGGCTCGCCCCCTATTACATTGGGACCTAAAACATAACTGGCGAAATGTGGGTGTACTATATGTGCACCTCTGCCTACCCCTTCGGGAAATACAGGCGTGATGTTATGTATGTGTATTCAAAACGAGATGATGATCTTTTTATGCAGTTTATTGAAACATTAATTTAGGTAAAAATCATATACCTTTTTATTTAGATTAAAAGCTTAATAATTATAATGAAGCTGTCCTATAAGTTACAAAAGTTGAAGTTATTAAGTTACTACTAAGAGCTCTTACTACCTACTTTAAAATGTGGTAGTTAGAAGCAGCGGTCTTGGAAAAAAAACTATTTTGTTAAGCGTAACAACATTATAAATATGAGCATAAGAATGACTAGCAGTGTTACCACGTTGCTTCTGGTTACTTATGCCTACATTTATGGATCTTGTATGTTCCTAATGTACAGCATACATGCTCACTCACACCTTAAGTAATGCTGTGATGCTGACTGCATCCAACTGTATTCATTCCATATTATTATACAATGATACTGTAATTTATGTATCAAGAATGATACTTAAAATTCAGAACAAATGGCCTCCGCAAAAACCCTAACTTCACATAAATACCTAGTACCTACTTGATATTAAAGCAAATAAAAAGAATAAAGTGCAATTTTATGTCCACATTTAGGTACTTCATCATCTAATCTCGTCATAACATCAGATTACCTGAAGCAAATCTGTGTGCGAACATCAATAAATATCAATACCGCGCTACTGAGGCACTAATTGAACCCTGAACTTTAACACGTGTTTACTTAAGTAATAACTGTGTAACTCGGTTGCACGGCTCACACCGCTCATGCGATCCCCAGCGAGCGAAGCCGAGCTCACGAAGGTACCGTATTGTTATCTAATGAATGAATTCACCTCTTTGAAATTGAATTAACTTCTGCCAAAGGAGACCGGGCGATAACGGTCCTTGCATCTGCAACTTTATAGCCCGTGGTTTTGAATAGCGTGTGCTTTGACTCTCCTCTATGCAAGTTATGATAGCGGAAATTACATTAAATGCTATAGTAGAGGGAATCTCGTGTTTGAGCGTATTTTGGGTCTATTTTAGTCGTGGAATGAGGGTAATTAATTTGACAGAATTGTCGCATTTGGCTACTGCATAACCTCTCTGAGAAGCAAAGCATTTGAAAAGACGATCATAATTGTGAATATTTTTTTTACTGTATATGAAATATAAGATAAAATTATTTGATTAGAAATTTGGGACACAGTTCAAACAAAACCGTTGATGAATATTCCATCTAAAGAAGATAAGAATGATTTTTATCTCGTCTCTGTAATAATAAATGAAATAGGAGAGAAGACGGATAGCCCCGAAAATAAACCTGTTATCATTTCATAAGTAATTTAGAAACACAATAGACAACTTAATTCATTAATTTTAAACTTGTTCGAAGTTTTCCCGCCGAACTCATTCATATTTTAAATCTCCACTCGAGATGAAAGTTTTGCACTTTATCTTTTCGACAGTCGCTTTATACATAGTTCCTTACTTTTAATGTAGAGCAAATATGTCTGGGTTGTTATTTGGCTGTCTCATTTAGTACGTTAATTTATTTATTGTAGGCGCCTGTTGTATGTTTTATTCGAGAAAATAAACAATATCCGTAAACCATTGTTCGTAGACAATTCCGATCTCAGAAATTGCTTATTGTCAACGTTATTTCGCGTTAAGCTATTTGATTTGGTTTATTATTTTAATGTAGGATTAAAGATTAGTTGAGTGATTGTTATAAGTATTTAGGATAGAAAAGGGTGAGCTCAAATAGTAGGTAGGCAGGTACTGAACATCTTTCCTTGTTCTAAGTGACAAGCCAAAATAGGTAAACGTAATCTTATTACACCTCTTTCCAAGCATTTTCTTGTTATTAATGTTGTTATTTTTGTAATAACGAAAATGTAACTCAATCACCAAAAATATAATTTCGACCTATAGGTACTTACTCATTTAAAATTTGTAAAACCAAAGTTCATAGTAGTATTCATTTTTCTAAGTCTTGTTATTCATTAATATAATTTTCCATAGACCGAACTATAAATCACTACAACACTAAATAGTCCATTAAATTACTCTACAGATCTCAGTAATAGACCTGGCAAATAAAATAATTTAATGTTAATAACGTTAGAAGACATATCATATTATCTGTCTAGCATGTTCATACTTATTAAATATAAATCAATACTAGTACAATAACAAGAACCGAAAATGTTTATGAAAGGGATGTTTCATTTTACATTTAAACAAAACCTTCGTATAAATTGATGAGACGCGATGAGATTTAACAGTCCAATTGGCAGAGGATAAGTGATTGGACTGTTTTGCTAAGTAATGCGGGCTCAGTTCTTATAGAAGACTTTGCATATAGCACTCTCTTATAATTTGAAACTAGGTATAGCTAACTTAAATTGATTTTATTTCTATCAAAATATTACCTAAGTCTCTTAATTTAAGTGAACTGTTGCTGTCCGTACAATGATTACAAAAAATGTCGGATAAGAAGTGCAGTGACCCTGATATTGACATTCACACATGACGTTTATCGTGACCGCCAGTAAAAACCGGAAAGGTCAACCTCGATCCGTATCCGGCCGCGTTCCGGCACGATAGCCAAAACTCAAGAACATTGCACGTTGCACTGCATTTCGTTCACTCATTCAACAGTGAACGATGCATTATTCAATTTCTTATCAATCTCTTAGCTAAGTTATCGGTCACGTGTTTTGTGTTCAAGCACGTTTGCAATTTTGTGTTGAGATATTGCTTTTAAATGGTTGTTTATTGACAATAGTACTTGTATACGTCGTATATATGTGCAAACGGGAATTCTATTCAAATGGATAAAGAGGTAAACGTAAAATACCGAAATAATGTACATGTCTCGTTTTCATTTAAATGGACTTTAATTTGATTGAGATCTTTTTAAGGAACTTTACTGTTTCAATAGAGTTTAAAAATAAAATACTAATATTGCTAAAGAATGTCTGAATAATTATTTCTTTAACACAAGAAAGGTGCAGAAATATAAATCTTACTCACTATTGACTGTAATTCCCAAGAGACGGCCTCTATCTCCGTACTCGAGTTATTATAGAACAAAAATAACGTTTGATATCTTATAAGTACATTGAAATTATTTGAGATCAATGAGATATTTCTCTCTCGTTAATTACCCCCGGCGGCGGTATAATCAAGTTACGTCCGTATTTAAAAAACCTTTTCACTATCTTCTTCGCTTTTCAAGTTAGTTGAAGGATTCGGTCCTAATTCAACATGAAACTACTAACAAGGTTTGTGCTCGTTACGCTCTCATATTAATTAGATCAAATGGGATTTTACACAGAACTTTTTCCCGCAATCAAAAATAAGTTTACGATGACATAGACATATACTACTATAGACTGCCTAGTTGGTCTAGTGGTTGCTAAGCGCGACTGCTGAGCACGAGGTCCTGGGTTCGAATTCCGGGTCGGGCAAAGTGGTACTGGGTTTTTCCATTAGGTAATTCTTAGTAGCAGCACGGAGTCAGGATTTGAGCCCGGTTGATGGCAATTGGCTCGCCCCCTATTACATTGGGACCTAGAACATAACTGGCGAAATGTAGGTGTACTATATGCGCACCTCTGCCTACTTTATTTCAAAGTATTACATAAAAAAACCCTAATTGACATATAAAAGACTATCATATTATTAAATTATTTCTCTGTTTGAAGCTCCGTAATAAAATGAGAATTACTAAAATAATCCAATACAAAAAAAAATGTTCAACGCTAGTATTGTAGTTTTCATTTAGACTCAGAAAACACTGAAATATGTTTGTAATTGTGTTTAGTAGACTACGTATCCATTTATTTACAAGTCAAATAACAGGGAGTGAAACCTTTGATCTCATGTGACTTGGGAATTATCCTAAACACCGGATAATTTTGTTCTACACTCATTAATTAATGCTATGCTAAGGGTTTTACACATCATGAAGCCGCGTATATGCTCCTGTAATTTTATACAGGATGTTAATAGACATTTTAATCATACTTTATCATACTGTATTTGCTACATTTTATGAACATCTGTCTATTGTTTGCAAGTTTGATTGGTTTTAGTAAAACCAGTAACTCGCAAGTTATAGTTTCTTTTAAATCGACTACAGCCTGAAATTATACATGAAAATAAAAATACCAACTTAAATACATCTCAATACATTTATCGGTAAAAGGGTAAAATTAATTTTCCTTCTTTAACTTTAAAGAAAAAAACATAAAAGAATAATAAAAAGTTTGAAAAGCCATTCTTTATTGGAATATAATGATTAGCTAATGGCCAGCTAGAGCTGTAATCTGATTGAGGCAGCCAGTTTTATCGGTTTAAATTAACAAACTTTAAAGCGGCTCTTAGAAACCGGAGAAAGACGGTTTAGTAGTCATTAAATTTTAATAAGCCTTTTCATAAGAAAATTCAATTAAATAATCAAACTTCACCGGGCACGTATTTAACCATTCAAGTCATACTGAAAATAGCTTAAAACTATAACTTGTTTGAAGTTGATAATAACTCGGTGGTTTAGTTACAAAAGATCTTTATGGGAACCATTTACGACACACGGACACACATTTGTCATAACAGAGCACGCTGTAAAAACAGTAGCATCTTTACGACGCAGCGCTTCCAGGGCAGGTACGCGTATTTATAGCTCAGTGGTCCGGCCTTGGGACAGGGGAGGCTGCTCCGTAGCTCTGCTCAAAGTAGCAACTGAGGCACAGCCCTGAGCGGAACTGTTATTTTGTTGTCAGAAGCAAGACGCACTAACTCGCCGACTGAGCAAGTTTACCCTTAAACTTCGTATTTACAAAGGCTAAACTTTTTAATGGGCGTGTAAGTTGTTAGGTAAAGTCATCCAGGTCATGACGCCGGCGTCTGCCAAAGCCTCAGATACAGCCTTTTGTGTTTACGCTCATGTTATGTTGTGTTATTGTACGTATTACCGTAATTGTCCTTTATTATGATGAATAAATGATGTATGTGCTCATCGAGATCTCGGATTATTGAGATGAAAGACGTTATTAATCTGGTCCCTTTCGGCGTAGATGAGAAAAATAATCAGCTGTCGTCTTTATTATTACGTTCTCATTTGTTCTCATTCTCAATACAAACTGCTTTATTAAATGAAATTAAGCGGTTTCTTAGTTACACAGCAGCCGTTTTGTTTTGACGACGTAAAATATTTTCATTTAGGTATTAAAGTTATGTTAATGAATTAGTCACATCTCAACCACCAAAAACATTAAAAGATAAAAAGACGTTCAACCAAATTTTAAAGAACCACTTGTTTGGGAGCGATGATGTGACAGAATTGAAACTAGGTACTTGTGTATGCATTAAATATGACGCGACGGTAAGTTTTCTGTAATAGTTTATACTGAGAACGAAGTCTGGCTATCTGCTCATATTACGTAACTTACATTAAATAAAAGAAGAGCGTTATTTCAAGAAATCATACGCAAAACGCTCGGAAGTGGCCGCTTGACAAGATCTGACCCAATTGTAAAAGATTTTATTTGCAAAGCTGCGGGCTTTGGAGATAATACCGTGACTGTGTTGGCCTAATTTAAAAAATATTTAATTTAGTTACTTGGCAATATTGTGCAGTAATATAATCAACAATACAGTAGGTAATATTGCGTGCTTTTGTTTTCTCAATTTCTACAGACGCCAAACGACAGATTGGAATGGAGTTAGAATGGGCACTCATAAAGAAAAATATTAAATCTGATAAAGATATTGTTGTATTTTTTCACTGAAAAATAAAGTAAACTGCCCATTTTTCCACATCGTAGAGCACACAATTTTATGACTATGTTACAAGTTTTAATTAAGGGTCACTTGTTAGAAAACAATATCAGCTTTATGCTGCCTTACTTCGGGTTGATCGATAATGTGAGATTACTTAGGTTTTGCATTGCACTGGTAGGTTTACAGACTATCACTCTAACCTTTTTGATAAATGTTTTACATTGAAATGTATACACTCAACAGAGAGTTCATAAATGATTAATTTTCTATACTTAGCCACTGTTATTATAATATTTTTTCATTTCGGTTCAACATAAATAAAAAGACTTTTCCTACTATTTCTCATGACTAGAACATGGGTCCAGAAGTGGGCGTCCCCCTTTACGTAAAATGAAAACAAACTTGCGAGAAAAAGATACTTGAAGAATAGTATAATATACAGGGTGTCCAGTAAATAGCACAACATACTGCAGGAGGTGATAGCTGAGGTCCCTACCTATCAATACAACACAATATATGTTCAGCAAAATCTTACGGATTTACAGTTTTACAAAATTTTCCGAAATACCGAAAAATCTCTACCTTGAAACAGGTTTTGAAGCATCTCGTAATGAAAAAATCCTTTTCTAGTACTTTTTTTTACATCAAATTATTCGTTAATAGTTACTTTACACATTGATAAGTCTTTTTTCTATCAGAGACAATAATGTTTTCAAGAAATACTATTTTTTGTTTAAATTTGCACAGAACTATTTTCTCATCACTTAAGTTTAACCTACAGTGGTGTAAAAAAAATGTATGTGGCAGTTTTGTACAACAAACTCAAAAAATAGCTTGTTTAATGGTGATTTTGGAAAGATACAATACTAGTGCATTTTCATTTTAAAAAATACAAAAAAATAAGCTATTTTAGTTAATAAGAGCATTTTATTTTAAATGCAAGTAATGTGACTTTGAATTCGAATCGTTGTATGGTCGTACTACGGTTCGAATTACATAATAATTAATCTACAGCCGACCGGCCGGCCTGTCTGTAAATGACATCTTGAAGGATAAGGTGATAGTAAAAAAAACAGAGGAGTTAACTTTAATAAACATTCATTTAAATAAATTACAATAAATGCTCAAATTGCTTCCCTTGTGCCCTAATACACGCTCGGCATCGTCTTAAAAATGAGCTTTTGAGTCTTCTCTGGCTTATTTCCGATATTTTTCTTTCTGCAACGTTAACCCTTGCTCTCAATTCATTGTCATTTTGGATCGGTTTTTCATAGACTTTGTCCTTTATGGCACCCCAATAAAAATCCAGGTGGTTTAGGTCCGGAGACCTAGGTGGCCATAATATCGGTCCCAGTCGCCCAATCCACCTGCCTGGATAAGCTTCATCTAAGTAGGCTCTTACTTCCCGGCCATAATGAGCACCCATCATTTTGAAGCCACATCACCTCTCTTAGCTCACTCGGAACATTTTACGTGTCACAACTAGTTTTATAATAATTCGCGTAAATGAGCAGTTATTACTTATTCTCATAGTGGTTTTTGTCAAAATTACGTTAACTACATTTTCAACAAAATCAACTTCTCTGGAACTAAAATAGCATTTTTTTGTATTTTTTTATTGAAAATGCACTAGTATTGTATCTTTCCTAAATCACCATTAAACAAGCTATTTTTTAAGTTTGTTGTACAAAACTGCCACATACATTTTTTTTTCACCACTGTAGGTTAAACTTAAGTGATGAGAAAATAGTTCTGTGCAAATTTAAACAATAAATAGTATTTCTTGAAAACATTCTTGTCTTTGATAGAAAAAAGACTTATCAATGAGTAAAATAACTATTCACGAACAGTTTGATGTAAAAAAAAGTACTAGAAAAGGATTTTTTCATTACAAGATGCTTCAAAACCTGTTTCAAGGTAGAGATTTTTTGGTATTTCGGAAAATTTTGTAAAACTGTAAAACCGTAAGATTTTGCTGAACATATACTGTGTTGTATTGATAGGTAGGGACCTCAGCTATCACCTCCTGCAGTATGTCGTGCTATTTACTGGACACCCTGTATACTGATAGATAGTCAGGCAAAGTTCCAGACTTGTCAGGTCTGAGCAGGGCTTTCTTGTTACTGGTGTATAAACTTAGACCAACAGGCTAACTAGAAAAACTTGCGTCATCTGATTAGCGGCTGGTGATAAGCTAGCTAGTAATGAATCATATATTAGGTCTTATGTACGTACTCTATTATATATGAATATCGTAGTTTAAAAGTTAAAAACAGATCTTTAGTCCTTGTTTGCTGAAAGTATCCGAAACTATAGCATTTATTATATTCATACATTAGAGTAGTGTTTAATTATGTTTTTCTTCGTAATTATAATTAAAATAATGTATTTTTTAAATAATTTTCCTTTAAATGTAAATTATTATCAATATACACACACAACAGCAAAATTCGACCATCACGTGCCTGTCGTCATAATATAGGTATAAACATGTCCTTATAGGTAATGTTCAAGGGATAAAGTTGAAGAGTATTTTTGTATTTTTTAATTAAATGTTGCTTAATTAATTAGTGTTCAGTATTGTTAGCGATAGCGTTGAATAGGGTTACCCTATAATTACGCTGTCGATAAGAATGTTCAGTAAATGTAGGAACGAGGCCAAGACTTCGACTTGCTTCGATTCATTAAGAATAAATTTATTTATATCCTAGAAGTTAGGTACATTATACAAAGTCGGTTTAAAGTTAGTTAAAATACAACGTTAAGTAACAATATAGATATTTGGTAATACTAGTAAAAAAGGGAGGTAACAAAATCTAAAGATACCTACTAAGAATTGTCTTAAACATTTTTAAAAAAGGAATTTTACCTGATTATTTTAGAAACATAAATTGCAGTGAAAATTATTGTTTAATTAGTGTAATTAAAAATAATTATAATCAGAAATTTATGATTTTTATTCATCAGTATGTAAATGGTAACACCTACACCGGTTGGTTTCCGATGTGATAAAGATTTACTGCTCCAACATTCCTACAATAGCTATGACCAACCTGATTTACTAGTTGAACATTACTCACTCTTTTCTAAAAATGATAGATTTTTTGCTCGACTATTAGTCAGGCATTACTCAACAGTTTAGAACTAATTTAAGTATCTACTCAGTAGATTTTCCTTGAACTATGCGGTACTAACTAGCGAATCGCGTACATGTACATATATCTACTTTGTATTTACTTATGCACTTAGTAAGTTTCGCTCAAGTTAAGCCTGGGTAAGGTAATACAATTCAACGAGGTCATCCTTCGATGTATGCAATTTTTAATGCACATATTTTGAAGTTGACGATATGTTAATTCAGAATGGCATCGTAAACTGCCATACTGGATGAGCCCACGGACATCGTAACTCCTTATACATAGATAGGTACATTCACCAGACAACATACCTTTTTAAGATGGACTGTCCTTGTGTTTTAAATGCTAATTAAAAAAACTGCAATTTAAAAGGCATTTCAGATAATATCTAATGTCAAAGGGGACTTTTCTATGTACGTGTATTAAACTTGTATGTTCTTTTAGTAAAGAACTTAATTTAGTTATTACACTGTCTTGACATACTGAACACATTTACCTTTCGCATTGATCCTCACAAACAAGGACTTATAACAGGAACTACGTACCTGACCTTTTAAAGTCATAGCCGTAAGGTCATAAGGCTTTCTTGAGTGACCCTTCTTGCCATTTCCACTTACCTAAATACCCTATTTTCTCACATTAACGTTAATATTAATATCCCCCTGACCTAAACCACACGTCCGATGGGTGGGATGGCAAATCAACCTGACTGTAGAGAGATCAGGCGCAAGACCAATGGCTTAACGTACTTACTGAGACAAGAAGAGGATTTGGGAAGTTTACATTGGCCTGTTCAGTAGCTTTTGTAGCTCGAGCCCCACGATGTATACTAGTTTTTTTTTAATTTCTGCGTGATGAACAAAAGTAAATAATTATTCATTGAATACAGCTCCTCTTACATAACATACAGTAACGATCCCTTAACACAATGTTCCTCGGCTTACCATTCAGTTACGCCGCACATTTCCGCAAAAAACTCATTTCAGTAGCATTAATTAATTCCACTTTCATGCCTCTTTGCCACACCCTACATTCGCTTCTACGCGAAGAATCTTCCATGTTTATAAACAAAATAAAAACTGTGCTGGCATGATATACGTGTACACAATATCGTAAAAAACATGAATCTCGTATCTCGGTAGAAGCAAGTCGGTGCTGTCATAAATATATTTTTTGACCCAGAACCTATGATAGATGTTTCTATTTATCCCGTAAGAATAAAAGCGTAAACACTACTACATAAATCTTGAATAAGCGAAACAAAATGTGGGTTCGATGTTTTTTACGTTAATAATGTGGAAGCTGATTTAGTAACTTACAGCTTATTCCTGCGAGGCAACCAATGTGCTATAATTCATTAATTATTTTGGTTTGAAAGTTTCAACTGCTAGTAAACGGACACCATACTGAATTAAGAGGCATTATAGTCTTAAAATAATGACACGGCAGCCCAAGAGAGCCTGGCTATATCTGGTTTGTATGACTTAATGTAGGATCCATTGTTTTAAGTGAAATAAATAATAAGAAATTGTAAAAAAACAGTTACTGACACAAACAAATTGTTTATGTAGCTAACCAGTATTAAAACCCCTATCGATTCGACTTCAATTCAGTCATGCATAGCAAGAATATTTGGACACCTTTTACAAACGAACGTAATGGTTATATGCTCTTTGCTACAACCTTGCAAAAAACAGTTATCGACAATTTTGACACACTGGTTTTACACCATAGAAATAATTCTATCACTGTCTTCGGAATAACGAAATTTAAAAAATATTAACATCGTGAGTAGTTATAATTAATTTACTTCGTTTCGCTTAATAACTAAAGATATATATAATTATATCGGACTACTTAACTGGGTAACACAGTAACCGATACAATATCAACACAGCGCTACCGACCTTGAGTGACATACATATTAATTTGTTTATCTGATTGTCCACTGCATATTCTTGAGACTATTGTAACACTGCGTTTTCTACAAATTAGCGTACTAACGATTATCTAGCTGGGTAGGAGAGGCATACGATCTCCATGTACGGCTCCTGCATGACTCACTCTGCAACACGGTGACTTAATACAGAGACATACAAGGCCGTCGCGTAGTGCGCGATCATAAAATAAAATCAACTGTTTTTGTTAGATAACGAGTTTTTGCTGAGATTGACTCGCGTTCACGCATTGGAACCAGAATCCTGGGAGCATTAACTAATTTGTAGGCTCAATAGAATTAATGGTGCGTGTGAACTGTTTAGTGCACATTAGGCTGTGTAGCCAACCCGTTAGAGGTTAATGTTTATATTTATACGATTTTTAAATGGTATATAGATAAGAGAATTTATAGCTGCTCTCGAGTTTTATGACTTCAAAGTCGAGATGAAAGAGTTCACGTATTTTACGATTTTATAAATACATACATATTTATATTTTACGTAAATACATAAGGTGTGGGTATTGGTGTCAGCAGTATTTTTGTCAATGAGTTATATTTAGTCGTAGTTATTCTAGGCGTAACATCATTTTTTCAGGCGTAAACGTATAATTATGCTTATTGATTAGTATGGAAATCTTATCTGTTTGCCACTTACCTAACAATCAAGGAAAATCTCAAGCAATATGCAATATTATTATTTAACTAGTTCTCAGTTATTTCAGATTTTAAAATAAAACTTCACTGAAAACACTTTTTACACAAACTCCCATATATCAGTGCAAACGTTCAACTAAAACACATTAAAGGAACATTCAACATATACAACTGTAATTCGAAATCGGCGCGAAAAACATCGCATCGGAACCTTGTGATACGCACAGCACGTATCGACGCTCGCAGCGTGGCCGCCGTACTGACTGACTTACGTAGCTCTACTTCAACATCTACCGCGAAAGGTCTCAAGTACCGTGCAGTCACTCGCACTGACAGAATCGCACTTCACACCATTCATTGCTGGTTAGATCCACGCGTTAATCATACAACACAAAGTCAGGCAGCATTGAATTGAACGACATGGAAATGCTTAGTCTACATAGATGTTTTGGTAGGCATCATCCTGTCAACAGTAGGAAAACGCGGGATACGCTGTCGGAAGTTCCCGCTCGGTCTGGTCATTTGGTTCACTAATTCAAGCTAATTCTGAAAGGCTAAGCTGGCTTCGAAACTATATGGGGCCGGAACATCGCCCTGCCTTCTAAGTTCCTTCAGCAGTTCGGGGGAGGAGTTATGTAAAACAAGTCGAGTTAAATTAACAACTCCAGCTAAGAGAGATTAAGTGAGTATTTCAAGCCGATCCGCAACAGTGTTCAGTTCTGCGACTGACTGTTGATTCATCCGCATAAGTTATAATATACAGCGGGAGGTTACCTTTTTTCCCGTTTAACTTTGTCGCAAAACCAACAATTTTTTAATGATATTCTGTAAGTATTGGTTGTGGGCAAAACACTTTTTGATGAGTTTTTGAACACCTAGCTAGAATGAAGACGATATTTAAATCATTTTATTATTCAGATCGCAGTGTTGCATGACAAGCACATGTCGCTACGATTCTTAATTAACTTGACTGTTTCTTAACCTCCACGTCTTTAGAATTAATAAATAAGTAGTTATATTGTTGTAAAATGACGACGCAATTACTGAGTAGACTTAGGTAGTCAAGTTCCAATCTGGTTCGACGGAAGAGGACCAGTCTCGCTGTGAACTTATATGCTAGTACATTTTTTACTTGACTATCATGAGCTATTGCACTGATTTTGATGTTATAGAAACACCATGTATTTTTAATAATAATTTATTACATGGTGTATTTTCACAATCGATTTCATTGACTTGTGTGTTTAGTCAGAACCCACACAGATTTTCTTTGTAAACATTGTAAAAGCGATCCCTATGGTTAACTTTATTTTTCTTTTTACCCAATTCGTTTTTACGTGAATAAGAAATGCTATTTCTTAATTCTGTCACAAATGACGTCTTTAATTTGCTTTGTCTTCAAATCTTTCCCTTTGATATCCCTTTAATCTGGTTTGGATGAGTGTACAGGTTTCTGGCACTCAAAACTTCACATTGATAAAAAATACTTTTTAAACTTAAGAGCGGTTCACTTAAAAGACAGTAATAAAGTTCAAAAATAGCATGTCTAAGAACTGTGAAGGGTTGTTAATCCTGCCCATGTGGGCACTTCAAATGTATCATAAAAACTTCAGGGATGCTCGTTTCTGTTTTACCGACTTGCAGATAATGTTTTTATTAAATGTAAAGAAAGATTTCTTGCCTTGTCAGATGGTTGAAAGTTAAAAATCTGCTCAGTGTTGATGATTTTTTAATTAAAAGTTGGTACAAGGAAAGTAACTCAACATTAAAAAAAAAGAGAAAGTATTTCATTTGTTATATGTACTTATAGATAAAAAGACTAAAATAGTCTCAGACCATAATTTGAAATTTCTTATAATTTTTGAAACTGAACTTGAACTGATTTATTTCTTTCAACTGTTTATTGACGTTTTTTACCGTACCGACCGTAGGTACTACTAGATCACTGAATAGATTTACATAATGTGAAATACCTATATGATAATATTTGCATTGCTATATACGATGTTAATAAAACCATGTTATTATTAATTTGACGTAAACAACATAGTAATGTAACTGATACTCCGGCTGCACTCAATGACTCAGGTACGATTAACACCAGCATGGAACAGCAATAAAATTATTTCCAATGGAAAATATTATTTGTGGTTATAGTTACTAACATCCTTTTCTTCCGCATTTAAATTATTACCAGCTATATTATACGGCTTTCAAAGTCAGTCAGGTGATAAAACGTAGAGCATTTCTGTTTAATTTAACACTTTTTTAAATATTGACGCAATCTCTTTGAAATTTCCGTTTCCCCTACACTCTGGTCCGAATTACTCAGCTAAGCCTCTTAGTACGTACGGATTTCGTCCGTATCTTATTAAGAATTCTAATGTAATTATGCCAGCTTTGTTGTTTTATTCACACCTTGCTTGTTTTTTTTATAACCTTCACCTTTGACTATCTTAATCATACAAGGGTCGCTGAACCCACGTGTAGCTGTGGAGCTATCTGCATGAACTTAATCTTAGATCGTGAACTAGGATAAGGCTGTTGTAAGTTTGTTCCATTATTCGTTGTCTCCTATGGCATCTGGTTGTACCTAGATATGTTTAGCAGCACCTACAAATACACAACTCAGAGCATGATTATATGACCTTTGTTTATATTTTTCTTGTTTCGCCAAAGGTCCCAATCAATTCAATGAGATTCTTATTCCTTATTGGAATACTTGACGTCTCATCTCATCTTTTATTAGGGGAAGGATATTGAAATGAAAACGATTTTCATTTCCATTCATAATTTTTGGTAAATGCTGATTGTTGTAATGAAAATGTTCAGGAAGCGAGTGGAGTTATACACGCTCTGAATGCTGAATCCATATTGGGTTCGAAGCAAATTATTTATTTGCCTTTTTCAATGTCCTTTAGGAAATTCGACATAATTTTTTGAATTGGTATTTGACATACTTAGCAGTATAATGGTATGATGGTGTTAAATGTAAGGTTGGTCATACGATAAAGGATTAAAAATGTATTTAGTAAAGTAATACCTACCTACTGGTAATATAAATTACAATGGTATTGTATGTAAATGTATTGTAATTTTATAATTTATTATCTCGATGATGTCATACAGGTAAAATAAGAAGTAGCTCGTTTAAATAACTATTAAAATGAACATATAATACTTGCACCATAAATATACGTCACAATTAATTGAAACTATTCTAGTTCAACAAAGTTAATACTTAAATTTATTTTACAGTTTTGAAGAGACACCTCGAAAATAGGTTAAGTATGTTTAAAAAACCTTTTCCGAAATGAATGGTTTAAACAATTTTTAATATCTTATTGAACCGATACCTATGATAGGCTATTTGTGTGATAGCAGTGGTTTTATAAAAGCAAGAAATTAAGCCCTGAATATTCCATAACTAAGTACAAGATATTTTACAAAACAGCCATGAACAACACTCGCCGTACGACCAAAATTATAAATCAAATTAAAAGTTATTTGCCAAAGTAGAATGTGAAAGTTGGTACAGTCCCGGAAAATCCCGGAAAAAAAATAACTGAGCCTAAATGCGGCCCTGTCTAGTTATTCAATTATAAAAGTCTGATATCTAGTAAAGCAATGAGTAATTCGTTCATCTCAACTGATTCACAGAACAATGAGTAATTGATTAACAATGTTCATTCGTGCCTAATAAGAAGTTAATCATCGCTGAAGCTATAAAGTCTTATCTTTTAAATCTGAGCAGTCATATATTTGGGCCACGGTCTGTTGAACGTGACATCTTATTGAGTCACCTATCTTAATAATATTCTTCATCATCGGCCAAGCCTTTTTGCAATAATATCGGTTCTTTGGGGCCGCTTTCTATACTAACAGCTAATTATCTGTTTTTACAAGATGCTAGACGGACCTGCTATGTGATCTCCAAAACTCATTAAACTCAGATATTAGATATGAAAATGTAACATTTCCTTCATATTTCAGATGTAACACCGGTTGTAAGTGTTAGCTCCAAAGGTAGGCCCAACACTGATATTAGGCTTAGTTTTGGAGCTGACTGTTATGATTTAGCAGTTGATGTAATCAATACTTTGTTGTATTATGCAATAATTTTTCGTATTGTAATATGAAAAGACGTATTTTCTCTATACTTTCAGTAATAAGGGAAAATAGACTTTTTGCGCTGCAAACCAAGCTTTATTTTTGAAGTCAATAGGATCAGTTATTACTGCAGTACTGATAGACTCGAAAAGAGTAGATTATTTTCATTTTCTCTGTATAAAATGCTAGTATATTCCAGTTTTTACAACAATACCAGTCTATTGACGAGGCTGGTCACGCCTTCAGCTGAGTATTTTCTGCTTCAGCTAGCCCCTATACTTAAAATTGCGTATAAGAGCGCTCCCTAGTTTCCCTCACAGTTATTTGCTCCGACATGTAAATAAAAGATCATGTTCGCTGTGATCACGGTGTTATTGTTTGTTTTTAGATGCTAATACTATGAATGTTAAGTAGAGCAGAGGGAGCCACTATCGGTACGCAATGTAATTCGGTTGTATGTAAACGAGTTAAGATAAAGTTCCGAATATTGTATGTTTTGGTAGAGTCTGCTGTAGTTAGTTTCTTTATTATGTTCTACTCAATATACAAGACTTCTTTTATTATATTTTTGTTTTTAAAGATCTGCAAAATTGAGTTGTGCAAGTAAATCTGTAAAGGAGGTTGGAATGGATTTTTCTATCCGCTATGAACTCAAAATAAGCACCGAGCTGTGACGGAAATTCTTTGTTGAAATCTAATTATTTTCCCTTTGAATTCCGCGTAACCTTCAAACATTCAACCTGTAAATATAAAAAGGAAAAACATTAAGAGCATAATACCGTATTTGGCGAACCCAAAAACCGAGTAAAGTCGCGGATAAAAGCTGATATTTTATGAATGAATCATGAATATTGAATTCGATGAAAGTATAACGAAATGATAATTGCATATCACAGTACAATACGGAGCCATGTTTGGGCGTTCTCTACTAGTGCTTATTTGGGTTCGACAAACCATAATGGGCAAATAAGGTTACGAAACAGTGCGTGGGTAGTTCTTGTCCCAACTACCAAAATAAAGGAATGTCATCGTCCACTCACACTGGACCTCTCTCGCCCCTCCTACTTTATTCAGTACTTGGCGTGATATATGATCAACACTATTGCGTGGAGGTCTTTGTTAGTGGCCATATAAAATTCTTACTATTGTTGTACGCGACTGTTTAGATATACAACTTTGAAGAATTTATATTACTTAAATACATACAGATTTATCTGGTATATATTGATTTATTGATGTATTTGTATAAAGTAGTAGAATAAGAAATGTAGGGCTATCCTACTATACAAAATAAATTTTTAGGGTATAGTAGCCCTTAGGTTTGTAGACCTGATTCATATACACTATGTACCTACCATGTTTGAATCGAAAACATATGATCGCTGGAAAACGTTTGTTAAATCTGATGAAGCTATTACTATTTTATTTTATAATTAGTCATAATGTGAACAGCGTGTATAGCTCACACGAGACTACATCAGCCCGTAATGCCCACTTCTAACTGTGGACCATAGACAACGACGAGTAATGACCCTGCTAAGGGCTTAGCGGGCAGGTTGCGGACCACAGACTGACGCAGTCCTCTACATTACCTTTGTGCTCTAAAGACTAGCGCATTAACTACCTAACCTAAAGTATTACTCCGAGAATGTATTCCCTGTGTAGGATTTAATGGCGACATTCACTAAGTAATTTAATGCTTATTACTGAAATTAAAGTTTAATATTAGCAAGGTTTTGATGAGAATAAAGTGACTTTATTACGACTGTTTCATGTCAGGGGGTATGTTTCGTCTCATTGTTTTGTAAACTCATTATTAAGACTAACGATCACGAGGTGATAATATCTTTACTTACCTCTCTAAAACATCTTTATTAATTTAGGATATGTACTTCAAAGTAATACGAGTATCTTACATACTTCATACATCTGCATAATATATTTCATATCTATACAACAACGTCATAAATCTGTGATAGTATTTAATCCGAGTGAGAAAGAAACAGATCGAATTGTTTTAGGTATCTTTATTCTTCATCAATATAAATGGGTTTACTTTTTAGTCAGATTAAAGAGAATTGACATCAATAATCACATATTTTGAGGTATAAGTAAAGCAGCTAAGTGTTGTATTATAAGTAGGTAAGGAAACGAGTGCTAACGCTTCGTATTTCTGAACTTAGAAAGGGCTTTGGTGGAAGTTTTATGATTAAATATTTTCAGCGCCGTAAATTAATTTAATATTAGGTATATTAAGTTAATTCAAACATTGTCCTTCATCTGGAAATTGTCATCTATAAACTACTCGGTCGAACGTACCGACAATAAATTTCGTTTATGTTATGTTAAGTAAATTATAAGCTAACAATTTTGTAATTAAACGGAAGACGATTAGTTGATCACAATTAATTTAGAATACGATCATAATTGAGCAATACCGCCGTATAAGGCGAACCATTTTATACAACGTCAGATTTAATCGCTAGAGCTCAAAAATATAAAATGGAATTTAAAGTGACCTCCTCTTTTAATCTAAAATCCGAATACCAAATGAGATGATATCATCTCTCTCCTGCCAGATGAGGTATTACACATTTTTGCTCAATTTCTAAGCAAATGTATGTAAAGTTACTTGCGATCTAGTCTTGATATAATTCAGTACAAGCTTTGATACAGTTTAAATAATTATAAAAAATCATAGCTGTTTTTAATTTTTTATGTGTTAGAAATTACATACAATATGTCAAAACTTTAATAGCTTTATTTTCTAACTAGCTGCGCCCGCAGTGTTACCTATGTGTTAATCCAGGCTGTCAGCTACCTCCATATGAATAGTCATTAAAAGCCAATTAGTAATTTTAACGTGAAAGAGTTACAACATCCATCCATACTTACAAACTTTCGCGTTTATAATATTAGTAGGGATAGGTTAGAGTCCGAACTAGGTTTCCTATGTAGGTCTATGTATTTTTTTTTAAAAGAAAACGTCGCCCCACTCTAGGAATTTCTCCTGTATCATAGGTGCGTTTCACAAACATGAAATATTCACATACACAAACACCCAGACTGGCGACAAACATCTGTGGTTCGCACAAAGTTTTGCCCCGTGCGGGAATCGAACCCGCAACCCTTAGCGCAGCAGTCCAATCGCTTAGCCACTGCGTTAAACAATTGGACTGCAGGTCATCAAAGTAGTAGTCGTATATACTAAGGTATGTATTTAAAATTAAGTACTTGTTTGATGGCTCTTCGTCAGGCCTCGACCTTACAGATTAATGTAATTATTGTTTAGGTACTATGACAGCGTTAATGTTTTCCACAGGTACTCTAATTGACCGCCCATATTCCGTATCCTTAATACAACACAAAAAAATATTTGTAGTAATCATTATAATTGTGTACAGGATTCAACAAATAATGAATGAAAAAATATCAAGTTAATATTGTACTTACTTAACTAATATAAATCAAGCAATCCCATTTAAATCAAGTTACGATCTCGGTTTGTCACCTTTACAATACGAGTCCCGTCTAATACCTCTTGAATCGGTTCTTTGAACTTTCGGTATTCGCCAACTAAGGGGTATGTTTGAGAGCCCTCCTCTTAATATTATATATTTCATATTATTAGCGACAAAATGTAGATGAAATACAAATGTCATCGAGTGACTGACTACATG
The DNA here is from genome assembly GCA_946251915.1 of Abrostola triplasia. Classification (NCBI taxonomy): domain Eukaryota; kingdom Metazoa; phylum Arthropoda; class Insecta; order Lepidoptera; family Noctuidae; genus Abrostola; species Abrostola triplasia. The sequence continues at coordinate 3,547,984 of OX276426.1, forward strand.
AAATATTTCTGTCTGAATAAAATATTTCGTGTACGCACAGTTATGCGCAATATTATTTAATGAGTTCAGAGCAATCTGCAAGCATTTTAATTGAAATTCATGAAACGATTAAATTATTATTTTAGCGAATGAAAAGCCTACCTTCAACAAATATGATTTTCTCCGAAAAGTCCAAATGAAAGTTGTTGTAATTAATTAATTTAATTTAATCACAGCATATTTATATGATTGTGTTAACAGCTGTACCTAGTTTAATTACTGTAAGGTTTAATTACGTGTGATTTTAATTTATTTTGTAGATAGGGCTTTAAAATTTTCTGAATATTAATAAAAATTACAAACTAACCGCTGTCTGGCTGTTGTGACACAGCCATTCTGGCACGATTTTAGTCTGTGCCATCAGTGGTAAGTATGTAAAAACAAAATTAAAACTTACAACAAAATTATCGCATTGGTAGTATTGAACCCGAAACTGTGCACATAAATCCGGCCTCTAACCCTCCAAGCCGGAAAACGTTATGAAGTAATAGAGTATTAAATAGGAATTTTTCGGGGAACTAGCTCTCTTAGTGTCGGTAGTCGAGCATATCCGTGTGGGACGGTCGGCGCATTGTTAATGTGAACACAAGTGGTCGGCCCAACATGCATGTAGAGAACTTGGAAGAGACAGCTCCTCCTTCATAGTTTTTAACAAAAAACGTCGCCCCACACTAGGAATATCTCCTGTATCGTGGGTGCGTTTCATAAATCTGAAATATCACATACACAAACACACATACAGTCTTGACCATCTGCAATTCGCACAATTTTTTGTCCCGTGCTGGAATCGAACCCGCAACTAACGCAGCAGTCCAATTACTTAGATGTTACGCTAATCTTAACATAACATAACATCACGCCTGTATTCCCCGAAGGGGTAGGCAGAGGTGCACATACAGTACACCCACATTTCGCCAGTTATGTTTTTTTAGGTCCCAATGTAATAGGGGGCGAGCCTATTGCCATCAACCGGTAATCTTGTCGTCAAAAAATCTGTCTGTCTGTCTGCTTCAGGTTGTTTCCGTTTACCACTTTTATTAATAAATCCATGCCATGACAGAGTAGTCGTAGTCATAATGTACTAGTTATTTCATGCACATAGGTTACAAAAGAGCCCATAGAAAACGTCAAATCCAGTTGCGCGGTTCCAAAATGTCGTTTCTATAGAGAAGAACCGGCAAGAAACGCCGTAGTAATGAGACAGCTATTATTTATCATCTGGCAACCGCACGTTAGAACTGCGACGAGTGTATTACCACATAAGTCAGCAGTTTACCCTTAGTTCCTTACCCATAATACGCACTATGGTACAATAATTACCTACTTTACCATAAACTTGGTGACATTACCGCGTGTGCCGGTTCCCGCTATGTTTTATGTCCTCGATTTCCGTGTCGTAATGTAGTGCACGCTTCGCCAGCGGTATTGACCTGCCCCCGCCCCCACTCTATATAGAAACCTCGTTTATAAGGAGAAGCAAAGCTAATAGCTACGGCTCAATTTATACTAGTTTATAATAAGGTTCCGTAGTTATCGAGTACTATAATGAGAAGTCAAGTAGTAGAAAAACAATTTACTTTGAAACTGATATATTAATGTAAGTACCTATCATTGTTTTATGACGGCAAACGTATTTACGGGTTATATGGCTTACAATTATTCTGCGTTTTCATTGCTAATACTACAAAATCACATGAAGATATAACTTGCGCTGTCTACAAGAACATCCTAAACAACTAAGTATGCTTATATTGTATTAAATTGAAACACAAATGCCAGATTTCAAAATTCTTTATATGCCTCTCAGACACTCACAATTGAGAGGGTGGACACATTTTTAAAACAGCTGACGAGCGCGGATGTTACGAAATTCCGAACTCCTTAGTTCATTTTTTACTACGGATCCCTTAAACTGCTATAACAATAGTAATCGTGCCACAATTCTCCTATACTTCTAATAAGGCAAAACGATTGCTATTTTATAGACTGCCTCTATACATATTTGACAGATAATGGCCCATTGATAGTCTACTGCCTTCACTATTCCGTTAATTTAGGTGGGTTGACTGTTATTATGGGTGGAAAATGGCGTCGCATACATTTGTATTTAGCACGCAAATGTTTACTATCATGGAGGAATTTGTAGAGGTCAAAGCGATGTAGGGCTCTGTTAATTATTTGAGTAATTAACTGAACGTATATACATTAAAGTATATGTATAGACCTCGTAGGAACCTAAATAAACGAACTGAAGATTTCTGTGAATGTTTTCAAATGAGATTTAATAAGAAGACAATAAATAGCTATCTTCTAAGCGACGTTATCGCAATCTTTTCGAATAAAATAACGCTACAATCTGTGCCCGACAAAGATTATGGAGGATTTTTTTTCAGGATAAGTCTAATGGAAATACCTACCTAAATAGAATCGTGTTTCACGTTCTTATAATCAAGAAGATTGTTTCATTAAATGTTACGATAACTTAAAATGTATTTTTTCGTAATAATGGTAATAGAAACCATACTTTTGCGTATTCAATTATTACAAAAAAATTAACAAGACTCATTTAATAGACTAAAAGTTTTCCTGCTCCTGATTCTATGAATTTAATCGATTAAAAAAAAATACAGGTATAGATACTTAGAACTCACTCACGTTCCACAGACTGCACGTTTGTGACCAAAAGTCTATTGAGGTGGATATACTTACTTAACTAGAGCTACAGAGTATAAAAATAAAGTAGAGCAACATCTCTTTATAAAATGCTGTAAAAGTTATACTAGAATTAACCAACAAGTACTCATCTCGACTACTAAACAGGCTTCAGTTATTTATAGCAAGAATATACCAGCGGGCTTAAACTACGCTGCTTTAAACTACTGGGGAGAGTTCGTTAGTTGGGAATAAAATTGTGGATTTAGTTCGACAATCAAGTTAAAATGCGGCCGATATTTCTGAGGATCCATTGAGACGGTAATGCGGTGCATGCTGAAAGGACGAGTCGGTAATTTTCTCAGCAAACGTGCACAGGCCAGCGAGCTCGGGGGCTATTCTTAACGACGCGACATAAAAACGAACAAGTGCTATTTAGTGCGCCATTGAATTTTTAAAAGAAAATTGTTCGGTACATTTCCTAAAGCTGTTGTTTTGCAAAGTAAGATTATGAAATGTAATTTATTCTGTAGCATTACTGGGTTGCGTTTGCCTTGATAATTACTTGAAATCGGTGTACAAACAATAATTAATCCCTGAAGGAAGGGAACTTACGATCTTTAGCGAAGAAAGATAATCCTGTCGCTTATGTAGTTCTACACTATTTGATACCAATATGTGTGTGAACTATGCTGGTTGAAAGCTTCAAGCTTTCGAAACTCTCATGGTTCTACCTAATCCTTTATACCTATTACGGTATTAATTTATCCACTCGTCACCACAAACAGTACGCAATACAGACACGTACAATGTACATACATGCGTGCCATACATGATAAACTGCTTAAAAACTTAAGAAAATAAAAATATCATGACTATCGTCTTAATTACTAAGGTTTGCCTAAACTAATCGCTGTTATATTCATAGTAGATTCTGTTACTCTTTATGAATACTAGATAGTCGTAAGTTAACAACGGTATTTGAAAATGAATGGCCTACTTTTGCAAGAAGCCACGGCTGTCTCAAATTATTCATCGATCAACTGCTGCTACTGCATAGTTACTCGTATATTTTATCTTACCTCGAAAAGATAAAAATACATAACATAGTATATCATGGACAAGTATACATATATAGAAGTAGGTAGTACATATAGCTCTATTTATTTTGTTTCTCGTTAGCTTGGCTCTCTGCCAGGGTCAGTTATTTGTATTGAAGATATGACAATGAGGTGATTACATTGTTTTGTTTTTCGTTTGCTTTTTCGTAGGTTGCTCTAGGGGGTAACGACTGCTTAACGGGGTTTAGTAAATATTATAAACAGACGTAGCTCGATAATTTTTCCCAGACAAAAATAGAATAGCGTCAATTGCAGCTGCTAGCTGTTTCGTCGACGACTGCCTATGAATGAACTTTGGTAAATGTCCACTCTCATCTTTACAGACTTGTACATCACCCACTGCTGGGAAATGGCCTGCCTTTAAAGCGTCTTTTGTCTAAGTGTTCTTAGTAAATGTTACATCTTGCAAAAGTTAACCAATGAGAAATAGTCGTTGATATTAAATGGTATTCAAAGGAACGGAAGTGTTTTTCCGCAAATAAAAATAAGTTCGAAGCAAAACAGGAAAACTTCTTTGATGAATATACGTCAATAACTGTATAATGACATAAGATTTCCTTGTTTATCCCCGGTTTCACTACCGAATAAAGGAAAAATATTAGAGGGTAACATTGGACTCAATGACAATGAATACGATTTTATGTGAGTTGCGGTTTGAGAATATGCCCCCGACTGCTGACACAGGACTCATTTGTTCAATTTACCGGAGGCTTTCGTCCAATAAACCCACCTCGTACCAAACTTATAGGATTTTTCGTCTTCCTTTTGTCTCAATTTAGCATTCTGTAAATAAATTAGTAGGATTAATCAATATTCAGGCCGCATTACAGTTCCATTTGACATGAAAAGCAAGATAAACCTTCAGGGAATTCAAACAAAATAGAGTAAGCTCTATGTAGTAACCATCATTGACAATGTTTTTACTTTAGATCAAAAGTAAAACCTTTCTAGTGTAGTGTATATGAACCAACTTCTAGGTATGTCTGGTACACAGAATTAATGTAACATAATATACTCGCTGCCATCGATCATGAAGCTCAAAAACCAATCAGTCACCCTTTTGCGGAGGTTTACGATCTTTCAACAAACTGTCTTCTCCTACATAAACTATTAAAATAGTTGTATTTTCTCTGCAAGACGCAATCTACGTAAGCGCATTTTATGCTCCACAAAGAAGCCAAGTATATATAGAGCACGTTCAAAATTGAAAACCCGTCAATAATTTTGGACCAGCACAAAATAACTAGAAGGAATGTCTTTTTCCTAGAAACGATTTCATTTCACGACTTAAATCTTGAGAATGGCAGCGAAGAACTCGGGTTCCAAGGCTCGCGTTCATTCCACCCGAACGAGCCGGCTAGGAATGCGACCTATGTCTGAAGTTTCTGCAAGACCCAGACTTTTGCTATATTCCGCGGGAGACACCCGATCTACACAACATTTCATTTACTATAACTTTGAATCTTTAGTATGCTTTGCCCATTCTCCTTTATTTTATTCTTCATAGCGATCTTAAAGTGCATACATTCAAGAGGAGATTGGTAGGTACATTACACCTAGATATTGTTTACTGTTCCTATCTTAAACATCACAAAATGCAGTCACTATAATAATATCTTCATGAAGTCTTCAGCATACTAGAATAACTAATCTTATTTCAATGTTTGTTATAACCGCAACTAATGCGTAATATAATTGTACCTACTTACACCTTTCCCTATATGTAAAAAGGGATTTACAAGATATCGAAGCTCCTTTAAACAAAGAGTTATTATTTAATGTATTTAGATATATGACTACCGAAATATCCTCATTTTCTTTACGAATTCACAAAAATTCCAAAAACATAGTATATATAATATAATTTTATAAGTAACAATAAATGACTGTTAAGTCCTAATTAGTTTCAAATTAAGCTTATTGAACGTATTCTTGAATTTTAAGTACTAGACGACTAAATATAAATTCAGCTGGCTTATTCATCTCCATTTCAAACTAGCTTTCATTCCCAGAACAGAATGGAATTATTCCATTATCCAAATTACTGAACAAATTGTGCAAAAAGTAACCGACCACTCATAGCTCTATTTTAGACGTAGTTTTAATATAATTTGTAGAATAAACTAACTAAACTATTTTAAAGTACGTTAAACACTAGTCTAGCATTCATAATTTGGAAATTGTTCTTGGAATGAGCCAAATTTAATTAGACCCTTTAATTGGGCCTTCAGAAGAATAATAATAGATAATTTACTTTGAGTTTATTCAGTTACATTTTACTAATTCATAGTTAGATGATACGTGAGGTAAGTAAATACATTTCTGAATATCTATGTTTGGGACGATAGGATTTATTCATGACATATACAATGACGCACACATTGTTAAAATAAGTATAACTTAATTATTATTATTTCTATAAATAAAATATAATCCCCAGCAACTTATGAGACTTATATAACAACAATCTATGTTACCTATATACATAGACACACATTGAATGATAGATAGGTACAATTATGGACTAATTGTTATATATGGTTGAATACGCTAGGCGCTTATCTTCTTCTGAGCGTTTATCATGTAAAAGCACTTTAAAATCGCAATATTAACTATACATAATTCAAAGTAACGAGCTAAATAATGTTGTTATTAGACTACCTCAAATTTATATTCACTAACAACTAAAAATATTAGCTATGCAACCGCTGTCTTATTTTAAATTTGCATTTTATAATGGTCTCTTCTCACGGCGCGTTATAACACGGGCGGCCGACGCTCGAAGTCGATCTTTTCGGGCCAGCATTGCCAGCAAGCACGCCGAACGAGCACCCCTTTTTCACAGCGCGTTGCTCGGCGCTGACGCAGCTCAGTTTACCACGTGCCATGAGAAGCTTCCATAATACAGGTCAACCACCCCAATTAAGCGCGATGCTGCAATGCGATTACGCTGCTCATAATTGTATTATTTAAACCCTTTTTTCAGTCAACATTCTGTCTGCCATTGTCACGTCATTGTCTTGGTGGTCTACAACACGTAGCTTTGTCTTGTCTCGTTCTTGTACGGTTAATGTGGATGTTTTCAGATGACAAGCTTTTTTGGATGTCGGCTCACATTTGGATGATAGCGGGGGAATAGTCAGCGGTAGAGCAGTAGACTTGTGTGCTTGCATTATGATGTCATTTGCAGAAAACACTTTGCTGTTCTTCATTTTAAGCCTGAAATAGAGAAAGTTCAATATCAATCAATTCTTCAAATGAACTTACGCTATACACTATTAGAAATCAAATTGTCTGTTTCTAGTTTATCACAATTACTAAACCTCTTAACAGTTAAATATAGCTTATTCTCTTAGTTACAAACCCAAGAGAAGAATATATACCTAGTTGGCCCAGCACGCAAAATTTATACCGACCTTTGATGCTTTTTAACTTTTTATTTTTGTATATATTGTTTTTATTTTGTATTAGAATTAAGTTGTATATATTTGTAAAATAGTATGTTAAGAGTTACTATAAAAATAAATCTAACTTTATTGATGCCGACCTCCTTAGTTTAATTTAAATTGCAAATAGGTCTTTTACACAGTAAATATTCACTTTACACGTCGTGTGTAAATATCGATTATAATACCAAGAAACGATAGCTCAGTTGGAAAAACAGTTGCTATGAATCGTCGAAGCCTCCGAGTTTGTAAGCTCGATCCCGCTCGGGTCTATCACTATTAAATGCTTTTTTTACCCGACTTTGCCTGAAGGGGGGTTATGATTTTTGAAATATTGCCTAGCATAAACATGCTAAAACATAATATTTAAATCTGGATGGTAATATAAGTTATGCCTTACATAGTATTTAAAGAAATAACAGGTCGTATCAGGGGTATCGGTAGGCTGGAGAATCTGGTGGCAAATGTGAAGGTGTAGGCGCCGTGGTTGTGGAACACCAGCCAGTCGCTGGGAGTCAAGCGAGGCAGCTCCACTGTGAACGTCTTCATGACGCGGTCGTACGAGTCGCACGTGGGGCCCCACAGAATTGTCTCCTCTAGCTTCTCTGACTTTTTAGACTCGTATCTCTGGAAATATAAGAGGGATGTGAATAGTATGAGTATGCAGTTTATAACTGTCCTACTCACTGCAGAACATCCTTCTTCTCATTTAATCATATCATTGATGGAGATTAAATTCATAGAACAAATATTTAACTCCAACAATTTTTTTTTAATTATCATTGGTCTGATGAACTTCTGGAAGTGCCTACGCTGAAGGGTGATTTGAGTTTTATCACAGGAACATTTTGTGACATGCATAATCATGCGATTGCAATATAGGTATAAGTATATGGGAATCGACTATTTATATTCAATTCTCACGTAGTGTGTAGTTCTTTGAAATAGTTTTCCGTAATGTATTGAAAAAATACCTTTGAGCCGCTAAGGCAAAGAACACAATTTCACTCAATATCGTCCTCAATTTCCATAAAATAAAATGAAATCTACCTTGAACTTGGTCGGTCTGTGCCAATTCTCAGAATATCTGATAGTTCCGTGTAATCCATCGTTGAGGTAAATCATATTCACTGTTTTATCGTTCCTTTTAACCTGAAATACGACACCGAAGTGAATAACAAATAACTCAAAAATATCGTTTTCTTTTCTTAACATATCTTAGACGAGGTCAATAACAGGCCTTGAAATGAGATCTATGCAAAGAGCGGAGAAAATAATATTATAGGGTAGGGACGTATATATATATATATACGTGATATGTTACCGGCGATGTATAGAAATCAGGTATTCTATACAATACCTAGGCAAAGTATAAAAAAAAAAAAATTTGTACATTACCTGAACGTTTTAGTTTGATCGAGAACGTTCTATACAATCAAACACTAGTATACTAGGTACTTACAACGTTAATTTAAATAAATGTATTCTATATTACACTGTATAAACTCATATAGGTAGTTACAGAATGATTGAAATATCATATAATTGTAGTGGCAATTCATAATTATATTAGCTGTTGATTCATTATATTGTATGTTTACTAATAATATTTAAAAATAATATGTAAATCAGTTACCATCTGAACAAACCTAACTTGCAATAAATTGCTCTTCAGCGCCATGAATTATCGTTGAGTACTCTGCTAAGTTCAAACGATTTTCGAGAACTTAGCTGGCGCTTTGCCGTGTGCATTCTATCATGTATATTTACGAGTATGTTGTAGTAGTGTAGATAAATGGGCTACTTATACATCTCCTAAAGGGGTTACAAGGACTAAACACAGCATAAACCAAAATGAATCATAAAAATATTATTATATTTAGTCGTAACTTTTCGAAAACCTTCCGCTACATAAACATATCATCGATCCTGGCAATATTTCATATTTAGTAGTGGCTAGAAGTGCGTACTTAGTATGAAATATTCGTATCACATGCAAAGTATGCACAATAATTGCGTCAGTAAGCTAAAACGGAAAAGTTACGATTTTACGTGGTTTTGAGGGACCATTGCTCTATTTCTTTTTATAATAATAATTTTTGACATAAACAAGGAAGAAATATATTTTGTTTGAGTAGTTTAGAAGTAAAGCAGTGCAACAGAAATGAGAAAAGCAATAACCTGGCTCTGTAAGTCGTAGTAAGGTGGGACTTATGCGCTACTGAGCATTTCCATAACATCGTGCTACTATTATTACGTAGCTGGTAGAGCTACCGTTGGTAAATTACTTTTGCTCTTAAGCGGTAAGAATTGTAAACAATCAGCCAATATTATTCTAACCCTCTTTTCTTTTTTTATTGTACTTATATTCAACCCCTTGTTCTTTTAGGAAGCCGTATTAAGCCCTGTAAATTCGTTATGAAAATACATAATATAAGAGAAATTAAAAATCGTTAAAAATATTTCTGAAACACGCTTGTTTGATGTTTGCGTAAATGTAACACTTACTTTATGCACACTAATGATGCTACAGTATAATGTGAAAGCGGATTCACAGATGTATCTGCCGGGCTCCGCAATGATTTTCACTTGCGGATCAGGAAACATTTCTTGTATCCCCCTATTTATCAATTTGGACACCTAGAAATAAAATTAATGTCACATTTCCAAAGAACACAATAACAGTAGACGTCTTTTGTCCCCAAAATATAGTAAATGCCAAGTTATTTATGATTGATCTTCGAAACATCTAGAGTTACGTAGTCTGGGACGCTATCAAACGAATCTATTTTTATCTTTTTCTATAAAAATACGTTAGATCTTTGTGTCAAAGGATACTTTATAGATATTTGAACGAAGATTGTGTTCAGTTCAATATTTCATCCATTATAGTGGTTCAGCCAGGAAGGTTTTTAGCGATAAACCTAAATGATAGTCCTGTTCGTTTATTCGTTCATACAATAACGCTTATAAACCATAACGGGAAGGCAGAAGTATTCTTAGGCGTCTACCGTCACGCTGCACCAAGGGCGGGTTGTTTCAAACAGTGTGTTAACGTTAAATACGTCTATATCAAAAATTAAGCATTATAATTATAATAGAAGGCGTTTAAAGAACGTAAAACATGAAGCGTTGTTTCGTGGTTTTAAATAACGGTTGTCAACTTTATAAGAGAGTCAAGAAAAAAACTTTTTCGTTATCAGGAGCTGATGACGCGACGTGGACACGAACCTAACTAGTCTTGTGGAAACAAGCCAAAAATCTTTCCCAAAAAGTAAGTATTATGGATAAGACTCACGAAATTTATATTATATAGGGTACCTGATCGATCCTGTCGGTCCTATCTCCTGCGAATCCCCCGCCGATGTCGACGACCCTCATCTCCCTGCCCGCGAGAGCCTCGTGGTTGAACAAAGCCCTGGCGTACTTGAGACCGACCAGGTAACTGTTGATGGTGCATGTCCTGCCCAGGTGAAAAGCAACTCCTATCACCTGTAAAATGAATAGTAACGTAGAATAAATAATAAAATAATAATTAATTAATTCATCAGAAGATAACACAATTTAGGTGTATATTATTTGTATAGTTTCATATATTCTACCAATTCTGGTGAACAAATATTTTAATTTTCTAATAGTTAATATGTTATTCTGATATAAACTTAGATCTACTTTAATAACTGTGAGGCAATTACTGAACGCTACTATATATTATAATATGGAATATCTTATAAAGAATATATAAACTGTAACGCAAAATAAACTTGACAAGTTCTTGCTCATGTACTTGTTTTTAGGGGTATTACTTTGTACAATACAATATTGATTTTGTCTCATATTATGTATAATATGCTTAGAGAGTATCTAAGGTGGAAACGTAGTACTTATGCTCAACTATTTCCTAAGTAGGTAAGTTTTGATTAAGCTCACATACAGTGACCTTAACTTGTGCAAGATGACAAGAGCGACCCAGGTAGACCGACGCAGCTTTAATATTGCAGTTCTAAACTTCTTGTTGTTGGGTACTTGGAATAGGAAACACGAACAGGAATGCAACTAGACATTTAATCTTAATGTAATATAAAACGTTTAAGTTTTAATATGTAGGACATTGAACAGGCTATTAAAAAAGGTTTAATTAACGCTAATAACTACGACAGATAAAACATCAGGAAACTAATTTTACCTATTTGAATAGCTGCAACTTTTATAGTCCAATGAAGCACATTAGGCAGAATTTTTGCAATGAATACCTAGATAATGTTATTATTTCTAAACGTCGCCTTTTCATGCTGTACTTTAATTAAAAAGTTGGTTTGTAATATTTGTATTAAATGGTTGGATCTCTAAATGAAAAAACTTTGAAACTCTCAAGCTGCAGCTAACAATACCCTACGTAGTAAAAACTTTCAATCTGTTTTCAGAGCTGCCATGTGGTGAAATATAATGGAATAATTATTTCGTTGTACACAAAAAATATAGTCGGAATTATATTAATGCTGGTAGAGATTGTACAATGGACGACCTTATCACCAAAAGCAATCTCAGACCTTTGAACCTCAGTATTCGGGTCCTACTAAATGCCATCGGCCCACTACAACCGAATTCTCAAAATTTCCTGAGATATTCTTAGCAACCTCGTATAAATACATTTATTTATTCAATAGTTATTAAATTGGTTTGTATACGTAATGTATTTTATATTAAAGTCCGTCTGCATCATATACTTATTATTGTATATTAATTTCAGAAGTTCTGACTTTTATATTATACAATAATATACATTAACATATGATACAGACGCGCAATAATATATAATATACAAGCCAATTTAGTACATGATGGAGACATTCATATCTGACGCAGAACATTACTTTTATGACCGCAACGGTAATTATCTGACGGAGATAATCTATAATAGTTGTTCACCGACTTACTCGAAATATCAAGTTGTAACTAAATATATTGGAACCGGACCAAACTACCTTATAATCTGCAGCCGCAGTAACCGCGTAATAGGTTGTAGTATAAGGAGATCTAGACTCCGACAATCTAGCTATGTTTTCTAGGTTGATTATTTCTATTTAGTTCGTTCACTTACTCGTAGTCCGAGACCAGCAGCCTCCTCCAACAGATTCACAGCTTCAGTTTCGAAGTCACAACCAAATTCTTCTTCAAGTTTCATTTCATTCCCACATCCGACCCGTACGCGGAGTAGTAACCTAAAACCAACTTTTATATGAGTTTAGTCCGCAGGGTACGTACACGAAGTCAACTGAAGACGTCTTAACTTTGAAGAGCAAAAACTGCCAGGCCAACCAAACCACATCAGGGTACTGACAGGCAATAAAAAGTTTTCATGGTGTACATTACGACGACTTTAAGAGTATTTTTAGTAAAACCTTGTCTTTGTGACACGTTTTTCTTCACGATTAATCTTAATCTTAGATTAGCAGGTGCTGTAAGTTATAATTTTAAAAACTGTAATCAATATCAGTAGGTATTCATTTTGCTCAGTCACTCAACGAGCTACGGGGAGAGCTACGCTCGGAGTTTCTTTGCGCGACATTATTCGGTATACGGAAATTCGTCTTAGAATCAGTCGGTAGAGTCACATACATAGCTCAATACGAATGGCAAGTTGACGTTCATTGTGGCGTTCTAAGGGGGAGGCTTTTGTTTAATGGTGGACGTCTACCGGCTGATGATGTTGATGTAGCATAAAACGCAAACAAGCATTTTTTCATCAATAATAATGTAAATAATATTGTAATGCATTTACGACACTAATTAAATTCTTTCGTTTTTGAACATGAATAAAACTTACCGCGCATCGGGCCAGTTTTCCTTCAACTTCTTCAATTCGTAAGAAGAGTCGAACATAGTGTATTTGACTCCAGATTGTCTAGCGTATCGCATATGAGCAGTTGTTTTGGTCGGCGTTGTATATATTATACTTCTGCAAAATACAGGATTACCGTTTTGAATTGTAAAACTCTACTAGTTTTTTTGCCGTATGAATACAAACAAGATACCTAAATACAGAATTTATCCAAAATACATAATGAAAAAGAACTTTGCTTGCAGTATTGTACTTACCATACTGGCTTACTGACGAAATAACTATTTATTTCGAATCTATAAAAGAGCTACATAAGACTAACTATTTAAGAGATACCTAAAACAAAACTAAAAGAAAAACTACAACAAATCATAGGAATACCTATTAAATGTATAACTTACTCGGGAGAAGCATTGAGTTGCCGTAACTTGTATATCTCGGCAGGTGACGCGCAGTCGAAACCCAAACCGCTTGCTATGGCTAACTTCAACATTATTTCTGTGTCGTTAGATTGCATTGCTGAAAAATATATGTAAGAATTAAATACGTTTACTCTGAATATATAATAAATTGCACACTTTATTTTGGAAAGAATTTACATTTATTTATGTAGGTCACTTATAAACTATGGATATTAATATACTTTATGTATGTATCATATTTCACGGAGTATTATAATGTATATAAAATAATTTGTATTATTCATTATCTCTTATATAATTGTTTGTGTATCTATCGTTTCTATCTCTGCACTACCTGAAGGTGTGACTGATAGAAAATGCCTAAGGCGTTAAGTCCGCCTTGTACACAACTGTACTGAAGCATTAAGTAAATAAATACATACATGAACATACAAAAATGAGAATTGATTTCATTATCGCCACAACAATACTTTGTTTTTGATAGAATATTTTCTCAAATTTTCTTATAGTTACCATGTACATAGTAGCATCAAAATAGAAGCTTAATACCCCTGAATACGTACCGTAAAATATTTGTACCCTCGGCATCAAATTGTTGAAATGCTGGATTCGTCTATACGCTTCGTCCATATCAAATATGTAGAAGGGTTGCTTTTGACATCCGAATTCTATCATGGACCTCCCCACATCTTGGGGGTCACAATCATGCTGGTCGTAAGATTGAAGCACGATGTTACAACTATTTTCCGTTTTGTTAGTCATGATCTGAAAGCAGATTTATAAAAAGTTTTCTACAATTCTAGCCTATTCCTAATTGAAACTTATTGAAACTCGCGTCATACTTATTTCATTTAATAATTTAGTTCAGAATAAGCACGATTATGTATTTTGGAAAACAAATAATGTTCTTCGGACCAATAAAGTCACAAAAACTATTAAACCGAAAATGTCTAAGGTCCTTAGTTAGAATAACATAAGTAGCGAAATGTGCATGTAGATTACCACCCATGATGCCTACTGTTTCGTGGCATATAAGGTGCGATGTTATGTTTTACCTTAAATTGACCGTATTTATGGTTAAACCATACTGACGTAGATGAGACAATTTATATGCAGGAAAAAAGCTTTATAGTTTTCTAAATTAGTTAGGTGTATTTATAATAGCACGTTATTTCACTTCACTCAAAATGTAAGATTTTGGAGCTAAAGTAATATTATCTATTATTGATAAACGTGTAGGGCCTACCTTCAATGTTTCTTTGCCACTGTTCCGCTTGCTCGATGCACAGGGTCAGTTCCAGGCCAGCCTCAAACACTTCCCGATGGGTAATTTCAAAGGACACTGCCGTGGTTCCGGTATTTAGTGTTTGTTCGACACAGAGGCGAAGCTTTGAGATAATTTTATGAATGTTTGATATTATTTAGCGTGACGTATTAACGTCGCCCGCGCGAGGGAGTTGACGACTAATTTTTTTACGGCGGATAGTGCGATTTAAGAAGGGCGCGACTTTCAGAGATAGAAAATCAAAAGCTAATCGGTATTTATTTTATTGTTGTTATTTATAAGTACTTATGAATAAATAAAATTATGATAAGCGCAACTAAATGGCAGTAAGCCAGAACTATGAATAACAGTCAGTTGTGAATTGATATTGATATTTGCACAGGATTACAACTCGAAATTTTGGGGAAAGTATGTTTGTATGTCATTTTAATATATTTATGTGTTTAAATATAATGTTATTTATTTGAGTATTACACGCACGAATATGACACTTTCTCACCAACTCGAATCTTCTATACCACAATATTTACCCAGATGAATAAGGCCAATAAGAAGAACATCTCTACTGGAAGATTTTTTAAATAAATTAATACTTTAACGTCCACTCTTTACACTTTTGCGACTTAAGTATAATTATTTCATGTACTTTAAATAGTTTTTCGACATAAGATTAACATTACCCAAAGGTTTGCTGTAAGAGAACTCAATTGTGACTTAAGCTCGCCTCTATACACCTTTCATATTCTGTTAATAGTTATGTGTACAATAAAGAATTAAGAATAGTCAACTTCTAAACTTTTCATATTGGTACCTAATTATGATACCGCGGATTAGTAAAATAAAATACTGCATCTGAATTAATCTCATAATATTGTCTTATGTTGTTTAAATTAAGTTATTGAATCTATATCAGCTACACCGCAAACTGCCCTTGCCTTTTGTATGCATTCAACTCTGTCCATCCTAAGGTTGTCTGTAAGAGATCGCCTAGTGCGATAAGACCGCCCATTGTACATTATCCTTATACTGTACTTATGTTTATTTTTGGTGTACAATAAAGAGAAATCTATCTATCTATAATATTTTCTGATATGATTAAAGTTTCACAAGGTAGCTCCAGTGTTTGAGAGCTATAAGCTCTTAGCCTTAGCATAACATTGTATAAGCTCACAGGAAACTAAAAGAAAACAGAAGCTGTTTTAATAACGAGCAAGCTGAGCTTTAGACCTTATACCCTTACTTATTACTTTGAAAAATGTATTCAATAACTCTACATGCACTAACGTAATAAGAAAATGGTATACTTAAGCTCACACACAATTACTTTGCAATATTAGGGTCGCGGTAACAAGATTCAAGTAAATGGCACAGTTTCTATTATGGTTTCAAAATAGTTGCAGAAAAAAAAAATTAGGTACGTTCTTTTAATCAAGCAAAATAAATAAATTGAGTGAGCACCACGGTACGGCGACTGTCGCGGGTTCGAGTCCCGCTCGTATCCATCATTTTTCAAGTTTCCCTTAATCAATTTAAACTGAGTGTGATAAACATTTTGAACAAATGCTTATTATCCGAAAAATTAGGCAGAAATGTAGTATACTGGCTTTACACCAGTTACCTTCTAATTTCTATGTAATTGGGGGCGAGCCTATCGCCATTAACCGGGCACCAATCCAGACTTCGTGCTTTGTGACTCAGCAGTAATTCACAGCAGACACGTGTAAACACTGGATCACGAGGCAGCCAATCTGGATTATATTTAGTATTATTTTATACCAAGGTTATCTGGAATATAATATATGTTTTTAATACGATATTAAATAGTGTAGGTAACCTACTGTCGCACACCGATTTCGTTTAACAAAATCTTGTTTGCTGCTTATATGCAAGCTTGGCTGTTTGCCCTGACGGCGCGACGGTCAAACTCTATTCTAAATGTCCGCAAATCTCATGAACCTATGGAAAGTTTAAACATTAATCGTAACAGAGATAATCTAATAACATCTAATATTCCTTAGCATAACATTAAAAAAAAAACTCAAAAAGTAATATTTCATATTCGAAATTCTAGTGGCGGGAAATAAGGCGAATATTACTTATCCAAAGAAAATTCATACAACTTTGTCTTTTGCGGTTTATAAACTTTAGTCATTCGCGATTCAGGAGGCGAATACGGCCGTCTGAAGTTTCATTATCTCTCGTTTGATTTTTAGCATTGAAATATTCCTGATTTTTTGCATTAACCTCAGAAAAGTTTTAGTTGCAAAGTTACTGAGTTGCGGTTATCATTGAGCGTATCAAAGGCTTTTAAGTCAAAGTGAACATTTGGCTTTTTTAACTTTTTTCGGTTTTACTAATCGTTTGATTTTTTTTTTATAAAATTAAATATGTGTGCTTAGTAGTGTGATTATGAACTAGCTTTTTATTATATTACCGACAAATATAATAATAATAACAGCCTATAATTGTCCCACTGCAGGGCAAAGGCCTCTTCTCGTATGGAGAAGGATTGAGCATAAATGACAAATATAACATAGCATTAATAAAATACAATTCATTTTTTGTCACCAACTACCTGGAGATGAGAGCTAGCTCTACCACTACATGTAATAAGTATTTATTCCACAGCAATACATTTAATGAAGCCCAACTGACGTTCTGAACAAGAGTTTGTGGTATACGCTAATGGGTAAGCCGTTGGTTATGAACCATCGTTATTGGAGTTACCTTTCAGTTTCCAGGAATGCAGTTTCATAATTGTATTAATTATGAAGCAGGCTGCCGGCAACGATCCGCTACTGAAGTAGAGCTTTAGTTGTGACTCGAGTTAACATTTTGAAATAGGAATTAAATTCGGATTCATTTTGTTGCAGTTTGAGAGGTGTTTTACTAATAATACTGTTCTATGTAGACACTTTCAATGCGTCAAATTTACATAAAATCCAATTTAAAGTAAAATAAAAAGTTTTAGAATTTTCCCCTCTTTCCAAGCTTTTATTCATATGAGCTTAATGTGTATTGACGAAAGCATATTCAGGTATAACTGCTAAGTATCCCTCAAGCCTTATTACGTACTACGTGGTACTCTACGTAGCCACAACATCTAATTCTCGGTCCTAGGTAATTCAAGGTCCCACCATGGGCGGTTAGCCAGGCTACCAGTGCTATGATTTAACTGACTGGTTGCTCTACATCACAACATGTATCTTGATAGTCAGGTATCATCATTAACTTCCATACTACCCAAAGTTCCTTGTTGCTTCAAACAATGTACAATTTTATTTCTGCGCTGTAATTATCTATATATTAAACTTATGTATCACTTTACAAAAATTCTAGAGATATTCTTGTAATCTTAAGGTACCAAGCCAGCATCGTTTTTCCTCGTTGATGCTCCCCATTTTCCTTATCAGTTCTGCATACGCACCCGTGAAGGGTTATCGCATAAACATAACCGTGTTTCTTGCGTTCTGTATAAGAGGCGAGTGTCCGCAACACGGAGTACCTAAAAAAAGGAGTATTCACACAAAAGAATAAAAGTAACAAATCCCATTCACGGTTTCGAGGAGTAAAGTAAACAACATGTGATCAATTTATTCTTAATTCCTAGTCAAAAAAATTGTAAGGGCAGTCACTCTGTGTGTAGTTTTTCGCGAACGTAAGTCTATTCTATCTAGTATTTATAACTTCTGTATAGTAAGTACCTTAACATATATAATGTTATTACTCCATTTTTTACTTCATCTTGGGCTCCCATAACCGTGCAAACGAGGCATGAATGTAAGGAAATAAGTGTTAGAAAGTGAGACTGTATTAAACCATCTTGTGCGATACGGCTATATTAGAAATACATTATACCAGTAGCCACGTAGTTTAAGGGGGAGGTAGAGAAATAATTAAGGTAACCTGTGCAATCATCATGCATGCATCTTTATTATTTTATTGTGTTTAATTAATCATTACATAAATCAACAGGTACCATTAGGTATGCAAAAGATACCATAAATAAAAAGCTATAAAAATTATTTACAGTTTATTTGAATGTCATCATAATCGACCGGCATCCACTCGCATGTTTTCAGTTTCATCGTATTATTTACGCGGCAGTCATTGAACTCCAAACTCCTGACGTCACACATCTGCCTACGCTTTGAAGTAAAATTAATAAACACGATTTCAATTGGCTAACACTGAGGACTGTGAATATTCAGGACGGCCCGTGTAAGGCACCAGGGGTGGTAGTGTGCTCGGTAGGGGTGCCGCTATGTTCGGCGATACAATGAAGTCGCCGAGCTTGAAGATTGACTTGTCTTTTAATTGAGCCCTGAAACAAAAGAAGATGCCAATTAAAAGAAAATTCGATATCCAAATTTTTGTTTATGGTTGTTTTTTTTAACCGTCGCCCCACACTAGCACAAATTTTTGCCCCGTGCGGAAATTGAACCCACACCCTTAGCGCAGCATTCCAATTGCTAAGCCACTGCGCCAATTAGGTCGTAAAATGTTTTTCTGTTTACCTATTATAATATGTACTTACATAGTATAGTAGGGGGACATATTTTAGTGATGTTGTAGGGTTAAATGGAGGACAGAAAGCAGAATAGTCCTAGTTGTTCTGGCGATTAATGAAATAATTGAAAGTTGCTTGCTATGTCTAAAAAATATCGAATTATAAAATTAATTTGTTATACATAACATTAACCAAGAAATTGTCCTTACCAAACACTTTTGGAAATAACTGGACGTATCAAAGCTATTTCATGTCCAGCAAATCTTCCGGAAAATACAAAGGAGTAAGATCCCTGCATTTCAAAGACGAGCCAGTCTTGGGGTGAGCAGCGAGGCAGCTGCACTGTCATGCGGTCCCGTGAGCTAGGTGTGGGACCGCACAATATTGTATCTTCAAGATTATCTTCATTTTCTTCACAATCCTATAAAACAGAAAGTAAAAACTTAGGAAATGTTCTATATTCATCATAAGATATCATCATCAGCCGGAAGACGACCACTGTTAAACAAAGGTCTCTCTCTTTGGTAAGGTAAGTTGCCATAATCTCTACGCTTGGCAAGCGGCTTGGGGATCGCACGATTTTAGTGAAATTACAGAAGACGCTGCTGCCCATCTTCTCGATTTTCCCTTAGTCGCCTCTTACGACACCCACGGAAAAAAGGGGTGGTCAATTCTCGGCCGGACACCACTCGGCAGAAATAAATATTCATCATAGGACATAATATTTCCTTACATTTAAAATATAGTTTCGACATGGTTGCGTAAAATATCAAGTGCCAGGCGACACGACCGTTATACGCGGCTTGTCCGAAGGCAGGTTCGCCATGTGGGATAGGTGTAATTAGGCACATGATGTATATTCTGATGTTTATTAGCAGACCATTAAATATATAGACTTAGGCTGCTTACACATACAAGCATAGCCACCCACACTACACTTTGGCCTAAATTTGCACGAGCCCTTTGGTCACGTGTAGTCTCGACTAAGAGCTAAGTAGATACCTATTACACATTTTCATTTTTTACAATTCACACAGCTTATAATCTCAGACTAAGCTAAATTTAATCTGAGTCAGTAATCAGTCTGCTAGTCAATTTAGAGTCATGGAAGTTTCAGCCATTACAATTCTACGACTGGAATACAAACGCCTCCCTCATAGAATGCGGTTTCGCACCGCGTGCGGTTTCGGGTACCCGTATCTAACAGCACTCTGTGATTTTCGCAATTACGTGCAATCTATGTTAGATAAAATGACCAGTTCATTGTTTAAGTCTATGTCTTAAATAAATTAACATAAAAGCAGTAAATAAAATTGCTTGGCATTTGTGATGATGGGGAGTTTGTTTTGCCGTTTCATAATTCCAGCTACAGCACTAGAAAACGGTGAAGGGTGCATTTTGGTGGCTGTCTTATGTATGATGATCGTACCTACTACACTGACCTGCAAAACTAAGGAGGTACTACACATTCTATAACTATATTTTATTTTAACTATGGAAGCTATGATTTAAAATAAAATATGTTTAAAAGAAAATTTTATCAGCTTTCATTGAAACTATAGTAACCGTTTTTCAAGTCCTTTTTATTTTCTTAAAAAGTTATCCCAATAAAGTTTTGCAGGCCTGTGTATTTTATGTAGGTAGTCTATTTTATTAAAATGATTATTCAAATTATCTACTGTTATCTTTAGTTTTGGTTAAAACTTACATTGAACATGCGGACCTTATGCCATGATTCTACAAATCTCAGTGTGCCGTGTACTCCGTCGTTTATATAAACCATATTAAGAGCCATTTCACATTTTTTGACAGTTTTCTGAATTTTCGGACGCGAAATTTACCATCTTAGGTAGTACTAAGGAATTTATAAATACATGTAGAATGTAGACCAATCTTTCCCATTGTTACAAATAGAATTAGATTTTCAAAATATAACTTGATTGCTGTGTGGTGAGCTATTTCCCGCAACACGTTTTCTGAAAATCCATCGCAGAGCCATTTTCGGGCTTCAAATTCTACCATTTACATCAACAAATTTAAATGGAAAAAATACAGTAGGCATAGGACATATACTTTTGTTGTAACATACGGTGGAAAATTTTCGATTAATAACACTTTTAATTGATAAAAAAATAAATACTTAAACCGGTTTTCACGGTTTTATATGGTAATTTTATCGCGACTTTTTGGTTTAAATTAAGGTATTTATTACTTTTAAAATTATGCCATAATGAACTATGCTCTCTGGGAAATCTATTAATACAATGTTTTTTAATATTCCTTTATTTAATTAGATATAATACCATTTTCAATATCACTCAAAATCACAATAAATTACAATGCACAAACGTAGAACGATCAGTCGGGCCCGAGCGCCCTTAGAGGCAGGACCTGTGTCACTTTTTTCAAATTTTGAATTACGAAAATTCGTATTAAAAACCCATTTTTATCATACGACCACAACGTTTTCATTTTCTACGAATTATTTTCATCCGGTTTTGTTTATTATAAAATGTTATTAAATTCTTTTAAAATATTTTATTTGATTAATATTCAGCAACCATCCAATCAGATATTATATCTGATGACGTAAGTTTTTGTTCTGTAGCAGCACACTGAATTATAAGTTGCGCGAAAAATGTTGCCAAAAATGTTGTCCCCTCAATGCGCAAAGTAGTCCCAGCCAACGTTCATGCTAACCGGATTTCGGAAATTTTGCACAAACCTCACATCTTATCTACTTTCTACCCCCTGCTCGAGTTCGTCCTTATTTGCAATAATAAGGTCGGTAAGGGAAGGGGTGGCGCCGCTATTTACCTCCGTAACGATTCCACTGCATTCGAGACTGTATTATAATCGATAGGTTCATATTATGCACACCACATCATCATGGGAGATTTCAACACTTCCTTACTCCGCATACCTCCCAATCCTCAAAACTCCTGCACATAGTCGATTCTACCAGCCGAACGATGTAGCTGAGCACACTCGGCTCGATTTCATTAATACCCCCAATCCTTCCCTGGTTTCCTCTCATGGCCGACTCGTCACCGCTGGATTCTCTCACCACGACCTTATACTTTTATCGTATATCGTCAAACCTCATAAACCTAAGCTCAAGGTACTGTACAATGTACATGCACAGCTTCGCGCGAATCAATGTAAGCAATCTGAGTTCAGATGCTTCTCTATTCGACTGGAAACCTATGATGGAGGCTCCCGCGGTCGACGAAAAGGTTAGCGGTTTTAACCGGGAAATCATCGAGCTTTATGATATACACGCACCGGTTGAAAAGGTAAAGCTGAAGCGTCCACCTGCGCCATGGATTTTGAATGGTGTAAAGTTGGCCATAAAGCGTAGGGATCGCGCTTTTTGAAAATTCAAGAAAGATCGTGATGAGGACTGGAATCTTTTCAAAGCTGCACGAAATCGGTATAATTAAGTAATATCCAATACCAAACACCGCCATATTCTAAATTACATTTATTTATGTTCCACTTTTGCCGATCTCTGGAAGTTCCTTGAAACTCTCAGTATTGGCAAATCACCACTATTTGACCGGTTGAATTCCATTGATTTGGACGATCTCAATTCGCATTTCTTCACTAGCCCAACTTTAGACAAAAGACCAAACCTCAGACACTTGCTTACGTCGATGGTCTCCCGCGTCCCAACATGAATCCCTTGCACATATCTCCAGTCACTGAGGAAGAAATCAAAAAGATCATCCTCCATCAAATCCATAGCGTTAGACTGTGATAACGTCTATCGCGGAATGATCGTCACAATAGTTGACCACCTTCTTCCAGCAATCACACACATAATATCGTGCTCCTTGGATACCGGATACTTCCCCTCCTTGTACCGCAAAGCTTTCGTTCACCTTTTACCTAAAATATCGAGCTCTTCTCTACCCAGTCACTTCCGACCAATCTCTATCCTTTCTTTCCTATCTAAAGTGCTCGAGGCCTATGTCCATGAGAATATATGAAGAGTCAACCAAAATAAGCTCTTGTCTCCCTTGCAGTCCGGTTGCAGGCCAGGCGATTGGCGACATTAAGGCAGGCATAGAAGATACTAAAGTTACAGCCCTAGTTGATTTTTCCAATACCTTCAATATAGTCAATCGCGATATCCTCGTCTACATCCTATCCCATCTCATGGCGTCTCTTAAAGCGCTGGAATAGATCCCTTACTTTTGGGAACGTCAGTGGTCGGTCCATGTGGAAGAGTCCTCTTCTTCCTGGTGTGAGCTAAAATCTGGCCTTACACAAAGCGGTATTCTCCGCCCATTGCTGTTTTCTATCTTTATTAACCTTATAATCCAATCACTTCGGTGTGCGTATTCCATATGCCGATAACTTGTAGCCTTACTCTGCTTCTGGGATTGATGATGTGTACTAGACAATGAGTGCAACCAACTGCGATCTTTAAGCTACAATGGACTGGTCCGAGAGATTTGGCATGGCGGCAATTCCGAATAAGTGCCAAGCAATCATACCTGGTAGGTCTAGGAGTTTGCGCAAACTACACGTGGCAATGCTGCCAGTCTTTTGGGCACGTTACCGGTTGACATCGATGGTTTTTAACTTGTTATTTTTGTATATATTGTTTTTATCTTGTATTAGATTTAAGTTATAAATAGTTATAATAGTTGAGATAATTAATTAATTATTGCTTTATGTATATATATGTATTGTTTTGTTTCATGTATGTATGTAACGTATTATATGTATGTTTATTATTTTGCGTATCGATAAACGTCATCATCAGCCGGTAGACGTCCACTGTTAAAAGGCCTCTTCCTTAGAACGCCACAATAAACGACAGCTTGCCAATTGCATCTACCGCTTGGGCCGCAATTCTGACGATATCGTCGGTCCACCTGGTGGGAGGCCTGCCAACGCTGTCTTCCGGTTCGTTGTCGCCATTCGAGAACCTTTCTTCCCCAGCGGTTATCGGTCCTTCGAGCGATATGGCATGCCCATTGCCACTTCAACTTGCATATTCTTCGAGCTATGCCGGTGACTCTAGTTCTTTGGCGAATTTCCGTATTCCGGATCCTGTCGCGCAAAGAAACCCCGAGCATAGTTCTTTCCATAGCTCGTTGAGTGACTCTGAGCCTTTCCAAAAGGCCAACCGTTAGCGACCACGTCTCAGAGCCATACGTAATCACATCGCATGCATCGATATGTGCATCTACCTAATATTTGTCTCCATATCGCTCTAAAGTCGACTGGTAATAAATGCCTAAGGTATTAAGTTCGCCTTTGTATATTTATTTTGAAAACTTTAAAATGGAGGAGGATATCAATTCGGATGTTTAAATATATTTTTTATGTATGTTCGGGCATAACTCCGTCATCTAAAGACGAATTTGCAAAATTCTTTTTTGTTGGAAAGTAGTTTATTTCGAAATAATCCCATTGAAATTTCATGTAGATCTGATGATGATCTTTGGAGATATGGAACTGAACTCCTTATAACATCATAGCAGAACTGTCGTTACAAGTAATATACCCTAAGTAATTGTCGCCACGAACTAGAAAGAAAGAGGGGGAGGTGGTGCCTTGTCCCCCCTTCTACCACTTTAATAGTATATATCGTGTGAGATATCGTTTGAGGGAGCATTTTGTAAGGATTTCAAATACTAATCCTCAAAATGTCTACGGCGGATGAATCCTAGGCATCACTAAAAATTGTGAAATAAAAAATATAAAAACCGCCTTAAAAAATAGGAACAAATAAATAATATGATCTAATTACTAATGAATTCAAAATATTTTCATAAATCTCGAATATAGGTATATTGTAATAACGATCAAGATTTTTTTGTCCGTCTAGTTTTTTGCGCTACACTGTTAGCATTATTTTTGTGTGGGTGTGTCACGCACACATGACAATTCTACCGAAATTCGAACGTCAAAATTTTGTGAAATGGCTCTTAAGTGGTCTGTTGTTTCGTGTTAACTGGAATACAAACAAAGAATTCGTTGACTTTACTTTAATTAAGTTAGGACGCGAGAGTGTAGCTTGTAGTTCCGAAAACCAACGCTGAATTAGCTACAACTGAATACGCTTTATAGCTATATTAACGTGAACAGAAAACCAAATTCATACTTAACAAAATTAGTTGATCAACAAGAAGTAAAATGTAGGAATAAAAACAATTGGCGTCATATATTTTGGGAAATATTGGTAAATCAGCATAAAACAAAAAAATTGAATTATTATTTTCATCAATTATTGTCCTACTGCAAAAGCATAAAAGCATACCTGATTTTCTTTCAGCCTTCGGTCGTGTACAAAAGTGAACCGAAATACAAAAACGGTAAGTACAAAAGAGTTTGTTTTACCGTTTTAACATTGCTGATATTACAGTAGAGGGTGAAGGCAGTCTCGCAGAGGTACCGGCCGGGCTCCGCGATGATCTGTACGGACGGCTCCGGAAACAGATGCGCCAGCGACTCGCTCACAAGCCGCGCCACCTGAACGACACACATTGTAAACACTCACATACTGACACGCTGTTGATTAACACAACATTGAAGGAAGGTCTCAGATATGGGAGAATATCTTATTCATAAACAAGGATTATCAGCAATACCTAAACCCTATATTATTTCTATTGACATCTCTATTCTTTGACATGCAAACGACAGCGATGGGCATAATTTAGTCCATGGTTTAAATTGTCATTGTTTTATGAATAAGTGACGAATTTCGTGCAAAGAATCGAATGAACGAAATATATAGTTATAATATAAGTTTACTAGGTAAGTGTATAAGTTCGTGTTTGGCATGATGAATACGTATACTTAATATCTTAATGTCTTTGCCTTGCAATAAGAGGTGAGTTATCTAATTTTATGAAACTTAGATGAATCATCTAATTTTTAATTAAATATAAGTTATTTATCAATGATAAGTCTCGAAAATTTTGCACAAATAAATATGTGAATGTTTAGAATTTATTTCAATGTCACTTGTTGCGTAGTTTGGTATGGTTCCAAATTGGTCAGGAAACCATTTGTAGAGTTATTTCTAAAAAGATATTACATTGACAAGGTTAGTTTATTGAACAAGACATCGGATTGTATTACAAGGAATGTGGCGCGCATCCAGACATTATTGTTCCGTTGAACTTAGCTTCGAACCGTCTTTTTGTGGAAGAAAAATATTTTAAAAACCTTTTCAAATTTCTGACTTTGTTCTTCTAAGAATCCTCCACCGATGTCAAGTATCTTCATGTGCCTGCCTGCCTTCGCCTCGTGGTCAAACAGGGCTCTAGCTCGTTGGATCCCAACGACGTAGCTCTCTATGGAGAAACAGGCTGAACCAACGTGGAAGGCTACGCCGATCACCTATGATTGACACGTTTTAAAATTCAAGTTTAATATCAATGTTAGTAATTTATTTTCAATCAGGGAATCGTAGAGCTGCAAATTATTCGAATACGACTGTAGGTCTATCGGGAATATGCTGTGTTATTTACCCAGGGTACTCCCTACACCCTAAGGCGAAATTCGCAATTTCAGATGACGAGTCCTTTGTATTTTGATGTTTGATATAAATATCTGTCTTCCGGAACATCGTTTTTGAAAGTATCAGTCTCGTCCCACAGATTCACGATTAGAAGGAAATTCATGTTTTATTTTAATTAGTACCTAATTACGTAGTTATTTGGGTTAATACCCAAATACGAGTATTAATAATCATCATTATAGACAATTACCATCACGATACTCATCATGGTAATTGCTAGAATGCAGAAATTGATATTTCTTACTTTGCAGATTAGCAAAATAGATCAAGAGATATAATATGACTTTAAAACCATAAAGAAGTTGGAATCGCAAGGGTGTTACCTGATTTAACCCTTTTAAAGAAATAAAATACAATTTTTCAACACCAAACTTTAACATCTACTAGGTACTAAGTACTAGGTACTCCCCGGTCCCTACCCCACAGGGTCCGGGTGCCTTTTGAAGGTTTCCCCCCGTAAACAAAAAAAAAAAAAAGGTACTACATCTCGCTGCCAGCCACCCATATCCCACGTTATCTGATCGTAGATATGTCACAAGTATACATACAGTCAGGCCGAGGCTGGCCGCTTCCTCCAACAGATTCACGGCTTCCGTTTCGAATTGGCAACCATACTTGTCCGCCAACTTGTAAACACTATCGCTCTCCACTTTGATGCGAATTAATAAACTGAAAAATACGCAACATTAATATAACAATACCAGACTCTTTACGAAATATTAATTCGAGGGACAATAGATAAGACAACACCCGACCTATGTAAAATCTATGATGAAATGTATCGGTAAAATAAACCTATAAAAAGTTTTTAACAAATCTATCTAGGAAACAAAAGTTCTTATGTTCACGAGTGTTTCGTGAATAAAAGATTTATGTTTAACATTCATGATTAAGTATAGTTAAATGCCTTTTCTTCTAAACATTTTAAATTATCCTAAATTAAAGTTATGTCCGTGTATGACTACTTTTAAAAAATACGTGGAAAGTATAATCATTGGTTAACTTACTGAACATCTGGCCAGTATTGTTTTATCTTATGCAGTTCACAGGTCATGTCAAATGTAGTGTGTTTCACTCCAGCTTTTCTCGCGTACATCATCTGCTCGGGGGTTTTAGCGGGCGCTGCGTAGATGATGCTCCTGTAAATGAATAATTTTGTGTTCACTTTCAAATTAGATGTCTGCCGCTGTCCAACTTGTTGGTCTAGTAGTTGAATCCTGGGTAAAGTGTTATTCCAGGATTTTTATCATCTACTAGCTGACCCGGCGAACTTTGTACCGCCTTCTCACCGTTTATACCTTAGTGAGACCAACAGCAATCATATTAATATATATTATATAGATTAAGCTTTTTCCACACAAAGTTTGTAAATAAAAATACCCTGAAGTAAAACGGTGATAAATAATATACATTATAAACGCGAAAGTTTGTCAGCGGATGGATGTCTGTTACTCTTTCACGTAAAAACTACTGAATGGATTTTAATGAAATTTCATATGGAGGTAGCTGACACCCTGGATTAACACATAGGCTAACTTTTATCCCGAAAGAATGTAGCGGGTAACACCGCGGGGCGCAGCTAGTTAAAATATAAAGAAGTTAACTAACGTTGGATCAACACCAAGTCGTATTATCCTGTTAATCTCGCCAGGTGAGGCGCAGTCGAATCCCAGACCCATGGCTATTGCCAGCTTCAACATCATCTCCGAGTCGTTAGCTTTCATAGCTGTAAGATAAAAAATTGTCTCAAACATTAATGGTTAACGGTTAACCTCCCCAATAAAAAATGTTCCAACCTCTTTTACGATCCGATACCTATAGTATTTTCATTGTTTACAAAAGAAAGCAATTTGGGCTGTGTACTGACACACATAGGTACACAAAATACACATACAATAGGTGACTTAAAAATGGTACGAATTGTTTACATACAACATCCTACTCATCATTGTGAACAACTTTAATTATGGTACTTTGGTATTAAACCCGAAATCACAAAAAAATACAACCGTTCACTAGTGTAATATTTAAGAAATAATTGACCAAATATACTAAAGAACACTACTTTTTACAGTTGAAATTATTCTTAAACCTTCATGCTATTCGATTTCTATTCGGCACGAGTTTTGCGGGTTGTCGAGGACCCAAGCTTCGATGCCAATAGAGATTACAAGCCTGACTCTGACCACGAAACGTAACAGCAAACTAGCAGCTTTGTGTAATGCAGTCAGAGGCAGCCATTGTTCATGTTATAATTGTTATTTGCATACGAACACGGTTATTCAGTTTGTTACCTCCAGCGCTGTGCCGTACGCTCGATAAATCCATGACATGTTTATTAGGCACCGGCTTGAATATTAAAAGCTAATTTCATGTCCGATACTATTTATTTAAGAATGGAAAATAATTGCTGGGTTAAAACATGGGTCAAATATGTTGAGTTCAGTGTGCCATTTTTGAATAATCATAAGTCATATATTTGCTGGTCAAGTAAATAGTGCTGTTACCATTACATTTCAATATTATTCTATTCTACGCATACTTACCATAGAACACTTGCAGTCTCGGCATGTTGCGCCTAAACTTCAGAATAGAACGATAGGCTTCATCCATATCAAATATATAGAAAGACTCTGTCTGCTGGCCACTCTCGATCGTGGCTCTTGCCACATCCTCCGCTGTGTGCCCGTCCAGAACAAACGCTGGTGGCACAGGATGCTCCATAAACCGTTGCGCGTATTTAAACATGTCCTAAAAATACAATCAAAACAAACCAACATTTTAAAAGGGGCCGTAAATTCGTCTTGAATATTACAACTGTATTATTATAAGTAACTATATTTCCGCCAAAGCATTTCTCGAAATGTATTCTAAAGTGTTACTTAATTGATTTTATTGAATTAAAATGCTGTCTCTCTTCCCGTCCTAAAATTTCTATTAGGTTTTCTTTGGTAACAATCTAAATACGAAAATTAAATGAGAAGTTCCGAAAACAAAAGTCAGAGAGCAAATGGGCACAATCGCAATCATTGCCACGTTTCTAAACTAATGCGAATTCGGGACTAAAATGGCCGGAAAATACAAAACAGTTTTAAAGAAAGCGACGTCTTAATGTAATGCAGTTTTTATTGCCTTTCTATTTTTTTACATCTTTAGAAAATCAACTGCGGTAATCTAGCGAACTTTCGAAGTTATGTGCTAAAGTTATACTGGTTAATATATTTTATTTTTAATGAATAAGTACTTACGGATAATGTTATAATATTTAACACTTAAATAACTATAAACACACGGCACACAAAAATGCGTTTTATCTAACTAAGCGCAAATGACTCGTTATCCACCAATAGTTCGTATAATAATGGCAAAATTCTCTTTACAGCCAATCATTTATTTACTCAGATTTAGCGATGTTCACCAGCTGTGGGTGCGACTTTGTTTGCGTGCATTACTGACGTTCTTATTGAGACCGATTCAGTACGTTGCCCAGTACATTGCCCAGCTCATAAATCAAAAGTTCATGTATGGATCAACGCTGCTGTGCCTTAGCGCCTACTTTAAATAAATCGCATTTTTCACCTCTTTTATAAAACCTCCTCATATATAAAACATGAACGATGAAATTACATAGTATATAAATAATAATATATAACCTCATATAAGATTTAATGAGAATTAATACTACTTAATATTATTTGAATTTACGAAATTTTTTCCGTAATACGGTTGTCCAAAAAGATAGATGGTACCTATGTTTAGGAACTTACTCAAGCTGGTACTTTCTAAGCCATACAGGCGATAATTTATAGTAGTTAGTTATATAATTATAGTATTAGTAGATTTAATAGTATTATATAGTAGCAAGTCAGTCATCTATTTGGTTCATTGAGGTAGCGTTACGCAGACAATATTTTGCAGATTTGACCATCCCTTTGACATTGCCGATGCGATTTCTCTGTTCTGAGTATTACTCTGTATAAAATCTGTTTTAGGGTCAAAAATGTACCAAAGTAGATACATGCCTGACTAAAAGCCTACGTTATACAAGTTACTTTTAAAATCTTTCATGCATAAAAGAGTTAACAGTTGCCAGCGTTGGCTTTTAAAGCTGGACTAGGCAGAACTCGCTAATGAAAAAGTTTGTACAATTTAACTACGCGGCCTTAATAGTGCTTTAGTTGGAGCCTTCCTCTCACCTCACGAAATGTTTTGAGTGAATTAGACAGGTTTTTGTAAACAGTTGTTATATTATTTAATTCAATTCTGCACTTTTCAGTCACTCACGCTTCTATTTGCCTATAACTGCCCACTAATTAATAGCTTTCATTACGTAAGTAGGTTCGTCGCGTCGTGCAATTCAATATACTATACCAATAAGGTAATTGAATAACGCATTGTCGATCCACTCTATTTTCTATGTCGATAGTATTTTGCGGTAACATTTTTAAAACAGGTAGTAAAATTGGTCCAAGTTCCCTTTCCCCAATACTTAAAGGGAACATGAAATTCGATGGATGCGAGCAGTGACACGATGGCTCAGTTGGCAGAGCGGTGCCACGGTACGGCGAAAGTCGCGGGTTCGGGTCCCGGTCGTGTCCATTATTTTTCAAATTTCCTTTATCAATTTAGATTTAAGCTTAGCATGGGCAACATCCAAAAAGTCATATAAACAGGTAGCAAAATAGTTTTCATTAATTTCTCAAATTAGGAAATTAAATTGCTAAGGCTTGTACAACTTATTTAGGATTATTATATTATATGTAAAAAGTCACAAAACCAAAAGTTGAAATGCTCAGACAAACTAATTATTTTCAAAATATGGACACGCCATTTTAGCCTTTATGTCTATAAAATAAATATGTTATCATTATTCGCGTGACGAGTGTATGCTGCTGGCGCCAGCTACTATTCCGTATTCTATTAGCAGTGGCTTAAACCGTCTATTAAATATTTCCACGTATAAAACGAAAATATCAAATGTAAACTCATATCAAGCTCGTGCACTAATGAGTATTATTTATAATGCTTTAAAATAAAATAGCCGTAAGGAAATGTGAAGGGTACTCATTTAAATTATTAGATTATTCTAATTGTTATTGTTGTTGTGATAAACTTAAAGTATACACGTGCCGTTATTGCTGTAAATTAGGTGTGACGCACATGCATGCGTTTAATATTCGGGTATTACACCGTGATAAAACTTTAAACATACTATCGTAGGTACTATTGCCAGATCGTCAACATGTGTGTAAATAAATAAAATTTATGTTTTTGTTTCCATTACCCAAATTAATGTTAAGCAGCCCTCCGGACAAAACGAAACGCTAAACAAATAGAAATCATAATTATTTCTATCAAATAAATGCAAATAAATATGATTATTTTTCCGACCCAAATATCGACCAATAGAATTGCACCATTCGACGTCACGTGGTACAACCTACATGGTATTATACTGATAATTTTTTGATTATTTTTAGGTTGTACCACGTGACGTCGAATGGTGCAATTCTATTGGCCGACATTTGGGACGGAAAAATAATCCCCCGAATACCACACGAGCTTCAAAATTATCTGGCATTTCCCTCAAGGTTCCCTGCAAACAAATAAAGTCGTCAAGTTTTTCAGGAAAAATCACGAGCGCGAAGCGCGAGTGATTTTTTAACCTGAAAAACGTGACTCCTTCATTTGTTTGCAACGAACCTATCGGGAAATACCCGATAATTTTGAAGCTCTTGTGGTATTATAAGTGAATATCACTTAGGCGAATATAAGACATTGAAATAAAACTAGGTTTACGGATTTTATCGCGGTTTTTAAATTGATTTTTTGGTCCCGACTTTTTAAATCCTTTACAGCATTCATGGTCGCGGGCAGACAGGTTAAAATCCGTAAACCTAGTTTAATGTCAGAATCTAAAATATATAGGGATGAATAAATGCTTTGACTATGACGCAATCTATGACATATTTAGGTCAATCCCATCTATTTTTCATTCTATTCTACTTCTATTCGTCAACCGTTTTGCCATTTGTCCATGCCTCAGGATATAATATTTCTGCCCAAAGCAGCTTAGCAAAGTTACCACATAAGTACTGGTGGTGTGGTAGTCTGGTCCACACGATTTAGTCGAGGAGTATCCCAGTGGGAACAATGAATTGCATCCCGTGACTTGAAAGCGGCAATGCTAAACAAGTCGCTAGAGATTTGCCTCTGATAATATAATACAAGGATTAAATGTCCAATAAGTCTGGATGTGCTGTGATACTTTTGTATTAAAAAAAACTGTTACTTGGTGTAGTTACTACATTATATTTCTTATGAAAAAATTTAGGTAGGTAAACTTTAAAAATGATAGACACGAGCGGGCTAATTGGTTTCCTACCCGTGACGTCACATTTCAAATTGAACTGCCGTGTCGTAGCCTAAAATATACATAAGAGTAACCTCTTAACAAAACTTAACAAAAGATAAACGTATTACTTCGCTTCGTGTATTCATTGGCTTCACATTATGTAAACTTTTTGAAATATTTCAGGCAGGTACCTATCTGGTTGTTTTCCTACTTTTTTATTTATTTTACAGTTAAATTAAATTATTTAGAGGAACCTAAGTATAAGGTTTACATATTACATGTTTAGCAGTATTTGATGCTCTACGTAGAGTAAGTTTGATAAAGTGACAAAGAGCGTGTTAACTCGTAAATCATTAGAAGCGGCCAAGTTAATTGGTCTGCAAAGAACCCGGGCTGGTTTGAATCCAATTTAATTACCCTTTGGATTATGTAAAGTGAGTTAGACTACTTACCAAAGGTTAGATAAATAAGATTATTTACTTGATTAGGCAGTAACCCTGCGGGCTGGAATAATTGTCGTAATTGTTAGCAGTTATAGGGGACACTTCACTAAGGATTCATCATGGTTTATTACAAGGTTGGTTGGTATTATGAGTTTTAGGTCCGTATTTAAGCAGTATTGCTATATAATATCATATCTGTAAGTGCAATAGATTTAGATAGAGTATTTTCAGAAAGGCTCCCAGTTAATGTATGCAATGAAATATGGTAAGCCATATCAAACTTGCACACTTAATTTCCGCATCGAGAATTCGTCCCAAATCTTGAAATTTGTTCGATCTAATGTGACAGATGTGAACGTTTGATGTATAACGGTTCCTACGACATTGACGCGTTCTTTCAGTCTGTATTTTAATCGGATCACCCATGGGAATAGGGTATAGATACATAATCAAAGGATAAAAAACACTAGCCTTAGAAAATAAGTTAAGCTGAAGTAATTTCTTAAAAAATGTCGTAGTGGCCTAGTGCTAAACATACCTATTGGATTTATATGTACAAGTTTGCTTTATACCCACTTTAGTGTCAATGTGTCTTTTTCAATGTCATAAATACTTTCTTAGACACCAGAAACTAACGTGACGGAAAACATCGTGAGGAAACCTGGATTTAATTATCTGAACTCGCCAACCCGTAGTGATCTAGCGCGGTGATCAATGGTCAATCCTTCTCTTTACTAGAAGAGACCTTCGCCCTGCAGTGGGACTGTTATCATATGTTGATTGTAGGTACTAGGTAAATAGTTGAACTTTTTCATAACTTTCTTTTATTTAGTGTTGTCATTGCGCATAGAAATCTGAGATAATTTTCACGTAACCATAACTCGAAAGTTCTTTAATAAAGACTTCGAAAACTTCACGTCACAAGTTTTTGTAAAATACAGCCTTAGATATTACGTCCGACCCAATTTGGTGGACTTTTATTAAGAATCTGGAATACCAGAATCTCAACTGTGTGTCGCATGATTAGCATAGTAATCGAAGCACGTCCCTGCATCTTTTACGCGACATTTTAACTTACTGTATGTAGTAGAATGTGTAGGTACCCCTGACTAAGTAACACAAGCAAACAATCTTATACTTCTAACAGACGCAATTCTATTTAGCTCTATTCTCTAAGATATTGGTATAACTTCACAGTGTAAATATAATTTAAGCTACTTACTTCTGCCAACATCCCTAACTCTATAAATCGCCCCTTGTTTTTGACTCTGTTACTAGAACAAAAAAAAAATTTGCGAACATAACCTTCGTTTTTGGAGTTAGTTAAAAATTAAGATCATACGACAAGCAAAATAACTGTCTTCCATTCCATTAGAAATCTTAAGTATACCATTAGATATGTACTATGTACACATAAGTAGAGTGCAGCACAGATTTTGTAAAACGAAGCACCTACTTATTCCACACGATCTAACAATGTTTCGAAGAAATACTCTCCTACAGCTCCGCCGACAAGACGGAAAATATATGAATACGAAGTAGAACCAACACGTAAGAATAACAATTTTATGATATCAAATAAAACCTAACATGGGTTCTTCAGTACAAATAACAATTCAATGCTTATTTTGTCCTGATTCAAGGGAGATCATATCACGTCACTCGCTCACGTATCGAGTCATACATAATAGGTATGTTTATGGATGATTTGTTACGTTGTCATGTGCTGCGAATTTTCAAAATATTCAACTGTGAGTGTGGCACGTCTACGAACCTACTGACGCCCAGTACAGGGGTAAAACTCAGTCATTCATTTATCCAATTTATCCACGTCTAAATACTGAAAAAGTTACAAACTTTTAGTAACAAAGTGTACGGTACCTAGGCACCTATTCAAATTACAGTACATCTGAAAGCCTACTTTAATCCAACTCAATGTGGCCATTCATTCCCTACATAGGGTTGAAGATAAAGCAAACAGGAGATAATTATTAAGGCTATTCCACTCCAGACGTTTTACTCGGAAATTTGAGCCCTTTTTATGTTCCTGTACGTAAATAGTTATGAACACAGGAACCGAGCAAACAGGCCTAGTTAACGTTGATCCGGTTAATGGAAGCCCCGCTGAGAATACGTAACGAGTTCTTAACAATAACTAAAGATCACACTTGGGAGAGGGCTATAACAAGGCAAATTGACCAATGAATGTTAACCTTACAATGTTACAATAACTGGAAAGTGATTAATGTTAGCACCAAGGTATTGGTATTGAAAATTCGGCATTCATTTATAAGGAACTGACATTTATAATCAATAAAAATACAAGGGATACTGTGCTATTATACTTATACAACGTCATTTTGCATTTTGTATTCAGCAGCTTTCCTCTCAGTCGTCCTAAATGGTAGACATAAATTTCTGTGTCAGAACCACTATAACAGGCTCCTATTACAATAAACGAGAGAATCCAACAAATTGTAATTTCAATTTAAAGGATCATCCACCAATCTGAGCTGCAGAGTCCCTTCAATAGGCAATTCTGTGAAATGGTTCCCCATTACATTGTAGTAGGGAGCCGGGGGCAGTTTACCTCAAAGAGTTGTCCAAATTGCTCAGCCTTGTATCCCAGTAATAAGGGTTGAGATATTACGGTTCACTACGCCCTTGTAACACATGTCCATATGACTACGGTTTATTTTGTACCGACTAATTTGGTTGGTTGTCTCACTAGAAATACTTATTTTATAAAGTACCTAGCAGGTTCCGTGCTCCAACTTTGTTTAGTAATTGACAGCAGTTTTTGTTTTTTTTTTAAACGTCGCCTCGCGCTATTTATTTCTCCGATATCATAGATGCGTTTCATGAAAATAAAATATACGCAATTTCCCAGACTCAAGACAAACATCTGCGGATCGCACAAATTTTGAATGTTAAACAAATAACATTTAACCATATTAACAGCTTTTTTGATTTCTTTAACTTAACATTTATTCAATTAAATCGTCAATAATAGATGAAAAACATTAAGAGAGTACGCATGTATTGATGTGATCATCATCAGCCGCAAGACGTGCACTGTTGAACAAAGGCTTCTCCTTAACTTGACACAATGAACGACAACTAGCTATTTGCATCCATAGATTGCCCGCATTATGTAATTATTAATTTAATTATATTGATATATTATCTAATTATTTGGATATTGCTGCAAATAATAACTAACACAAAATAATAAAACAAGTTCACTGTACTTTATTCATTTATACATCATACAAAATTAATGTCTACACAATAGTAGCGATACAGTATAAAAATAACAAACGTTGCAGAGCGACATGAACATTTAAAAATGATTTCCCGATGTGTAATGATAGCATAATTAAATACGACCCAAACGCTGTAATGTTCAGTAGATAAGAGTATCATGAATGTTACAACACATTATTTTCATACGAAACTTTATTCTTCCTTTCTTTCACTTAATGGTATACTTCAGTTGCATTTCTTAGGCGGATGCTGAAATAGAAAGAAATATCACAATACATTTTTGGACACGTAAAAATATTATAAGTAAGTTTCAATAACATTTTTACTATAATTAATTTTGTGAGTGATATGCATATATACAATATTAACTTAATCATTGTTAACTATATATTAATTTACTTGAATTGTGAATAAACAATCTATTTGCATAGGTATTACGTAAGTACGTGTGCATTGTGCACAGTATCTGATAAGACCTGTTAAAATGCACATTTATATCATACAAAAGACTAAGTTCCATTTGAAGGCTGATGATGATGCTACAAAGAGTTTTCCGGCAGAAAATTATACTCTGAGTGAATGTTAACTAGCATTTGACACTAAAATATGATGTTGTTGCAAGGTTACCTTCGACTGGTGGGGGCGCTGCGGGTGCCTCCGCTGCCGGCGCTGGTGCAGGCTCTGGTGCTGAAAACAATAAAAGCAGTTAAAATACTTATATTTTATATACCCTGTATGTACTCGTACTCGTAGTTACGTGGCTACCACGCAGATCAACAGATCTGTGAGGTTAAGCCGTGCTCGCCGCGGTCAGTTTTAGGATGGGTGACCGTTTTCACATGTTGAGAACCCGCCGTGCTTCGGAATGCAAGTTAAGCCGTTGGTCCTGCGCCTGACTCTCTCCGGTACTGCCAATCTACCGTCCCATCGGACTATGAGAGTAAGGGAATAGGGAGTGCAACTGTTTTTGCGCTCATACTTTTGCAGTCCAAGTCTATAATAAACTGCCGAATTGTATTAAAGCCCTTAATGTACACATGTTTAAACGCAGATTGTTTGATTTACTTTTGGACAATTGTTACTACTCTGTGAATGATTACCTTAGTGATAAGACTTTATAAAAGTAACTTAGATATTTAAATATTTGTACACCAGAACTGCTAGAATATATGAAACTAAAAAAATTATATTCAACTAAATTGTACCATATTCTAATTAGTAAATTATTTCTTTATTTCTTTCAGTATGAAATCTTCTGCGTAGTTGGCTAGTCTCAGGTGAGATAGGCCGCCGTGACCGAAATTCGGTCAGAAAAACATTAGGTACATATTTTTAATATATAAAGCGAAATCTTCTGATCGCTTTCTTTCCTTCCTTTCTTATATTTCATTTACGGACGAGTATAAGATCTATTTAAACTATTTGTTAGGGTATCTATATCTTGCATGAAACATCAAGTCTCCAACAATATCATCGATATCTTTTCAGACACATTTCCGCAATTTCGCAAAAGTCTCTTGGCTGCTTTAGACAATTCACATGCTTGACTCAACTGTGTTCATATATAGTTCAATATTAAGCATGTACGTATTGCACTAGCTAACTAACGCCACATTCAGATGTTTGTTTGTTTTTCGTTTGTCTTCTCTATTAACAGTTTGTTTGATCTGGATCTCACTTTATAATTTTTACTTTAATTAACTAGTATTAGCTTTTTTTCTTGTAAGTGCTGTGTACTTCTATAAGTGACAAATCCACCATAATCCGAAATTTATGTTATTAACTGTTTTGTATCGGTATTAGTGGATAAGTCGTTGGAGTACCTTTAATAAATAAATAAATAAATAAGTCAATCATTTACCTATGTGACATAAAAACAGTAATATACCTGGTTCAGCGGCTGGCGCGGGAGCAGGGGCTGGTGCTGCATCGGCTGCCGGCGCAGGCGCAGGTGCAGGGGCTCCTGAAAAATTTTCATTCAACTCTGTATTAATATTGTTAATAATATTATCTTACAATAATTAATACGTACCTACATGATAATGTTTTCCATATAATCCATAAAGCCATATTATGGGTGTATTTTATTGTGATAAACATGAAATATGTAAAGCTATATTGCCTTCGTTAAGATTTGCAATCAATGTTAGTCATAAATAACATAATAAATATTACCTTCTGCAGGTGGTGCTGGTGCCGGCGCAGGCGCACCTTCCGCGGGCGGTGCCGCTGGAGCACCTGTATACACAACACATGACAGTTAAAAACCGGTAATAAAAGCTTGTCAGATTTGAACCTTATACTATTATATGTTTATGAAGACCGTTCTAAGTATACTACAAATAATGTAGTACGTACTTATATCCTACTGAGCTATTTCACTATCTTGAATTCATGGAATTGAGTTTATTACCTTTACTTCGAATGCGAAAGTAGTAAATCCCTAAGGTTCAATCTATTCCCATATCTAATTAGATATGGAAATAGATTGAACCTTAGGGATGGACATAAGGCTCCTTCTTATACTGATAAAGACACAGCAAACTTTTCCAGGCGACACAATAGATTTTCGTTTTGAAATATTTTCAAAGTTTGATTCATAGATAATGGTCTAATCCATGTCTGTGAAAGTGTGAACATTAATCCCAACACTAGTGCTTGTCATTTGGACGAGTGCCAACAGCAACAGACATTATTGCTGACATCCCCTGGAATGCTGCCCATCCCGCAACCAAAAAGTAACTTAAAGATAAATAATTGCTTTCCCTGAGTGTCGCAAAAGATGGCCTCCTTAGTTATTTTGAGCGGTACTTTAGGTTTTACAATAATAAGGACTTTCTTTTTCGAGAGGTACTCTACGCTTAGCCAATGGCAGACGTCTGATCTTCACCAATAAAATTTTCATCAGAATTTCAACGACTGTTAGGATGAAAACTCGATTCCAATTTAAATTGGCAGTTGTGCCAAATTATGTCTGATGCATTCACTAATAAGTAATTGGGCGTCAATTTTAACCACTTCACACCCGATCGCAAATAATATTTAAATTGAATGTACAACAAATTCATCGGAGAAAAAAGTGTCACCTAAGGAACTTATTTTTCAACAAGCGGCGACTTACAGATGCAGTTTATAAATGTGAAAGTTTAAAAAGTTCTAAGATTGACTATTTTGTAACGAAGCGCAATTTGAATGACCATAATCTGATGAGTTCACAATTTAGAAGAGATAACTAGCATGGGATAAGTTAAAAAAATATGCAATACCTTCTGCAGGAGCTGGTGCTGGTGGGGCCCCTTCTGCTGGGGGTGCAGGCGCCGGAGCTCCCTCAGCAGGAGGTGCAGCCGGTGCGCCTTCTGCGGGAGGGGCTCCTTCCGCAGGAGCAGCAGGGGCGCCCTCCGCAGGAGCAGCAGGGGCGCCCTCCGCAGGCGGCGCTCCTTCAGCAGGAGGCGCGCCTTCAGCAGGAGGTGCGCCTTCAGCAGGAGGCGCGCCTTCAGCAGGAGGCGCGCCTTCAGCAGGAGCAGCTGCCGCATCACCTTCCTACACAACCACAATTATTTCCAAAGACATTCTTTAAAAATGCCTTGAAAAAGCGGAATCAATATTAATGCGATGAACCAGATGCCACGATTAATTGTGATGCAGCAATAGTTGATGGTCGATGGGACATTCACAGACAGACATACCACCGAAACCACAATTATATCTCATAAATTATGGATTGCATAATATTATATTAATTATGATCTAATTTTATTATTGTAGCTTCTGTGGTTTGTTAATGTACAGCGGGTGGTGAAACGCAAGCCAATGATTTGATAATAGTGTATAATATTGAAAGCATAATTGAATCATATTCAAAATATTCCAACCTAATGATTCAAATATATCGTTACACACTTCACTGAAAATAATAATGTGTTCAAAGCTAATGGAAATGTGCACAAAGCTAAATCCTGAAAGCACAACACGAGTGATGTGCCTTCAATACCGGGTTTAACAGGTAATGTTAAAGTGGACATACCGGGCCAATGGTAGGCGACGCTTATAAAGGACGTTAATGGACCAATAAAGATCTCCAAGGTTTTAAGTTTTCATAATAATTATTAATATACTGTTAAAGTCAAAATAAATACACTAACTTAAAGCATAAAAAACTAGTTACAGGTTTTTTAAATACATTTTTTTAAAGTCGAGTGAAACTTTACATTGAACATTTACCCTATGCATCACAATTTTAAGT
Source organism: Abrostola triplasia (assembly GCA_946251915.1). NCBI lineage: Eukaryota > Metazoa > Arthropoda > Insecta > Lepidoptera > Noctuidae > Abrostola > Abrostola triplasia. The sequence continues at coordinate 3,589,155 of OX276426.1, forward strand.
GTTAATTTACATGTTCATACTCCATTATTGATTCATATCAATTAACTTAATGGCGTCCATAATGCGCGCGAAAATATTAAATTCGTGAAGGACACATGTAATAATTGTTCAGTAAAAGCCATGCTAGCCGTGATACGTTGAATTCAGTTTTTTATTCCATAATAATTCAGGTGGACCTTTAAAAAAAATACAATTTCAAGTTACCAAAAAAAAGAACCGAAAATAAACTTGTTTAAATATTAATATTCTTGTTTGTTCTTTTACTTTTACCTCTACTTAGGTACTTCACAAAATTAGAAAATGATTAACCCAAAAATAACTCTAAATTCGTAATGAACTAAACTCGCGGTTTGTCTGGCACAAACGTAATGATAACAAAGAAGAAACAACGCAAATTACAAAGCTTGGTAAGTAAGCAAAGTCAAAAACAAAGGCTTCGCAGGATGAACAAAGTTTGCGGGATGTATACTGTATAGACTTCAGGGTCGGGACTTACCGAGAGGATTCACAGTAACAGCTGCGTGTGAAGTCAACTTACTTCCAAACTCTTTGATTGTGATGTCGAACGAGTTCGGAACAAGTAGGTGCTCGTTTAACATACACCCTGTAGCTACTGTATATATTTTTAACACATTTCCTGACTGGGTGTTGAGACTTTCCTTACAGGTGTGCCTCTTAACACTGATTATAACGAAGCGGCCGCGTAAAACTTTACAGCGGCATTAATAGGTACTCAGGTGGAATCTTAACAGAATTTGAATTGGTATTACCCTTGTATCCAGATAAATATTTTTTATGGGAATGTTGACAATCTCGCTCGTACTACTAAATACGCACTTTTACTCAAACTTAAAATATAATTATTTTATAAATCGTTTGTTTAAACTTGATATTTGTACTACTATTATATTGTATAACATCGTCATTATAAAATAGGTTCATCGTTTTTCGGGTCTACAGTCGCAATCAAATACACAATATAAAACTTATATTTTTGAATTTGTCGACACTTAGGTATACCTGAGTAAAAAGTATATATATCTATATTATATCTTTAAAATTATTTGGCTTATTTTTATACGAACTAGTATGCTCCATTATTATAATTATCTATAGGTTTCTAATACGAGTCATGATAACTAAAGTGCTACAGTTATCCCAGTACTATTCAATATGAATGTGGGGTTTATAATGTAGTTTTGTGAACTTACCGTATTCAGAACTGTATACTTACTGTGATTATACTACTCTAGCTGCTATCACCAAATCAGAAAACAAAAACATTCACATGTAATCGATATCTAATCTACATAGTCATAACAATCCAAACAACATAGAGACAACAGAGTTCTACCTTTTTCAAACATAAAATTGTATGCGTAGCTACTCTAGGGATACAGAGGATCAAAAGAGGATGTGTGGATCAACAGTAGGGCCACATAAAACAAAAAAACCTTCTAAATTTATTCCCTGATAATACCTTCAGCCGGATTACGTAATATCATTGTTCATTACGGAGAGACTGACAATTGTAAGCCCATTTTTGATTACTCGTTAATTCAAAACGTTGAACTTTTAATTTCTAACTTCGAACCTTTACTGGGAGAATTCTAGGAAAACACTAAGAGCTTTTATTACGTCCACCTACGTATTACCGATAATTATCTTTTATGATGAAATAAAGCTAAGAATCACAAACATAAATATATTCTATCTTCAAACACATTTTTCGAATCTTAATTATATTGGATTTTAATAAACGATAATAAAATCGTAGATAAAAATAAGAGCCGTGTAATTTAATATTATAGCTTTCCCTATGTTTATACTTTTAACCGACTTTAGCTAAAACTAAGGTGAATCCCTCGAGAATAGTCTCCATTGAGTCACACTTAAAGTCAAGTCTTAGTTAAGTCAGTTAAAAGTTTACGCGACCATTTTCTCTTTATACGTCTTCAATTTTCCGCCAAATCGCGATTTATTTCCAGCGGCTATCGAGGTTCATCATGAAAACTCTAGTGTCATTGAAATACTCATTTTATGGAAGTGCTTTCTAAGGGACCAGTTATATTGGATTTTTAGCTCTTATTACCGTTTCAAAGGAAAAATGTGCGGAGCCTTGATATATTTTCTCGGATCAAATATTATAATAGAATTTAATATTGAGTTTATAATTGAATATTATTATGGCTATTTTTTCATTAGGACACATATTCTTAATTACTAGTTTAAAACCTTTTTTACTTAACAAATTGAAGGTTGGTAGCCGTTGTGGACAAAAATGTTCTACTTATTTGCTACTTGGGTACTAAACACTACGACACATAGGAGTACAAAAGGAACAGGGAAAATGGGGTACAAATGACATCCACAAAGTGTAATACAGTACAGAAAATTAATTTTATTAAACGTATTATCTTACAAAAATCATTATTTAATAATAAATAATTATAAAAAATTATCTGACATGTTCGAAATGGATCTGTTCAATTGACAACTACACAGATTTTATGGAGGAACATTGATGGTGGAACATACCTACGGGATGAGCCCGTGCAGCACGGGGTAGCCACATAGGGTAGGTGTATCACAATGTGATGATAGTTAATAACAATTGTCAATTGACTTAGAGTAAAGGTCTTACAATAGGTGGGGGTGGTTAACAGTTCATGCCTCAACCTCTTCCTCTTTTACCTTCTGATCTCCGGGTTTGCCCTTGGACCAGTCTGGTTTTTTCTGTGGAAACAAAAAGAATATATTAATGGTATGTTTACTAAGTATTTAGTTTTCATCGAAGCCGATGCGCATCAAGGCTAATATGCCCAAATACGCGAACAGCAAACCGCTTGAAATTGATAAAGCAGGTCTCATAAAATATATACAGATGCGATGCTTACGATAGATACAATGAAATAAAGGATGTGATTTTTATTTCATACTCAAAATAAAATGCTCAAAAATGTCCTCTATCTTCAAATTGAATCAAATAAAATTCACATCTGTGTGTCTTGGTATAAATAAGCCTTCAATAGTGCTTCTTTATAAGCAGACCCGCCGCACCACACGCCAAAATACACCGAAGTCAAAATAACTCCCGTGAGTCAGTGCCTGGCGTGTAATCTGGCGTAACAATAGGTTCGCGAATCATATAAAATAGTCGTCTAAAGCACACACTTCAAAGCCTTGAAGTAGGTATATAACACATCTAATAAAACTATGCTATAAAACCGAAGCGTTTTGTGTAGCAACCTAGAATAATCGTTTTATAATACAAGTGTGGGATGTGTTTGCATCGTGGCTTATATGTTGGTATCACACAAAAGCTTTATACAATAAATCTGCTGAGGGCCCAAAATGCAACGGAATCGCAGCCATCATCAATATTTATCCTTGAATATAGTAAAAGGAGAAATAAAGAACGATCAACTCAAATCACAAGCCCTTGAAATGGGTAGACTGATGAAATATACAAAACGGATTGATGCCAATCTTTAATGTGTCTCAATTGGCAAAGATGTTCAGCTTCAGTGAAAAATTAAACTAGGTAATTGTAGCCACTCTAATAACGGAGCATCTCATAGCTGTGCTGAAAATAGAACATGCCGCGTGTATGAGCAACGTCTAAATGAAAACGTGTCTGTACGCGTTGTCGCTTTACTTTTTATTTACCTTGGCTGCAGCGCCACCCTGTGAAACATCGCATCATGATATTGTAACAATATTTATAGCGTTTCTATTCTACTTCGTTTAACTTAGCAATGTCAAATTTAAAATACATAAGTACTTATATCTTCTGAAAGTACTATGTAAATAGCATCTTATTACTAGTTAAATATATCAATTACAACATGTACATTGTACCTACTTATTAATAAATTGCTACAATTTGCTTATAGATAGTGTAAAGTATGAATACTTGTGACACTTGAACGAATGTCAGAGCGATGCAAATATTTTAAATCATGTGTTGTGTGTGAAGGAAAGTTCGTGTAATATGTATAAGTTTGTGTATTTGAAGCTGTAGTATTATTTTATTTTAATACCTATTTGCAGATTTATTTAAGAATGTTAGTCACTAAAAGAAAATGCTTTTGGAATGTAATTTAAGCTCCTATTTAAAGAAGTGGCGAAGCTTTGCAGGGGAATTGAATTCTGGAATAAACTCTCTTTTAAAAAGAAAAAATCTTGCAGCGAAAGCCTTTGGTTGGGGAGGACTTAAGAGTAAAAAGGTTATTAACAAGATTGCAAGACACATCTATATAAAACTTGAAGCTGTGTTTAGAGCGTCATCCAAACTCTTTCTCACCTTGTTTTATCAGGTTTGGATGTATTTTGGAACTCAAAACATTTATTTAGAAAAGAATGTTTTATTTATATTAAATTATTGGTAATTAAAAAATAAGACATCATTTATTTAGCATTGGAGAATGATTGTAAGAAATTGACTGTTAGTTTGAATGTATTGTCTACTTCTTGCCGATAGCCCAATCAGCTTTCTCCGCTTTCTTGGCCTGTTGAAGACGATTAGGTCAGTGATGTTTATTGTTATTCCCAACTTCACCTCTAAAACATTATAGGTACAGACAAATGGCAATGCGAGTCGAACCAGCTTACTGAAGGCAGTTATCAGAAATGAAGTTAATGAAGTAAAGAAGAAAGAAAATTATTACAGAAAAGTTATAAGTTCAAAGATACAAGATAAATAGAAGAAAATAATGAAGCCAATAATAACTACAAGTAGAAGAAAGTTAGAGATTTTTAATGCTACCGACAAACTACTTCAACAACAACATATTTAATCAGATAAAAAGCATAAATAAATCGTAAATTAAAACACTTTTAATAGTATATTGTACCTATCTGGTGTAGTAAGGATTCGTGTAATTTTGTATACTATTCTGGTTTGCACATACATTATTATTCCATTACCCATTGGAGTAACAACGGTTTGGTGCTGACTCTTATACTATTAATAGCAATAACAATTCTTATGGTCTATAAGACTGCTATGGCCAACGCCATTACGCGACTAAAATAAATCTAACATAAACTTAGATCCTGAAAGTCAATTCATCTCATATAATTAATACTCTAGAAGTAAAAAATAAAAAGAATAGTCTTACCTCTTTGTCTTCTTCTTCAAGGGTGAATTCCTTCTTTTTGACGACCTTCAACTGGTTACGGAAGTTGAATTCGGCGGCCTTCTTCTGGAGCTTGGCGAATTTGTTCTCGTATTTGGACACCTTCTTTAGTGTGGGTTTGACGCTGAAGAGTAAGGGTTAACAATCAATGTGACATCAATATAAGATCGAATATTGGCATTGATGGTGAAAATATATGATGAGCATCTTGGTATGTAAACTCAAACGCTTTAGTGATGGGCTTTTTAATAATTCCATGCGTAGTTTTTGTCTGCGCACTAAGTCTCGCACGGTCTTTTACTTGACTCTTACGGACTTCACGCTATCTACTAATAAAGCAAATTATTAACGAGACTCGCTCGGTTCTAAACTTTTTTTTGTAATTCGAATCTAATTTTTGTTTACATTTCCAGCCAGGTTTTTCTAAAGGGAGAAAGTTAGAATTTGGCTCACAATGTACAAATCCTTTGTATATTGTGTTATGTGTTCATATTTAATAGCGGGCGCGGTACAATGAGTCTGTAACAAAGGACGTCGCGAGTGCAGCGCCGGCTCTTAGTCCCTTTTGAATATCATTACATCGCCAAGTAATTGTATTTACAGACACAACCTGCGCTGCCCTGTGCACACTTCAAAAAAATATTTTTTCTCCCAATGACAGTAGGTAAAGTTAAAAAAGAGTGAAGAAAAATATCACTCTGAGATTCGTAATAGAATCACCAGTTTTGCCTCTGAATCAATTTTTATTTAACGAGAGTTCGAAAAGATTTTTGGTTACTTTTTATATGAATAATCACTGTTATAAAATAAATTGTAAAGAGTTTGCTGAAATCGAAATAACTTAGTTCTTTTTTCTTACGGATAAGCGTAGGTACTCACAATTTGCCTCTGAGGTCGTTGACTTGAGAGTTCAGGTCGGAGATCTGTTAAAATAGCAGAAGTCTTAGTACACTTCAACAAAACTTGATTGTCAAGTTAATGTAATATAAGCGAAGGTAGAGAAAATATAAGGAAATGTTATACTGTCTAGAAAACTTTCAGTTAAAGGTACTTTATTGTCATTCCAGATTATACAAGATAAGGATTGAATCAAATAAGTACATTAGTTGTATCGTCATGGAATTAAAAGGTAAAAAGAGTAAATAAATGAAGTTAAATATGGCTAGTGTCGGTATTAAATATTTAATATTATAAATATATACGGGATATAATGTAAATATAAATTGCGTTTAAAATTAAAAGGCAACTTTTGATCGACCACCAATGAAATAACTTTATGATTTCATTTCACAAGTTTGTTTCATATATAATGTAATTTCATAACCTATTCTGTATCACTAAATAACACACAACAAACAGAAGGTTCAAACTTGTGCAACGTTTGTTTCAATGTACAGCTGAAACCTCATGCAATGCACTGTGAGAATTATGGCACATGGAAAGCTCAAAAACTCTACAAAAATAAGAGAAACAAAAACCACCACCATCACAATGATTAAATGAAAAAATAACTTGAAATATTAATTTTAGAGAAGCACAGTACAAGATAAAGAGCTGAGCATAGATTAGGCAGTGTTATTTGCGAACTGAGTCTGTTTTTTTTGTGGTCTGTAGGAACATATTCATTGACTATCCCAGATCAAAGTAGTGACCTCCTATATATCTTAAACCTGTGCTCTTTACCTACACATTACAATTCAACGTGGGCTATATAAATACAGGTAGGACATCTGACAATATTCGTGCAAGATATCTACTTATCGTGCCTCGTGATTGGTAGCTGGCCGCCTGCAGCTCCTGTTTCTCAACAATCTAGATATATTCACAAATGTACACAGGTGTGCAGGATATTACTATACATGTGCAACATATATATATAACACGAGCGCTAACAATATTGTACTTCTTCGACTGCAATCGAATCGTGCGTCGATTGACATTCAAGTGTGCTTCTAACTCTAGTCCAGTGATCGAAGTTGTAACATATTGAGCGCTTGTCGGTATGCGAGTTAATTAATAAATGTATGTTGCGATGGAATCAATTCTGTATACATCGGCGATCAATGTATGAGTACCACGTTGCATAATGTGTATCATGGAGTGACGGTGCAAAATCGATCCAGACTTGCAAATGTGGGTATGTATGTAGATACAGATGTGGGTACTGTGTGTCTTTGGACTCGCAAGTGAGCATAGTATACACCACTCAGTGTCCCGAATAAGTGATGCAAACATTCCGAGCGGCCGACACGTCGCGGCTCGACACGCAGGGAGGGGGCGGGCAACATCGACCAGAGCATGGCACTTTCAATTTAAACACTCGGTGTATACAGGTATTGCAAAAGGTTTGTGGGGTATATCAGCAACCGAACACGCAAACATGTCGCGCGGAATATTACGGCACATACGTGAAAAGTTGGAGATTTGGAACAAGAAGTTTCACTTACACTATGCACTTGCGTGTGCCAATAGAGGAACCAGTCCAGCGTTCCAATTACACCTCAACGGTATCTCTAATTGTTATCATAAAAAAGAGAAAATTCAGTAAGGCCACTAAGCTCGCCACCACACATGAAGCGTCACACTGGCGGATGCAGCTATTATGTTTGTATTATGTATTTCAACACACTTTTTAAATTAATATTAAAGTGCCATACTATTTTAGATATGATTTAATCAGGTATTTTAAGGGATAGTTATTATATCATTTATATTATGTATAGAATTGACATGCAACAGGCAAAAGCTTTAGCTGATAAGCGGTTTGGTGACGAGATGACATCGGTAAGGATGATATGAAAAGCACATCGAGAGATGACCGAAACGACACATCAATCGAATATAATATATATATATATAAAAAGACGATACATAGAAATATCACTGACAGAAGAGACGTGACCGCGGTATTGATAACACAAAGATACAAAGATGAGACAGTTACGCGGCATGCAGCGGGTGAGGCGACGGGCCTCCGCGCCGGTGAGTGCAGTGTGGTTACTGTTACGCCGGTGGCGGTTACTGTAGTTAGTGTAGTTAATGGTGTAAGCTCCATGTCAGATGACGCGATCGGCGGAGATCGATTTTGCACCGCACGCCAGCCGTGGGCGGGGCGGAGTGCGCCCGCGCGTCCCTCTCCACTACGACACATCACACGCGCTCTACATATACACCACTAACGAACCGATCTTCCACCGTTATTTACAACTCAACAACAAACAACCGAAAACTTACAAAGCGTTATCAATGTATAAACACGAACTGTCACACGCGCACGTTTGTTACAGAATCGATGACTGTGGTATTCACAATGGTTATAAAGTATTGGTCAATACCTCATAATCTCTTTTCCTGACTTCATGTTCCAAATCCCACTTCTGGCCCTCACACACATACATGCGGTCATAATACTCCTGTATTATTCTCTTGAGCATTGCTATAGAAAAAGGAAAGACATATTATTGAGCCAGCAGAATGAGCACGGGCGTCGGTGTGAGTAACCTGACGACGCGGGCGTGGAGCGACGTGTGCATGTGTGCGGTGAGCCGTACAACTATCATGTCATGTCGTAACAACTAAATCAGAACCAACTCATATCATGTCATATGCATTCCCAATCCTAATTATGCAGTTTACCTCCATTTTCCTAATTTCGATCGCTCGTTCTAGTTCATATTTATCCCCCTCAAGGTTGTATATTCTGTGCCAGTACATTTGACAAATCGTCTGGAGTTCCGCTAAAGAAAAACATAATCACATTTAAGTTTTGAATAATTTTCGGCGCTTCGAAGCCTGTCTCTCGGGTTTGTGTTGTTGTGTAGTGGACTCGACGTAGGGACCTTTGACCAGTGGAATCAAAGCGTAAGCGAAGCTACATGATCAGTATTGAGGTGGGTATCAAATAATGGACAATTACTGAAACATAATTCAATGTTGTTATTGACGGAAAACTCGATGAGAGTATCTACAGAATCTATTGCAGCTTTGGAATTGCTACAACGCAACGGGTCGTTGTTATTTCAGCATTTTAAATTTTACTTGTTATCCACACGGTTAAGTTTGGAGGTATCATTTATATTCAGCTTCGAAAAATCGATAATTATGAATTTGCTGCGAAAACAAAACATTTTAAATCTAGTCACATTATCGGCACGAACTACTCAAACGAGAGCGATTTTTAATAATTGCGTAGCGCCCAAACCAGGTCAGACCTCGAGCGCTCTGCGGGCCACCTCCATCTCGTGATCGTACTTCTCCTCTTCGAGCTTGATGATACGCTGATGGTACCCGGTTATGATGCTTGTGAGAGCCGCTACAACATCAACCAAGAGTTACTTGCGCTGTACGTAGCATACTGACGACAGTGCGAGACCGTACCCCGCGCCCCGCTGCCGCGGTGGCATCCGCGCGTCATCGACCACCAGTTAGCCAAGTGTGAGTAGAAGAAGTTTAAGGACGGAAATATAGAAGAGTAAGTATACGCAAATAAGATCAACGATATCACATGGTGTTTAGAAGAAGTAAAGACACGCGTTAGACAGATAGGCCAGAGATTGAGGGCCTGGCACACCAGTAAAATCTTTGTTAAACCAGCTGACGAAGTAAAGACAACACGGTACTTGACATTTCACAAGTTACGTTAATTTTTTTAATATAAAAGTAATAAAGTCTTTGTAAGTTTTGTGAGTTTCGACAAAAGAGAGCTATTTGTTGATAGCTCATCTCTCTACCTCCATATCTTTTCTTTTAACGATGTATTCCAGATCGAACTTTTCATCCTCGAGCTGATTGATGCGGGTGTGGTACTCTTTGCAAACACTCCTAATCGCATCTATAATTCGACATAACACATGTACAAATGTAGCCAGAGGTGAAGCCCTAGGTGACAGAAACTCGAAGATGGGTTGGCTATCGCCGTGTTGTGGAGTGTATGATGGCTTAGACTAATTGGTCAACATTTACATTTGTCCACTTGTATTGCTATATATAATGTATGGAATGTAATAAAATCAGATTAGGGCATCATAGATGTAGCGGGGGTTGAACAGATATTTACCTTCGTTAGCATCGTCAATGTTCTTGGCTTTACCGCACCTCTCCTCGATGATGCGCCTCCTCTCGGCCGCTTTGCGTTCCTGTTCCTTCTTCAGCTCTTCAGCGGCTTTCTTACGCAGCAGCAACTGTTAGAGGATCGAACTAAGAGTTCAGTATCCAAATTTTACCTTCACTGAAAATATGTATGTGGAACTAGGAAGACTGCTGAAGACTTTTACAATCATAAGTTTTGATGAAATTTCCGAGTATTAAACGGTAATATTCTGCAGTATTCCTTTTTCCAAAAACTGTTACTTACCCTAAGCTTCTTCTTCCTCTCAGGTGTCATGAAACCCTTCTTCGCTTTCTTAGCTTTGGAGGCCTCCTCCATACGCTTGCGCACCTCAGCACGCTTGCGGTCGATCTCGGCCTGTTTGGCCTTCTTCGCCTGGAGACAGTGGACATTGGTAACGACTGGCACTTATTAGTGACCTAACTTATGTGTTAATGTGTGAGTTTAGTTGTTCATAACGTGGGTTAGAAACGTTACTTGTGTTCGTGTATTAAAATCGTGTATTGTATAAAAGTGTAATTGTGTTTGTATGTGTGTGTTGGGTGTGTGTATGTGTTGTATAGTATTCCTTGTTGTCTGTGTTTATGTATATTGTGTAGTATGTATGTTCGAACTAAAAATGTATGATTGAATAAAAAGTGTGAGTGAATGTAATATATGTAAAATGTAATGATAAAATGTTACGTATGTCGAGTAAATCGTCGGTGAGACGATTCTTGATCCGTCGCTACTTTACCTCATCGAGACGCTTTTTCTGTAAAAGAAAAAAAAAGTCTTAGTATACAGCGATAAGCTGAAATATTATTATTAGATTGTTTACGTATACAATTACCAGCACAATGTAGTTAGTTGGGGAGACAAAAGTATTTTACTCAAATGTTTAACGTTTATTACAAACATAAATGACACAAACATAAAATTACCATGTAGGTACTTCGGGGGAAAACGTACAGACAATGTAGTTGTAACAAATAATATATTATTAACGTGATGTTTTATTATCGTGGACTGACTTGACAACATGTACTTTTTTGGGTTAATTACATATTGAACTGGCAAAATACATAATGCGTACTTGTAAAAGTTTTTTCCTTCTAGATTCTTGATACTTTACGAATGTATAAAATTGAATTGTGCTGATATTAAATGTATCATTCAATTACAAAACGCTGCGAGCGTGACCCCACGTTGACGCTACATTTACAAAGTTTTCCAAGCAAATTTAATCCCCTTTTTGCTCGCCAGTGTATGGTAATAGAATGAAAGTTTCTTGTGTTATTCTAGTGCGGATGCAATCACAGTGTGCGGTATGAGTTTTGTGAAGCTGTGCGGTACATTGTCGTTATGTATAGGCTCATTAATATATATCGCTTTGACTTTACGCATATTTGATAGAAGGTAAATGTTAAACAACGATATAAACTTGGTGTAGACAAACATGTTTATGGCTTGCCACACCTCTAAATACTTGAATTCGATATAATAGTAAGTCGTAACCTTGTAAATGTGCGAATTCTTTAGATGTTCAGTGAAATAAAACTAAAGAGTTCTATGTAAAATATATCTTTGAAGGTATTTTTTTTTGCCTTCACAGATTTTTTGTGAAACATTGAAAGTGAAGCGTAAGCTTGTGCCGTAAGTTATAATAACTAGCGCTTATTCTATAAAACATATTGGTAGTGTATTTGGTGCTGAATCTTACAGTTTGTGCAGTTATACATATATAATTAGTGACACATAATATTATCGACATTGACAATGGAAATTCATAAGACTTACAGATTTTCTTTATAAATTTAAAAATTTGCTGTAAAAAAGAATGTAGTATTGTACAGAAACTTTTCTCCGACACATTGTATAGCTGTGTCACTGTGGAGATAGTTTGTATCTTTTATTTTTTGGGACACTGTTAAAGACTGTTGGGACTTTACAGCTTCGAAAATACCAACAGTTTTATTCAATTTTAATTTAGAAGAGCCAATTTCTATTTGCCGCTCTAGACCTTTTATACTTCTGTATAGACATTTTTTTTATTGTAGTAACATAAATACCATCTACGATTATAGGTGGTCATATCGTACTATATCATAGTGTATTTTTTTGTAAAATATGAAATGAAATGATTTCTTGTGTGTGTGTACAAATTCATTTGTTAGTTAGGCACATTAATTACCTGAGTCTCGATGAGACATAGCATTCAGTACTACACGGTGAGAGTTGCAGCGACGCCAATATTGCCGCAGAGAAGAACAATCCCAGGTCACACGGAAAGCAACAATGAAACAGAAGAAAATAACACGAAATTCGTTAGACAAAAAATCCTATATTTCCTTTGTATTTATACATTCATTGCTGCGATCTTCATTTGTTTTCTAAAAACAAACTGTACTTGTAAATTTTCTATTTTTTTATTTCAAATTCTTGTTTGATCGAAGGTTAATAAGTTCAGGCTTTCAATTACGTTATAATTTATATAGTGTTATTTTTAAGGTAGATCAGTATTTGTATTGAAGTAATATAAGATAATCTGTTTGATGTCCTGTATCCTGCGATGTGTTTCGACTCACCTTACTTCATCATCCGCCATTGTGTTTGTTTTGGTCTAGGAGTCCTGAAAACGGAAAGCTACTGTTATTTTTTTATTTAATTCTCTCTTATACGTAATACGCGTTAATTCCCGAAAAATGAAGCCTAGATATTTAAATTTCAGTATTTTTCATTTAAAAGGGTAACGAAAAAATATCATTATAAAATCTCAAAATCAAAATTATAAAATCTCATGCTATAAAGCAAGTGATAATTAAAAATTGGCAAGGATTCCTGTTCATTTTATTATTAATCATCCTCTTTGACATAAACAAGGGCCTTAGAAATGTCAAGGTAGGTACCATTTCATGTATAACTGTCATTAGTACAAGTAAAAATATAATTAAAGATAATAAATAACGCGTATTTGGCCATAGTCATAAGAAACAAGTTCGTTATTTGAAACGATCTGGACCGGCGCCAAGCGGTCGTCGACGTGTGAATACCGACACTTGATACTTTAAATCCGGCTCAACCCAACATTTTCCTTATTTAAGCATATTCACAAAGCATATTGCGTTCTCTTTTAAACTTATTTATTCCCTAGATCAAGACGCATTGCAGTCAAGCTTTATTTATAAAAACCTAAAATTAGAACAAGAAAATAGTTACTATGTGGATGAAAGAATCCGTGAAATAAACGGCTGCCAACGTAATGAAAATTCCACAATTAGGTTCGGGCGCGCTCGGGGATGTTCGGCTAAGTTCGGTAGGTGCGCCGGCGACTGAAATAGGTTGGCTCGCACACAACGCATCCTAATTTGGGTGCGCGCACGCCCTGTTTTGCTTACTCGGGTTTCGGACGTTACGCAAAGCAGACCGATAATGGGAAGTAAAATGATCTTTATTAAACCGGGAAATAATCGAGTCATAAACCGAAACGATAGTTTCGAACATAATGCACCTGTCACTTGGCACCTGGCATTTTGTGTATGAATATTATTTAAGAATAATCTTAAATTATTAGGGAAATTAGTTAAGTTTCTATGATAGTAAAAATCTAAAATTTATATTTTAATCTCGCATATTAACCGTCAAATATTTTCAGCAATAGTTCCAAATATTACAATAAATTTGTGGTTTAAGTACTGACTACTTAAGTAAGACTGCTACGCAGCAGACACAATGAAAAACCTATTGTTCGCGGTCACCGGTGACCGCGATGGTACTCAAAGGATAAAGATTATTAGTAAAGTATTTGCAATACTCTATACTTTATTGCGTTCCATAATATGTACATACGTGGACTCATAAATATAACAGATCATTATGGACCACGTCGGGCACCGCAAAGTTGCACCTCGTTGGCAACTAACACGTGACCCAGGAAATGAAAAAAATACGTTTGGTTTTGTTTCATGTAAGTTTCTATGATCCAATATCTATGTTGATCACATCCAATACGCCGCCGTGACGACACAAGACCAACAATGACGTCATAAGATTACTTTCAATCATTTTTTTTGATACCGACATGACACTTGAGAAGATTTAGTATAGGTACACGAAAAGCTTTCCAGTCCACACACACTCGATCGCGGGAACGATGCATCACGCTGTTCGATTTAACACGTCGCTGATGTATCACTTCACTGAACGTTAAATGCACTTTAATATTCTTGAGCGTCGGATAACCGTTTTACATGTTAGTAATATTGTATAAACTTGCACCAAAACTCACCTACGGCAAAGAAAAAGAAGATGGCCCTATAGATGGTTCAGCCAACACGAGCCACAGCTGCTGACTGGTGCGAGGCGGGCGGCAAGGTGCGGCGGGCATTGCGTAGGCGCAGCCACCCCGCCCCCCGCGACACCCGCGCCCCCCGAAGCTCCTGCGAACTCGCCCCGCATCACCCGCTCACACCATTGCTCGCCTTCAGTCCAGACATTTTTAGAGCAGTGTCGTTTTGACACCAACACCGAAATAACATCAGATGTAAGCTCCAGTTTGAACCACTCGGATGCCTCGTAAATATCTGACCGACCGATGCCATGTGCTTATATTCATTAACAATTTTCATAGTGTTATCAGGTTTCTATCTCCCGTTCCATAACAACATATTATAAATTTCTATTTTCGATACTAAAATATCGAATTCATACTGGTTTCCAATAATGCCTTAAAGTAGACAAGGGTGGTATTTTCGATATAGTGCATAACATTGCAGAAACTGAACCTGAAAATTTCTTGACCCACATTCTACACATGCCACATACTTGCATAGTCTTACGTCGATATTATGCTATAAATAACCTCTACCATGTAATTATAGCGAGGAACATCTCTCATCATCGTAAAGGTTTACACAGCAAGGAAAAATAGGTAGGCACCTATCGCAAAACTGAAACTAAACAGAATATGAATAGGTACCCTAAGGTAATATAAGATGTCTCTAGAACTTCTACGACCAAATTTATACTTCAATTCTAAGTGTTCCTAGAACTAGATTACATGTTAAAATTATTTCCACAAACAAGAAGTTTCAAATTACACTTATTTTGGTTGATCCTACACAATTTTAACAAACTAAACAAAGTACTACTAATACATACATCTACCTCTCAACGATGTTTTATATATCTACCTACAGATAGTATAAGTTACATACACATTAGTACCCAATGTATAATATATACTTAATATAATATATATATGTCTGATACAGACGCGCATCTTGCATCTTTATGAATGTATCATATTTCAGCTAACCCAAGTGGTATTGGTAGAAATTTAACGGCATCAATAGTATTATGATCATCAGTGCATCACAATCATGTATTACGTATATACATCGTCGTAGATATACAATTATACATGTATATAGATATTAAGTATGCCTACGACCCGCGAAAAGTTTGTTCACTTTATTTAAAAGGCCACTCGAGACGTCTCGCTTTGTTGTAACATAATCTTCGCAAAACTTTAGATCTCCTTTAATTTTAATTTACTATGAGTGGCATTTCTTTTTATTATCGATGAATGGTCGTTTGTATCACAGACAGTTTTGATATTACAAACAAATGTAATTGATAACAGCTTACATAATGAACATCCTAATGTGCATTAATCATTTAATCTCTAGAGAAATAAGTAGAGCAGATGTGGTTACAACTACCACAACCAAATTGTTCTATGCAGTGCCTACAAATCCTACCTATAGACCATTTTTTATTACAAATTATCTACTAAATATATTCCACTAAAAAGCCATTATTACCTGGGTTTGAACCAACAGAAACCCTCAAAGCCATTTGGCAATCTTAGAACTAGGAAATGCAGACGTAGCAGCATAATATTGCTTAGCGTACCTCGTATTACTCAACTTTGATAAGTCTAAACTTCCCAGACGTGGCATACAAATTGTACTGAGGTGCGCGTGGATTTAACAGGGTGATTTGAATCAAGCTAGATTGAATTCCCTGTGTTTTCGACAGGGAATTGGAAAATTGACCGCGTCAAACGAACCTGACACGGTGCCGTAATTATCAGCAACAAATTAAGGTTTAATTTGGACAAAATGAAGCACCTTCCTAGCGTGTGATCCCTGGAGTGCGCTCAGGAAAAATTGTATCCGGACTCAACATGACGTAATCGTTTTGTCGCAGACTCAGAGTGTCAGAAGTTTAAAATTTAAAAAATACGAATATGAATACAGTTGTCTACGTAGATAACATTTACAAACGATTTTATACGAGGTTTTACATAAGTCTTGTAAATTCCGACTAATATTATAAACGCGAAAGTTTGTAAGTATGGATGGATATTTGTTACTCTTTCACGTAAAATCTACCGAATAGATTTTAATGAAACTGTACAATAATATAGCTTATACATCAGAATAACACATAAGCTACTTTTTATCCCGAAAAAATGTAGCGGGTAACACCGCGGGACGCAGCTAGTATAGTCTATTTTTTGTAAGCTTCCAAAAAGTAGGTACTATTCCAATGATGGTTGATTGAATTGATTCTAATTCTAGACTAACTCATTATCAGATATTATCATATCAATATGAGGTTAACTCAGGTCTTCATATTCAATATTATTTAAACATGATTCTTCAACCTGAGATATTGACACACAGACAGACAGACAATAAAGTAAATATATACGCGAATTCCGTTGGCATTATGAAGTAGGGAGTTAGGAGCTTCCACCTAAGTATTTAAATACACGCCGCTTGGAGGTGTCAGTTGAGTGACTTTTCTTATGATTTACAGTTCCTTTAACAAGAGCGCTATACCCAACCAAACCCCTATTGTCTGTTTGTCTAAACTTTGCGTTTATATAATAATATGCGTAATAATAAGTAGGTTAATTTCCACCTAAGTACTAAAAGGTCACGTTATCATTACATTTACAGGAGACTCCTTCAGTCTTTAAATCGAATGTACCAAAAAAAATGTATTTAATCTCACTCGTCGTCCGTATTCGGTAAACTCCTAGGCACGGCAGAATGAGTCCGAAATTGTGTTAAGTGATTAGTTCTATGCAATAAAAATCTCTCAGTGGTATTTTATTAATTAACAAACCTACTTAATAATTGTTAAAACACCACTACATTGAATATTTCGCCTTGAAACCTTGCATATGAATACGATATATCACCCAAAAGCACCGCTAACCTTGTGAGTTCGAGAGCCACCACCCATACTCTACTATGGCACCAAGGGTGAATCATTAATAAACACAGGGTTTGATTGTAGAATTAATTAAAGTCGGAGGATCGTAGTGACCGTTACAAACGAGTGAAAACTATTCCCTGATTGCTGCAGTTACAGCACTCTACAACACTTCAACTGTTGCTAGTATAACTGAGTTGGATACCTTTCATCGAAGTGGGTCCACACTGCACAGAAATGTTTATGGCTTTATGTGATTGTTGCACTGTTGCCCACTAATTTTAAGAATAAGTGAATATAATAAACGTTGGTGGACCCATTTAATATATCACATTCTAAATCAATGATTATTTTTGCACACATACAAAAGACAGTGACACGTCGCACTAATTAAAAAACTTGGCTCAAGCAGTTCTAATTAAATAATTGACAATAACACCACGACTACTGGCAAGGATGTAGTAAAATGCGTTTCACATTTTACTACATCCTTACAATAGATACCTACTTAGGTACTTCGAGAAAATATTTTCTCCATTCTTACTAAAAATTTTCTAATCTTATATCATTGTATTTAATGTTTTGTATTATGTGTCGCAAAATATTATATGTTTAAATCGTTTTTAAGTGGTTTAAATTCAAGTTTTAGAGGGATTTTTTATATTCGAATGTCAGTTACTCAATCACGCCGTGCCAGGGGATTGAGTGATAGATTTGGATACAAATTGGTACAGAGTAAAACGTTTCCTGGATATACTTTTAAAATCCCAGAAACGCTAAGGATAGATGTCCCAAAAACATTAAACTCAAACATATTATTGAATCCAATTTAAGGAAATAATGTCATATATGATTCTTTCTCGTTATTAAAGAACATTCTTCATTATTTCTCGTCTGGTATTGGTACATTATGAACTCGGTCCGACTGAAGAGTTCTCCCGTTACGAGATCATTAAAATTGACCTGGAATTATAAATAGCAAGAACAACACCAAGGAATGGGGTCGTTAATGATCGACTTACACATTCCCTAACATTATATATAAATATGTTGTAATGACACGTCAGTATTTTATATTTTAAAGATCAAACATTGTACACCTGGGAATCGTAAAAATAAACATTAATTTGATCTTCTCATTGTTTGTTAAGTCACAAAACATACATAATTAATATTGTTAACACGCTTCTATAAACTTCTCTTATATTAGTAATGTAAGTACTAATAGCCGAGTGGTATGACCGTTGGACTGCCATGTCAAAGGTCGCAAGTTCAAACCCTGGCACGCACCAATGTCGTTTCGAATTCATGTGCGTACTATAAATAAGTTACGGACTAAACGGTGACAGAAAACTTCGTGAAGATCCGGCACACCAAAGAATTTTTTTAACGGTGTGTTACGCCATATCAGAGGCCTACAGGCGATTTAAACTCTGACACCAGGTTCTTTATCAACCGTACAATAAGAAGAAGATTAAAATTTCATTTAATTAATATAATAATAAGTCGGTTTACGGTAAGCAATTTACTAAGTACGGTAACTAGCTACACCATAAAATTAGGTCATACTCGTATGTTTTACGATTTTTGAAGCTATATATTCTGTGTAAAAGTTATCTTGTATATTGTTCTTCATTCCATTCGTCTCAAAGGTAGCTTCACTTAAACTCGTCTGCTTCAATAGAAATCGGTCCTTTGACAAACTTGGCCGGCCAGTGTGGTTGATTGGACACGAGTCAAAGACTTGAGTGCTTGGTCCATATGGGGCTGCACACGGCAGGCATGTTACTAATGTTCCGAGATGCCTCAAATGTCTTGTACATTGTAGTATTGTATTCTAGAACTATGTCAGGGTTAGAAAAACAGTCCGGAGTCAGAAACTTTTCAAATACGTAATGTTATTCTTATTGAAACAATCTTGAGCGAACTTTGAATTAACTTGTTCAGAAAGAGAAAATAGAACCACAGGCAAAAGTTTCTTGTAGATGTTATAAATATTATACGAATGTTTGTTTGTCATCACGCCTGTTTTCTCTTAGGAGTAATTTGAGATGTTGTAATACCCAAAGATTTTTCCTCAGATGTTTATAAGACCCAAGTCCATCCTAGGTACATTTAATTAAAGTTATTTCATCACCATCAATATCATCAACACCACAAGATGGTTGATACAATTTTGGCAGAACAACGCATTTTTTCTGCCTAAAAATCAAACTAGAGATCCTCGACAGTCGCTTTGGAGCCATAAACAAAGTATTTTGTTGTAATACAAAGATTGCAACTAAAACACAAGATTTACCAAACTGACCAACAAATATAAATAATGGTATTGGACTTTTAGTTCCGATGTTGCATGGACCGATGTAAATCGAAAGTCGACATTTCTTATAGAACCAATAACAACCGACAATTCTGTAATATAGCATATATGTACATAAGTTCTACAGGCCTTGAGATGTCGTCGCCGCAATGTAAACAGGAACGTCTATTAAAATAAAAAGTATGTACAATGTACTGGCCCAATGATCGATATTGGCTCGAGCAGCATTCGACGTAAACAACTATTGTCATCAGTGAATATAGCTTCTAACTACACAAACATGACGTCAAACTTGAACAACTTACTTATTGATGTCCCATGAAAACAAATTACATGTCGATTTCATGTCTTGCGATATCGCAAAACATCGTTTACAGCCAACATGTTGGTTATTGGACATAATTGATGTGTGTAGCAAAAAATAAACCTACAATTGTAGTACCAAGCCTCTAGTGCAAGTTAATTGATTTTCATTTGTTAAATTTTTCATCCATTTATAAACAAATTCTAATCAATAATTCACGGCAACAACAACGGAACAAGCTTATTATAAAATTGAATAATCTTAATATAAACATCCATTTCACATAAAATAAAGACAGAGGACGAGATAAATTAATAAGAAGATAATTAGATATTAATGCGAAAAGGTCCAGAGCCCTAATTAATATTTAACATCATTAAGGAAACAAATATCAAAAAGGTTTATTCATGTCAAAGAGACCTTTGATACGTCACGTCCGACATTTTAATTTATTTCGGTTTGCGTTGTTTCTGAATTTCCTCTTGTTTTCAATTAGTCAGTATTGTCAAATTTACATGCATCACTTACAAAAATAATACATCAAGTTTGACGAGTATTTTTTTTTACAAGTGTAAGATTTTTTTGAGTCAACAAGAAATGGACTGATAAATAAATAGGATGATACTATAAAGGAATATAAACCCATTGTATATTCATACAACATTCACGCACATTAACGACGATATCGTCAATGCACACAAAAACCACTGAGTTGAAAGAGATAATAATGTATCATTTTACATTGAATATTACGTGAAAAACGAACATGTACCAGTGCTGACGTAAATGTTTACCTGGTTATTCTCAAACCATTGTCAAGTCATTTAGAAAAGACCCACTCTTTCATACACTACTTAGATAAAAGAAAAGAATAAAGTCAACTGTTCAGTGCTAAGAATTTCCCTTTTACAGAACATATTTCCGTCGCGTCAAGTTTCTAAATGACTTCGTTTATGGCTTCGGGCTGATGTTAACGATATCGTCTGTCCTTATCGAAATTGTCGTGAATGAATACTTTTTAATAGTGGTCGTCTTTTTTATTTTAAAGACGCCGTAACTTTTCCTCGTTCTTCAGTTGTTTATTTTCATTGACGGCTCTTTTGGTAGCGTTTTATAAAAGGCTAAGGACAGCTGTTATCATATTTTTTATGTATGGCGTTTACCTTTTATTTCGTCAATGGGCTATTCATGCAAGAGTACGTAGAGATAATTATCAAGAACCAGCCCTGACTCCATCCGTTCTAAGCCTACAGAAACGTACCCCATTTGCTGTTCTTTTTTTAAGTTATTTTACGTGATACATAATGAACAATACCTCCTGGACAGTCCAATCTTCCCGGTATAGTATCTACCACTTTTGACGTCACAAACAGATCACAAAATCCAATTCCGTGAGCACAGATGATTATAACCGTTACTGTCACCTACATCCTCACTTTTGTTTGAATAGCCAACTTGCCACGGAGCATTCAAAGCTTTCGTGTTATTGGCACAAGCTTAGAAGCTCAATCCATTATGATTTTATACCAACATAGTATGTACCAATTATATGAGATATGTATCCAGTACATATATATTTTATAGTTCCAATGGGCCTCATCGACTTAAACGATATAATGCTTACCTACTCTTACTTACGTAGGAATATATTTAGTATACTTATTACTTTTGTTAGAAATAGATAAAAATATACTAACTTTAATTTTTTTCCTACTGAGACAGAGTTAACCTAGAATAACACAAGAGCTCTGTGATCCATATCGCGACATGTTTCTGCACTCTCCTCGATCAGTCTGTTTTGTTTTAAACTTGTATTTAATTAAAGCAGCGAGCTACAGCTGCGTGGCCTAAGCTGCCAGCGCCCGCCCGCCAATTGGCGACTTTGGTCGCCAGCTTGTAATTGAAGGCACGAACTTTGTAATTTATGTTTAGTTGGTAGCACGTTTTGAAAGCATTGTGTTGGGGTTCATACAGAATATTACATAAAGGGACGTGGATTTTTTTTATGTTGTAGTGCCCTGAAGCTTTTTCAATACTTTAACCTAGTATATATATTATAGGTACTAGCTACGCCCCGCGGTGCTCCCCGCTACATTTATTCGGGATCAAAAGTACCCTATGTGTTGATCCAGTACATATTGTGAAGTAACAAATTAAATAAACTTACAAACTTTCGCCTTTAGAATATTAGTGTGATGTTAACCAAAAACTGATTTATGGTTAATACAACATCTTGATTAAACTTAAATAGATAATTTAGTTGCAAAATATTCAATATCCGTGGTGAAGTAACGTTTCTAACACGTCTGACTCTGACTGAATTCTACGTTAAGATAGTAACAGATTACGATGAAACTGGATCTACACTACCTACCAGAAATTCTAACCTAGTAAGGAAAAATTACATAAATCACTTTGTAGATTCGTCTACACGAGATCTAAGATTCTCGCCGCGGCTCACCGTGCGAATTTTATGACAAGAAGATATAACACACAACCAAAGGCAAGGCGTTTCATAGAATAAGACCTTTATTCTCTAGAATCTAGAGTCTAGATAAAGAAACATTTAGAGCTTCTTGTAGTCGTTGAACAAAGGTATATAAAGGCAAACACGTGTAAGACTCTTACAGAATTTCCCTAATACATAACTTTTGTGGAAACACAGTAGCGTCTAGGGTCATTTGTATCTAACCCCAACATTACTCAGACTTGGTGAAACAATGGAGTCCTATGTACTTAGCGCAATGAATCTAGCGCCGGCCCAGTCGACTTAGCTACAAACACCGTATAATACTCTAAATTTCCACTAACATTTTTCATTTGGACTATAAAATTCCTGCTGTGTTTTTAGAAGCTTAGCTACACTGTACTGAATATTTGTGTGATGGAATATACATACAAGGTTATAAGTTCATTTATTACTGCTGCGCCTCGTGGTGTTACCCATTACATTTTTTGGGGATAAAAAGTCTATGTGTTAATCCAGGGTGTCAGCTACCTCCATATGAAATATCATTAAAATCCATTTAGTAGTTATTTCGTGAAAGAGTAACAAACATCCATCTATACTTACATACTTTCGTGTTTATAATATTAGTAGGGATCAAACATACGATGGTAACCAAAATGTATGTACCTAGTAAATGTGTAGTAATTCGATATTTCCAAATCTCCATTGTTAATTTACATGATTGGTCCATATTGTGTCAATAAGTACACTTACCTATAAGGAAAGCAAACAGAATATAAAAAAATGGTACTTGTAAATACATTGTGTCGTAAATATTAGTTGAGATGAAAGGTCTACGTATATCCTGAAAACTGCGCTAAAATCTCTTCTCTATTGTCTATTTTCCTTAACTTCATCTAACTCCGACAAGATGGCGATTCCTTCATTATTGTATTTCATTACATGCTTGTTTGACGTCAGTGTACACATGGCGCATCCGACACTAAATAGTTTCGCTTACGTATTATAGTTACTGTTACAGCGGCTACTATTTTGGTCTTGCCTGATTAACTGCACGGCTATTTATGAAATTGTTAACATCGTTCATGAAATGCTATAATGTTCAAGGTTCGATTAAATAATAATGTTCAATCTTCATTATTATACCTATAGTCATATAATCTAAATAGGTAATATTTTCGGTGTACATTCAAGCATGGTGGGTTTGCAAGAGTTTTTACTTGAAACTATATTACTGGGGGCATACTTATTGATGGATGTAATCTCATTTAACATTTATGAAAAACATATTTCGTTATGCTTATTCAAATATATAATAGTTAACGCTGCTAATTTTTAAGACTAGTGTTATTTTTGGTAATAAAATATCCGTTATGGACGATACGAATATTCGCATCATGCAAACAGCAAATTAAATTAACCCAAATTAAAACTCTACACAATCCAAATACATAATCACAAGAACCGTTTTATTCTTAAAACATCCAATGGCGTACTTCAAAACGTAAACTGATCCGAAAACGAATCTTTGGGAACGTCATCAGATCAGTGTGTTTGGCCAACAGTTCTATGATTTGTTTCTAGTTTGGTTGTTTGAGCACGTGGGAATCGGGACGGCAAATACACCTGGAACGCTCGAAAACTCTTGTAAAGTGCAACCTTTTGAAAAAAACGAAGGAAGAAATACGACTGTGATCGTTGAGCTACAAAATCTTTCGGTGCTTAACAACTAGTGAACTGTGTTTTGTCTGCCAAACAAGCTCGTTTACACTTACATGTATTTTTTAAGTATCTATCAGATTTTGGTACATTAAAAAGGGAGCCAGAAAATAGACAGCACCGACGACTGATGATACCTTAGTAATACGTGCGGCGCACCACGCGGTCAGCCTCATTACCATGCTTACTGTCTGTCCAATTTTAAGTTAAAATCATCATGTTGTTGTGTTAAAATTTTTAACACAACAACATGATCAGTTTCCATAAAAAAACATCTGGCGATCCAATGAAGGAAAAATTGTTTTGGGAAGTTTGGGTTTAGTAGTCAATATTCAAAATTGGTACCTACAAGTAATGACGATACATTAAGGATAAAAAGACTGACTTTTGGACTAATTTACGTATGTAGACTTATTACTTTTATAAAAGACGTCTTTCCACGTGCGTTAAGGCGCGGTTACATCTGGTATCTAGTAAAACCAATCAATCTTTATCCATTCCACGAACAGTTTGTATACGTAATCGCATTAGAATCCAGGCTTTGTGCGATAAATAACTAGCACTCAATAAATACGACTGAGATGCTGCATCCGTTCGTATGCGCATGTAGATTCGTATTTGTTTCATCAATCATGGAAATGTCTAGCTTCCGAACGATAGGATTCATAGGACTTCAACTATGTAAAACGGTATACTTAGATATACAAAATAAATATTTGATTCTGTATAACAATGCAGAAACCCGAGGCGATGGACGATGCTTGAATTATTTTGTTCTTCAGCCACAATGTTTGAAATCTGTGTATCAATTAAGACTTAAAAATCGCGTGAAGTTTTATTTATGAAATCTGTGTATCAATTAAGACTTAAAAATCGCGTGAAGTTTTATTTAGAAATGATATCGGTTTTACGCAAAAAAAAATCCAGCCATGAAACAAAAAACAATTCCTTCTCATCATTATTATCATCAGTATTCCCCGAAGGGGTAGGCAGAGGTGCACATACAGTACACCCACATTTTGCGGTTATGTTTTTAGGTAACAATGTAATAGGGGGCGAGCCTATTGCCATCAACCTGGCACAAATCCAGACCCCGTGCTGCGACTGAGAATTATCTAATGGAAAAACCCAGTAACACTTTGCCGGACCCGGGATCCGAATCCAGTACCTCGTGATCAGCAGTCGCGCTTAGCGACCAACGAGGCAGTCTTAATTCCTTCTTTTCTATATAATTATACTAAAATTAAAGAAAATCAGGACAGAGGAAATCTTTATTACTATGGACCAAAAAATCGTAGCCACAAATTTTCTTGTATACTAAATTATCAAATGATTTAGGTACCTTGTCTAACGAGGCCTATTGATGAAAACCTCTTAATTTAGTTACTTCAGGTTACATAAAAGAAAACTGTTACTAACACGAAATAGAATTTCAGTCTTTGTTTTTAGATTTATTGCTTTGCGCTGAGTTCCACAAAAATAATTCACAATATAATTTTTATATCCTACTATCCTACTAATATTATAAATGTGAAAGTTTGTGAGTATGGATGTGTGGATGTTTGTTACTCTTTCACGCATAAACGGCTGGACCGATTTGGTTGAAATTTGGTATGTAGATAGGTTATACCCTGGATTAACATATAGGCTACTTTTTATCCCGAAAAAATGTCGCGGGTAACACCGCGGGGCGCAGCTAGTTAAAAATAATTACTTTAGCATGATAATTTTACTAGAACATCAGGCTTGCAGGGCACCATTTACATCATTTATTGTCATTTATTTTCTTCCTTTTTACAGCCCCACTAAAATTGTCTACTGAAAATTCTAGTTATCACGCATTTCGCAGCCGCAGCTACTACGTCCAGCCATAAGCAATTTTTCATTAGTCCAATACTTCCCCTATAATGTACAGAACCGTCGGCCATACAATCGATGGCGTGATCAAACCGTTTGATCCGTATAATCAATCAATGTAATCTCATGCTGCAGTGATATTAGTCATCAAGTACAACCCCATTAAGATGTCCCCGGCGGCGTGACCTGTCCTTAATTAAACAAGATTTAACAAGGATGTAATGGTATGTATCCTCTAAGCTGTGGTCCCTGGCTACAATTAGGTCACCCCAACAGATGGCGGAGACCGTCTCTAAGGTATTACAGAGCGTTATCATATCAGTCTGAGTCTGTTGCTGCCTTCAAATGGCCACATGGCAATGAATATCTTATGAAACGAGGTGGCATTAGCTTAGTTGCTTATACTCGGTCTCTGTTTACTGCAGCGAAAAAAATAATTAGTTAGATTACTGTAATTTTCAATCTTGCAACTTAGGTACCTAGTTATAAAATATTGATGTAACTATAGATAAGGATAGGTTTAACTTTGTTACACATTAATTATTACGGTCTCCTCTTTGCTTTTCATTAACTGCAGGTTGTAATTTAACCTGAACCCTTTTCTTGTCCAGTAGCCAACGTATATTGTAGTACATAGCGAACATTTAACTAAGCAAACTAAACAGTAGTTAAAAGTCTATTAAAATTCTAACTATAATAAATCTACTAATTATATTATTTTTAAATTAGAGTAATTTTGTTATTTCTTTTTACGATTGTTATAGTTACAATTCTTTAGTAAACATATTGTAGGTCTCTTAATACTTATGTTAATTGCACAGACATTTGAGTATTAAAAAAGCCACTACAAAATGCCTTTGCGTCTGTTCATTCGCACTTAGCCGGTATGAAAATAGTCGACGTACAAAAATAACTCGGGGACTGTGTCAGTATGAACTGTCTCTGTTTCGGAACTAATGCCGGTCTCTAACAGTAGAGCTGCGGTTTACATAAATATATCAGTTCTTTCACAATGACAGTGTATATTGCAATATAATACGTTGTACCGGTGGATGCAATTGCAAGTTGTCGTTCATTGTGGCGTTCTCAGGGGGAGGCCTTAGTTCACCAATAGACGTCTTGCGGCTTCATGATGATGATGATATGTTGTACCACACCTATAACAAATTGATTTAGAAAACATTATTTGATAAAAAGCGAACGCGCGAAGGCGCACTATTGGATAAACTAATAATAGTTATTAAATTCTCAATGATATTTGAAGTGTTCTCTAGTTATTTTCTGAAGGAAGAGAACCTTTAATTTAATAAAGGAAAAGTTTCACAAACGCAGATATATCCTTTTTACATTGTATGTAAAAGTAATATTAAAAGGGCAAATTTACAATATCGTGCTTATTCCCTACATATTACTAAGATTTATGACATTTAATCCCTTCGCCGGCTAACGTTTCGCAATACAAATACTCAACGAGTGTAAATAATTAAAATTGATGACAAACTTCAAACAAATATTAATGAGAACTACACATGAATAATATAAGGGTTACAGTGTGCGATGCCCTCAGGACCGCGGCACCGTCACCTGTCAGATAAGATGGAAATTACGAGATGTGGATGACAGCCCACGATACGATCACTTATTTACATGCTTTTGTTTATATTTAGGAACTTTTGAACTTTATTCGTGTTAGTTCCGTATCACACTATATATCACACTAATATTTTAAAGGCGAAAGTTTGTGAGTGTTTGTATGTTTGTTACTTCTTCACGCTCAAACGGCTAGACCGATTTTGATGAATTTTCATATGGAGATAGCTGACACCCTGGACACATAGACTTTTTATCCCGAAAAAATGTAGCGGGTAACACCGCGCGGCGCAGCTAGTTTTATATACGGGTTCGCATCATACAACACAGCAAAACAAACACAAAAATATCACCCGCTATTTACACTAACACAAAATTTACATTCTGTATAGTCAAATAACAAAAATACTGGAGGAATCAAACATCGCAACACAAAGGCTGTGTGAAAGATAATAAAGGACAAATACAGGCACGCTCCCGCGGGGCAGACCTCAATGAAATAGATATACTATGATCAAATGGGAACATCGACAACGATTGGATAAATAAAACGACAAGCCATCGGGGTGAATAAATCTCTGATGGGTATAATGTTCAGCTATGTGCGGTATTACGTAATTGGGTAGGTACTTTAACGAAAATATATGTTAAATAATCCTTGTTTTATTAATGAGAGAATTTCGCGATATTATCAGTTTGAAGCTCATCCATTAGACTGTATTTTTAGTATCGTTATTAAGATCTTCTAATTAGTCAAATCTATGTACGTAGGCACTATGTAGGTTTTGGTAACTTACTTGAACCGGATTCCTTGAAAAGAATTCAGAACATGTTTTTAGCACGCCATCATAACATAGAACATACACTGTTATTGTATGTAATGGGTTTGGTAAGGCATTTGGTTATAGATCAATGACATAACAATGTCATATAAGGCAAGACTTTATTTAAGTAGTTTTAGATTTTATTGGAGGACTTTAGAAGTATTTTATGAGTTTGTTTTCTATAAAACATGGAACATTTTATGTGGAACTGAATATTTGCGTCATATTTTGTAACATAATATATATTTTATAACAGAACTTTGAAGATTTTCAAACAACACACTTTAAAATACAGTTTTATTAACTGAATCATTCAACAAATCTCATATCACAAACAATCTTGCAATGATATGCAAAATTATTGTAAAATCTAAAAACATACTTCGGTCGACTCTTATTATCGATTTTAGGTACAGTCAGCGCCATAGGGAGCTGAGAATTTAAATTTTTTAACATACCATTACTTAAAGAACTACTTCATGCATAGTAAAAAGTGTTTAAATTATTATTTAATCATAATTTGTACGCTTCTAAATTTTGAAACAAATACTTGAATTGATGTTAGTTTTTTTCAATTATTTGACATAAGATTTCTTAACATGTGAAGCTACTTATGTTGCTGACTGTACCTACTCACTATATAATATTTGAGGGTCACAACAAAAAGTAGATAGTCGTAATATAGCTACCGGTAATGGCATCTACAATACGATGTTACTTACACAGCCAATTCGGTTGTAATCCCTGAAGGGAATGGAAATACACCGAAATACCCGATACACTTACTATTGGCGAACAGAAAGTGAACCGAAGCACATTTTACCATACAAGAGCTTTTTATCATAATCCTAAGATTATGGTAAAAAGTTTGAAGACCTACGAGACGCCAACATGAGTTTCGGTACGATTTCGTTTCCGACTAGGTTCAAATACAGTCCACATTACACAAGGCATTTGCAAGCACCTAATCTTTTAAGATATTGTAAGATTTCCGTCCCATCATGATTAAAATGCTGTGACAACAAACCCGCTGTGAGCGAGCGTAGTGATAAATTCTCCCTTTTCTTGCTTGCGAAGCCTTTATCTGGCAGCAAAATACCTATGATGTAAAAACGCGTAACCGGCTCATGAATAAGGGCTCCGTTCGAGTTTGAAACTAGTCGACCATTCCCAAATACACACGTGAGTAAAACCGGCGTATATAGGTATAGTGAATAATATGGACAACACTCACAAAAGTTATTATTGTAAAATACTTATATGAATCGAAGCTGCTGATAAAAATATCACATACCCTTATTTATTTGACCTGGATATCCAGATTCACTTTCGCTCCTTCCCGCAAACCAATGAGGCGGTTAATAGCGACTTATAAAAACTGAACTCAATCGTATGGAGACCGATGTAATGAACCCCAATGAAAGGGGAGGGATAATGTAAACATGGATTTCGAAGATTGATGGAGGTTGTGCGACCGAGATGAACCAACAATCACATATTATGGAACTTTTACGGTTTCTTATAAACAGGCTTGTGTTTGGCCTCCCTAAATCAGATGCCTAACCCTCGTTCCCTTGCTTACACACTATTCATGATGCAGCTGAAAAGTTTGATACTTTTAGGTATCCATTGCTTGAAATAATTGTATCGTTAATCAGTATGTTTAACTGTCACTTCTAAGCTTGTAACTACAGAACAAAACATAATAATAAAATAATATTTAATAGAACTGTAGTCAAGAAAACATTTGAGTTTTACCCTAAAACAGACGCTGTTTAATGTTGAAGCGGCTCTAAAGCTAGTTCATGATCATTCTAGTGGCTAACAGCAGTCGCAAGACTATTCAGCTTGATTTGACGCTCGTCATTAGTGTAGAGCACTCCCAACTAATTTGGACACGAAGCCCGCTTTTAGGATCTGTAAATTCTGTACTTGGCTCGGGATGCTACCAGTATTCCGCAGCCCAATTATTTTGGAAATCAAAAGCCTTTGTCAATGGTCACTGAGGAGATACCCATCAACGTTAACGATTTCAGGACACAGCTATACAATACGATGTGATACCTAAATAGGTTCTAAAAGTAAGTGTATTGGATTTTACCTACACGTGTTTTCTTTCAATCTGAATTAACAGATGGTCAATTTGGTTTCCGATACCGAGTCTCACTGACCCTCTTCAATATAATCACTTAAAAATCTTGCTATCCTGAGAAACAGACATTACGATTTGTATACCCAAAGGGCTAGCTAAATAGGTATTACTAGCTTACATAACGTGACTAGATCTGATAGAAGTTATTTATGTATCTTTACCTATCATAGTAAAAAAATATTTTCAAGATAAATTTCCAAATCGTAGTTTACACACACATCACATCATATCAGTCTACTGCAGCCCATTTCTGCACATAGGCCTCCCCAGGGTACGCCACAAGGCCTCACTCGTGGTTACTGCGAAGTAATTACCAATTGGTCATTGACATAAACGTTAGTATACCAACTCTACAAGAAGAGATACTAAGAAATTCCTTTTAGCGCACACAGGTTACGAACTGAACAAAAATTTCATTTAGTTTCTCAAAGCTACGTGGTTTTGACTTGCTGAGAAACATTTGCGGCCACACACGGCAGGTTTATTTATTCACGCTTTGTACGTCACTATATTCTAGGAAATGCTCTTGCAACTGCAAGACTCGGCAAAATCTCTCTATAGTAGTCAAGTTATGTGACAGGTTTTCTCTGTTTTAAAATGAATCGTATTTATTTTACAACCCTTATATAACACAGATAGTTTAAAAGACACTTCAAGGGGGTTCTTTTAAAAGAGAAAGCGAATGTGTTCTATCTTATCAGGATTCGAGTTATGTACCATCTTCTTCTGTGCGTGTGTTTGTCACTAACTCCTCCTAAACTGCTGGACCGATTTAGATAAAATTTTGTTGTGCATACTTCAATGGGTTCCTGGATGATTTGAAATACAATTGGACCCGGTAGCTGGTGCTACTTCTGCTTCCGGGCAGGACAACGTCCACCGAGTCCGCTAATGTATTATGAGTAATGATATAACTGAGCAAGATATTTTATATTATACCTACCCGCAGAGAAATGTGCGTGAACAATCTGCAAACTAAACATAGGTATCTATATAATTTATTATATTATACAGCAACAACTATACGTCCTTTGATATTGAGTTAGTTAAATTAAAACTTAATATAGATGAGGAAGACGAGTAATACGCCGCTACAAACCTAAACAAGGTTTTCCCAAAATTCATAAAATTAATTAATTCCGTCTAAAGTCACGTTTTCCTATCATAATTCTGAAAGCTCGCTAACTAAGCGTAATTATTTATTCCATGACACAAATAAATGCCTACAATTACAATGCTAAATCTGAAAATGTTAACAGAATTAGCTAAGAGTATGAAGAGATTAATAATTCATAATTACTGATTAAAAATTAATTAATAGAGCTCATTTAATAATGTCATTGTATAAACCTTTTTATATGTAAATTATGACTGAGCATAAGAATCACACTTGCTTGGGTATAATATTAGTATTAGTAAGACTGGTGTCTTACTAATACTAATATTATACTTAGTCTTAGATAAATTTACATTCGACCACGTCGAGTTCGAAACCCATAATAATGAAGTCAATCTAAAACCACCGAGCCAACGAATATAGATATTTGAATGTTGAAATAAAATTCTTAAAAGGCTCTTTTCTCCAAGTTAATGTCAGCCAATATTCGTATCACTGTCAAGCTACTTTAATGTCCAATAAATTCCTCAGAACTTATCCCTACTCGTAGGAAATAGAAAAGACTTGGGACTACACAAATTTGTTAAGAAATACCTTAACGCAAACTGCTAGTCTCATAACTCTCAATTCATATATTATCTTAACAAAAAACACGCAGTAACCCCGAGAATAAAAGCCAGAGAACAACAATATAAGTTACAAAAGCCACCATCAATAACAGGTGCTCAACGGTTCCGAAATGTAAAAACTACAATAAACGCGAAACGATCCGTAAAATCAGTTTCCTTCTCATACGCAAACGTGAAATTAATTCAGGGATGATAGTGGTAATATTCGTAAATTACCATTCCCTTTGTTCAAATCATAGTGACCCGTGAACTACTAAACCGGGAAACATTTTCCACTTGCCTGTACAACACGCGTTTAGAAGCGCCATCTCTTATATGACAATAATACTTCTTAGTACCTTGTAATCGGAAACCAACCAGTTTTCAGTGGGCTTAAATTCGAATTAGCACCGTCTGGTGAGGCTTTGCTTATTTCCTAGATTCACCACTACCAGAACCTCAGAAACGGACGAATGGTTCTTCGCTCTCCCGGTGAGATGTTTCAGGAAAATTCCAATAGATGGCAGTACAGTGACATAATTTTAATTAGACAATTATTAAATGTGATTATACTGAATAATTAAGTATTAATAATAAATACTTTTAAAATGCGTTTATAAAAATTAAATTTAAATGGTATTGGCCAAGTTTACCAATTTATTACGAAGTTGTCATAATTATTATAAACGGTTCTAATTTAGATACGATGTAGGACGCGTGCCACTCATCAAAATATTTAAAAATAATGCTTCTATGTTATTAATACTAGTCATTATCAGATAGTCATAACAAATGGCGTCGGTTCTATATATAAATAGATATATAATAATAAACAAATATAATAGATTTTGGAAAAAAAAGCATTTTAGTTTTTATATCTGTCTTCTTTTTACTTAGATACAATTATTGATTTAATTTTTAAATTTGGATTGAAAATGACAACTTCAATACTTGAATTTGAATGACTCGGTAACGCCACCTATGAATGCTGACATAAACTATCGCGGCTTTGAAGAGAAGTATAGCGTTCCCTTCTGCTAGTAAGTGAGAATAGGGGGCGTTGTAGGTATTCATCCTACCACCTCTGACTGCATCCTAGGTCTAGTAGTCGCTCAGCGCAATTGCTGAGCATAAAGTCCTGTGTTCGACTCTCGGGTCGGGCAAAATGTTACTGGGTTTCCCCATTAGGTAATTTTCAGTAGCAGCGAAGAGTCTGGTTTGTGCCCGGTGGATGGCAATAGTATCGCCCCTTATACATTGGATCTGGAAACTGGCGAAATGTAAGTGTACTACTAAAGGTACACCTCTACCTACCCCTTCGGGGACTACTGCCGTGACGATATGTTACATTTATGTTATTTAACATCATGCCCTATTGTTTGTTCTTCTTTTCATAAATCCAGGCTCACGATGGTGAACCAATATCTATTCTGTTCTGCAAAATGCCACTCTACTTATTGGTAGGTATGTTCATTATTGTTATACCGTCTCCGCCCTTTTTTTCCCTCCTCGTAGACGGAATCAAACCCAACTTCTAAACGCATAGGCCATTCCATTCTACTTACAGTCAGTATATATTTCGTAAACAAGCCTATTAAGTTAATTAGCCCAAAAATTGGAACCTCGAGTTACATTATGCCTGAGCTGGGAAACTTACCCAAAACTGCGGTATTTGAAATTGTGACCACAAAACCAACAAGACGATAAGGCTAGGTGCGAATCGTATATCGACCCCAGATTTATGTTAGTTGAAGTAATAAAGATTTCTTAAAAATATCTAATTGAGATTATTAACTGTGTATAATTTATATTATTCTACAGTGAATTATTTATAGGTATATTTCGTCAGATGATCGATGGATGCGAGCAGTGACACGGTGGCTCAATTGGCATAGCAACGCCACGTTACAGCGAACTCGCGGGTTCGAGTCCGGCTCGTGTCCATCATTTTTCAAGCTTCCTGTATCAATTTAGATTAAAGCTTAGCATGGGCAACATGCTAATATGATGGCAAAAGTCATATTTCGTAAGGTTAGAACTATAAAGCAAATACGTTGATTGCTATCCGGTTTCATAGTGACGTCACAATATTATAATTGGCTGGTCTGCAGGTCTATATCGTGGCTGACTGAGTAAGGCTCGCCGGACGAACGTAACATCAATCGGGGACTTAGAAGTGCATCCACGAACCAATTCCACTGCGAAACCACTTCTGATGTATTTGATGGTATTACTAACGGCCGGACTAATTAATGTATTGAATGGGTGAATTTTTGAAACAACACACTGTTCCGTCTCCTCCAGATATTAATTAACATTAGCAAGAAGAAGGTAAGAAAGTATATACGTAAATACCACCGATAAAAGTTTTTATTTATTAATGAAATATGTAGGTATGTATAATATAGTTTTTAATAGCTACACAACACAAATGTCCGAATTTTATCGTTTAAAAATTAAATTGATAAAGGAAACTTGAAAAATGATGGACACGCGCGGGACTTGAACCAGTGAACTTCGCCGTACCGTGGCGCAGCTTGTACCAACTGAGCTATTGTGTCGCTGGTCGCACTCATCGAATTTCAATTTCCCTTTTAGTATTTACGTCTTAAGGGTGACGTTAGGCATTATCTGTTGGAATCTATGATTACCAACTCAGTGTTATATATATAGATATAAATATAATTATATAGCTTTACAGATATAAATCACTGAAACGATAATACCAACCCATAATATGCATTTTGGTATCAATTTTTAAAAATTGATTGAATTAAGAATATTATCATTTATGGAACTATAGGGTTGGTTTAGGAGTGAGCTACCATGGTGCAGGGCGAGGGGTGCGCGGGGGAGGGTATGACGTCACACTCCTATACTGCGTGAACTGAGTAACGCCACTCTCTATCCGGGTCACCTATTTTGGGATATTGCACTAACGTCATACAGGATTCTATGAAAAAGCTTAACACAGGTACCGTTATCAAACGTGTTACCATGATATATTTAGTATCACTGATTAAGAATTTCTTTTGAAACCCACTCCACACTAATATTATAAAGGCGAAAGTTTGTGAGTGTGTTTGTATGTTGGTTACCTCTTCACGCTCAAACGGCTAGACCGATTTTGATGAAGTTTCATATGGAGGTAGCTGACACCCTTTATAAACATATAGGCTACTTTTTATCCCGAAAAAATGTAGCTGGTAACACCGCGGGACGCAGCTGGAAGGTAATATCTTTAAATTGGCGGGGCAACTATATTTGTTTTTAGTAAGCCAGAATAAAAAAAAACATTTAAGCCAAAGGCTTCTGCCAATCATTTCCAACTATCAGAGTTCATTGATTTGATGTTGGCATGTTACATTTGTCGTTTCAACGTCAGATCGTCGTGTACCAGTCCTATCCAATTTAAATGACATTCGTAGATCGGCACCAAATCCAATATATTGCTCTGTGCACAAGCAAAGCTCCAGTGCCAGTTCAAAGTCAAATGTTTGCTTTGACAGTTCATACAATTATGCACTTCACAAATTTTAGATCTATGTCATTTATAACAGGGTTTTCAACAACGATATCCTGTTACATAGGTGAACCTTAGATAGGGCTACAAAAAAAATTTATGTATCAAATTTCTAGCATTACTGAACTGGCTTGTTGGTCTAGTAGTTCCTTAACGCGACTGCTGAGCACGAGGTCCTGGGTTCGAATTTCGGGTCGGGCAGTGTGACTGAGTTATTATTTTAGGTAATTCTCAGTAGCAGCGCAATAATAAGACACCAAAATATGAAATTACAAGACAATTAAATTAAGACTCTAATCACTTCCCTCCGCGCGCCCGCACGGTGCAGTGAAGGTTAACTACGCTGCTCGGTTATAATATTTTTTGTCCCGTTTCGCGATCGATTCCCGGCTCGTGAATTGTTTCCAGTTGTGTGGTATAGTGTTTCGTGCATGGTTTGTAATAAAATTTGGTATAATTACTCTGTTTTTAGTGGTAAATACGTTAATTAATCTCTCGGTAAGTCTTTTATTTTTTATTTTTTGGTTGCGGGTACCGCGAAATAACTTTGTTCGTACGTTTTATATTATTGTCTTTTGTTGCGGCAGTTATATTTGTGTTAAATCATTAATATTTTAAGCTATTATAGTAATTTATATTGAGGTCAACTATATAGAGGTAGTTATATTATGTCGGTGTTTAATGATGAACCGCCCGACCGGGGCAATAACTTGTTTTGTAGAAGTCAAATGACGTCTAGATCACCACCTTCCGCGACTAGTAAACGTCTGTTTAGTGAAATATCTCCGTCATATATTTCACCCGAAGCTTCGAAGCGGCAGCAACGATCCGAATCGGTCAGCAAGACCCCGTCAATTTTAAACACTAGCGACGCGAGTCGCGCTGATTATTGTGATTTAGTTTCCGAGGCATCCACCTACCTCTCGAAAATCAATGATCTCGTAAATGATCAGGGTTCGCGTATAAATATTGCAAATAAATCCGCGATAATGGACATGACTCAGCGTATAACAGCTATTGTTTCTTTACTAGCCATTAAGTCGTCTTGTAATGAAACCAAATTATCGAATAGTGAGCGCGAATTAGAGAGATTTAAGTCAAATACGGGTAATACAAATATCAAACCAAATAATAATGAGTCATACGCCAACAAACTAAAACTTCGTTTGCCGCAAGCCGTCCCGGCGCCGCCGTCGCGCGCCCCACTGCCCTGCGTTGTTGCATATCCAACGACTGAGCGTTCGGCGGAGTATGCAACAGCGTCCGCTACAAAACAGGCGTTAATGAATGCTATTAAACCTAGCGACGACGGCTTTCAAATCGTAGGCTTAAAAAAAGTAAACAAATCGGGTGTCGTACTCCGCGTTGCCAACGATAAACAGATGCAGAAAATTAAGTCTGTTGATGCAATTAGATCTGCCGGTTTAAGGCTGGAAACCCCAAAAGGTCGACAGCCACGTATTTTAGTCAAGGACGTCCCCTCGTCAATGGAGGATCGTGCTTTTCTAACCGCGCTTTATCGTCAAAACATCAAGGACGAAATAAATTTAACTGAAGACGACTTCATTAAAACAACAAAAATTATCCGTAGGCGCGCATTAGAAAATGGCCGGAAATGGATAGGTATTGAAATCGACTCCTCAGTACGTAAACATCTCGTTTCTACAAAGGACAAATTGTTCATCGACTGGGCCACCTGCCGTTTTATTGATGACATTGAAGTAGTCCGGTGTTTACATTGTCAACAATTCGGTCACGTTAAAAAGTATTGCGAAAACAAATCTCCCGCCTGTGCTAACTGCGCTGAAGCACATGAAACTAAGCAGTGCCCCCGTAAGGATAAACCTGAATTTAAACCGACTTGTGTAGCGTGTAAGCGTTACAAGAAACCGTGCGACCATCGGTGCGGGTCTCAGGACTGTCCTTCTTACAAGGCCAAACTCGAACAGCTGATTCTCAACACTAATTATTAATATGGATAATCTTTTCATAGGACAGTTAAATCTTCACAACGATAGGGTAGCGACGTCCGAGCTTGACAAACTGATTAGAGATCATAGGTTAGACATTGTCCTTATCCAAGAACAGTATCAAAACGCTAGTTTGCGAAATAGAGTAGTTCAACTGGATGGCAAGGCACGAGCTGGAATTTACGTTTCGCGTTCAAATAAATTAACTATTACATCTATACAAAATCTTATGACGTCACACTGTGCGGTCGCGGAGATTTCTTCTACGTCCTTTAAAGTATATGTAGTGAGCTGTTACTTTCAATACTCAGACCCTGTTGCTCCTCACATTCATCATCTTCGCCATGTCCTGCAGTCACTTGCTGGCCGCAGAATTATAATTGGCGCTGACGTTAATGCGTCTTCATCATTGTGGTATGGCAAGGTTAGGGCTTCCGATACCGATCGACGCTGCGCTGTCGAAGACTTCATCGCTGAGATGAACCTATGTATTCATAACACCCCTGATGCACCACCTACTTTTTGCAGCCAAATGGGCGAGTCATCTATTGACGTCACACTATCTAGTGCCGACGTTCGCTTAGACAGTTGGCGCGTCCTCCCTGACGCGTCATGTAGTGATCACCGCCTGATTGTGTACGAATTTGTACCTAGGTTAACGCAAGGTTCTCATAATATAAACGGTTACAGATATAAATCTAAGGGAGCAAATTGGGATTTTTTCAGTTCATTTTTTGCTATTCATGTCAAGGACTTCACTCGAGAGGGCCTGTCAGCTGAAGAAAGTGCTGATATTATGTCAGACACTTTCACTTACTGTGCTGATGTCGCCATTGGTCGCGCATCTATTACCAATATACACCGATGTAGGAGTAACTATCTCACTGAACAGCGCAAAAGTTTTCGCAAAGCGCGTAGAAAGCTTAACAAGCTTAAAAAACAACAAGTAACAGGAGATATCTTCAACGACGTTTTAACTACGTTTAGACTCGCCAGGTCACGTTATAGGGCTGCTATTGAAAAAGCGAAGGGCAATCTATTGCGTAAAGTAGTACAAAGATTAGATAGGGAGGGTCCGTGGTCTCCACTGTACCACGAGTTCAAAGCAAATAGGTCAGTTAACCTGGCATTTATCCCAAACATCAAATTTAATAATAAACACACCGCGAGTATTGAGGATACCACGGAGGCTCTCCTAAACTCTCTCATACCTGATGATCTACCGAACAGTGACAACGACTATCACAAGCAAATAAGAGCGTTTGCTTCCGAACCACCTGCATCTCCAGCATCAGACCTTCCATCTACTGACGAGTTCATCAACGCTGTGAACTCACTAACTCTTAATAAAGCGTCAGGTGAGGACAAAATTTCCAATAAGATGATTAAGGAAGCGTGTAAATTATCCGGTGATTCTATATTAACGGTCTTTAATCGTTGTATTGCTGAGGGTACTTTCCCTCGTGCGTGGCGTCGCGGATTTTTACGTATAATACCTAAAAGTGGCGATAAGCCTCCGGATGACCCTAAGTCTTACCGGCCTATCACACTACTACCATCGCTAGGTAAACTGCTAGAGCGGCTAATTGTTCCACGCTTACTGCCGGGCGGTCCAAAATTTCATAATAACCAATTTGGTTTCACAGTAGGTAAATCTACTACTGACGCTGCGATCTCAGTTAGGAAGTTAGTAAATTCTTCTGAACTAAAGTACGTGTTAGGTATCTTTCTAGACATTTCCGGTGCCTTCGATAATGCATGGTGGCCAATGCTACTACTCAAGTTAAAGGCGCGTGGGTGTTACAACAACATCTATAGTATTATTTACTCGTACTTTTCACATGGATCAGCTAAACTAAAACTTGGCCATCATTCGCTGTCGAAGGAACTGACAATGGGATGTCCTCAGGGATCAGTTCTAGGTCCATATTTATGGAATATAGGATTTGATGACTTCCTCGCGATACCACTTCCTTGCGGCTGTTCACTTACAGGCTATGCGGACGATGGCCTTCTGCTCATACAATCTAATACAAGAGCCGGACTTGAAAATCTAGCCGATACGTGTTCACGATTAGTTTCTCAATGGGGTGAGCGGAATCGTCTTAATTTTGCTCCACATAAAACCTTTCAATTACTTTTAAAAGGAAATCTCAAATCGTCACCCTCTATTAAGTTTAATAACGTAACCATTAAAAAAAGGGAATCCGTGTGTTATCTTGGTCTTGTGCTAGAGAGAAATTTTACTTTTATCGAACATATTAAAACCGTTGGTGAAAAAGCAAAAAAGAACTTTTATGCCTTAACACGAATATCAACGTCAACTTGGGGTCTCTCATTTAACACTTTAAAAACCATCTACGGGGCAACTTACATAGGATGCATATGCTACGGTTCACCAGTTTGGGCTGATAGAGCCACAATAGGCGCGGCGCGACGTAAATTGCTTCAAAGTCAACGGTTAGCGTTGATATTCTTATGTAAAGCCTATCGGACGGTCAGTACTGAAGCTCTGCCGGTACTAGCGGGCGTGCTACCTGTCGATCTCGAAATACAAAGACGTGCCGCGATGTACTTCTCCACTCGAGAGGGTATAAACACCGAATTTCTAACACAACGGGACCGCGTTAAAATTATCAGGTTATTTAAATCCCAAATCGAGGTGTATAACGAGCTATTGGACGAATGGCAATCTAGGTGGGATACATCTATCAAGGGCCGCCACCTTTACCAGTATTTTCCATCCGTTCGCGAGCGCCTGGAAAAGACTTGGTTGGAGGTGGATCATTGCGTGGCTCAGTTCTTGACGGGTCATGGTAACTTTAAGGGTAAGCTCTTCTCTTTCAAGCTTGTTGCTTCACCTCTGTGCCACTGCTCAACGCCAGATTGTGAATACGAGCAAACAGCACATCATATCCTGTGGGAGTGTGGTCTATGGCAGAATGAACGTAATACCTTGTTAGACAGCATATATGTTACATCCGGTGTAATTTATTATGAGGACCTTGTTGCGACCAGATCAAATTTCCGTGCTTTCAGACGTTTTTGCCATACCTACTATTGGAATCAAAATAACAATTAGGACCCATTAGTTTATAACTTTTATACCCGTGGTGCTTAGCGACTGGGCTTATCTCAGTTGTGGATCCCATATTTATTATGCTTTTGGCATATTAATCTTTGTGTCTCCCGCTTGCTATGGAGGGAAGTCGGAACTAAATTTATATTCCTACTCCTCCTATATATTCTTCTATGATTAATTTCGTTGCGGGTTCCAAGACAGTCGAGTCATTTCTCTGGGACGCCTCGAGCTTCATTGCCTCGATGGTTCTCAACGGTTATCATTGTAGATCCTGGCTTACAGGAGTTGCAATGATGGGCACGAGTGGTGGGCTTGTCCCAAAAAAAAAAAAAAAAAAAAAAAATTAAATTAAGACATCAAAATAATATTGTGCTACAGCGTGCTACGGCGTAGAGGCTGTCTGATAGATCTGATTCATCGTCGCTAATGCCAGAAAAAACATTAAACATAACAATAACACGCCTGTATAGAGACAGAGGTACACATATAGTACACCCACATTTAGCCAGTTATGTTTTTAGGTCCCAATGTAATAGGACGCTAGCCTATTGCCATCAACCGAGCACAAATCCAGAATCTACACGTCTACTCAAAATTACCAAATGGAAACCCCAATTACATTTGGCCCGACCCGAGATACGAACCTAAGACCTCATGTTCAGCAGCCGCGCTTAGCGACCACTAGACCAACGAGGCAGTCATCTTTCCAAGGTATGACCGCGTATAACCTTGCACAGCTATCGATTTACACGGTAACCATTGCGCTGCGAATCTCTCAGGATTTTAAACAAATTTATTTGATTTTTACACTTTAAAAGGTTTTTTCTCTAGTAGTTTATTTAATCTATATAAAGTCGAGTTTGTTTGAACACTTATAACTTGAGAACTGCTGGACCGAATTTTATGGATTTTTTATTTATTGGATTCGTCTCCGCCCTAAATAGCAGAATAACTATTTAAATTTGGAAAAAATCACAAAAAGAATTAAACAAGTAATTATTTTTTAATTAAATTAGGTTTGGTACTCCGCCAATTGCAGGCTGGACGACGTCTGCCGGGTCCCCTAGTTTAAAATAAAATGTATAATGTCACAAAAACAATTTTAACACACTAGCACTAAAATACAAATTCAGGAAAATAGGTACCTAGTCTATAATACTAAACGTGAAACGTCAACACTATTTTGATTTAAGTTTGTTATATTTTTCCATCAACAGTTTAAGCTTTTCTTCCGAGCGGCAATTGAATCTGCACCTCTTTGCGTTGAAGGCTGAACGTCTATCTGGGACTTGTTTTTCTCCGGATGCACATTTTATTTGCTATAAAATTTAAAATAAAATCTTGATTTTGAAGTGCCAACGCTAGGCTTTTTAATAAAATGCGCAAAGAAATTACGGTAATTTAGTGCTATGCTATAATGAATGAATTCAAGAAAACATTCAAACTACAATACAAACGACAAATGTTATATACTTTGACACTGTTCATTTAATTTGTTTATTTTAAAAATTTTGGCTTACGTTAAACGAAAGGTTTTCCCCACTATTTATTTTGTCTGCAACACGTTGAGCTCAGAAGTGGATGTTTTCTTTTAACATCATAAAATACGAGTGACATTTTACGTCCTGCGAGCCAATGCAGCCTACATTGCATTTTAATTCCTGCGTTAAGTGTCTAGATATTTCCGTCAAAGAGCTTCTGCCTGCTTTGATGTACACATCAGGTGTGAGTGATGTATCCGATGAAGAGCATAGTGGCCCACCAGTGGCGGATTTACCAGCAGGCTGAGTAGGCTGGAGCCTAGGGCGGCAAATTTTAAGGGGCGGCAAATTTAGTTCATAAATTTTTTATTTCGATTTACAAATTTAAAAAAATATATATTATACACACACATAATACAAATTTTGAAAATTCGAGAGAAATTAAAATATTTAACAAAAATTGATATGATTGTGGACTAAGATATCAAAATTTAGAGGCGGCAAAAATTGAATAGCCTACGGGCGGCAAATCTATAAATCCGCCACTGTGGCCCACTGCACAATTTTGCAGCTGAAACTTATATCGTATGAGCCTGACTGTAGCTCTATATTGAGGCTCCAAATATTAATCATCACATTCATTTTCTATCTGCCATCTTGCTTAAGTTCCAAGTTCGCTTACAGCTATAAGGTTTACAAAGTCTAGAAGTAAACATATATGTAAAGGCATGGTAATATATTTTGTGTTCAGTAAAATCCGTAGATTGCGACTCTAAGGACCAAATAATGTAGTATTTTTTTTTTTAAAAAACATCGCCCCACACTAGGAATTTCTCCTGTGTCGTGGGTGCGTTTCACAAACATGAAAGATCACATACACAAACACCCAGACTCGGGACAAAGATCTGTGGTTCGCACAAAGTTTTGCCCCGTGCGGGAATCGGACCCGCAACCCTTAGCGCAGCAGTCCAATCACTTGGCCACTGCGCTAATCAGGTCGTCAGTATTGACAGAAAACATTGTCACCGTTTGATCTCAACATATTGTTTAGGTTATTAGAATTCATCGTCTGATACAAATGACTATTTTGTTCTATAGGAATCGTTCAATATCTTAAGCAAGCCGCTAAGAATGTAATCAGTGTACAGTTTTGTAACATGCCGAGGCTGACGTCATGTCAAGGTCTACCTCAACGTTATTTCTATCTCACTCCATCGTTTACGCTCCCCCATGTTACGGTGACGGAGCCTTAGATTCATACCTCTTATAACAATAGCAAAATAATTGGCTATTTGCTCAAACTGAGGTCGAAACTGTAAAAATTGGTTTGCTCACATAAGCGGTGTTTTTGAGTAGTTTTATACGTAATAATTGCATTACAACAAGTATTCGTTTGTTATCTAAGTTAAATAAGTTTTTTTTATATTTAAAAAAAAATTATACATGTACTTAGTATATACTTAGTTATAGTTATGTACTTAGTCGCAAATTTACAAAAAAAACAACACTATTCTAATCCTTTTACCTTTTTGTGTTTCATTGAATCCCTTATAAAATACATTATTTTTCCATACTAACAT
This sequence comes from Abrostola triplasia, assembly GCA_946251915.1. Lineage (NCBI taxonomy): Eukaryota > Metazoa > Arthropoda > Insecta > Lepidoptera > Noctuidae > Abrostola > Abrostola triplasia. The sequence goes on from OX276426.1 coordinate 3,633,209, forward strand.
AATGTTACGCTTATTACCCTATATTTAATTTCATACTTTTTAATCTTAATGTAAAATAGGTCACCTCTCAAGCTAGAGCTACCTAGATATAGTTTTAACCTTTTACATTTAGGTTCCTATAAGGGCGGAAATCCTATTAATGAAGCATCCTCGTCAACTCGACCGTGACGCAAACTCAATTAGTATGGATTGAGCTGCACTGGCCGACATCATAATTTTACGTAGAAGTGCAAACGCTTGCCCACTCACTAAAAATAGCCAGGATATTAATTAACCTCTTTACTTTTATTATCACTTTTTATTTTGTGTAGATCGCTGTACAAAGATACATCTTAGCATACTCCACGAGTGTATTATTAAATAAATTCATAAGTATATTCATATTGAAGTAACGATCTTTTACGGCATTATTTAAACGGATCCGACAGAAATACGATATACCTTAACAAAATCAAGCAGGCAATTTTCGTTCATAAACCATCAGTACACCTTTAATGCCATCTTTCTATAATCAAGCGTCCCATATAAAAAGCTTAGATTTTGGATCAAAATAGTTTTAAGGGAACCTTCATACTGTGTGACCCTTAATGTTCTCCTGATAGGGGACTTCCATAATAATTAATGGCAACTAAATTCTCGATTGAGCTGAAGCCGCACCCCGCGGCCCTGCCTCACCCCTCTCTCGCCAAACCTGTTTCAGAATGAAACTGACCTAATTCTGCCGCTGCAGTCCCCCTCCGCACCAACTGACGTCATACGATGCCTTCATACCCACAGCATAATATAACAAATTATTAAACAAGCAATAATAATTGCAATGCAATATAATATAACGGCTAGAGTTGCTTGGCAAGCCGTTGGGTTCTTACAGTATTCCGCTGCTGGGTATCAAGGTATGGAGTCAAAAACTGGGTCATCCCGGGTTGCAAGCCTCTATTCATGAATCGAAGCACGCAGGGTGACGCGCACTCGTTCATTCTTGCTGGGACTTGTTAATCGAACATGGTTCTACCTGCGTTCGACTGACGCATGAATGATCTATATCGGGATATAAATAGAAAATTAAAAAAATAAAATAATAAGTTTATCCTGTGTCATAGAAAAGGACTGAAAGTATACATGTAACATTTCAATATTTTCAAATAAAATCATTGCTTGTTTTGGGCATACAGCTTCCTATTCATAGATTAATTTGTATTAACCAACAAATTTTCTCCCTTTATATTCTCAAACTAGAGACAAAAAAATCTTACTTTACCTATTAGCTACACAAATAACTACAGACGAATGCTACGCCCTTCAACGATCACATTGTTTGATTATCCAAAACACCCATGACTCAGATCCAACAAACTAATATGGGCAACATAATACTACGGAGCGTTTTAACTTAAAACGAAAATAGCTAACACCATTATCGGCCTAAAATACAGGTCGTTCAAATAATACGAGCCATGCTTGTGAGGCTGGGAAGGCTGCGTCCTTGCTGCCTGTGACGCACGAGCTTGCCTTGAAGCAATGGACTCACCCTGGACTATGATAAAGCTAGTACGCTTTCAATGTTGTTTCTAGTCAATGTAATTCTGGTCTTTAGGAACGGAAATTGGTCCTTTTATGTCTAAGTTTTGCGAGTTTTATAATTTTGTATTTGGTCTTTATGCATGTTGATCTTTAATTTATTGTAGCTCTATTTTAGATAATATGTATTAAATATGTAGGTAGGTATTTATATATTAAATAAATAAAATTATAAGTAAAATTAACTTAACTCATAAGTTAATTTTAAGTATTAATTATTATTACAGTAGGGTACATACACAGTATAAAATAAAGGAAGATTTTCGTTTATCCATAACTTATACCATCAAGGTTAAAAAGTAAAAAAAATATGGCGCCGTAGCGTGACGTCACTAACAGGAAATCATATTTGACTTGGTAATGTTATTGAGGCATAATAATTACTATAAAATTAATTAATACTAATTATCTATTTAGGTAGCACTTTAACACATTTCTAAATAAAATCCTTTAAATTTATTTTTTAAATCAATTTATATTCAATTCACTCTGCCTGTCTGTAGTGTTATTTAATACCTGGAACGTTAATACATAACGTTATCCGAACAAAACTAACGAAATTTTTAGTAACAATTTAAGTCCCTGGTTAAGGATCATACATTCGTACTTTATCTCCCCACTTAAAATATATTATTTATTTGGACAAAGGCATGGTTTTCAGAACCGCAATGATTTTACATAGTACTAATTTATTACCAAAAAAATAACAAAATCGACAGAAGATAATATCAACTTCACATCCATTATTATAAATATTTTCTTTTACATTTGTGCCAGTCAACACCTTTCCCGATCTTAATTTTAGAAACAAGCTTTTCATATTCTTTTTTCTATACCTAGAAAAGTTTTTAATAAAACGCCGTCTTTATACTAATTATGCCTTTGATATTGCCTCGTGATTCAAACGCGCACCTAATAACAATAATTAAGAAATAAATTGATGCTCAACCTTCCTAGAAGACGCATATTAAAATGAATGCACAAATTGCCGTTTGATAACATAATTTAAAATCAATATGGCCTTTTATACTCTACTTTTTGTTATTGAAAAGTTAATAAATATCACTTATACGCTAGGTAATATGGCGTACATTTTTTGCTCATTTTTTTAACTTGATAACGTTAGCATAAAATTTTAAGTGAGCAAAATTAAATGTAGCCTTTCCGAATCGTAGTAGTACATTACTTTCCCGGTATGATTTCGGCTGCCTAACACGATGGAGGCATAATTATAACCACCTCACTGCAATATACACTTTGCCTGACCAGGGATTCGAACCCAGGACTTTGTGCCCAGTAGTCGCTCTTAGCAACGACTAGACCAAAGAGGCAGTCATAAGATAATATTAAAAATATAGTTTTAACACAAGTTTTTAAATCAGCTAGGCTCAAAATACTAGTGAAGATGAATTAAACAAGCCCAACACGGTGGCATTGCCTCATTTCGTCAGAGTTCCTATGAGTATCTTTTGACTCCATCATCAGATCAGCTCAAAAGTACCATAATATTGTATAGTCACCAAACTTATTTAAGTATGCAAAATTTCATTTCAATCGGATGTCAAAAAGTTGTTCTAATTTATATTGCAAGAAACCTAAACAAAGTGTTTGTGTTGTCACATACAAACATTGCAAGTTAAATAAAAGCTTGTAAAACAAAAAATGTACTTTAATCGGATGGAGTCTGGATTTGTGCCCGGTTGATGGCAATAGGCTGGCCCCCTATTACATTGGGACCTAAAAACATAACTGGCGAAATGTGGGTGTACTATATGTGCACCTCTGCCTACCCCTTCGGGGAATACAGGCGTGATGTTATTTATGTACTTTAATGTAGTCACCATATTCCAGGATGATCATAGCTCCAATCTATTTTAGGTTCCCTAGTTGCCTAGTCGGCCGAGTTTCCTCCTAAATGTCAAACGGGTAGAGTCGATACACTTCCACTTGTTGCATCGTGACCGGGTCACTGCAGGCGGCGCGGGGGGCTCGCGGGGGCGCGCGGCGCGGGAGACCAGCCTCCAGCATCGGTCAACGACCCGCTGGACGCACCCTGTCGCATCCAACCTATTTTAAGAACAGACCTGTATAGGCAAAGTTCGAAGGTCAAATTATTCAGTCGTGTAGGAATATATTATTTTATTTTACACTTTCTCTTGTAAATGATGATGTAATGTATATTATAGGTATATCTTCAATCATTGTGAACTGGATAAAATAAAGTATGAAAAGAACTTTTTGTACTTGGAGTAGATTAATTACAACTTACAGTATACTAAACTTACAATGATGACATATTATTCCTTGTTAAAACGAAATTATGCATTTTTCTTTATGTTTATCAAAAATTGGAAAACGACTATGTAAATTAATTATTAACTTATCGTGTTCAATATAAAACATTAAAACGAGCCTTAAATAATTATGAATTTACTTATCACGTCTATAAATCTGTTAGTAAACTGCTATGTTGTTCTGTCAATATTGCCATAACAGTGAATCAACAGTAAATATAATCATGTGTGATTTAGATAAAAGTAGAGTTCTAAGTGTGCCTATGCAGAGAAAGTTATTAATAACGTCTAAGTTATTATTAAATCTATTTCAGATGCTGGGTTGCATAATAGAGGCTGGCATTCGGTGACGTCAGGAAGGCAGGAGAGGCGCGCCGCGGGCGCGGCAGTGGGCGCCCATTCATGGGCCTCCGCTCACACACACACACATCCTCTGGCACACGACCGCAAGCCCACATCATTGTGATTTTCGTAATGACGTCACTCGCTCCCGACCAATCGCAGAGCGGATCCATTCAAGCCTAACTCCTGAAGGGAATTTCGTGGAGCGGGATGGAGGCAGCAGTCGACGGACGAACGCCGCGTAGTCGGTAGCTGTACGCGCCTTGGCTCTCGCGATCACTTTACGGAACAAAAATTATGTTTAAAAAAGTTTGCAAGTTTTATGAAAAAATATAACGGTTAATAATAAAAATAACATTTTCTAATGAATGAATATATTGGCATGATAAACGATAAGGGATCACTTCTCTGAAAACTTCGGTTTTGGTAAGTAGTTGAAATTAAAGGAAATTACAGGAACAGAAAAGTGGAAGCTTCAAGTTATCGTAGCTTAATGTTCAGAGCACGTGCAGGGCTACGATAGTCTACGATACGACGCTACGCCGCCTACGCGCTGTCTGGCTCGTAGCTTTGTAGACTCGCCCACGCTTTGGAACTTCCCCGCTACCGAAACGTGCCTTAATGTTAGTTGTAAACAAAATCCTTAAATTTGTTAACTTATTTCAAATTTATTCAGAAAAAAACGATATTTTTATAAAATTTGGTTTAAGTAGAGTTACCTACTAATTACTAGGCCTACAAGCACACTTACTAGTACAATATTTTATAATTAATATAATATAATACGCGTATATAACGCTCTTTGTCCGTAATGGGTTGAGTAAAATCCCAGGCAGCATGGAAGGCTCTCAGGCCCGTTGAAGGTCGACCCATGGTAAATCGGGTCGCCCTTGAGCGCATGCCCACTATGGTGTTACATGCACTAAATCTAAGTAATACATGAAAATTGGTAATTTTTACATAATTGTATGTAGATAACGAGTTCGTAAAGTACTTAAACAGAATGATAAAGAACGTTCTGGTTTTGGATTGAGTACAGTAAAATGATTTGAAAACACGTTAACATTTGACTATAATAACTTTCGTGAGTGTTATCCATATTATTTACTATATGGATAACACGTTATGGCTAATATTTCATCCAGTCTCTAATTTAACTAATGTATGTAATTGCCTGTGAAGAAAGCAACTAATTTAGTTGCTACGTCTTAAGCGAGATGACAATAAACCTCTATGAGCATAACTAGGTCACAAAGAATTAAACATTACAAAGATTAGATAAGTAATTGATTATGAATACACGAAAATAAATCGTGCAGTATCCTAGATCCTGTCATTTTAATATACTTATGTACAAAAGACAATGGTAAAACCATTTCAAAACTCAGTACAATTTTATTGAGACATCTATGATGTATATTCAAGTTTTGGTTAAACCACGAATTGAAGTACGAATACGGTACCCAATTTTCCACAAATTGCTTGGCATTTTGTGAGAAACAGTAGTACCTATCTCTCCAAACCTATACCACAGCATAATAGAAACAATCTGCCAACTAAATTGTCGTAACTACGATCTTCGAACCAACATTCATCAAACGTTTTTAGCACTAGATAGCTACAATATGCTATCACTGAACCGTGATAGCTTAATGTACTTTGTAAGATACCTTTAAAAGAAAGAAACAAGTACAGCATGTTAAATTGCTTTTTTAAACTTGTATGTGACAAGTGGTCACGTAAAAGGTTTAATCAATATTTTGACTTCTTCTTCTTATCGTATGGTTGACGAACATCCTGGTGCAACAGTTAACCTGAGTTTATATACAAACAAACTACTGCCATACATATTATATCCTACCAAGTACATAAAATTGAGAATACAATAACATCACTGGCTACGTCATCTGCAAAATGATGGTTGAATATACAATTTGCCTGTATTCTTATAGATTAGTGCAAAATTGACGTAAAACCTCATTATCTGTATCAATATTGCGATTTATCATTAATAACCTCATTCCATATTAACACTTGAAACAACAATGAGCGTTCCACTAATTTTGAATGGGATCATGGCCGATGTTCCATGAATGAATTAATTGCAACACAATCTGAATCGATAGTCCTTGATGCCGGGTTTTCGCAGAACCGATATATATGATAATCCTACCAAACATACCTACAAAAAAACGTAGAAGTAGAGTAACGGATATCTTGAACAAAACCACTACTATAAACGTTATTAGATTTAAATCTGCGATCTATACAACTAAAGGCACGTCAATCATCTTTTTTTTTTTTTTATTGGGACATGCCCACCACTCGTGCCCATCATTGCGACTCCTGTAAGCCAGGATCTACAATGATAACCGTTGAGAACCATCGAGGCAATGAAGCTCGAGGCGTCCCAGAGAAATGACTCGACTGTCTTGGAACCCGCAACGAAATTAATCATTGTCATTGTTTCCGTAGTGTAGCGGTTATCATGTGTGCTTCACGTCAATCATCTTTATAAAATCTTTATTTGCAATGAATTTGTCGTTGTAAAATATTTTGTATGAATCGAATAGGTTTGTCGTACAATAAGAGATATCCCCTAGATTTAAGCGCGTTGTGTTAGTATTATACCAACAAGTCATAACAGGTGTTCCTCAATCTATACTTGATTAAAAATAATGTGAATCGACACCTTTTTCAGATCAATATTATGTAGCCTACAGCTGCTGTCAACATAACTTTTTCAATGAATTTTTCAATGAAATTTATGTTGTATTTTCATAGTCACTACACGCATTAATAGTGCCAGATAAATAATGGTGAGCCTTACAATAAATACCTAAAAAGCAGTGTGCAATTGCTCAACGTAGGTATCTAGACAATCAAAATTATCAGAATGCTCGAATTTGACGGTTGCAATAAAATTGTTGTTGTTTCGTTATAATACGAGTATTATTATAGCTAATGAACAGCTTTTTTATTAATATTTGTAGAAGTTTGATTTTCGACTAAATTTATTTCTATCCGGCTCTTGATTTTTTTTTTATCTGTTTGTATATCGAATGTTTTTATTGTCGAGGCAGGTGCCTCGGCTAATTGATTACTTACTTGATAGGTCATGAGCAACATGGCTTAGCCTTGCCTTATTGAAGTATTCTTTAAAACATCGTTATTAGTCCAAATCATAGTCGGTCATTTGCAATAGGCTTGATTTTGGTGCATTAAGATCTAGTGCGATGCTGTCAGTATACTTGCTGAGTACTGATGTTGTCATAGGACATAAAACTAGGGTATTCACGGGGAAAATAATCAATGTTTATTTGTACTAATTAGAATTAGTGTTTTTATAGATTGCAACCAAGGATACATCCTTTACCTTACGGTACGGTTTTATCGGTCACCAAAATCTTGCGATCCCTGAAGATTTCTTGATTTGTTGCTTAATCAGATCACGGTATCTTTTTAATAAAATTAGACTGTTCTATTTTATAATTTAGATTTCGCTGTAGCCCAAAATATTAAAACAGTAATTTTTGTTGGGCAATGGATCGTCATACAATTCTTTTATAGAATATGAAGATTTTTTGCTCCTTATTAAAATCGCATCCAAGGAACATGGTACTTGGCTTCATGTAGTATGGGATAAATAATAACATTCTGACAAGTTGCTTAAGTAACACGAATGTTATTTCTAACTAACGAGGGATTTCTTGGTAAATTTAGGTAGTCTATTAAACAGTCCATTTTTATACCAGGAAGGCATAGACTTGATACTACTGAATAGTGGCCATCTAATGTGATTTCTTCGACCACCGCTACAGACTGATATACAGGCCAGTTGTTTACTCCATAGTTTCCTTTATCATTAACATAAGGAATTTTACTTTCTGGCTCCTTATATGTTTGGTTAGTGACAACTGCAGACAAACTGCAGAGGCCACATAGAAACAATACCCATAAAGCTGTACAAGCAATTCGTGTGCGGGGGCCCGGGACTGTGTCAGCGGGGAGGGGGCAGGGAAGGGGGCTCGCTTTGACGTCAGAGCTTCCTCGTGACGTCATAGGTCTCTGCCACACCCGCGTTTGACGTCACCACTGCTTCTAAAGCTACCTTTATCTCATTATAAGCTAAATTATCGACAACCTAAAATTATACGAGATATTAAATTTACCATAGCAAAAATTTTCTAAATATTATGTATAAATATAACTTATTTATGTAAAAATTACGAAAATAAAAAACTCAAAACATATTATTACTCAATGCCATCTTCTAATTAAAATAATAGCAAATTAAAAAGAACGCGTCAAAATAATAAGAAAGTCATAACACGATGCACCAGGGCTGAACGTCTCAGCTGCCTGTGAAATTCAATGAACGAGCTTGCCGACGTCACAAACGTTGCAGATCCTATCTTCGTCCTTGTTACTCGTACAGCTTGGCGTCTGTGCGAAGGAGATAGATGTTCCAGTGACCCAATTTCCCGACCTCGCTCGGGTGGGATCGGCGTCTATTTTTAATCTGAAGGTCGATTTATTTATAGAGCTGGGTGTGTGCAGGTGGAGAGGTGGTTCAGCGCGTGCCGACCACCGCGCACCACTGGAATGGTGACGTTTTGTCGTTTACCTAGCATTAATAGACAAATTTTATCAAATAGATACTATTTTAGGATACTATTTTGTTTTAATAATATAATAATTATGACAAATATAAAACTCTCTTATATAAAAATCACAAAGCGTATAAAATTAACAAAAGAATTGTCTTATATCGTGCGTTTTAAAGTAATTTTATGGCTCTTAAACTTTTACCAACTAATATTATTGTCATTAGAAAATAAAATATTTCTATTTTCTTTAAATTGACTAAAGATAATCTAACTTCCTACCTTTTTAATCTGCATGTTTTGGATCAGTACAGTAACGTCAATTTACTGAGTCACAATGTTTCTGTTACCAAGGTCGCCGCCCTACATCTAAGCGGCTCAAGGACGAAAACAGCATCATCTGTTCTTTGTGACGAAATATAATCGAAGAAATGTAACTGTTACTCAAGTAATATGCTGGTAGATATCCTTTCGGTGTCTGTCATATCATCACGCCTATGTACAAAGGGGTAGGCAGATTAGAGATATGTATAATTTGCTTACATAAATTTTATAAGATCATCATTTATTATCAGCCCCCTGTAATAGAAAGCGAGCCTCATGTCATTTCTTGGGCACAACAATTAGGTGAATGTACCTTTTTAGCCCCGTGGTTATAGACGCTTCCAGACTACCGCGTCGAGTTTGCATTGGGTTTGTTTCCAAGTCGGAGCAGTGTTTTAAAGGAAAATCTTATTAGGTGTCCGGGGTTTATGTTTTGTGCCTCGCTCTTCCTATTAGGTACCACAAAATTGCTAAATGAAAGTAGATCCCTTACTTGTCAAAACAAAAAATGGGCTAGTTTCTGCTACAGTTAAACCAAACAAAATAGTCGATATCATTTGATTCATTGTTACTATCTTTTCGGCATCAACAAAGTTAAGTGTATTTCTGGATGGAAGCGAGTGAAGCGACTATTATAATGTCATTATGGCGCACATTGTACGTGTATGTATAGGAGGGCTATTTAACATCTGTAATATTTATTTGGGATGAAATTGTATCTATCAAATGTGCTTACTTCGTTACGTAAAGCTGTCTTATAATGAAAGCTGTCTAGGAGACCCACTGCAAGAATTTACTATATATTTCCCGAAGAGCTTTCTGATAAAGAAATAATCAGGTCACCTCTTCGTAGAGATGTATTTTAGCAGCGAAATGATTTGCTAGCTAGTCTGGTTGATTGACAAGACCTACATACTTATAATTCAATGTAAGTCTTACATAATTATATTTACTAAAAAAACTAACAGAAGGATATCAATATTTCTTTGCAGAATGTACTGTAATTTGCTGCTTACAGAATTTTAAACATTTCTATGTAAAAAATATAGAAGTGTTTACGGCTACATTGGAGCCAGTAATAATAAGGGACTTGATACTTTTCGAACGCTACCATCATTGAGCAGTTGCAGACCCAGCAGTTGCAAGTACGGCTGCATAATATCAATCAATACAATACCCGGACCACGTTTATAGACTAGTAAAAAAGATTTTAGCTACAATGTATCTTACAGTTATCGAATTACAACATTACCTTCACATAAACATTTTCACTCGGTAAATAAATTAATGCAAATTAATATTTAAAGGTAGAATTTAAAAATGTAATCAATTCGAAATTATCTTACAATGGTAACAAACCAGAAAGCCATTGATTTTTCAATTAACTTAACGGAAACATAATCATTCTATTTTCAAAACACAAATGAAACGATATTTTTTATTTTTAAAAACAATAGACACGCAACCGAACACTAGACAGGAGGTCGACAGTATGGCAGCGATCTGGCGCACCATAGACACTCGTACCATCACGGCTCGGTGCCCGCGTGTCGGGTATCGAGTGACAGGAAATAACTTCCGCGAGTGGGGCTTCGCGATCCGGTGTCTAATATGTTACCTGCATTTTTTATTATTAGATCACTTAATAGGTAATGCACTTGATTAAATAGCAAAAGATTTTTATAAGAACATTAGATGTGTTTTGTTTGAGTTGATGAACAACGGCACAAAGATTTACTGTTAAAACCACTATAAGCTTAATAACCTTGGACATGATTTTAGATCATATATATTTTTTATACGAGGTGTTACGAATTTATCCATAAAGAAAATTAATAAATCATAAATAAATTCAGTAAAATCACGTAAACCAATATAAACGACTTGTATTTGAAAGAAGCAATACGAAAAGGTTGCAAAGATCCTTGTCTTGTCTCGCTACAAACCGTTAGCGCCATCTATCGACAGCAGCGGACATTACCAGCTTGGGTAGTGCTATTAACTAAACAAAGGAATGAGAACCTTTCTACTTAATACTGTACGGCTTCAGAGCCTTTTCTCCATTACTAAGCTGCTATTTAGTGGCAACTGACAAACATCTACTTTTTCTTTAAATATTTTCAGTTGTAAAGTAATATGCAAATGAAATACCTAGGTACTACTCCCAATTAATAGTATTCCAAGATCTTTATAAATACGTTGCTACGATTAAGCATCGTGTGAGGTCGGAACTCACGATCTTGGGTTGACCATAACCAGTCCGTTAGTCGTTGGGATAATAAACCTAAAATAAAAATATTAAAACAAATTATCGTCTTCACTGATATTTAAATAAATCCTCACAAAACACTCAACAAAATAATGTTCACGGAAAATCAAAGAAGCTACTTAAATCTTGATCTATGCACGTGTTCTTGATTTTGAACTATTGCATGTCTACGCGTGATTGGAAACCTTTCAGACGCAATCTGGTTGAATTCACTGAACAATATACCAAGTAGGACTAAGGAACTAAATTTATAGCACATAACGTCACGCCTGTATTCCCCAAAGGGGTAGGCAGAGGTGCACATATAGTACCCCCACATTTCGCCAGTTGTGTTTTAGGTCCCAATGTAATAGGGGGCGAGCCTATTGCCATCAACCGGGCACAAATCCAGACTCCGTGCTGCTACTGAGAATTACCTAATGGAAAAACCCAATAACACTTTGCCCGACCCGGGATTCGAACCCAGGACCTCGTGCTCAGCAGTCGCGCTTAGCGACTTCTAGACCAATGAGGCAGTCAAATTCATTCATTCATTTTATAGCAATAATATGTCAACCATGCAATCGTGCCTTCATGAAATCGATACCGATTAAATATTGCTACATAATAGAAATAATGTTTGTTTCTAGCATCATAATAGGCTTATTGTAAAGACATTAATGCGTTCTGTGTTACAGTGCATTGTTGTGTGCCTCCATTCCGAAGTCAGTGCCGCAATTAACCCCTGTATTCAATGAACAAGGCAAGCAGTGGGCAATTAGATCTCTTGATACTATAAATACACAGAAAATGTGAAATGTTACATCGTATTTAAATCTACGTTTTCATCCAACTGTGTCTGGACAAAACACACAATTTACTAAAGAAACAATACCGGCTTGAAGCACATGTTCTACCTAGTTCCGGCAAATTAAACATCCGCACATTAAAGATTGAACCCATTAAGACGATTATTGTAAAACATAACTATGAATAAATTTTAATTTATTTATTATATTTAGTACACTAAGTTTTTTTTTTAATATTTATAAACCATTTATCACAAAATAATTTGGAAAATAGAATACAAAGATTACACTCATAACGTGTACCTAATGATTGCATCAATTGTGAAAACTGCACACACTCTGTGTTGTATGTTTTCTAGAACGACGGGAAGAGGCCACGTTTACACTGACCTTTTATTCATTCAATCAATTGGCTTAATCATTAAATATTAGAAAGCACAGGACAGACCGGGACTAAATATTAATTACCACAGACGCCGGCGGAAATCAGTCGTCTGACAACTTCTCATGAAGTTATCTTACAGTAAGAACATATAATAAATAGATGAAGAAATTTTAATTTATTATGGTGAAGTGTAATTTATAATCTAAGTAATTTAATTATGTATTATCTATCCATAACTCAAGAGGCACAAAGGCTTCAAATACGTTAGGTACAGCAATAATATTAAAAACAAAACAATAATATAGATCGTAAACATTTTTCTGTAGGTAGATACTATTATTTATATTTCGTAGTGTTTTTCCAAATTCATCGCAAAAAATTATTTACAGTATTTTTTTACTAATAAACTTAACTCCAGTTCCGTACCTAGTCGTGGTGGCTTAGTGGTTAACTTACCGGATTTGTATGCACAAGGTTGCATGTTCACACCCGGGCAAGTATAAATGTGACTTTTTCAATGTTATAAATAGTTTCTTAGTTATTCTAAGACACCACTGACTAACAGTGACGGAAAAAATCGTGAGGAAACCTGGATTTAATTATCTGAAATCGCCAACCCGCAGTGACCTAGCGTGGTGATCAATGCTCAATCCTTCTCTATACAAGAAGATGCCTTTGCCCTGCAGTGGGACAGTTATAGGCTGTTAATATTATTTTTCCGTACCTAGTAACAACACTAGGTTTATCACTAATACAATATCGTCCATGATTGACGTGACAGGCTGGAATAGGCCTGCAGGTTTAAATCTTTGTGGCGGTTACCTCATAATCCTGTAATGAGGGAGGCGCCGACCTCCTTTGCAGGGCTTCCGACCGGCCTCGCAAGCCGACCTGTCGGTACTTAGAAGATAATGTCACATTTCAATGTATTTATTTTCCATTGGTATTAAGCTAAGGTAGGTATTAAAAATATCAACTGTAAAAGTACATTCATTACAGATTATATTTATTTTATTGTCAACAATAACGATGTGAGATAAAATATGATAAAAAGCTTTCGTACTTAAATTATATAATGAAAATTTTGCTTATATAGGTATACAACGTATAGATATACACATAATATACGCGATGGCAGCCTTGACTGAAGCATTCTTATCACTCCTGGTTCCTATGAGATTGCATTGCACGTCAAATGCTACCGGACAAGCATAATTATGAATGTTTGTTTATCAAATTCGCAACCAACAAACTATTCGTATATTTTTAAATTTAATGTTAAATAATAAACCATGCAAATAGGTATTTTACAGACCAGTCTATTAAGCTCATAATGCGACTATCTATGAAACAAAACCACGCGAAGGCAGAACAGCCTATTATTGTGGTCTAAATTAAAAGCGCAACCGAGTAACCAAGATGCAACGTCTTAAACATTTCAGATGTATTGACAAATCTGTATAAAATTTAAAATATATTTAAACATCACTAAACTTCATGTACGACGAATGCATAACAAATATCAATGTATGTAATTGAGAATTGTGTTCTAATTGTTATAACTTTTTCTTATATTTGTTGGTATCTGCTTTAAGAACAACAAATGTGAGAATTTTATTTTTGGTTTTTAAATATTCCTACGTAAAAAAAAAACAAATTTATAATCGTTAATAAATCAGTAAAACGGGTATTCTTTTTTAAATCACTCCGTGTTCCTAATAGTACATATGAGGAGTAAGTACATTATATACTTTGCCTAGGTCTTCCTACCTACGCATTAGCGACTTATGTTCAACTCACCGCCTTTGACATGCGCCAAGCAGACAAGGGGTGGAGACAGGACATAATATAGGCCCGTGCACCCGCTTGTAATGTAGTCTGTCGCCGTGTTCATTCGCACCCCGACCTACCCCGTGGACGGACGTCGCTAGTTCTCTGACAAAATATATTTCAATACGTAACTTTAAAAACAAGTACTTCCAACAACTCTAGTTTTAACTTTTTTACTTATATAAGTGTGTATACGTACCCAAGTGAGTATTAAAACGTTTTTTTTATACGTCGTTATTACCGAGAATAATAAAATAGCATGAAACTAAATTTCGATTTTGGTGTAGAAGTGAAATTGTTTTTTTTTTTTAATTTGTGTAAATAGTGTTATCATAACCAATTAAATTACTATTTCGTAATGTTTGTTAAAAAAAAATTGGCACCAATTAATATTGCCCACACAAATATCAATTTATTAAAACTTACATTATATGTATGAATGTAATCATAATGTTAATAATATGTTACACCGGCATTACATACTAATACTGAAAGTCGTTACCTACTTTTCCCAAATCTAACTAACTTATAGAGTCAAATAAAATATCGTGCGTTCCAAAACTATCCGTAAAACTTAGAAAGGAAGATTATTAACAAAAAAACATTTTACCTGTATTCAAAAACAACAATTTTCACGTGATCGAATTTCTATGTAAATGATTTAATGAGACAGGGGTGCTCGACATTTTTTACAAAATACAATACTTAAATCGATTGACGTGTCGATGTCGCCGGTAATAAGTATTAGTATCGAATGCTCCGCTATGCGTGCATTAAGTTAAGCCGGTAGTATGGTTTCCTCTACGCGGGGCTTCGCTCGGCCACCCGATACCTTAGCCACCTTAGTTTTTTACCTCCCTTCCAACCGAACAGTTGCACAAAATATATTAAAGAAAAAATTTGATTAACATTCTTATGTTACAAACAATTTTTGTACATTACAATTAACTTGTGTATTATTTATTCAAACTTTTTCAAGTTTAGTTTTCTGAGTAGTGTCATAAATACGTAATGGAAATATATATTCTTTCTTTAATTTTAAATTAAGAATAATTTATAGGTGTTTATTTTATTTATGTTAAAATTGTATACTTATTTCTGTTTCAAAAGAGTTCTGTTGCAATATTGTTTTTTTTTATGTTTTGTTAACGGTGCTTCTTATAGCTTCCTTGAATTACTGCTCGTTACTTATCATCGCGGATCCGTCGTCCGCCGAAGATATCACAATCCACAGCCTTCAATATCTTTGGTATAATGAAGCCCAAAGCAGCTGCTGGCCACTGCACAAGATTAGTTGAATCTATACTCTTGTGCGTGTGACAGCGGCTATTGCGGGCTATTCATTGTCTACGAAGAAGAACCCATCAAGAATTACGAAGCTGATTTTAGAAAATATTGATTTCCAGTATAGCAACTAAGTTTACGTCGTATAAGCCTCTAATATGAATAATGTTAAGGACATTTTAAACGTATATTATATATACCTACTTTTAAGTAAATGTATTGTTTATTACGATAAGAAATTGTAAATTTAAATCAATGATACAATTATCAAGTGTGAAGATGCTCGATTAAAAGTAGATTTTCTAAACTGTAATTTTCGTTCTGTTTCTAGGATTATTACAAAAACATTTTTGTAGTTGTATGCATGCCATTTTTGTATCTCTGTGTCTATCACAGCAACGTGAGTGCGAAATAACAATTTTAGTACAAAATCGAATTTGTTTCATCGAATTCCAATTAAATTGGTTTGACGTAAAGCACTCACTTTACTTTGATATTTTTTCGTACGGGTGTACCTAGTGATCACATGGACTTCCATTGCCTTGCATGTTTGTTATTTATGTTGTTTTAGTTACATATCCCATATTCAAACAGCTTTTGAACAAACTATGTTCTTATATCGTTGTAAAATTGTAATAATCGATGTCTATATGTTGTTACGCCGATTTTTTTGGTAATGTATCTTGGTAAAAAAAATTGGTACAGTTAGTTCACTAAAATTTAATCATTCGTTAGTTCATTTCTTATTTGGTTAAGCTACGTATGTTGCTGACCAGCTGACTGTACTTTGTGTATAAACTGTTTCAATTTTATATTGAGGTTTTGACCAATTAATTTTAAAAGTTTAGATACGAAATACGTAAAAATCACAAACAATTTCATAGTCTTATGTAAGATAACGAATTTTTTTTTTTTAATAAAACTGACTTCAAAATCGCATGGCAGTATAATACTGAAACAGTTTTTTAATAAATAGTTTCATGTAGATAAAATTATTTCTGTTTGATGTTGCAATGTGTTTACGTTACAAAAGCTTTTTCGGTAAGTGCACTTGGGAAGCCTGATCGACTGTAATTGATACGAGCTAGCCGGCCCGAGCTACAATAGACATGCAAGTAAGTCATTTTGAGTTTTTGATTCCCTAGTATTGAAATTTTAGCTTCATACAAATTATTAATTTTTGTCTCCAATTTAAAATATTACCTCACATTATTTGTGTGTATGGAATTGTGGGTCAATAAAGTTACAGAAAATACAATTTAAGGTTTTATCATCTCTTTTCCATACTAGGACACCTTCATTATTATTTCCGGCGTCCAATTAGAGCAATGCCTTATAGGTACAATAAGATCGCAACGAAAACTGGATCAGCCTAATGAGAACTGCAGACAGGGGGTTTAGGTAAGTGCATCGTTTTACCGATACTTTAGATCGCGCTCTCATTAGTATTTCTCTCGTTTGCCTTATTATTTCGAAAACTAGACCGGTACAAAAATATAGTAGCGTACAGATTTTAAAGCCAGTAAAAAAATTTTTTTTAAGTATAATAGGTATGTAGGATGTGCGATTCTTATTACCTACATAGATAAATAAAGATAAGAATTCAACACTTTAGTAGAGTCATTCGTCGACAACCAAACCATACTACTTATGGTACAGTCAAGATCAACGAAAACAGTACTTAGTCTTTAAGGACATAGATATTAATATTCCGCCCCAAAAACACTTATTATTCTATTATTACTTATTAGTTAATAATAAAAAACATTATGTGTGACAATTATATTCTCATGAATGAAAAGTGTCACTCGTCAGAGAATGAATAGTGCTATTCAGAGATTGAATTTTCTGTCAACTTGAGTAATCTATATAAAAGAAAAAGACGAAATTAATTTTTTGAGCGATACAAACGCAAAGTTAAAGTTAACCATAAAATATACATACACTCAAAAAACATAACCCTTCTGGCGCAGTTGGGAATATGTAATATTTTATCCGTCAACAACTTTACTAACAATATTAAGATTCTGATTGATTTTGGACTATATTACAGATGAAGATAGGTACGTCATGGTGGCAGCATAGACACATTTTATGCCGTCTAAGTTGTTTTTAGGCAGTCCAAGTCTTTAGTCTTCTTCTAGAGAGCGGTAGGTAGGCACTCTTCCTTAAATTTTACGTAAACTATTGTAGATATTTATACAGTACTCCATGTATTCTAGTAATAACATCCGATCTTGTTGTTCGAGGTAGCTCGTGCCACGAATGCACTAAATCTGATATCCCTTCAATTCAGATCCCCCTTTGTAATAGCAATATTATTGAGTTACCAATACCTCTCGGAACCTATATAAGGATCATCATCAGTCGGAGGACGTCCGCTGTTGAACAAAAGCCACAATGAGCGACCACTATAAAAGGGTAACTAACGCCTCAGAAGTCGGTGCCTGGCTGAAGGCCTTTTATTAGGTCTCGCCAAACGACCGGTTAAGCAGTAAGAGCTCCTTCAGAAGTTCTAACTGCGAGAGAAGAGATCGAAAAAAAAAACTGAATTCGGAACACAGCACGTCTGGTGCTTGCACATTCAATTGTCGTGATGGTGTCGTTTTCCCGCCGTTCGCTTCTGACACGACACGACAGAAGCTATCACAACAGATTGCGTGTTACTAGTATGAACGTTAAATCCGCATTTACACTTACTTTTTCTTTCATAAAGTAGAGCTGTTACGTTGAAATTCTTTTTTATTTATTCTTTATGATTTGTCCTCTTTGTATCAGTGTTACAGGAGCGTCTACTAGATCGAACACACCACAATCTTCAAGCTTGGTATACGCTACAATAGGTAGGTAGAGTATTAAAACGTTTTTTAAACTTCTTTGTCTATTGCATGCATGTAGATTTAAAACACTAAACATACTTTTTGTACTATCAAATTTTATTTCTACACAAGCGTCGTCTATAAAACAAAATATTACGGACGTGTTCACAGGTGGCCTTTTCAGCAAACAATTTGATTTATCGTACCTATACCTTTCGTAGGTATTAAATAAAATTAAGTGCATGCATTTCACCACTTACATTTTTGTTATCCAATTTTTGTTCGTGACTGTACTATTGCCTTTGTGTCGTTTGAAGTGCACATCACTATAAATCATGTTTTTAGAAGACCAAGCTAAATTAATTACGAATATGCTTTCAGGGATACTAACAGGTTTAAAGCCAAATCTAAATTGTTTTATGTTGCCTTTACAACCAATCAATCAATTAAAGAGCTTTTAGGCTGGGCTTTTTTTAAACTGACGTGGGGACCGGCTACCTACCTATTTTTAGCCAGGCCAGCCAGGAGTTCTCACTACACTATTATTTTGATATTTTGACATCACCTTTACAGTCCGTTGTTTGCATGTTTATTTAGAATGTCCCTATTTAAAGCCTTGTGTCTGAATTCAGTCTTCAATTAGTAAAATCTATGAATAACGGGGTTTATTAAATCCATACTATAACCTAACAGATATAGAATAGCAAAACGTATTAACGCACCAGTCAAACAAAACCCGAAGTCTCTTTTTAAGCCAATGGTTCCTAAATTTAAAATACGAGAGATCATTTTACATCGTTTCATTATTGGATGTCAATTGCAGAGAGCATTTTCACACGAATTGTTCATTGTTTTAACAACTATTAGGTATAACATAATAAGTGGAAACGAAGAAATATTAGAAGGTGCGTTTAAGTACATCCACTTTTATAAACAGGGCAAATTGTAACATTATATAAATATTTACTAATTTTTAATTTCCTTTCGTGTTAAAAAGAAACTTATTTTCCAGCTGGTAACAGTGCATCGAAAGAAGACAGAACTATAGACAGAAGCCCAAAACAACTATTGGGCACTGCACAGGACTAGTAACCCGAATATACTCTTGTGCGTGTTCTAATAGTTGTTGTCGGATCTTCACTATCTACGGTCTGCGCGCGCGCATGGAGGACAAGAAAATATTTTGTGATTATTGTAACTATTCGATTTTTGATCCTTTGTGTTTTATAGCTAGCAATCCTAATGTGTAATTGCCCTGTCTCAGGTTGGTTTTTTTACAGTTGTTTGAGCTAATAAATATGTGTGCCCTACGCCTTTTAGTTTAATATAATTCATAAGGTAAACATGTTCTTAGCAACGAAAAATTTTAGTAACCAATAGGATATTTGTTTTCAATGTATATATTTAAAGTAATGTAATTTATTTTAACCTATTTTTGGAAACTGCTACTTCGCTATAAAGTTGTGTTGTCATTAATGTTGATGTACATAGATTACTCCTTGTTTACAGGCATTATATTATGTAACAGGACAACAAATGGCTATTAACAGATATGAAAATTCTTCTTTATAGGTAGTATTTTGTTATCATATGTCATACTCATATCTTATTATTATTTATTTATTTCAGCCATGATCGTCCCACTGCAGGGCAAAGGCCTCCCTTTCCTTCCTCCATTCCTCTCGGTTGTGAGCTGCAATAGACCAATTTACTTTAAAGGAGTCCAGCTCGTCCCGCCATCTCATATCTTAAAAATACCAAATTACTTACCATATTTGGATAACAGTAAAAATTGGAATTTATTAAACCGGTCTTATGGCGGACTGGAATACGATGCGAGGTTTAAACCAATAACTTATTGACGCGTATATCGATATAAACTACCTAGTACGTGATGCCACATCACTAGAAAATTACCACGTTGTCGTCATAGTCGTTAAGGAAATTTACGCACAATCTATAGGTAATTAAATTTAAACACATAATTATAATTTGAAAACTGTCAGTTTATTGGTACTAAGAAAGTATATCAGTCTTAAGTATCTAATTAAACGAGCGACAAAAAACAAAAAAATGTTGGGACACAAATAATTGTATACAAAATAATCTAAATTTTAAGTCTTCTTATAATTCCCAATAATATGTACTTCAATCTTTAATTACGTCATGTTTTTAACTTGTACACAAGGCCATGAAGTAAAAGCATAAACACAAAAATTACGACTAGCTACAACATAACCAAAATCGGTTCACAAACTAAAGTACATTTATATAACGTGAACACGTCATCTAAGGAATGATTCAACATTTTGTTCTTAGGCGGAAATCAATTCAACTTAATTTATAATAATAGGTATAAGTTATTAATTAACGTAATAGATACGAATATAATAATTTTTTTTTTATTATTTTTCGTTGCGAGACATCGTTGTTTAGCGTAACAGGAAAACGCTACACTTGTCTGATATCTTTAAATTCAATCAGACATTTTTGCACTCTGAACCACAAACTATCTCAAATTAGAATTTAATAGCGTTAGAACTAACTTAAAGGTACATCGATGTATGCAAACATGTATCAGGAATTTGTTTATTGGTACCAGTAGCTACCTATGTTCACTATAAATAACCAAACGTAACAGCTAGGAAATTTGTTTAAAAAACGTAAATTAAACATGTTATGACGGATAATCATAACCTCTTGTACGTCTAACTTATAATTACGGTCACAACTCAATACGCCAAAGCGACAAATTCAACTTGATACGCCAAAACGAAAAATTCAACTTGATACGCCAAAGCGTCAAATTCAGCTTGAATATTGCAACATGCAGTGTATGTTACAATATTACATATTTATGTTTTATGTAAAAAAATTGTTTGTTCAACTGTCCTACTACTGTATTTAGATAACAAATAAGCTACTCTAACCAAATAAATATTGGAACTTGAATTATTGCAATATGCTTATGTTACAGATAATGGTGTGGTAAGTTATATGTAAAGGTCTAAACAGCATTAGCTATGTTGACATGTTTTTGTTAATTGAAATTGTAAATAATATGTTAATGTCTTATAACTATAGAACATGGAATAGTAGGATAAATGAATTCTGGCGTAGTGACACAAATAACGAATCCATAAAAAAAAAACATTTATATAGTGTAGCCTATACCAAAAACATGTTTTTTTCATATAGCTAGCTAGTGCGGTTTAGAAGAATTATGATTTGATCGAATTCTGCGCAGTCTTAACGAATGTAATAGGAAATCTTGCCCGATAACCTAAGTATACATATTTACTGACTCCAAAACTGTTTAGTTGGTATGTATAAGTACAATTTTGTTTCATTTAGACATAACATCAGCACTTTATGTCCTCTTAAAAGTATTCGTGTGATTACTATGTAGTAAATAATTTAGTTTTGAATGACATAAAAACAAAAAGGATCTTGAAGCGATACGGTAGCCCAGTTAGTTTAGCAGCGCCACAGATCGCCGAAGGTCGCGTTATCGAATCCCGTTCGTGTCTATCATTATTCAACTTCCTTTAATAATTTGAATTTAGTTTTGTTTAGGTTTCGCTTTGGCCGCGTCTCCGAAGAGCATGAGACACATAGTGGCGTGGAGACACGCCTTCGCCGGCAGGAACTTCTCGTCGAAGGTGAGAGAGTAACGGTACATCCACACTGCTGGCTCGTATTCAGACTGAAAAATAAATTCCGTTATTAATTGTGAAATTAAATAGAACTTTAAAACTGGCAGAGAAGCTTATTAATTGGAAGTATAATTAGTATGTTATCAAAGTGGTGTTATAGATAAGCTATAAATACTAAGTTACTACCACCTCTTTACCAGTTCCCTTCAGAATCTTGCATTTGGCACCCGATTTGGTGCAATAAACTACAATTGTAAATTATGCTAACTGTTTACATAATACATAACAAAATACTTATCCATCTCAAATGACCTTGATTTCTGTTAAAATATTTTTAAAAATAAATCTCTTAACAAATTATAAACTCAGCTTATACCTGTCTCAATGCTGAATAAAGGCTGTTTTCACAGAGAAGCAAGCATAGCTAGTAAGCTATAGATCTCATTAATATAATTTGGTGTAGTAACACCAAATTATATTAATGAGATCACCTATTATTTCCGGAATACATCGAGTCTGCTAAAGAATTAAAAATCGTCTACCTGTCTGCCAGATTAAGCTGAGAAACACGTTTGACGTTTTAAAAATACGAAATATTAGGTGAGTTGTGTAATTTTTAAACAGAAAATAATACATATTTTTGGTACTAGTGTTTGGTATTATTTAAAATAGGTTTATAAAATTAAACGATAGGAATAGTGATCACTTACCATATATGTGTGCGATACACCTACTAAGAAGGCTTCTATTTTACTTTTTGGTCGCGAGTAAAACGAGAGATACGCAATGTCTTTAGCGTCTTTTATCTTGGATTGACTGTAAATAATAAATTAAGTCAAGAAGTCATTCAAGTAAATACACCTAAAAAAATTGTTAATTATAAAAACATTAAAGTTGAATGTTTTACTTACATATGCAGTAGCGCAGCGAGTGCGCGCGGCGCGTGCTGCGCGTGCGCAGGAGGAGCGCGAGCATGCGCCGCGGACAGGCAGCGGGCCGCGCAGGCGCCGCGCCCGCCCGCGCCGCACCACCAGCCCGCCGCCGCCGCCCCCGCCCAGCACGTGGGGTGCTGCGGGGATACGACCACATGTTAACAATATTTGTCTACCAATTTTTCACGAGAGACCGACTTAGGTAAACGATTGTTGATTATTGTACATAAGAAAATAAATCGTAAAAATACAGTAAAATAAAATGTAAGTACTGCTAAATTATTATTTTTTATTTATCTCCATACTCACAGTCTCTACATATTTAGCAATCTTAGCGCCCAGCGTGACGTAATCATACAAGTTGAATATCTCTGCGAACTGATGCATCAGACTGAGCACAGGCTCCCATCCCTCGGTATCGACCTTAGTCATTCGGTCAACGAAGAAATCCTCAGAAGGATCGATGTTTAGGCGACATTCAGGAACCTTCTTGTTTGATGGAGCAATTGATGCTATTTCTGACGGTAATCTAAAAATAAATACATGTTGTAATACCATACCAAACGATTTTTAATTAATTACATTATTGTGTTGATACAAGGTACTATAATACGTATTGCCAAGTAAAAGCGCGCAAATTCAAAACCCCGCACGCCCAATGTCTTTTAAAATTCATGTGCGTACTATAATTTAGTTATCAGTTGCTAAAGAGGCGAAGGAAAACATCGTGAGCTAACCGGCACACCTGAGAGATTGATGATGATTTTTCAACACTGTGAAAAGACATGTCACCTACTAGCTGTTGAAATTCTGACACCATGGTTATCAACTATACGATAAGAGGTAGATCTATACTTTTCCAAAATTTTAACAGTAATTATTATGTACCTTATACCATATAATATACCTTATTTAACATAGAAATACTGTACCTTGAATCAGAGTCACTAAGTAACTGCCTAAAACTGATGACGTGTAACCAATATCCTAATTCTAAATGTTGATAGGTGCAATCCTCTTCTTTCAAGGCCAAGTCTTCAGGTTGTATACCTGGAGATAGGCAACAAGCATAATTTATTAATTGCCTGTGATAGTCAAGTTCCGTAGCATTTAACATTAACAAAAATAAGCAAAATTAGGTACTCATTACAAACTTTGGGGTATGAGGACTCATCCACTGAAATGAGTTCTCCTACCCTACACCAAGACAAGTAGACCTTTTACACACAGATAGGTAAACAAATTGATTTACTTGCACATCCTCTATCCCCGCAGCCCTTTAAAGCTTTGCCCACCGTCTTCATCATGGCGTCATAGTTCTTCTGGTGCGCCACTTTGTCGCCGCGGTCCGTCGGCATGTTCTGTATGAAATGGTCGAACACTCCGTCATCCATGTCCTCTACGGACGCGCCCTGGATATTATCGTCTTTTAGTTCAAGCATTCTGACTAAAGTGCTGCTTTCTGCGACAATTAGGAAGGAATGTGTTACGAATACTTTGTTTAGAGTTAGTCGAGTAATAGATGAAATAAATTAATAGATATTGAAAGAATTAATAAATGAAGCTAGCCAGACTAATAAAGTCTTGTTTTATCGTTAGTCTGCCCCTTACCATAAACACTTAAGACATAATCGACGACCTGATTAGAGCAGTGGCTAAGCGATTGGACTGCTGCGCTAATGGTTGCGGGTTCGATTCCCGCACGGGGCAAAACTTTGTGCGAACCACAGATGTTTGTCCCGAGTCTGGGTGTTAGTGTATGTGATATTTCATGTTTGTGAAACGCACCCACGACACAGGAGAAATTCCTAGTGTGGGGCGACGTTTTAAAAAAAAAAAACAGTTAACGTTATGGAAGCAAAACGCCGTATTACACTGCACGTAGCTGCGTCTCATTTCCAGATCGTAAACTGTCCTGTTTTAGAATTCACGGTAAGGGCCGCCCACCTATCTATAAAGATTAGTGTATATTGCAAATAAAATACAGTGAGTCAGACAGTTAAACAGTTCAAGAATGTAATAAGTCTCAACAAAGAACCTCTCGATATGAATTCTAAGTTTAAGCAAAACAATAAAAGCCTTGTTTAATAGCTAAAACAAATATATTACACTTTCAATACCACAACACTCACCACGTTCATGCGGGCTGTAACACTGTATGTTAGTTAAGTGACAGTTCGTGCCGTCCTTCTCGCACACCATGCTCATGCCCGGCTCTACTTGCGTACATATGTCGCCTTCGTTGAATTCTGTAAATATAATAAATAAATGAATATAAATAAAAATGGAGTTGGATGCCTGTCTATTAAACACACTAATATTATAATGGCGAAAGTTAGTGAGTGTGTCTGTATGTTTGTTACCTCTTCACGCTCAAACGGCTAGACCGATTTTAATGAAATTTCATACGGAGGTAGCTGACTGGATGTTAAATGTGTACAATGGGACTATGACATTTTATACATTTTTGTAACACCAGAATGTGGTGATGTTCGTGATAAATAAATAATCTTTATCTACTACAAGGCAGTACCCAGGTCATGCAGCGCGTGGACCTGCTTGAAGAGGCAGGCCCAGCCCGCCAGCAGCAGGCGCGGCAGGCCGCCCATGAAGCCGGGCTCCACGCGCAGCACCTGCTTCAGGTGGAACATGTGCGTGTTGCGGTGCTTCTTTATCATGTTGAGCTCCGCTAGGATAAAGTTCGTTGCGGGCTGGAAGGGAAGGTTTTAATAAAGTGCGATATAAAAATAGGCCCGATACTTTTAACATGGCAATACGCTCTCCTGTGGCGTTCTAAGGGGGAGGCCTTTGTTCTACAGCAGACTTCTTCCGGCTGATGATGATGATGATAAGCTCTCCCTTAGAACGCCACAATGTTCTAAAGGGGAGGCCTTTGTTCAACAGTGGACGTCTTCTGGGTGATGATGATGAATAAGCTCGCCACGAATGTGATGTGAATGGGCGAAGAATCGTGGGTATATAGACTCCTGCCTCCTTATCATGAACTCTTAAAACAGGACAGTTTGCGTTGTGGAAACGTGAAGCCCGTACGTGCAGTGTAATGCGGTGTCTCGCTTTCACAACGTACAATGTCCTGCTTCAAAAGTTCATGGTAAGAGGGTAGATAAAGGAACATGCATGCCTTTCGGTAATCACAGGCGTGATACACGGGGAACTTAAAAATGTGCTACATCTAGTTTATTTACTTTTTTTTAAAGCGCTTAAATCACATGAAGGTGAGCTATTTGGGACCACCTGTATCTTTTTCCTCATTTCAACTTCAACATACCTCATAAAGACTCAAATTGAAAGCCTCTTCGGCAGCAGCGAGTGCTTCATCAAAATATCCCATCTCCAAATATATAGAAGCCAAGGAGATCAACACAATGTCTTTGTAGCGCTGTTCTACCGTGCGGCTAGCTGTCATGGCGCAATGCAGAGCGTTCACGTTGTTACCGCGAACCCGCCAGTATAGAGACGAGACGGTATATAGCAGCCATTTTGGGGCTACTTTCTGAAAAATAATAGTACGAATAATACTAGATAGTTCTCGTGGGTATTTCACCTATCGCGATGTTATAATGTCAGATTTAACAGAACCAGACTTAACTAACTTTAACTAACCACTAACAATCAAGTTGGTACACTATTTATTTCTTGCAAAAAATTCACCATGATGATAATTGTCACTTTTCTGGACTGGATCTCTCCCTAACTTTGTATTCAGAGATGATGACCACAACCACTCGTTAACCATATTCCAGGACATGAAGAAATAACAATTTCATCGAAATACATATTTAAATTAATATTACTGATGTAAGAAAGGAATACAGGTATAGAGAACGACAAACAAAAGAAAGGATATTAAATGGAATTAGTCAATGTTACCATTTGCATAGCGGCGTATATCCGTTGGCCGATCTCCGCGTCTTGCATGTGACGCACCACATCAACATCGCCATCACCTACGTACTCCAACAGTTTGTGACGTAGATGCTGCGTGATTTTCACTTCACTTACAAACTGTGGTCTGGAAAAAAACATGGAATAATATCTTGCGGACAATGATTAACTTAGACACTTTATAACTTATTACTTAAAGTTGCTATACATATAAGCTTTGAGTTAGAACCTGGGCAAAAATACAAAAGCAAATAATAAATGGCAATTTTTTTTTATAATTTTGCAAGCACATCGCTTGAGGCCTTAGGATTATGAACTCTAACCAGAAATCAAAGATATTATTTATGTTTAACAATTATACTTACTTTTGAGGTTTTTTCTGTGTAAATGCAGCGGCATCTTTGTCGTTTGGACAAGTTGGCGGATGCCATGGTAACTCATGTTCTTCCTTAGCTGACACGCCAATCTTGTCAGTTAGCAACGATTTCAGTCTGTGGAACACAGTGGAAAATATAATTTGAATAAGATATCTCGCAGTTACGACGACCTGATTGGAATTCGCGGGCTCGATTCCCGCACAGAGCAAAAATTTGTCCGCAATCCGCAGATGTTTGACGAAAATCTGGGTGTTTTTGTATGCGATTTCGACACGCGAAATTCTTATTTGAGGCTACGACATAAATGAAAAGAAAAAAGGTAAACTAACGGAATCTTGTCACACTTTAAAAATTTATAGGGAAGAAAAGGAAAACAATTTCAGTATCTATTTGATCTGGTAACACAATAATAATGATTAGTAACAAGTAATTTTTAAAGAGGCACATACCTTATTCCCTTATTTTCAAATGGTAAAAATATTTGATATACAGCCTCTAAATTTGTCGGAAAAGTAGGTCTAGCCTCTTTACAAAATTTATTTGATGGCCATTCCGATTCCTTATCAAAATCCTCTGTGTTTCTACTTATCTTAAGCGTTGTCGGATATCTAGAAAATAAATGGTTTTCACTCAGTATTAGCAAGAAAATAAAAACAACTATAATGTATTTTAAATATAGGTAGGTATATCAAAGAATAGCATACAGGAAGAAAAGGTTATTTTAACATTTATTTATAATTATAAAGACATATTAGCGTGATATACTTACAAAATTAACCCTGTATCATAATCAGACATGCTCTCTTCATTTTCAACTGCAGTAGGCTTTTTTTTTATTGGCTTTGGAGTCTCTGGTTTAACTTCTTTAGGTTCAATAAAAGCACTTGCTGTAAATAAAGTGATCAGTGTTCACTAGAGGTGATCTAACACACATACGTGGGGCCGAGTTTCGATATACAAAAATGATACGGATGTTGACACCACCAATCAAATGACATACTTTTTATGAGCTGTCAAAACGCTATTCTCCATAGATTTTGTAAGGCAATAGGAACACGTGACGTCACTTATTTGCAAGCTCAATTGACTTAATTATATATATTATATTTATGATTGATTACAGTTAATTAGAAAGTTATAGGGCTTTTAGGCATAAAATAAAGCACTTTTTTAGACATATAGTCCCTTGGAATGATTGATTAATGGTGTCAAAAAGAAAATATGCATAAAAAATACAAATAAGAAAGTTACCTTTAACCACATCAGGAAACAAGTCAGGGAATGTTGGTGTCGGACCAATTTCCTTAAGAATTTCCTCATCTTTCAGTTTCGTGTAATCTTCTTGAGCCACAAAGTCTGCCACCATGTTGGCATGTCTGCCAATATGCTTCACAAGTCTTTGCAGGCTGTAAGCGGATTCTATCGAGTGAACACCTTTTTCCTTTAACCAATTTTCGTTGTAAGTAGGTCCATTCAAGAAGTATTGGATCAATGAATATTTGTCACCTTCCTTTTTCAATTCCTTTACATTTAATCCTGTTATTTCTGACATCTTTTCAAAGTTTTCACCTACATCCCTGAAATCTTTAAGAGAAGAGTGCTTGTGAATTGTATCAGTAAGAAATATTAAGAAAAAAATGAAAAATAAAAATTACCCTTACCAAATTCCGCTTCATGTTTCATGGTCCTTAGGAATGCCGCTTGTGACTTAAGCCAGAGTGCCTCTCTTTGACTGTATTGAGTCAATTCCTCGCGAAGTTTATTGAGAGTTCTAAAATATGTTTTCATTAATGAATACACAATGTATAATTAACAGTAGACTTGCTCTACCAAAAAAAGTTAGCTATTCAGGATTTATGATTCATATGGTTTCAGTCATTCTAAACAGCAACCAAACTAAACGAATTAATTAAACAATACTCACTCGTGAACAATTTGCATTCTTTTCAGCAGATATGTGTGACATATTACTGCTTTTTTATGTTTTACTGGAAGAGCCAATGAAGGGTTCAACTTTAGGCAAGCATCATAGTGTTTTATTGAGGTGTTAAAGTCTCCGATAACCGCAAATGCATTAGCCAATATAAAATGGTTGGTTGGACAGCCTTGGTCATGATCTACGGCAGCTCCTAGGATAACAACTGAATCCTCTGTTACTTTGCTACGATGCACAATCACTCCCATGCTCAAAAGAGCTATATCTTTGTACTCTCTGAAATTAACATTACAGTATTTTTAGCCTTACAACTCTTTGTAGAATTTGATAATGAATAGAAAAAATATTTATGCAGTTACGTTGTGTTAACACAAAATAAATAAAGAATAAGGTGAACCAGTCCCAGGCAAATTAAGAAATACACATAATATGGTATCTGCTAAGTAATAAACATTGGAACACTGTTATTCATTAGAATTACTTACAAAGTACACAAAAAAACCTCCTTAAAGTAATAGCATTATTACCAACATGAATTTCAAGTAACCTTTGTTTAAATTTAGAATTATTTCGAATTCAGATACTGTAATAAGAGATTGACTACAGTTTCAATAAATAAAACTTGATTACTTCATAACACACCATGCATATACGTGATGAGTGGTCTACACAAGTATATAGATAGATCTGTTCAGAATATTTTTCTTGCAAATTGGTTTAGACAGCAACTACTTAAAATGAAATTGGAACGAAAAACAAGCATGGCTTGTAAATTTATTATGATAATTAATAATAAACATTTATAAGGAAAACAAAGAAGTCAATAAAATTTAATTATGATTTAATGTTACTAAGAGGAAAACATTCCTCTGTAAACAATGAAATGCAATTATATCATTCTACCAAGCTTGACAATGAGTATCATTTATCATGACCTCTATAATATAATAATACAATGAATAATATAACCATTGATGCATTCAGTTGTGATTAGGGAGCAAATTAGTAATTGTGGTACATAGTTGAATTAGTCAGTTTCATACAGGAATAATTATCCTGTTTGAATAGGAAGAATTACATCACAGTGTTAGAAAATTATGTGACATTTACTTCTTATTATGCTTCCAGGGCATTGGTCATTCAATCAGTTCGGTCGCATTGCGTATCGGATACGGACGTGCCTCATAACGGTGCACTGTACGGATTTTTTAAATTCGCGAACAGCGCGGCTACATGCCGCTGCCCGCTACTGCCACTATGAGCTCACAACTCATAGTCAACGAATTGTTGGCGTTTATACAAAACGCCATCGATACTATGGACGAGGTTAGTATCTTACAAATCTGTAAGACTAACTTCAAGGAAGACGACGTGAGCAGTGGCAAGAGACTGCTGTACCAGAGTCTGGATCGACTCGACCAGATGCCGTCTCGACGGAGGGACGGGACTGAGAAGAGCATCCAGGACATCATCACCCTGTTAAAGGTGACCGACCCGGACGACGTGCCTACTTTCGTGGCGAAGGAGCTGCACAAGCTGCCTCCCGTCACATTCGACCACGTCGACGTCACCAGGCTCCTGAAGGACATCATCTCCCTAAAGACGAGCCTGACCGAAGTGCAGTCCAGATTGGAGGTCTCAGATGGGACCATTAAAGAACTGCGTGCTGAAGTAGAGTTATTACGTAACTCTATTTCCGCAACTAGGTCACCTGAGGCCTCTAAGGTTAACACACGTCGTGGGGCGCAGAATGCGTCCGTATGCAGTTTTGCGTCGGCGGATTCCGATGCGTCACCGGCTGTCGTCAAGTGCGATGCCCCGGCTGCGATTGCGGCACGTGTAAATGCATCGACACCTCGACGTGTTTACGCTGACGCGGCCGCCAGCCGGCCCGCCGCTTGCATACCTAGCGGCGCCGCACCGGTCCCCGCGCCCGTCCGCGTGGCTCCGCCGCGCGCCACCCGTACTCCGTGCCCAGTCCCACTGCCCGTGCCTGCTGCGCAGGCGCCACGTCGGGATGAAGATGGTTTTGAGATGGTGCAGCGGAGAAAGCACTGTCAAAGGACCGTCCAGAACCGCTGCGGCAAAGCCCCATTGGAGCCGAAAATGCTCGTGCGGGCTGCCACGCCGAACACTCCGGTGTACATCTCGCGCCTGCGTTACACCACTAAGGCGGAGAGCATCGTAGAGTACGTGCGTCAGAAGATTCAGTACGCGCCGAGGGTGCAGGAGCTTGAGTCGCGCCGCAACGTCAACTTCAAGGCGTTCGTGGTGCGAGTACCTAACTGTTACCTGCCCCTCGTCTTGCAGGAAGACTTCTGGCCGCAAGATGTGGTGTTCCGTCGCTTCCGCGGACAAGTGCCACCGGAACGCACTAATACGAAGTGCTAGGAAGTGTTTTTACTAACATAATATTAAGTCTATATTATACTAACAAAACATGTTACTATATTTATATATGTTAGTTTGTAAGGTATTTATCTATGGGCCATAGTTGCCTGAAAATAAAGGTTTTATTATTATTATTATTATTATTGGCCTCTGTTCACATAAAGAATGAACAAAGAGCCCTGATTACTATACTTACCTACAATATGTATACTTGCATGTATGTTAGCAATTCAGAGTCATCACACATCACAATGTTTTCCACATCCAATACTTTGTAATTCATTCATACATTCAATTTCATCATTTTATTGGTATACAACTGACTGTGATGGCAAGGTCTATTATGCTCTTAGATACTACAGCAATACCATTAAAATGATTAAGGAATTCATCTCTTATGCAATAAGTTTTCTGCCACAGCAGAAGGAAATAAGACAGTAATTCAAAAAAGTGGAACATTTATTACCTTGGTGCATAATGCACAGCACGTCTGCTGCACTCAATGGCTTTAGGTGCATTACCCCTTACTCTCCAGAAAAGAGAAGCCATATTATAGTGTAGCCATGATGAGCTATTCTTCCTAAGAACTCCAGCCAGCCAGTGACCAAACTGATCTACACTCATTTCTCTGATATCTGTGTTTCTTTGTGATGTGTGCTCTGGTAGAGTTAGTTCAGGGCTTGCACTCAAATTATCCCTCTGCTTCATGCTCTAGAAAAAGATAAAGATTAAGAATGGATATCTAAATTAGTGGAATTACACTAAGATTTTATACTTCAACAGATGAATACCATGTAGATGATGGAGACAAGTCTCACAATGAATTAAAGTCGTACAACAACAGGATTATTGAGTGAGAATTTAGTGTCTATATCAACACAATAAAAACTTATTCAACTTTACCTCTAAATGTTCAAAGGCACACATACTAAATGTTAATGAGGACAGCTTCTTACAATCCGGCACTTCGGTTTCTTCATAATTTGTATTATATAGGGTAAACTCCTCAGGGCCTATCTTTGTTTTTGATTCCTCCATGGTGGAAGCATACCAGTCAATCATATTTAATTGACCTACTTTAACACAGTTGTCATCTTCATTTAATAAAATGTTAATATCTGTGTTTCTTTCCAGTTCAGCCCAGAGGCCCTTAATTATATGTTGCCTTTTTGACAAATCATTATGTAAGTTGATTATATTGCCCCAGCGTGTGTCTTGATTTAAGAATGCCAGCAAATCATAAGGCCGAGCCATTTCAAATGGAGAGTCTAGCTGAAATTTTATGAATAAATGTAATTCATTGCATACTAATGTTGTTTAATATTATGGTTCTAGCCTAGCCAATGGCTTGTATTAATGTATCTGTATATATAACATATTGTATTAATATAGAATCTAAAGCTACTTATTTTAAATAAATGCCAAATTATTTCATAAAAAATACTGAATCACAATGGCCCATCTCTTATTTTAAACTCATACAAAAGTAACTGCCAAAATATACTATTTCTAGCGAGCTTAATGAAAATAGTATGAAACAAACTTTTTTTTGTACTGCTTAAAGTTAAACCTCAAAAATCACGTAGGAGGATAGTCGCAACGTTATTAATCATACATAGTAATATTGTCATACCCGCGGCTGTATTAAGCCACCTTCTGTCACCATCCAATGTGTTGATCCATGTATCTGGAGAGTACAGAAGCTGAACAACCACCAAAGTTTCATAAACTGCATTTTTAATTATTTTTACACAATGCCGACACTAGAATATAATGTTATGTAAGAATAAACCATAGCATAACACATCAAGACAGCAAGAGTCGCTCATTTGATATTGTTATAGCAATATAAATTAAATGAATTTTTCATGTGCAACTGCAGGTGAATTCCATTTATTTCACAATGAGCGGCGTCAAATGTCAGATAACTGTCATTTGCATTGCATTGTGTTTGACAGTGTTGTAGCAATTCTTACTAACGAATTTTAATTATTCCCTGCATCATGCAGGAATGCAGGCTGCATGCATGCTGCATGTGATTTAAATAGAGGTCAAATATTTTTGTGAATAATCTTTTTTGTTTGAGTACGCCTATGTATATATTTTTATACATCATTTGTTTCTTTAAGAAGATAATTATTTAAAATTGCCTCAAATGTGCGGGTAATTCAAAGTAGTTATTACGAGATGCTAAAATTATCTCATGTCAAACATGTCAACAAACTACAATGTTGAATATGTATTTTATTTACATTTATCAATTTATTTACAATAATACAGTAATTTAGTGAGTTTCAAGTGATTTTCTGTGTTATAATAGTTGTAAAATACAAAATATTGATAAATTACAGAGATATAAGATATAATAATTCTGCAACTTGTCACTGGTTTTTTTTTATACCTACGGAGACTTTTACGTCACGCTACGAACCAAATAGGCGGGCGTTAGTAGTGCTCTTTTTAGGACATAAACAGCTATTTATAACTTTTTTTCTTCTAGTTCAATCGTCGTTATTTGACGCTGATTTGTTTCCACGAGTTAAACATCAATCTAAGGTATTATATAAAAAAATGACACGCATAATTCCCAATTACTTATTATTATTTTAGTACGAAATTCAGTTTATGTGGTGACTTGTAAAATTTAAACATGGCAATTTATATTACAACTATAATTATACAACTATAACTTAAATGTGATATAAATAAAAAATGTATCATTTTTAAATTATTTAAATAAAAGTAACTTAAAAATTAAAAGTATAGTCGATTGATAGTAGTAAGACACAGGAATCGCCAATTTCCGTTATTTAATTTCTCATCACTATGTCCTTAGTCGTAATCATGTGACACAATAGCCTGCGTCCGAAATCAACAAATAAATATCACTGTAAACTATTCAGAAACCATATTAGAATGTTTAAATAATGTTTATTTAGATTATTTTTATAGTTCTGTTCCTAATGAATTAATTCATTTACTTTCATTAAATCTTAAACATTTTAGTAGTTTACTTATATGATTCATTAAACTCGAGATAATCATTATGCTTCTCATAATATAAAAATATTTAATGTAAGGATTTTCTACGATTGAATTTATTTGTATAGAATTTTAAGGATAGGCATCAGTAGTGAGTATAAACATAAATATTCAATTAGACGTTATAAATGTTATACTCTTCATTAGGTTACAAGCCAAATATAGCACTTTTTAGTAACGTACAAATCAGTACAAACTCATTTTGTAAAAACTGGCATTTGTTATAGATACTGCCTTTCACCCTATTAGGGTGTACGTACGTATCTATGCACTACCCCTGCCCTACAACTACAGGGCCTAATGCGCATGTCCAAATAACCTCATATAATCCACGCCTTTATTCATCCACATAAATTGTAACATTGTGCTTTTTTAATATTACAAAAGCATCTGTGAATAAACACAAAAAAGCTCTTTATTGTTAACTTTAACTGTACTCATATTTAACATCAGTTGGGCAAAAGTGAATTTTAATTCATGAGACGTCGATGTATCAGAAATGTGTCAGTATGAGGGGTCGTAACAGCGTTGATTGAGGTGCAGAGCTTGTCTCATGGGAATTAGTAAAAACTATGTGATCGCAGTGTATAAAAGTATTGAGTGAATGAAAGATAAAATGGTAAATGACGCACAAGTACAGTCGCCGCCAAATTTGGATGTGCGTGGTGACGAACGCACAAACGATAAGTGTACTAATGTAAATAGAAGTGTTAAAATATTGGAATATAAGGTCGGGATAAAGTGCTAATTTTTAAGTACCGGTATTGGGTATTATAGTGAAATAATGTGCTATTTCCTTTTTAAAGGGACTGCTCTGGACATGTGGTTTGAGGGAAATATGTTTAACTGCACTCTGGCTTCCATTAGGTGCTTTAATATTTTGTTATGTGACAGCGTCTATATTTCAAGCAGATGACATACATGAAACACATTGTAAAGTGAGTATTTTATGCTTAAACTATCTATTATTCCCTTCAGCGATGGTCAAACCACGGTAGGTACATACCTATGACTTGTAAGCATGTACTACACTTAACCTATTATGACATAACTGTTTAATCAATAGGTATATTATTATACATAATTAAAAAACCCAGTATCTAAATGTTTCACATGAACTCTTACTGTGTCTAACATAATATTACGCAAGTCTTTAATTACGTCACCATATCTGTCAGAATAAAGATATATAATATTTTCTGGTTACAAACATGTGTGGATTTATGTACTCACCTGTACCTACCGTAGTATAATTATCGTTTATAAACTCATTAAATAAAAATGTCATTTTTTAAATCTTAGAAGGCGAATCGATAATAAGAAAAAATGTTGAGAAATATTCATATAGGTACATAGTTAGAAATAATAGGTATTCCCTAAAATACCAATCTCCGATCTAAGCGTAATAAATAGACTATATGCATAAGTAACTAGAACTACTCATCTCCAAAATCGTTTGTTCTGAAATTCAAACTGCTGATGCTGCTGCTTTAGCGCTTTCTATCTTGCTTTTCAAGTACTCGTAGTACCTAATCATACATTTTGCCACTCTTAAATCCAGATTCATCTACTGCTACGTAAAAGCCAATTAGCGAAACTGTTTTGCCTAATAGCACCTATATTTAATTCACTTTTGTTTACAGGTGTACAATGTAGTGCCGTCAATAAGTGCGATTACCGGAATAAGCCCCCAAAGATACATTTGGAGGATATGTATCGCTTTCCATTTAGGACCAAGGTTGTTGATAGGTTCCTTATATTACAACTACCATAAAGAGCGAACTAATTACATTACTGAAGAGAAGGTAATTTTTTAAATTAATTTTTAGCGTCTTGTGTAACATTTGCCACAGATTTTTTGATATACCTATGTATATACGTACGTGATACTTAGAAATTACGATCAAAAGTCTTGAAGTTCGTCGACCACAAGCTACCAATTACGAGGGTCAAACTGAAAGTTCTTAGAACTGGCCACTTATAAACAATATAATAAAAGAATAATTCTAAAATTTGAAAATAGAACTCTTTGCCAATATTACTGAGTATATATTTCATTAATTTGTCATTTGTTTTACGATTTGGCGGCAAATTGAAAATTGTCTGTGTCACGTCAACATGAATTTAACACGAGAAAATTTTCGTGCAATGATTTTTTATGACTTTCGATGTCATTTAAGTCAACAAGAAAGTTATGATAGACTACGATTGGCCTTTCACGATGAAGCCCCATCTCGTGCGACAGTTTACAACTGGTTTAATGAGTTTAAACGTGGTCGCACTAATCTCACTGATGATTTACGTGAGGGACGGCCTTCTACGGCGACGACTGAAGATAACATCTGTGTTGTGCGGCGTATGATAGAGACTGACAAAAGAGTGACCTATCAGCAGATTCGGACAAGCTTAGGCATCGGTATGAGTCAAGTGCACAAAATCCTCCACGAACATTTAGCAGTCAGGAAGCTTTGCGCCCGGTGGATACCTCATAATTTGACTGAGGCTCAAAAACTCCATCGTGTGGATTGGTGCCGTAAAATGATTGAAAGATTTAACGGAGGTGACTCAAATGCTGTGTTCGACATACTAACAGGTGACGAAAGCTGGATTTACTGTTATGATCCTGAAACCAAAAGACAATCTGCTCAGTGGGTGTTTCCTTTCGAGAGGTTGCCAACTAAAGTGAAGAGAGATCGAAGTGCGGGAAAAAAAATGGTGGCCTCGTTCTTTGGAAGGATAGGTCATTTCGCAACAATTGTGTTAGAGGATCAAAAAACAGTTTCTGCAGAATGGTACACTACCAATTGTTTGCCACTTGTCTTGGAAAAAGTTCGAGAGAAACGACCTCGCATTAGGATCCTCCTTCACCACGACAACGCCTCGTCGCACACCGCTAAGCGAACGATCGACTATTTGGCGACATCAAACATTGAATTACTGGGTCACCCGCCGTATAGCCCCGACCTCGCCCCTTGTGATTTTTATTTATTTCCAAAAATTAAAGAAAAACTTAAAGGAAAGCGGTTTATGAATGCTGAAGAAGCGGTGGCTGCGTATCGCGATGCCATTGAAGAGAACCCTAAAGACGAGTGGGCAAAGTGCTTTTCCCAGTGGTTCCATCGCACGCAGCGGTGTATTGACGTGAATGGACAATATTTTGAAAAGATATAATAAAACTAATAACTGGCTAATGTAATCAGTTTTTGATTTTCTAAGAACTTTCAGTTTGACCCTCGTACAATGATGACGTCTGTTTGTAAAAAGGTACCTGATGCACCGAACGATTTTTGTAACCTATATATGTTTCTTTGAATAATACCATTTATTTGCGTTGTAACCTTTGCACTTTAAAGGTTACACCGTAAATAAGTTACCTATCTAGGTCGAATGGGAGCTTAAAATAAACTTTTCATCTTTGTATTTGTTTACACTGTGCTTCGAGACTCTTGTGATTTAGGACTGTAAAATGATGGATGAATGGGGAGTCCTATTGACAGAGTAGGATATTTAGAGAGACTCTTTTTTGCCCGTGAGGGGCCGGGCCAGAATAGCACCTTCCTAGATCGTCCCGTTCGGCGTTGTAGGCGGCGAATTTTGGAAAATCCAGATGGGCTGTAGCGGCTTAAGAGACAGG
Source organism: Abrostola triplasia (assembly GCA_946251915.1). Taxonomy (NCBI): domain Eukaryota; kingdom Metazoa; phylum Arthropoda; class Insecta; order Lepidoptera; family Noctuidae; genus Abrostola; species Abrostola triplasia. The sequence goes on from OX276426.1 coordinate 3,671,603, forward strand.
CCTTTGTTCAACACTGGACGTCTTCCGGCTGATGATGAAAGGATTAACCTCGCCACTGTTCTGTCCTCAGTAGCAGCACAGTCTCGATTTATGTCCGATTCGTGTAATATCGGTTTGTCCGTATTAGATGAGACCGATATTGATAAGTAGCGAAATGTGGGTTTACGTCTCTCTTTGCCTTCTCCTTCGGAAAATGTAGGCGTGATGTCATGTTATTTTTATGTAGATACAAAATAATGCTGTAGCTAATTAAGTTTAATATAATTTTCTTATTTCAGACTCGAGCAGTAGCGACCAAGTTAGGAGAAGCATGTTATTGGCTTAATTTTGTAGAACTGTTTGCACTCACAGGCGTGACTTATATTTCCAATAGGGAAAACTATTGTAAGTGCTACAACATTTACTATATTGTCTTATTTAGGTAGTTACCTAATAGAAAGTTTTTCTTCCCTTATTGTGAGTTAATATTGCTGCCTCCTCACTGTAAAGGTAACTTGCTTCTCGTGGTATATTGTACCTATTCCTAAGAATATAAATTATTTTTAAAATAAATTTAACAACGACCGTTATTGTACTAAACATTGAATTCTTAAACAATTAGTAAGTCATATAATTCAATATGATATCTGGAGATGGGCTCAGTTTAAATTAACACAGTTAACCCGTTTGCCGCTAATTAGGTAGCCGATAAATTTGGCTGTTTTTGTTATTTATAGTCCTAGGAAGGTCTAAATAATTACATAAATAACCTAATAAATAGGAAACAAAGCACAAAGGCTTAAATATCGTTTCCAAGTCGTGTCTTTAGGCTTGCTGAAGTTGTTTTTTCTATGCAGCTCACACAACTTAATGGCATTCTCTTTCTCGTCTTACCTACGTCATCATTCTATGTATCCGAGCTCATTATACACGGATTCAACATAATAAGCGCACGATTTATTTCCCAATTCCATGTTTCCAGTCATTCACGAGAAGATATTCATAGTGTTCATGGTAACGGCGCTGTTGCACATGCTGTGTCGCGCGCGGGTCGGCTGTATCGGAAGTGATGTGGTGGAGCCAGTGAGGACCAACAAACTTGTGTGGATTCTGTTCTACGTCGCCATAGCTGCCACCGTAGGACTCATTATATTTTTCTTGAGACACCGACTGTTGTGTCGGCCGCTAGGTAAGTTTATAGGTACCTACTACAAAACAAATATTTTGTGTCAACATCTAGAAGTGCATTCATATTTGATCGGGATTTTCAGTTATTTGTTTAAATAATTCAATCGGATGTCCGAATATATTTAAGTATTTGGCAACTCAAATGAAGCAAAAGAAAACTGGAATAAGATTCGTTAGTTTTTGGGACAATTAAACTTGCAAAACAATTATCAATACCTTTGTCTGGCTTTTGTCATAATACTTTGTGACCTTTCCCTACACATTTCTCTTTTATTTGGGCTGTGACCTTTCCATGAACCAATACAAAATGTCATAACTTTCGATAACGTAGTCTACCTTATTGTATTATACACTGCCATTACAGGCATTTATGTCTTTCCTGTCGTTCACAGAAAGACTCAATATTCACTAGACACAGGGAATTTAATTTGTCTGAAAGCTTATTCGACGGCGTATAAATAACGTTTAAAAAATATTCGCAATATGATATTTCTGTTTTAAGTTTTATAGGGGTAGGTATAAGTTCTACGTAGATAGACTGCTTAAAAGAATATAAATGAACATTAAGGATTTTTGATGGCCCCGTTGGTAGAGGTAACATTCGATCCTCAAGTCCCATAAAATCATGAGTTATTCTAACAGGAGTTTGTGTTAGTCAGTTACTTTTTGTATATTATCCATATCTTTAGCACGACTGATTTTACGAAACCCCTGTTCGTGCGATGACCAATAGCGAGTTCTGGCGGTTGGTAACCAAAGAACAATGCCTTTATCAAAAGAGTGAAAAAAACGGAGACATTGCCTTAAGTATACATTAAAATCTGCAGCTTTTGTTCAAACTATTAACGGTGTCTAATTAAATTCCTATACACTACCTAGGTACTTATAGACACAAAACCCGATCAAACCTGTTTGTACCAGACAGACACATTTCCTCGTTCCCCACTTTGGCTGTAACTCACCATTTTATGTTTTCAGCGTTCACATGGTTCTCTGTGTGCGAGTACATCTTGGCGACGGCGAACATGGCATTCCACGCCATTGTGGTCCGCGACCTACCTCTACACGAACTTCAAGTGGTGTGTCCTACTAACAATAAGGCGAACTGAACGTGTACATACATAATTTGATTGTGAATGGAATCGGTCACCGACTCGTAACGGAATATGGATATTTAACTTGAAGACTAAGAACTGCACACGAAAAAGAGCGGGTAAATCTTGATTCGTTCAATTTGTTGATCAAACCGTTACTTTGATAACACAGAGTGCTATGTCTCTAGATTATCAGCATGAGATGTTAAATATACTTCATTCGCAGTCAAATGTAACATCGTTTTAATTGACATCGAAGTGGGACCAACGCGTGAATCATTCAGCGGGGGCCTACGTCAGTTACTGTAGTTTAGCTATTTTTGTGTTATGGCGGGTAGTCGTCTATACGCAGATGAACTATGTTTTACCTCTCATGCAATTGGATTTGAAAATTTTACAAGTGAATGCTTTAAGAGCCTTATGGAAGGCTTTTGGCAGAATAAGTAAAATTAGGATCTACTTGTAGCTATGTGTACCTATAGTTGATGATGACACGTCTTTACAATGACAAATGTACAGTGTTATACATAATGTATAATTTAGGTACGGTTAAATAATAAGAAACCAATGGATCTTCACAATTTATATAAGTATTAGTATCTCGAGCATCGATAAAAGGTCTGGGAATAAGTTAACTTCCAATACTGTTATCTTCCCCAAAGACTTGCACGTCACACAACAACTTTAAACTAAATACAAGTGTTGTATTAACCACTCCAAATGTGCAAGCTTTGATAATACACGACAATGATAGATATATATGATATTAATCTCCCTTATATAGTAAAAGTAACTACGGTAAGAACTAATACGGATCTTTATCCTTGTCAATTTTAGGGTCAAGTTCAAAGTCAAGCTATCAATTGGCAGATCACTTTAGTACCTTCTTTACATTATAGTAACTATGTAATGTAAATATACATAAGAATATTGTTGAAGATAATTGCCTTGTGTAATTTATAATAATTAGGTATCAACGTAAAATATCTGCTACACTAATGAAGACATTAAAAAAACTAAAAGTTTAATACCCACCTACTTACAGTATTAAATTCTGTAGTCCTAAACAAAAATGCGTGAACAAATGAGTATTTAGACGGCCAAAACTGTTGAGAAAAATTACAGCATGTCAGCCAACCTATTATTTTAATAACCGAGAAAGCTCCGCAGAAAAAGATAAATATTTCGACCAGGAACCATAAGTAGGGCTGATAATAATAATAATTTAAATTAATTTTGTTCTCTAATACCTATAGATTGTTTTAATCTAATATAATTCCACAATTTCTCAATACCGGAATATGATAGGACATCAAATCTCAGTAACATGTCGGGATCTAATAAAACAAAACGTTAAGCTTGCGACTTAATATGTATCGGCCAAAGATATTTAAGAATTTCCGTTATTTAAATGTTAGGCTAGGGCATTAATCGTATTATGCAATAATCTACATGGATGTGACATTCGTAATATTAATAACAAAGCCGTAGCCCTTTCCAAATATGGATTTAAGCCCTCCATCGAAAACAAAATCTAGTTACGATTTAAGATAAGGTCTTCCAACCTAAGACTTGACTGGAAAAACTTGTTGAAAAATTCAGGCCCAATATTATCTACCTATTAATTAATATACCAACCTATCTTATAGGTCAGGCGACATCAATAAAAGCTTCATGGCAATAATAAATGTGACTCAAATAGCCAAAAATAGAGTCAAAAAGACAGTATCTACTGATAAACTAAGTTGGATAATGCAATGAATTATGTTTAAGTAGTCTATAAGGAGTGAAACGCGGTTTATGTTAAATTGAGGGCTGGTAAATAATTTCCTGATGGTGGAAGATAAAGCAGTAAGAGGCGCGCTAGCAATTCTATTAACAAGTTAAGAAGTTCTTACAGTGATTTTAAACAATCATTAATCACCGACGAGCAAATGACACACGGTGCCGTGGATACACCAACTCTCTTAGTCACATCACAGAAGACTCTAACGTGGCGTTTAGTGTCGTAATTACTGCTTTTAATTATGTTAAAACTATTATCTCTTTTAATACCTTGGGTTGGGCACAATATAACAGCGCGTGAGAATGGCGAAAAGTGCCTTAAAAACTGCGCATCCGCAGGTGTCAGTCGACACCGTGTGATACATGCCTTGACCTACATAATATAATAGGAAAAAACTGTGTCTGTTTTCCTTCGAGTTTAGTCAAAAGCTGCTTAACTTACTTCGATCATTATACCAATCTCATTCTGCTTCGAAGCTAGCAAGAAGCGGCCTCTCATGGTGAAGCTAAGCGAACTGTAGTGTCGCACACTTGCGCAGATATTGCATAGCGTAGAGGGGTTAAGATTAGTCTTCGCAATAACGAATAATTTTACAAAGTTACCTAATAATAGAGATAGAGATTATTAAGGGTACAGACGCTTAAGTTACTTCCGCCCTACCTGTACTCGCGTTTACATATACTTAAGTCCTTTTAAATCTACCTAAAATTAATGCCTTGTTCAATTAATTCGTCGATAACTGAAAAGGACCAAAATTATTATTATTATCAATTAAACTACAATGTATTCAATCAAAACATATCTTAATTAAAAATAATCGACTACTGAGTAATTATTTTTATTTAAGAGTTTACTCATTACTGATAAGAGCAATGAGCATCCGATGAAAATAGTTACTACAAGTATAACTATCTACCTACCTACTTTAATAGAAACAGGTGCAAAAACGTTAAGTTTACCAATGAAACACCCTAAATTATAGATTGACGTCCTATTACTAAATAGGGCTACATTGTACTCAATCTTTTTCTATCGATTTTTTTGTGAAAATATGGTGATGCTGTTTGCGTCACAAATTCACAATTAGTCTGTGTGTGACAAGACATTGGTAGATAGTAAAGACTTCACGTACGCTACGTTAAAAAATATCTATAAACTAACGAAAACATTTTTTTCCGGCAGACTATTTGTTTGATTAAGTGGTTGTAAACAAAAACACTATATTGAGAACCTGAAACATTTTCGGGTAAAAGTGTCTTTTCGTGTTTTTTGTTTATCGAGTTTAAGAAGAACCTTTAGGTAGGTTACAGCGTTAATACCCACTTTCGATTTGTAGTAGGTACATCCACTTAATGTACTAATGAGAATTCAACTAGATTTTATACTCCACTGTTGTTATCTAGGCTAGTTCTTATCCGCTGCTAGCCTTAATATAGGTAACACAAAATTAGGTGCGTAGTGCCTGCCCCAATTAATTTAATGCTAATCTTAATATGTTAAGTACCTATTGTATGCAATATTATATATTATATAAGTATCTACATAATTCATGCCTATTTATTATATTATTCTAAGTTCAACGTTTTACCGAAATCTTTAACGGCATTATGAACTGCCCTTGGCAATTTCGTTTACTCTAGTCAAGGTAACTATTACTAAAGTTTATTGTGTATTTTAAGGGTGCTTACAGACGACTGTAGATTTTAGTTAGAGCCAATGCTGAACAATGACGGATTCAGGAATCAGCTGCAAGACCATGTCGTCTGTGTGTATCCGCCCTAAGTATGAGACCAATGTTGAAGTGTCAATTTTAATTAAACATCTGTCAAAGTGATGACAGTATCGCCCGCACTATAGAGCAATAGAGAACTATTAGGGTCATCACGTTTAGTCGGCAATTAATGTAATACATAACATAACATCACGCCTGTATTCCCCGAAGGGGTAGGCAGAGGTGCACATATAGTACACGCACATTTCGCCAGTTATGTTTTTAGGTCCCAATGTAATAGGCGAGCGTATTGCCATCAACCGGGCACAAATCCAGACTCCGTGCTGCTACTGGATATAACCTAATGGAAAAACCCGGTAACACTTTGCCCGACCCGGGATTCGAACCCAAACCTCGCGCTTAGCAGACGCGTTTAGCAACCACTAGACCAACGACGCATTCATGTAATAATCCATGTAAAATAATCTTGATGACTTTAGGTGACCTAGAAAAAATTGGGCCGGTCCAGAATTGTATGACTCCCGGCTGTTAAAGTCACTATGTTACTTGTACTTAACCTTAACATAATTCTAGACTTGTTTATTTATTTTCACGTTTCTACCAGTATTTTCTTATTTTACACTTTTTGTTACAATTTATAAATACCTGATTATTGACTGAAACTTTAAATCGTCAATTTATTACTTCTAATTTGTAAACATAATATAACTTAAAATTATTTTGATACCGACGGGTTTGGTTAATATTTTTTATTAACGGCTTACACCGGACCGGCCTATTAAGGACACTTGGGTTTTTGAGATTAATTTAACAAAATCTTATCTGTCAAAATTCATCCAGCCGGAAGATACGAGGTAAAAATAAATTTATATGTACAGTACAAGATACGCACGAAATACATAACCCTTCCTTGGCACTTGGCAGTCGGGTAAAAAACACACTGACTACTGAGGTACCATAGGTAATATATAGCTTTTGTCACCGGTGTCCTGGCTTTTTTGAAGATTACCCTGCATTGTTAGTTATTGACACTTCAACATCGATAGATAAAAAGATTGATTAAATTATTATTATACTATGAAGATAATTAAAAATTATGTCGTTGTTGAATTTTAAACTTTTGTTATTTAAAGTAGAAGTTAGTAAACTGCGTTTTTATATTATATAAGTACTTATTAAAATAATATAATTAAATGCTTTAATATTAAATTTAGTATTGAGTATTATTGTAGAATTAATTATAATTATTATCGTACCTACATAATCGTAAGAACATATAGCACAGAAATCAATTATAGATATATCTATAATATATATTATAATTTTATATATATAAACAGAAAAAATGGTCCTTTCTCAAGAAATTTGATACATGTGCTTACCTACGTATGTGCTTCTATTTATTTATTCTTAAAATATTACTTTTATTTGTTTAGAGCTTAAGATAATAAGAATTGAATAGATATTATTAAGTTAATAGTATCATGACTGAGTATTTATGTTTTATGCTGTTATCCAATAAATGTTAACAATATAAAATTATAGTTAAGTTCTAACTACTTTTGAATCAAAAATCCGCTAAACGAATATGAATAAATTTGTCTGAGTATGTGGGCAGATATTTGTTTTAAACAATAAAATATATCTTAATAACTTGTAGTTTTGCTACGTGTCACGTATTTTTATAATATCAATTATTTTCATTTTCTTCCTGTCTACACAGTAGGTAATACCTGCCTTTAATTAAATTAAATGGACTAACTAGGAGGTTTCTAACAACAGCTACGCGGAGTATGCCTAACAATATATGCAAAAGGCACAACAAATTATGAGATACATTAACATATAAGTTGCTTTAAAACTATTATGTAAGTTGATTCATCACTAAAAAACTACTGTCACAAGTTGAAAAATAATAATTACTAATAAACTTATCTTCTAAACGTCAACATCATCAGTCTCAAACACAAACAAAAATGAAACAAGAAAAAGAATACTTGAGGGCAATTTATAAAAGTTGTCAAAGTCATTGATTAGATAAATATAAAATGTATTATACTTATAATGAACATTAATTCCATATCTAATTAATATAATATAATATAGCAATATTAATTAAATGTTAAGCCTCAATCAAATATAAAAAGCTCTACAATTGACTATTTTACACACTCGTTTTAGTGCCATCTAGTGGTGTAGTTGAGAACAGTGGTAACTTTTATAGATGGCGTTACACGTCTTGACAACATGAAATAGAAATACGCTTGGTCTCTTTCATATCAAAGATGGCGGCATTCGGGAGCTAGGGCAGGTACTAAATGTATATGTGTTGGTGTATACGTGTATAAAATTTCACGTTTGACCACTCTGTCCACACACACAAGCAAAGAAAAGCGGGTGAGCGCGGGGCAAGGGGAGTAACGTCCGTGAAGTTGTGTCAGCATATGCGCAAACGAGGTGCGCATTCGTCGCGTGCGTTGTCGGGATTCTTTGTGCCATTCTTCGCATACCAATAAGAGTATATTCTTTAAATTTACTCCTAAATTGACATTTAATCAAAATTCGTCCTTTCACCTCATCTTCGAACTTCATAATAGGTGAGTAAAAAATATTTTTGATACAATTTTCATACAATCAAGTCAAGATATAAGTGATTTTTATTAGGGAATGTCAACAATGCGATCGCGATCCTGCAATATTTTACATAGTTGTCGTGTTTGCTTCGCTGCGACTTCCGGTCGTTCGGGTGTCGGCATTTCGCGATGTAAACATTATCTAGTTTTAGGATTCAGCTGCATTTAGGCAAGCTGTCGGGAATGAAGTGTGCTCAAGGTGCTTTTGTGTTGTTAAATTCGCTTGAGTGTGCTTACTGGGATGGCGCAATTTTCGAAAGACGCGGTATGGTATCGTTCGCCTGCGATACACTTCAGTCGCGTTGGTGGCTGCATGCGATTTGACGTATTCTGCGCGCAGTGATGTCACTTGTCAGCTTATTTTATGAAATGTCAAACGTTTTACATGTAACGCGCGAGTGAATGGTAAACAAATTGACAGTGAAATTGATATCGATGCTGTGAAATTATTTACGAGTGACATGGACTGTTATTATTCTAAATTTTACCCAAGGCGTGAGTATTTATTGGAAATAAATAGTAAATAAACAATAAAATTCCTTACATACTTTCGTTCATACTTAGCATAGTTGAGTGAAGTTCTTGCATAAATTAAATATTTTATAGTTAATTAAACAAAACAAACTTAGGTCGGTTAATTAGAAGTTTTTTATTGTTTCTACTTAAACAAAATGTGCATTTTAATGATTTTAACGTCGAACTTGCCGATAATTACCTGTGAATAGGGGTTTGAAAAATGTATGTGCTTGAATTTTATTATTTAAGTAGGTACTTATGTAGATTTGAGAGGATATATTAGCTATTAATGTTAGTACCAACTTACTAAATAAATAGCAGTGATTAAAAATAATTATGTTAAAGTAATTATTAGCATAAATTCTTAAATAACCGCGATGGTTGTAGGTATATTACGGTATGTAGAATGGTCCTGAATAAAATAAATTATTTTATTATGTAACTAATAGATAAGTTAATTAATGGAATTATTAATAAATAAAAGGGTGTCATAGAAATTATACACCCTCCTGCCTATTTAGGTATAATTATCAATAGTAATAATTCATTAAGTATGTGTGCTATGTACCTCGGTACCTACCTACTCACATACAAATATTTTTTTATATTAGTATCAATTCTTTATTTAGTTTTATTAGAATTGACATTTTGTTTAAAATTAACAATTAGGTACGATGTAATTTATATTTACGTGGTTTAATAAAATTAAATAATGTAGTTCATAAAAATAAAACTACTTATTATTTATTTTTGTGTAAAAAATTAAACGTCAAATTGTTAATGCAACCTGTTAATTAATTAATCAAAGCTATTTTCACATTACGTAGTATCTATAACTTATATGTATATTTTATTGACCTTAAAAGGAGCTCGATAACTTGGCGTTACTTACAATCATGAGCTATTTCTACCTGTGTTGTAAGTAGTATCTACCCAAGAGTAAGAATCTTATCTTAAATTATAATAATAATTACCTATCTGTGCAATTTAGGACAGCATTTACCGGCCAGGATTTGACAGTTCCTAGTACAAATACTATTTTTTTCACTTACACAACATAATTTAATTTTTTTTTTCTTATTGGGTGCATGAGAAGCTTCGTAGGTATAATCGAATAAAAAACAAAACGAGTAGCAATGTTACATTACAGCCTACCTTTTTGCGGCAATAACTTTTCGCGGTAAAATTAAACGGCAAATGAGTGACATTTATTACTTTCATAAAAACGTTAAATGCCTCGTACGTACTAACGTTTACATGTTTAATACAAAGAACAGCCTAGAAAAGATTATTCAGGCGTGAGAAGTTCTACATACTTATATGAAATATCAAACCCTTTGATACTGTAAAGTGCTGCGTAAGTATATAGTTTTGTAAAGATCGCTTCACTTACAGTATCTGTCGGACTCACGAATGGGTGCCAAGAGTTATTTTGGTCAATACAGTTGATGTTTTTATTGCGCGTCGCGACGCGGGCGAAGCCGACAACTTGCGAGCTGCACGACAAGCAATAAGACGTGTAAACTGCTGACGCTCCAGGCCCTCACGCCGCGTCGCATCTAATGGCCGATTCAGAACGATTTATCACGTATTCCGTCTTAGGGAAATTGAATTTGGAATCGTTTGCTCCTTTCGCAGACGGTTATTATGTTCCTTGATTAAACTTTTCTTTTAGTTATCGTCATCGTTCACACATATGACCTGCAGTACACTCAAATAAATACTTTACACTTAGGTACCTTAGAAAATTCTATGATTATATTCAATTATTGATGAAAAGTACAATACCACTTGTGAAGTGCTTACATTAATGCAAAGCTAATTGGTGTTCAGTTGATGCGCTCTCCGGATGCTGTAATCGTATAGCCCGGCCTATTCACTTACACCAACTTGGATCGTATAACAATATTCAGAGAATAAATAACTAAGTAATAATTAAGCACCTACGGTTAATATAGGTACCTACAGGTGACACCCATTGTAATAAATGGCTCATAAACATATAATTAGGCTTATTAAATACTGTTAATGTTATACTAAACTAAAATTGTGTAACATAAAACACCTTAATATTTCATCAGAAACAATAAAACATTCATAAACAACAGTATACTTTCTGAGACAGTTTTTATTCTAAAATACGTATCCCGCTCTTTTGACTGTAGCGTGAGACATTAGTATAAAATATGTTATCAAAAGAAGATGTGAATTAGCATTTTAAAGGCTTTCTTCCGCAAAACAAGCAGTTATTTTATTACAAGTGTTGAATGGCGCGGTGATTCCAGGAGCGCTGACGGTTACCGCTACCTGAGTACCTGCTCATATTGACCTGCGGAAGGTTCACTCCTTTAATCCCCAAACAATCTCGCCGACCACGAATCATTTCATTCAATATCGTGTCACACGCTACGAGGGCCGGCACGGGGTGCGTCTTCTTTAATAATTGTATTATACTCCTGTGGAAGTTGTACGTTTTATGTTAGCGTTGCAAATGCGGTTTGGATAACTTTCAACACGTCTTCGCTTTTATGAACAATCGGAGACGAGTACAGTTGGAAATAGTAAATAGATACTTAAGCAAATGCCGTCGGGTTATAACGCGTAGAATTAAAACTTGGTAAGCATTACCATAACAACATCTTTACCCTACGCAGACCTTGTTAATATTGTGATTAAGATTTATGAAAAGAAATGATAAAATTCAAAACAACCAGATTATTTTTGTTTCGACAATAAATTGAACGTAAAATAGTAAAACCATAAAAGATGCTAAATGTAAAGACTGGCGATTACAATTTACCACAGACTTGCGGACACTTCAAGTGAGATAATAAAATCCTCGTTTTCGGCTAGTTTTCTGTTTTGGAATTACAATATGATTTGCCGTTTAGACCACGTCAATTGAGTCATGGAGAATGTAAGCTTTAAAAATTTTCACAGCACCGCCTGGAGATATGATTGCGACGAGTGTCCAGTAGCCTCGCTCTATTCTCGGACTCCTATTTGTGGATTACTGTCGGGTGAAACTACCAACTCAGTCCTGGCGCAAAGAGCCGTATTTTCAAAGTAATAGAGTCCAAATTCAGTCACAGAATCTCGTTTCATCCGTCCTTCTCAGGCGACAAGAGGATTGGAGCGAAAGGACCCACTCCTTGCCTCTTATTTATCTTAATTTCGCTCTCCAAAGAAGTGACAAATGAGGATTATGGCTGTGTGAAATCGGTGTCACTTGTACTTTTGTATAACACTTTCCAGAAATGTTTACGTGCGTAATTAATATAACAATATTAACGTGGTATGACGTTCGTGTTGGTACTTTTCCCGCGTTGTCACGTTGTTAGAAAATATAAGATGAAAATATGGATTATAAATGTGCTAACATTATGTCATGTTTAACGCAGAAACAAGTTAAATTAAGTTTCTCTGTTCATTTGCGAATGAAAGAACATCTTTTAGCATAAAATCGAATGATCACTCGTGTCTATATTTGTTAGAACCAACGAGACGTATCGATTGTTGTTAATGCGCAACCAGATAAACCAGTTTGAAATGTATTTAATTCCCTTGAGAAAGATCTCAAATTGTGTCTATTACGCTTTATCGCTTTATGGTTTAGCGAAATTAAAACAAAAAAAAACGCTAGAGCTACAAGGCTTAGTAAAATCTGGGTTTAATCGAGACGGGACCTCTTAAACTGTTTTATTTATTTCATGGTTATTTATAACCTCTGACCTTTTGTTTCTATATCCAGTTTATTTTAGGCTGTTCTAGAAATGTTTTAGTTTAGTTCAACCGATTCACCAATCGGTTACTACACTACACTAACCAACTTACTTTTGTGTTTAATAATATCCTAATCAAGAGTTTATGTACAAGGCATGCACTTGACAATCAAGCTGTTTATTTTTGTTGCGCGGGCAACAACATTTAGTTACTACTTCTTATTTGAGCTGATTAATATTTTTTATAACATGGTCCAATATTTTTTATTACTTATAGTAAGAAATACATTATATTTAATGATATCATTCTGCATTAATTGCTGATTAGCATCTACCTACTGCTCCTGTAACAGATTTTCGAGGCGATACGGGTATCTGAATAAACTCTGCATATAAAATGTAGAGCATGAGTGTCAATGTACTTTGATTTTATTAAATGAACAAAAAACAAATTAAGATATTCATGGCAAAATTTGCAAAAACATGCTTGGAATAAAACATTTATAAACATTTTAATATTCTTTTGCATCGTTTCAAAGTGAAAGACCAAGAATTAGAGTATCGAAGTGCCGATATAGACAATTAGAGCTCAATAGATGTCTACTAACGTAATAATATGACACACCGCATCTTTATAGAGACTAGAGAATCAGTCTCCAGTCCTACATTTTCTCATTTAACTAAAGCAGACTTTGACTTGATGTTCAGTAATCGATATATGACATAAACAGACACCTTTCGACTCATAAATGTGTATGAAATTAATTTACAATTCTGCAAGATCACTATCATTATGCTAAAGACTATTTATAGAAACATGGTAATTTACTAGATTTCGAATCACTGAATATATAATAATCATTTTGGAGCATTTGACACAACGATTCAATTAATAAATGCATGCTAATTTTATTGCACCCGTGTATGTTTTTATTATCTGCAGATAATGAAAGTTAAAAATCTAGAATTTGAATATAATGTAAATTCCTAAGCGTCATTTGAATGTGGAATTATTTAACTTTATTGTTCCAAAACGCACAGTGAAATCACAGCACAGTGAACAAATAATTCCGTCGATCGGGTGCACTACATATTGCAGGTAGAATTCAATATGAAGCTCACTTTGAGTTCACTTGTTAAACTATCGTTATAGTTGGAATTGTTCCCGGAGCCCGCTCCGGGTCGGTCTTGGCGATTTAATTAAACTTGTTATTTGTACGTTTTATTTCGCAATTGGGCCCGTGTTCGCTTTGATTGTCTGTCGGCTTGTGAGCGTACCGACCTTTTGTCTTGTACAAATTTGTAGTTTTAACGTAGTTTCCGATTGAATTTGCTGTATAGTCTATTACAACAAAGTGTGCGGAATACACGACCATTTATTTTTAAACGATACACGCTTACACTGTTGACTGTACCGTGTACATTCATCTTTCACTGCTCGAGCTCATTATTATGTATTGTTTCCACGTTATATTCTCAGAAGTTGAGTGTACAAATTTATTATTTAGAAAATCGATTAAACTGTGCAAACATAGAGAAGAGATTTACGAAGATGTCAAAAATTATATTCATTGCGAGGCCACCACGATATACCTACTTTGTTATTGTTTGTGAGCGTTAAATCACGGATGAATATTTAAATTCTAGACAAACATGATGTCAGGAACTAGAGAGAATCATATGAGCTTTTGCTTGTAGCTGAAAATTGCCGCCAGCAAATTTTGCGTCCGTAACTCCCTCAACTGTAGCATTCGATCCAAAAAAACTTTTTCCGAAAAATGTTCGTTTGCAAATTGCGCGGCTCTAATGGAAATATCGGATCGGGGCAGATGTCGAACCGAACAATTAGAAGTTTTTGTGTTGCTTCATTAGCGACGGACAACGGAGAGACATAGACACAACATCGGCTATACTGCTGTTCAAAATCTAAAAGGAAACATTCTAATTTATAAGGCCGATTCGACAAACTTGTTCATTTTAGCAAACAACGTTACTTTAAAACTTCTGCTTATCTCTTTAAAGTTTAGGTCGCGAATATGAGGCTTATATTAATTATATCTGATGAAATATTGATTATAACAGGGCCGTCAGCATACAGAATTAATAAGCTAATAATGGGTGGCGTAAGCGTACGAGTAGGTTTAAATTTTAATAACTATAAACCTCACGTGTGCGTACATAATTTATGAACCCTAAGTTTACTTTATTAACGATAAAATGACCGGAAAGTTCTTTAAAGTGAGCGTATAGTATTTTTTTTGTTGTAAATGTATCTGCTCGATTTTGTCCGCGACTCTACTTGTGTGGATATACCGACTGCCCGGACATTTTTTGCCGTTGCTCACCCCTACGCAATGTAGCGTAACAATTTGAACGTCGTCGTTTGCGTTGGGTACGGCTTATGGCTTTAAATTCACATTGAAAGCGGTTGGTGTTTACGGAAATTCAATGTAAATGAATGTGTAAATGAATTGAAAAATCAATGTCCGAATAATAGCTATTATCTAATACGACTGTAGCTGACAGAATTCTAATGCTTAGGTATTGTACGCACACTTGAAAACGACATCTTAATAAAAATTTGGTAGAGCCCTTGTCCATTATCCTCGCGCTTTTACTAGTCTTTAGTGACGGATTTACGAACTGATAGAAAATTAAAATATAAAAACAACTCACATCATAATTATGATAAATAATATAAGTCACGCTTCGGTGTCGTAATGTGATTTAAATGATGCGATGTTCAGACCAGGTGTGGTAGATAGGGAAGCTGAATATTGATTTTCACATGCCACCGCCCTGAATGTGTCCGTCAATGCGGTCCGAAAGCTCGGGTATTGTATAAATTCAAACAAAATTATCCCACATTTATTTTGCCTCCAATATTTGCCGAAAAGCCCGCAATGAAATTCTTTATACCTTTGTAAAACCGAACGTCGACGAGTGTACATAACAGTACGGTTTTAATAAACACAATAACATTACTAATTAATATGCCAATTCATCACTATAATTAAGCCGGGCCTGCAAATATTTAAATGTATCCATTTAAAATATTGCGTCGAGCATTAAACAATTTCCAATTAGAGCTGGGAATTGACTAAATCCAATATTTTATTAGTCGACTCTATGATTTGTATTCAATGTAGAGTCGAGTGTTTAGCCACCGCTCTCCACTCAGAAGATTGATGTAGCGCCGCTCCTGCCGGCTACGGCGACCAGTGCGGCTGTCGCACGATAAATTAAAACCAACTCACATTAGAGACCGTATATTAAAACTCACTATCATCCTGCTCATTCCTAAACGAAGGTCCTGTGCGAGAAGAGGATGGAAACATCGGCGATACTACAGGACCGCTTTTTTGTTATTCCACGACGAGACTAACCGTTAACAGTAACTTTGTTCCTATAATGATGGCCTAAGTAAAGATGTTCCGTCTACAATGGACGGAGAAACTTTGTTTTGTAGCTGACTCATAGAAAAGTTTGAATTTTGAAGTTTCGTTACTTACTTGATGTTTAACTAGATTTTCTTTCGAGTTTTAACAGTAAGTGAGTAGTAGTAGTATTATTTATATTGAATCGGTTAAATTTTGGAATGGCAATTATTGGAAATCGTAAATTGTCGCCAAGTGTCTCGCAACCTCATTAAATACACCATGGAAACAAGTATTTCTTACTTATTTAGGTTAAAAATTATGTGTAGCAACAAGTATGCGAGTGAAGCGATCTGACCAGATTACTCGGTCGGCCATCGCGTATCTGCAATCGGTAAATGGTTACTTTAAGTCTCGATATGCGAAGTATTTCCCATGGAATGTCACCGTCGCCATGCTGCACTTATATGTGCTCGACGAACTGAATTTTTTCTTATCGCAAATGCATTTTCTGCAAGTTTTCAATGCGAGCGACGTGGTCGCGGCCCCGCACTCATACTTAACCAAGTCGCCAGCTACTTGTGATTTAATTTTATACACTCATTGGCTAATTAATTTCGTGGTATTTGCCGAGAATTTCAATAATTCTTTATTATTATTTTTAAGGTTATAATAAATTTTCCACTCGGCTGCTATAAAACCTGTTGTTTTGATTTAAATACTAAGAATTTGCCGGTGTATGCCAAAATACCTGGCGCATGACCAGGTCGTGCCTCTAATGTTGTGAATATGATTTTTTAATAACATAAATATATAGTAATTCCCGATGTGCTGATATAAAGCGGCGGGCGGTAATAACCCGGCCGGCTCCTGTAATCCATCACGGGCGCTGCAATCGTCCCGCTGTCAGTCTATTCCGGGATGCTCCGTTTTCGCTAATGATTCTTCGCCGCCGTGAGATCACGCGACATTTACAAAGGCCGATTGCGCCGACGATTTGTATCACAAAACGCTACTTCATCTCGTTCTTGCAGCGATGTTTTTATTTTCCGCGCACATAGTTGCAGTTTTAACAAAGCGCGCTTTATGCGTTTCGCATAAAGCGCTACCCATATATGCGACATCGCGTTCCACACGAGAGAGTTTATAATTTATTTGCGTCGCAGTTTTCTGGCGACGATTTTCCCACAGGGGCGGCGTCTCAAACGAGCCGCGCCCGCCCTTTATGTGGTTTTTTGTAGCGGCACGAAATGCCCGGTGGAAAACATTCAGTGATAACTGGTAACAATCGCAGCCGCCCGGATGCTCCCTCCATTCCGCGCATACCTCGCTGGACCTCGACTGATGCTTTTTCATCTAGCACCGCTCGCGCGCTGACCGAACGCTCTTGAGACTCGCGCCTCGCGACTGACAAGCACAAACCAATTAATTTATTATTGCACATTGTAACTTTGTTACTAACGAACCATATCACCACAAAACTTGATATGTTCAATAACCTTATAGTAGTCGTTGTTGAACTACAATGTGTGATATGTACGATACAAGGAGCACTAATATTCACTTGAGCATGCAGCCATTAGATGACGCCGTAAATCGTATCAAATAAATTATAATCAATTAAAAGAAAAGCCGGAGACAGCTTTGATAGAGTTAAAATAACTCTATCTATATTTACGTCCTCTTAGCCAAATGTCTAAATTTCATTAAATTTGTGTAATGGTGGTAAATTATTGAGTGATTTCAACATAAACTAATGTTGGTCTAATACCAAGAGCGTTTGGTATTGCGCGGCAGTTCATTAGCAGAGGCGCGCTTCAGTCTCGCGTATTTCATTGTTCCATTGTTTTATTTGCCTCTGTCCGGTGCTTACTGAGAGATATACAGCCCCACTACACTCTCCAGCTCTGACACCTGTAACCAGTACCTACTATTTCACTTTTTTTAAAGTAAATAGCACTTGGTAACATTTAATTGTGTCTGCGTCATCCCTGAGCAATATGGTACCTAACAACCCTAACAGAATGTACTTCACGAAATTCATGGAATCGTAACGTTTCATGCTTCGCTCTAGTACAGTTTTTTATTAATGTCCTATTGTTTCTTAATCTCCGCTCTAGATTTGATATCGCGATAAGTTTCTGTTAAAAGCATAAAGTTAAGTAAGTAAAGCGGTAAGGTCGCTGCCGGTAGTTTTTCTCGATCAAAAAGCGTAGCCGTCAGATATGAAGCCCGATTTCTGTTATCTTTCCGTTCGATCGCTATTCGACAGACATTACTGCGTCGTTGAGAGCCAAAGATGTCGATTTTTCAAATCGTAAACTAGCTTTATTGATATGCGACTGTAAATAAATATCCCGTCCACCTACTTACTTCATTAGGGTTCCGAGATCAACGTAGTTATAACTTAATGTAAGTAAATGGCATGTTTTGGAAAGTTAATCTTTTGAAAGGATGCGACTTGTTTCGTGTAGCGACTAGACGATCATAATTAGTCTTAATTTTTCAATGTTTTAGACTATTGAGCGAAGGCGGCGTGACGCGGCCGTCGCACAAATCTCACGCTAGATGTATCGCCGTTCCAGTTAGCTGACAATAAATCGTATGTTTAGCGACGCGGTGACTTGTATAATTAACAATAGCGGCATTATACGCGATTTCCAAACTAAGCGACGCAACGCAGATCGTTTGTCACGACGCAAATTGCTATTTATGAGGATTATCTATACTTAAACAGCGTAAATCGTTTCGTTTAGTAATAGACTGTACGTAATACTTCTTATCTCATTGTACTACAGACAGCATATATCTATCACTAAACATCTCGATACCGTTTAAACTACAAACATTTTTTTCAAAGCAAATTGAACTTGCAAAGTTTTCGTGTAACTATATCAAAATATACAAGGGGATACCAGGATAGGCGAATTCGATATTCCTTTGTCTTTGTTATTCAACTCACTGGTTTATGACTAAATAAATTCATTGAATCCTGAAAATTCCTTCCGCTTACACTAACACGTAGTTGTAGCATCGACCGCAAACAGTACAGCTCATAAATAAGCCATTGCTATTTAGCTAACAATCGAGCTCCGATGGGCATTTGGTCAGATTCCGGGGGAGGCAGCCGTGGCAGCCACGTGTGCTCGCCTCCGCATGCCTCGGCCCGAATATGCAGCCCTTGCAACATGAATTCTGGCCCCTATGCCGAATATTCCATGCACATTGGACACAAATAATGTCGGAGAATAATGTGACACAGGTGAAATCAGCCGTTGATTACCATTTCATGTCGTACCTAGCTGTGATGTAGGTAATTTGCGGTTATTGATTATTGTTAATAACTGAACAGTACACTTCTGGCCAAAGTTTCGAGAGCAAAAACCGATACAGTTCTCTATTACGTTGCGGACGCCGGCTTTGTTCGGTGCAGGTTCAAAGTAACAATTCTAGTTCAAAGCTAAAAATGAAACAAAACTACTCGCGTGCTGTGATGATGTTCACGTGTAGGCAATTTTTGTCCGAACCATCGAATTCCCGACTAAAACACTCAATTTCTTTTCATTTACTGTCTCTATGTTTTATGTTTTAATACACTTTATTTCTGAAATATAATTGGTGTGATAGTGATCTGTAAAAGACAATTGTTCGCGACTGTACCTATTTACTGCACGCATGTTCTGTTGTTATTAGGTACATTCTGCGGTCTATATAATTCGTATATCTAAATTAATTAATGTAGGTACTTATAACTCATTTACGGTGCGTGAGGTTCCAATGAATTGGTTTGGAACTGCTATTGATTAGTTAAATACAGTTGAAATACTATGAAACTTTTTGTATAGGTTTTAGAAAAGTGTTAAATTAAATACAAATACAAAGAATTATGCAAAAATGTAGAGTCTAGCTGTAAGTCATACATATTGATGTGATTATTATTGTACAATTAGGTATATAGGAACGTACTTACATAGTAATAGTATCTACATAATAATCATTGTAGTTAAGTAAACTTTACTTAGTAGCCATATTATGAATAATTATAACATGTTTTGTTACCATACTGTATTTTAGGAAGTTCCTAATATAAAATAACATGTTTGTAAAATTATCACTGAAAAATCTGATTATATCTCTAATATGTGTATTCGGTTTTCCCTAAAGGGGTAGGCAGAGCGTTTAGATTTAATTATGTTCTAAATAATCATTTGTATTCATATTTTATGTTACTTTACGTTATGTTGTATTCGTTTTAGGTAAGTGACAAATGGAAAGTTTACTTCGGTGATCAATAAACGCGATGCATCCAGCCGGATACTACGCGAACCTCGGTAAGATAGCTCAAAATTACGTCGTAGACATTGTTATTAATAATCCCCGATCAATACGACTTGTAAGATTTTGATTGGCATAAAATGATCTCGTCATTCGTGTTTCATGAATGTAAATAGGTATAGGTACTTAACCTGAATGCGAAAGATAATTATAATTATCTGACTTTGAACACCAATCAATATAGTATAGACTGTAGATTGTGTAGATGTTCTAATCTGTCACGTACATTGGCTTTAATACTTTTACGTGCAGTGTCAGGAGGGTTTTGTGTTCCGAACTGATATAACCTGATAAACAAATGAATTAAAGATAAAAAGCAAGTTCTTATTTTGGAACTGGTTAGCTGCCACTACAATTGTTTACTACCTACGATGATACGTTATGTTACGCACACATCACCTTATCACTATCAAGATTTTCGTGGAACCGTGCATCGTGATAAGTGTTAATAGCGATGCGCTAATATAATTACGTCAAAATCAATATAAAACATTTGAGAAAGGATGCGGAAAACTGTTTATTAAAACTCAAGATTATTTCACCTGAAATTAAACCCTTCCAAAAACAATACTTATATAACCGTTTTAATAAAAGCTATCTGTGTTTATAAACCACTGTTATCAGCTACTAACGGTACAGTAATCCACCCTTTTAATTGGCAGATTTTAAAAAGTAAACTGTAAATATGCGTGTAAATTTAATATAACAATAATAGGTCAAAGATAGTATTGTCTTTATATATTAACGAGAAATAAGGACTCACAGGACGATTTAATTAAAAATTCAGGTTAACGTTGTTGCTCAATAAACCCTTTGTCGCGTGTTACAAGATCTTCGAGTAATAAAATAGTGGTCTGTTATATTGCCGAGGCCGCACTGAATATGCTTATCACTCTCTTGGGACGTAGAGGAGTCATTTGTGGTTAAAGGAATAAGAATATAATTCCTATGTTATACGTATTAATTAAACGTTTATATTAGACTTTTTTTAATTTTGATAAACTGTAGTGTTTATGTAAAACGACTCCTAAAATCTCGTTGATTCTATACTACATTTATCTATTAAAAATTACTTAATGTATTATGAGTTAGTTCCTTATTAAAGTGACTTTTTTCAAGGCGAAAATCAGAGAATAATCCTTTAAAGCAGTTAGTTTTTGTTTGATATGAAACACAAACATGGAAACGCGAAACGCAGAGCTCTATTAAATCTTTTTGACATCTATTGGGGAAGTAATGCTTGTAACAGTTGTAACCGACCGTCGGACACATGTTCACTCTTTGATGCATCACTCAGATACACGCATACCTGACTTCCGTGTCCATTCTACCCTTAACTACCCTTACAGGTCGAATGTCCTTTAGTATCACTTTTATACCAATTATAAAAGATATATAGCTGATAGAAACCTGATCGAACGTTCATTTTGCAATTTACAATCATTAAAATACAGTATGACGAACGAAAATAATTTCACGTCATTATGTAAATTATTTATACGCACACATTAAAAAGGTACGCAATCCAATTTTATTACAATGTTATTTAATTTATTTGAATTTTAATAACGATTTGCGGATGCAATTTAATTCAATAAACTACGGGGCCTTTTATTTATGTGTGTTGTAACTTGTAACATATTGTAACGTACCGAGTTTAAAACTAAGGCGTGTCAGATAAGATCATTTTTTCTTTTTTTCGCTATAAATTATTGTAATTACACCTCCTGTATTGCACAAATAGCTAGTGGCGAATCTACTTTTGATTTTGTTTATTTCTTATTTGTGCATTTCTTGTCTGTGGATTTGGTTACTAAGGTTCTTAGCAAAGCCTTCTTAACTTGCTTTCTTAACATAACCATGGAATGTGTAAGCAGTGTAAGTTTCTATAGCCTTTTATAGGGACCCTAAATAAATTGATACTCCTCTCATACATATAAAGAAAAGTCATCATTCTTTCTTCTGTCAGGCAATTCAGGTTCAACGTCATTATTTTATTTTCGTGTCATGTACACCTACTTTTGCGCTGTGGGTATACATTTTATGCGCTAATTACGCATAATAGATCTAGGTTTTTTTGCACAGTGGGTAAACATTCGAATAATTCCATAATGCGTTATTGTTTGAGGTGGTTTCATATAATTAGTGAATACCTTAGACGCAACTGTAATATGAATTGCAAAACCCATTAAGATCTACTCATATAAAAAATACGTTAACTTTTTAAGTTTGAATCACACAAGTTTTCGCCGTGTATTTCTCTGTTTCCCCTTTGTAGTGTACAAACGGCTGGAAATACAAATAGGCCCCTCTAATTGCTGTAGTCAGGTTGTTTGTAATGAAGCGGGAGTCGGGAACCTCGATTGATTGGCCAATTTATACACCGCTAATACCCTCGATTGCCGAACTGTTTAGTAGGGGAAACACGTTTATTTAGTTAATTTTACTTCCAACATCATTATTTAATATGGTTTTAACTTTATGCATAAAATAATTTCAGGAATAACTATAGGTAATTAACTAATTAATTATACCTCTTATTACCAAACCAAACAATATAAATGTTTAATTGATTTTATGAAATCTGGTTTACTTTGTACATGTAGTATCTACGGACATGAACCAATATTTAAATATTGTAATTAGCAAGTAAAGCATTTAATATTTGCGTTTGCAAATTAGTTATTTCAAACAAATATTTTTATATGAAATTTTACTTGTGTATAACTGTTAATCTGCATTCTACCATAACATTAAAATTGCATATATTTATAAACTTATTGTGTGTATCCGGGAACACATCTAGTTAACACAAAACTACCTAAAGACAAAAACTTTCTACAGAGAGGGAACAACTCGCACGGATTAAAAAATGCTCACTAGCTTGTCGTGATGTGATAAATGAACAGATTAGATTTAAAGTACGCTGTTCTCATAACATACACGTAACGTGTAACGTTATTATAAGGATAAAACATGGTCTTCGCACGGTATCACGGGAAGTCCTGTCAACTCACGGAAGAAGTTTATAAGTAAATGAATACACGTCACACTAAATACACCTAATGTTTATTTATTTACACCGTCATTTATTCCATTCGTCAATGTGTAATTAGGTGGTTATTATGGACCTTGTAGGGCACAGCAATTAGTATAAGGGAGAGGGGAAACTTTGTCTTAAATCTGCCTTGTAGCTTGCACGGGCCAATCTGCATACTTACCCAATAATTGTCAATATCCAATTTGCGGTCGCGGGTGGACTGAAATTCTCTTTGTTCTCATATTAGCTAGTATGCTTAATACCAACAGTGTTTATTAGGTTAACATATAGGTAAGTAATCAATTAATTGTGTATACATTGACCTTTTGACTTAATTTTCTGAATCGCAGGTGATATAAGTACAAGCGCGACAATTAAAAAAAAACTGATGTGTCAAATCATTATTGTCTACTGTCTAGTACTCACATTTAACTATACACAACAGAACAATAAATAAATTCTGGTGGAATCGTTTGTAAAATGACTAATTGATTCCGGAAACAATAGAAAGACCGTATTACATTAATTAGTTTTCCGGGTCGCTATCAGTGCAATATAAAATAACAACAGTTTTCCTGTACTTGATGCTCGCTCGGGGAATCGTAGATCCGTCATAGGAACACCGGGTGCCCGTAGGCGCACGCGCTCGCATCAACGCTAGAAACGTCGAGTTTATCGCTAAGAATAACCATAAAAGTATGATTTATAAACGTCGCCTCACCATTGGCTCGTGTAATAAAACCGTCGCATTGTGCCATGTGCGGTTGAATCGTGCCGTTTCTATCGAACGCGCCTTATTTATGCATAAAAATGTTTTCATTTGTGCCTACCAGTAATTTCCACATAAAATACTTTATTCATCCCCAACTAGAATCACAAACTATGAATATAAATCACGGTTATTCGTGAATGCCTGTTGCCCTGTTATAAATTCGGTTTGTAATGTGTAATGTATGCTTGTTATTGTTTAGTACTTCATTGGAAACTAGCGTTCGAAATATTATTCTTTCATTAATTTTTACTGGTAAACCTCTCCTCTTTATTATAACATTAATATTATATTATGTTTGCCCCTAATTATGAAAGCCTCCTTCATTATAAGTGCACATGAAATCTGCAGATTATAAGTTCCGTGCGTAGAACAACCCTACAAGGAAGGAAGGAAGGAAAGGAGTAGTTTAATCATTGTAATTCCTCGTCGAGTTACAATCACCATAGTATTGATTTATCCCCTACCTATTCCTATTTAATACTCTCGGATATGGGTTACTTGCATTACGATCTTTCACGAGCTTGTCTGCACTTATTACAACACTGTACAATCCTTGTAGCTGTGATATCCTTTACATACAAATTCTATGCTTTAGGTAAGCATCTTCTCAATTTCTCTTCAATATCCATATAACATTGAAACGAGTACCTACATCGCCATAAACATGACAAGTGTTACTTAGCATATCTATGAGTCTCAACTTTCAAGATGCTCTCCATTTGAAAATCTAGACAAAACCACATGTAAAACAGCTGACAGACTGACACAAACCGGCGATATTGGTTCTGCAATTATCTTATAAGATTCACTATAATTATACTTAACTGGTCAATAAATAACATGGAAACTAATCCAATAACAATCCATTCAATTCATGCAAACCCTTTGAACCATTGAGAATGTAAATTACATACAACATGCGTGTTTACATCAGAAATATCCTCTTTTACCTTTATGGCAGCTAGGCGATGTTTATGGTAATACTAATATGGCGTTACATCTACAGCTGCATTTATTTTTTTATTTGAGAAATTATTTTATTTAATACCTTGTCATTATGAAAAAATACTGATCTACGGACTACGACACAGTATATTTTGTCCGAATGATAACTTATATTTTGTATCTAGGTTTTTATTTCCTACAAACATACTCGTAGCTTATCAATAACAAGAGCACCAAAACCGCATGTGATTAACACATAATTAGCGATGTATTAATCAATATTATTGATGGACGTACCCCACCTGACTTAATATTTATCTGAGGCTGACCTCCGCTCTTTTAACGAGCGTTAATAATGAAAAGTCGGGAAGTGTAGCGGATGCAGTGAGTGCAGCGTGCACGGCGCACTCCGCTTTGGACGCCTTCACCGCCCGCGACGTGACATAACACGCCGAGCCCCGCCCACGCGCTCTCGCTCTCTCGCAAACCGTGCGAGCGAGATGCCAACACACCCTCCGTCGAAGCCTCCACGCCGCACTGTTTCTAAGAAAAGCCAACTGTTATTATCGCCCGCAGATTGTTCTCGACCTCTCGCCGCTTTATTTTGCTCCTCTCATGAATGAATCTCAGCGCCCGCAGGTGCGCACCCTCGAGCGCTAAATTTCGACAGCAATTACTCATTTCTAAAATGGTGCGTATAGTTGCACGCCAATTTCCAGCACGCCACTTGATAATTTCCAGTGGCTGAAGTTGCTACGCTTTCGGCTAATTTGAAGGGGCTCCACAGGAAGTTGCGATTTGGAAGCGCTTTCGCCTCATTTTGATTAGCTTTTTCTTGGGTTGCCGATTTTTGTTGTCAATCCGCCAGTCGGTTTCACGAATGAATAAATGCCCGCCGGATCACCCATCAATCAGACAGCTATTGGCACCGATGCACGCGATAATTTCGGCATGTGCGAGAAGATTTAGTGATTGTTGCCAATGATTGTATAATCGTATTACAATTGTACTAATAAACACTTACATGTGTACAAAAACAATACATTGATCAAAGGAATTG
The DNA here is from genome assembly GCA_946251915.1 of Abrostola triplasia. Lineage (NCBI taxonomy): Eukaryota > Metazoa > Arthropoda > Insecta > Lepidoptera > Noctuidae > Abrostola > Abrostola triplasia. The sequence goes on from OX276426.1 coordinate 3,697,782, forward strand.
AAAATCCAGATTAGAAAACGAGCAAAATTAATAAGCGCAACGGTGTTATATGTTATTTAGGTACTAATTTAATTGATGGCCAAAAAAATATGTAAAATATAACACAGTAATAATTCATAACAGTAATCAAATAACATAAATTTATATAATCATTTTTTTCTTGAAGACTTGACAAAATAGGACAAATAAAAAATGTATTGGCACCAGCTCAAACTAATAAACCAGAAATTATTTACATGGCTTCTACAAATATTTCATCCTCTTCTTAACGTTAAAATAAATTCCAAATAACAATAAAACAGAACCCAATAATTGAAGCTATTGTCATCAAGGCTCAATTTAAATCTGTTCAGTTAAAAGCTGTCATTTTAACTGTGTCAATAGAACACAGTTCACTGAAGAATTGCGTCACCGCACCGTCGGCAACCAAATTACCTTTTACTAGCTGACTTACTCCTTTAACATCCCCTATTATTATAACGTCTTTCAATATACGTCTTGTATTAGTACTTAAAATAACATGTTTAATATTAATAATTGTTTACACCTAACAAAAAAGTGAGGAAGCAATAATATAATCTTGTAAAGAGATGTCAGTTAGTACAATAATAAAAGGCTCTCTGGCTTTGGTGTTAAGGCTATGATTGGCGTCGTTTCGGCACTGGAAGTGGACAAACCGGTTGCCGCACAGGCCGGTAACAGTAGCCTTAACGATTGTTGGACCACGATCAAATTATACCTTGTTCCGATTTGTATGCAACTAAAACCTAGCCACCGCGTCTCTCAGCACCGACACACACGCTGCATCTGTTGCGTTCACTTCAATTACAACATTAGGAAGTGTATTGTCTTTAAATGTGTGCGGTGTATGTCTCAAAACATGATTAATGAAGGCTCATGGTACATAGTATTTTGTTAAATATTTGAAATAGTAAAGATAAGTAAGTAATGTCATCTTTGCATGACTCACAGTAATGCGACTTCGGTAAATTTGCTTATATGGAAATTCCGAGCCTATAAGTCAACATTGTAATAATCGGGTATTAAAATTAGCTGATCATCGGTCATTGGAGTTTTTGTTGTTGTTGTAAACCTTTTGAATTTTGATTTATTTATACACGTGGAAATATTAGTTTTCTTTAATCATATAATGATAATCAAGAAGTTCACACACTTAATTCTCAACTTATGTATAGGTAATAAAGTAAATGTAGGTAACAACGAGTTAACACAATTGAGATAATGAATCTGACATCGCAATCTAATAACAATACTAACACAGACAAGTTGGAAGATAGTGGAAGGAATCAGCCAACAAATTTGCATGTTTTCCTATAGACCGCTTACGTTGCCAACTAGCCGTGACGTCAATACTACTACACAATTATCGGCAACCTATTATCATTAAAAATAGACCCATTAACGTTAAAGGCACCGTTGTACTTTTTGACGGACATTACGCTGATGTAAGTGATTAAGATTTACTATGAATATATTTAAACGGCAGCTTGTACTCAATAAATTACATAGGCATTTAACAACCAGACGTGTGGAGACCATTGGCTATAACTGTCCCATTTTTGGCACTTCTTACTACTTCGTTATTTGTTCTACCTATATATAAGGAACGCGCGGATAATTGAAAATACCGATTTAAACGTCAACTTTGATGTTTAATTTTATTAACGCGTAAGAAAAGTGCATTTTCTCTGTGGGCAACGTTAAGGCAAAAACATTAATGATTCACCAAGACGCGATCATTTCCACCGAGTCGGAAAATTCCTGTAATCGTGTAGAGACTTTCTTCAGCGATCACTGCACCGATTGATAATCACACGCGAAACACGTGTTGATATGCCGACGACGTTTTTACATACAATATCACCACATCTATATTATTCTTTTATGTTGTTCTATATGTCATTCGCGGAACATAATATTCGTATCTTCATACTACAAGCTCCGTATAACCTTTTCATTAGATGAGATAACTGCGGTGATGACAGGATGCCTAGTTGGTACGCGTTTTATTAGCTAACTTACGTCTGTAGAACATTCCTAACTAACGTTTTATCGTCGTTAAGATAAGACGACCGAAGTAGTGGTGACATCACCACGACACAGACCATGTCTTGATAAAGAAAGTGTTCAGTAGGTAACCTTTGATAAGATAAAGAACAAAATCTGCTAATTCACAATAATAGGTATCGTTTAAAGCAATCCGGGAAAGTTATCAGACCGGTCTGTGACTAATTACGATAACAACCATTAATCGAGAAGTCGACGAAGGCCAGTTAAACTAAATCCTAATTGGTAAACAGTATCAAGCCGAATAAAAATAAAAAGCTGTAATGTACGACTTCCCTGAGTTTTGTGAACGGCAGTTTTACTCAAGCGGAGTCTACTTGGCACAGACAGGAGAGTATCGGATCGAAACTCGAAATCTTAAACCTGTTTTCTGAAATTTCTTGTCCTTATCTGGTACACGGCAATGCATATTTCTGTTCTCTCTCTGTGACTCACCGTTTCTACGTATCACACCGGCCAGTCGCTCTACGCACTTCATGGCCACTCGTTCGACTTCGTCACGCTTTGGCTGCTATGACTGGTCAGTTAATGCGACAATAAATTAATGTCCAATGTAATAAGTAAATAGATTTCTTAAAAAAAACTGATCGTACAGTTCCGCTCTTACATTTCGAAATCAGGCCCGTTACTATTGTCAACGCACATTTGTTGCTTCAATAGACACTGTACGGATTTTAATGATTGAAATTCGAAAGAGTATTTTTTTGCATTCGGGCATTTTTAAAATTTAAAATAAATTATTTTTATATAGTGTTATGATAATGATTGACGCACCGTTTAAAAACTAAATTAATTGCTCGTACTCTGATCTTATTCCAGAACTGCATACAATATTTCATTAAGTTTATAAGATCTCGCTCCTAATCGTCATCGTTTCCAAAAACGTCCCCAGGTGAAAGGACGTTTTATTTGTCATCATGCCATCGAGATTAAGAGAAAAATTTACAACGCTAAACGTTTATGTGCCATTTGGCGAGTTTTCGTATAAACATTTTGCTCTCTCTGGTTTTGACTTTATTTTAAACTTTCTTATGTGAATACTGACTCTACATATCTTAATTTGTTAAATGCAGCCGCTGAATGTTGTCAAAGACTCCACCTATTTTTTATTTTATCCAAAACCGTAAAGACTTTCTCAATATAAATATATTTGGTTTACCAACTATGCACTTTTTTCTAAGATAGATTTAGTAATGCTTATGGAAACCTCCGATTTGGAGGTAACCAATACTGTGTTAGCTAGCCATTGCGCTATTTCGGTAGTACGGCATTGACTCGAATCATGGTCAAAGTCAGTCTATTAGATATGTATTGTGAATGATTCATTTGTTTATTGATACGACGAGTGGCGCCGAACATGGTGCACGCTCGGAGATGTAGAAAGAGAAAGGAAACTTATTCAAAAGTAGGTAATGTTTTTGCTGTTCTTGTTGTGTGTGTTGTGGCAACGGCGCGGGCGCATGCGCATGATTCATCAGCGCGTGGGCAGAGCTTATTGTGTTCACTTCTATCTATTCATACTAGATAACTTTGACTTTTTCTTTTGCCTTGATCCTCTCATGAACTCACCATAGTTTTTGTTGACTCAGAATAATAAATTACTATGTAGCGTCTATAACGATTTCATTTTCGTTTAATTGTCATCCAGCTGAATAGCTGGACTATTTCATAATAAACACAATAGCAAAAAAGTCTACTGTAGAGAATTTGAAACAGAGGTTCATTAAAATTTCATTGTTATGTTACATCTCTAAGTGTTATTTACCTTTCACTGCATCGAGTCCTCTTCGTTGCGGTGGTTTGCGGCTCCTTTATATTAAAACAGTTCCTTATGCTTTACCTGCCGTGTTTACAAAGGTGTTCTTGAACCATTTATTTAATTTAACTTACGGATTGTTCGTCTTTATCTCTTTTGAACTGTTTAATTCCTTCTTATCTTTAGGCGTCATCTACTCTGAACAGTCTGGCGTTATTTTTGTTTAAAAGTTTCCTTTGACTTCAATGACTACTTGTAGAGTAATATATATCGCATATAATAAGCAGAGTAGTTTATTTTGTTTAAGACATTAAAACTGTAGTTAATAATGTTAACATTGTCATAATGTTAGCAGTGTAACCGGTAATGTCTATAATTATAATTGTTTGTATGAGCCCACCATTAAACGTGTGAAGAATAAAACGGCAAGTGAATTGCGACTTGGTTTTCAGCTTGACCTTTTATAGTTCGATACACATAGCGCTGACGATGCTGATTGCGATGTCGCAAACGTGAGCATTGTGCCGGCGCCGGCGCACACGACACGACCGAGCTTTCTCACCGTGGCATTGTAATAGATCCGTTCACTTCAGACCTCTACGCAAATATACTACCTATATTATTTATATCACTTTAATATCATAATGAATGTTGCTAAAATAAATGGGTTTACGACAGCAAGTAGATAATAAAAAGGTGTTCGTTTTAATATAACGGTAACGGATAAATCACAATTGTTTAACATTGAATTTATAAAAGTGTATCTTTTACTACATGTTATTTATAGTCATCATCCAAACGATGTAATTAACTTAAAGTTCTACCCTATTGCTTTATCATAATAAATGATTGAATGTTGGTTCACATGTTATTGGCAACTGTACAAGCTCAGAACTAAGATCACCCTATGTGATTTGATACTTTATATGCAGAAACTGTTGGTGTACCTTTGTTAATGAATAAATAAATACATATTGGTGGTCATCACTGCGATAGACCATTCGTACAAAATACTGCCATAATAACTGTCACGTAAGTCAGCAGAACAGTATTGATTATCTTAAAAGCGTCCATCAGCATAAGCTAATTGCCACATTGGTTTCCAATACCCGGTTGGGTCATGTCGTGCCAATCAATAAGGAAGGAAGCAATAGTCTTGTTGTAAACATTCTTGTTCTTCTTAAGTGCCAAGCTCCTGTCGATAAAGCAATTTCCACCTTTCTCTAACTACAAACATTATAGAGCCTCAAATTAAGGGAGTGATAAAGCTGGTGTAACAATAACTATGATTCTGATGTCCTAGCTTTTTATACCGCTAATGCACCCCATAAAAACATTCATGCCGGCAGTGCTCCGAGCGTAGATAATATATGTAATCGAGACATTTGTCTACAATCTTGATCATTGTCGAGATAAAAAAGTTGTAAGAGTTCAGATATTGTAATAACGTATTGACGGAATGATAGCTGCAGAAGCAGGTGTCTTGAATAAGTATGTTTTAATGCGAACCTTTGCCTCGTGCTTTCGATATTAACATATTTTCTGCTTAATATCAAAACAGTAATTTCTTAAAAATGAGTTTAATTAACTCTATTAATATAACTGCTTCGTTGGTCTAGTTGTCGCCAAGGGGTGCTTAGCATGAGGTTCTGAATTCCGGGTCGGGCAAAATGTTACTAGGATTTTTAATTAGGTACTCTCAGTAGCAGTACGGAGTCTGGGTTTGTGCCCGCTTTAGAGCGCCTCGTTCACTATTATATTGGGACCTGTGACATACCTGGTGAAATCAAAATACACACCTCTACCTTCTCCTTCGTGGAATACAGGCTAAATTGTAGGACTTTAGATTTGTACGAACTATGATAAATTCAACATCTACTGCTAATAATTAATTATGATACGTAACATTCATATCTGAGTCTGATTATCACAGTAGCATTTTAATTAACTTTTCAAAAATTAAGGACACTGAAACCTGAATTGTTAAATTGAATATCCGACACCCAGTAAGCAAGCGTGGCGATCATATCTTTCCTTCTCTGTAAGAAGCGGGTCAGATACAGGGTGGTGTTATTGTTGCATGCCTGAAAGTATACTAATTAAACCTCCTTAATTATAAAGTATTTCTCTTCTTATTATTTTGACGTATTTAAATCTACTGAAGTTTTTATTACGTTGTTTTATAGAGCATGAAGTTTTTATCAAGCTTTTAACTTCACTTCATAAATTGTTTGTCATTAAACTAACTTGGAAAAGTTTTGTTTGGTAAATGTTGATGGATAATTCGTGAAAGTATTGATATTTTATATATAAGGGATATAAGGGCCTAAAAGACTAATCAATCGTTTCAAGTTGTATGTGTATAAACGACAGCAGAATTTTATATAAACGCAGTATTTTGTTGTTAAATTGGAACTATGTAAATACTATATCTAATTATAAGGAGTTACTATTTTTATTATTTAAGGATATTCCCAACGTTAGATACTTTATATAAAATTCTTGATCATCATAAAGTTCTATGGGGTATAAGAACCTATTTACCTTACCAGAAAAATCTACTTAGTAAATCATAACAATACAAAACTCCAGGGTTATCGAACTTATTGTGTTTGATTACTTCAACGACTTCGATATCATAATATTTATTTGCCTCTCATGTCTACCAGTGAACAGATACAAAATAACAAGTATGTGTTTAAACAACAGGAACAATTTGATCAAACCCAGTCTTTACATACTTTGATACATCTACACCAATACTTTTATATGCTGCAGTTCGTGTAATACTTTTTACTACTGAAATTCGCAGTAAATCAAGAGGCTATCAGTTAGTTTCTAGTTAAGAATGGAGATAACTGCGCAAAAATGTGTACTAGCTTGCGTTCTACGACTTATAACACAGCCATCTTGGCGGATAGCAAACCAGAACCTCGGCCACAAATGGCTTGCTTCATTCCCGCTTTGAACGCAGCTAGTTAATGTACCGTTCCTTCTATGTAGGTACCAACAATCTCCAATGTAAGCCCGTTTAATTTTCAGCAACTAAAGCTAACGCAGCTTTAACAATGACTAATATTTTGCCGTCCGGAGATATTCTGGGACAGTTAGACACATAAGTGTGCGAAATATCACAGTTTAAAAACATTTTCCAATATTGTATTGCATGAAAAAGATTTGTATCTTATACCGCATCAATGGGTTTAAGGCACAGGAAGTGAAACCAGCCTCGGGGCGCTCGGCTAAGTATCTGGGTTTCACAAGCTCACACACTTTACTATAAACCTACGCTTTAACACTAAACTGTGTATTACGAATTCAATTATTATGATTACCTATAAAACTTAGTATTGACGTCCACGTTTTTCTGTTCCGTCGTTTGCATTTAACAGTTTACTTTCGATGGATATTACACGCTCAACTTGACGAAACACAGTTTTACGTAATGGACTTGTGAGTCATAGTCACACTACATCACACTATAATGCAGCAGAGGTCATATTGTATTAATATCCTATTATCAAGTTATAGTTGTTTTAAAATCCAACAGCACTTTCTCACAGTCAGTTTATAATTGTATAACAACAGTGCTAATATCACATAATGCGGTGTCAGCGAGTAGGTTCGGGTCGGAGCACATGGCGTCGGGCGCGGCTTACAATCGCGCTGTATAAAACGTAAACACCTGTGTATGAGCGTGATCGTGTTGTTGCAACGTCGGTTGCAACAAATCAGTTTGGAGAGGTGCGGGACGCGGGCCGCACCACACATGCATTATTCAAGGCTCATTTCTATTCAACGCCGACAGGCCGCCCGATAAAAACTTCTCGTTTGACAACTTGGACGCCTGCACCCTTTGTACTTACGTCATGTCCCCTGCGCTGATACGAGCTGCTTAAGTGTCTTAAACATTATTTGTCACTGCTATATTTATGAGTTCGTAATAACCTTATCGACACGAATTTGTTGTGCGCGGCTACCGTCGCATTGTTATACTGAACACATGTTTTATTAAGTAACAACTTCAGATGTTTTTGTACTGTTGGCAATAAAAACTTGATTGTATTTTTATCGTACAATAAATGCGAATACATAATACAAACCAACAAACCGTAGATATATTAAGATAACATTTTGTAATAAGTGTGTAATTTTTGTTATCTGTCTACTGTTATGTAGAACTTAAAGCTCGCCGGAGAACACAATCAACAATTTACATATTGTAAATAATTAGTGAGCATAACAAACGCGCCCATAGTCTGTATTACATGTATTGTACGTACCGACTGAGGTTAAAGATCAAACAAGTAGTTTTAACGATGCTTTATGTCGGAGCAAAAGCTCAACACTTCAATCGATGCATGATCGATTCGGCCTACTTACAATGTCTAGTGCACCAATCAAATACTTTCAATAAATTATTTAAATAGTGCAGTGGAGATCATTCCATGAAGTTTCGAAAGAAAAAGATACCAAACTAGATAATCAATTCCGAACTTAGTAAACGGCGGGCGGCCGTATAATTAGCTACCGTGTCTGGCTCTTAATCGTTTGCATAACGTGGATCTATTCAATTTTTAACGAGCATTAAGTAAACACCCCAATTATCGGCGTCTGTTGAATGACAAGTGGTCGAGCGACACTCATTCGGAAGCGGCGAGAAACACCGTTGTTGCTGGCACAGTGCCCATGACTGGCGCGACGCCTTTACAGTTACGCGTAAGGGTGTGGATTGACGTTCCGTGTTTGCAAGACTATAAAAATGGAAATGCGTAAAATAAAACTTTTGAGTATCATTAGAAGCGACGAAACGTTATATTTAAAGAACTAGGTTTTTAACCTCTACGTCGTATAATCAAGAATGATACAAAAAGCCTAATTAAAATAGTTTCCTCTAAAAGTGGACACATAAATCTGTGAGAATTTGAAATGAAATCCTACGTATAATAAAATAAACACACACATTTATACGTAAGAACGATAAATGAGCACATAAAGTCCTCGGACAGGAGTGTGATCAATGCCGAGATTAATAAGTTCCGTCGGATACTTGAGCTTATAGAATTCTTGATCAATTGAAGAAATTTCAACCGCAGTGGAATTCCCAAAATATTTCTAAAAATATTTAGTCGCTTCTGGGAAGTTCAATCTATGTGAGACATAAACCAAGTCTATGAATAAAATGATTTGCTAGTTCAATAAACATTGTTTGGATTTTGAAGAATACTTGAAGGGAAAGAGATGGATTTTTAGATTATAATAGAAGCTGTCATAGACTAATGGCTCTCCGATAAAGACGTGTCAAACTAGTGACCATGAGACAAAAATTTCAAATCCACTCGTTGCGTTATTGGATCTAGCCGACCTTACAGCACAATATTGTTGTTTAGTTTTAAGAATATTATGAAGTATGTATGTATTTGATAGCTACATTTTATACAATGACAAATGCAAGTACTAAAACGGTAGTTATTTACATTATTTTTAGTATCACCCATGATTATGAATTAGGGAATTGTAGTAATCATATTTAATTGTCTTTCCCATAATGGATTACTTTACATAAATGTCAATGAATTATAATAAAGTTACAAAGTGAAAATGTATACAAAAACACATAGGTTGTGCAATTGCTTTGCCGGTAACTAAAAATGAAACAGTTTAATCAGCTGGAACCGAGGTAACTGACGGGTGACTAATCATCCGTTTAATCTGCGCATCAGGTGATATAAAACTATTAGTGATGTATTGATCTGTTATATCTAGCATCCATTCATGGAGTTCTCAGCTACTCATACACCTTCAGTTGACAAGACTATTTTTCTTAAATGCTGCTATCGAAGTAATTGTACCTTCTTCAGTCAAATTAAAAATTGAATTGATTTAGATTTTTGCCACGATCCTAGTTTAAGCTAGGTACTAAAAATGATTACAAGTAACACATTAATGGCATAGTGAGTTTGTTTCTGTAATGCGTATAATCCTAAAACTGTATTTTTTACTAGCAGCTAAACACCACCCGTTAATCTATAATACACATTTGTACTGATAAAGACGCCTATTTTGGCACCTTTACCAAAACCTGAACTCGGTTTAGGCTAATAGAGAACTATTATTAATCTAGAAAATATATGTTATTTCTTAGTTCAATCTTTTCTCCACAAACACGTGTCAAGTCGTGATTTCCAATTGACGTATTATAAGTACCTATTCAATCCACACTTATGAAAGCATTAGATACGGATAGAGTGAAACAGTGTCATAACGTTTATGACGCTCATGCTCGGTAAACTTGTGACGCCATATTGTATATTGCGGACGTCGACCACAATACCTGAACTTTGTTACATGACCTTCATCAGGTAACTACGACTCAATCATGTAACCTATTTGTTAAATTAACTGTGGTTATCGCTAGTACTGCATGTTTACATGAACAAGGAAAGTTCAAGCCGTTAATTTCTACTCAATTATGGTAATTATTCATTCAAGGGTGGGCGCTGAAAACAACATTTTATAATTTAAAAAGATCTTGCAGAAAATGTACTGGCACATTTTATGAATTTCAACAGTAATTATGAAAGTGAAACTTGCCATCGCTGAAGCCAACCACGCGGGTGTTTAAGATAAAATGAGTCGTCGTCAGCGTCAACGCACTACGAATGCAACAATTGCACTTTATAATAACCCGCATAGTAAACGCGCCAGCGATTGTCTGTGTCGAAACTCCATGGATCGTGCCGCAGCCTGTCGCAGCCGCTCATTCTCTAATTACTGCTATCAATTCCATTAGCAAACTTATTGGGTAACATGGCAACTGCAAATCATTGAATCAACTTACAACAAACTATGCCTATTATTTCTAATACTCAGTTAGGTATATGTAATTAAGATTCTTACTCAATCATTTATACAGGTAAATAAAACTGACAGAACATTATCTCGGTAGGAGGTTGATGCCTCACACAAGGGAATGACGAACGTAAATGGAAAATCAACAAAACAACTAACCTATCCAGTCATTAAGTACATATGTGTGTCGCAAAGGCCTTGTTTTTTAGCATTTATATGTTCTATTGCAAGGCAGGAATTCTGCTAATCGTCGCTGGCAACATTTTGCACATGCCACGGACGTTGTTGCTGCGGTAAATGAGTGTAATTTAACCACAAGCAGCCTTCTCGACGCGCCATACAGTAGAGCCTACGAGACGACGGCCACCATTTATGATTATGAGATACTATTGTTTTTCTTAATATACGCATCTAGTTTCTGCCCGTGGTATCCCTTATATGGATTAATTTGTTGTAATTTTGTTGACACGAGCGTGTTTAATGTCGATATTAAGAAAAAAACAATTAAATTGAGCTTGAAAAACAATATTGTTCCTTAATATGAGTTGTAGAATGTCGATGTTTTGGTGGTTAATAAAGTTTTGTAAGAAGAAAGGATTATAGGAATAATTTCTATACTTATTCAGTATCCATTTTTTATGTATTTGAAAAGCTCGCTTTAGATTTGCACATTCAATAAAGGCTTAGTCCCAGCAGCAAGAAGACCTATTATTGTGTAGATTTTAACCTTTCCACCCTGAAAATATTTTGAATAACCGAATAATTTTGGCAACTTAACACATTTAATGTGTAATACAAATAACTCTATTTAATGAATAGTCTATCGTTTATAACATTATTTTGTTAAATTTTCGTTGAGCAGAAATACGATAGTTATAACACATAGTAGGTACTACCTCTCTACACATGTATTCCAGTGAACAATCGCATACTATTTCGGGAAATGTCGATTTATCGAAATAGCAAGCTTTTGCAGTTGCTTCCAAGTATTCAAGTTTTGCATTTATAAATAGGTATGTAGGTTTCAGTATATTTATCATGGTACTGAAACTCTTATAGGAAACGTACCTATAATGTAAATACATATGTATATTATACTTTAAAAGTCGCTTAGTTATCATTGTTATTATAGTGTACAGCATTCAAATTTGATGTTAGTTCAATGAGGTACTCGTGCCTAATGTTACCTACATATTTTTTGCTAAGGTTCGTGATCGTACGGCTCGGTTCGCCAAGGTGTCATCATAATAGCAGTGCAGGTGTTATCTGGCCGTCGTCGCCCACGCGGCCGCGCAAGTAAATCACCAAACACGCGCCCGCGCCGCGCCGCCACGCCGCCACAATCTATGCAAATCGCGGGCTCAAACTTATTGCTCTCGCCTCAACTCCTTTCCAAATGCATACTAAATAGCTCACCGACCACGCCAGCCTTTGTTTCAAGTTTTTCACTTAACCTCATGTGCTCCGTCGATTTTAATGGAAATATTTGGTTTATTTTAAAAGTCGAGGATCGTGACATGTTTTGACTATAAGTTTTGGAGTCGGTTTCCTCTTAAACTCCCCTTTAGTTTCAAGTAAAGTTTTCCAGGCTTTCTGTACCGAAGAATGTTCTTAGCACTCAGATAAACATAATTTGATCGTTATAAATGTAAATCTCATAATATATTCATATTTATATCGTATTTAATGTGCACTTCTGTGCGCGTGTGTAGCTATGTAAAAGAGCTAAGCAAATATTTTTATTTCTTCATTCTTAACTATAATTAGGAAAATTTGTGCGGACACTAATTATCAAGATAGTTTATATGAAAGCTGTGAACAATGACTTTTATGAGTAGGTTACTATTTATGTTGCTTAAAGTGGCTGATGTATTCCCATGGTGTTCTCAGAATAAGACACAGAATGTAACGAGAGATGTTGCTCCCGTTCTTCCGCATAGATGCTACTCGCATTGCGATCCAATTATACCTGATACCGTCGAGAAATATTATTGCGCTGATTTACTATGGCAACTATAATTACTGTGAGAATCGTAAACGGACCACAATGCTGGCCGTCTACGGTTATAACATATAGGCATGTGATTTACACTATAAATGAATTTCCTGTTATTGATGATTTACACTTAAGTTTTATTCTTGCAATCCACAATAAAATTGTTGGAATAGCATCGCTTAGAGCATGTGATTCAGTCATTTAACTTAAGAACAAAGAACGTCCCAGTCACGTTGGAACTACTTGCCTAGTAGCGTCACCGCAGGAAAAATACAAAAATTGAATGCAGTTTTCCGCCCGTCAATAAAGTAAAGAGTTAGATGCATCTTCTAAAACGTAGATGTTCCACGTCGACAACGCTGAAACTTTCTAGAAGAAAAATCGTCGTGTTTGAGCGCGTCTTGCTTGCATCGTCCGAGTGGTCATTGAACCCTCGCGAATTGTCGGCAGCAATTGTCTCCCGCCATCACAACGCAGCTGTGCTTGCTTCTATCCACCACAACCGTTAGTACTAATTGCACCGGCTATAATCACTTTACGACCCTACAAAGCATAAATTAGAGAAACACAGTATGTCTTGACGGTCGATTTCACATAGTGAAGAGCGCCAAACTATTGAACAGAACAGATGAACGGTTCTATACGGCTTAACCGATTTCAAAGCACTCAAGATGTTCCCAACAAACTTGTTGCACTAGAGCTACTAAGAGCGTACCTAACATACTCATAAACTTAGTTAAGCTCTCTGTCGGCAACATAGCTGGCTTCAGTGCAGTTCAAATTAATTCGATTATCAGCGCACCTTGATCTCGCTAAAGCTCTCAGATTCCCTTCATTAGGTACCTATACATACGCGAGACTGCGGCATAATGAAACAAACACGATCTAACACAGTCGACGTCTAACTAATATTTGTATACAAATGTTAGTTAGACACCGAGTGTGTTAGATGATACATTTCGTGTAGATTTTGTACGAACAATACACGCACTCCGAAGTTTTAATATGTACATTAAACTATTACTCAATATTCAGATGGCGGGCGTTCCAAACTCACGCACTCTGCGCTGGAAGTTGGTCATGAATTCATTGTTTTTGACGTGGTCGTATGATATTGAACCACAATAGGAAAGAGTTCAGGTCACGTTTGAACACTGTACGCCCAGAGAATATTAAAGATCTAAATAATATATTGAATGGGTTGAGTTTTTAGAATTTTTCCCTTATGTAGAGACATGCATATTATTGAATAGTAATGCATAACTGAAGGTTTGTTGGTGATTAATTGAGTGAATTAGTTAGTCCACGGAGAAATGATGTTTTTGTAGAGTCGTGTGAAATATTCGAAGGTTTAATAATTTGCATATTATTCACGGTTGTTGCACCACTTCACAACTCAATATTAGCTATTTGTATTGACGTAAGCCAAGAGTACTCAGCCAGTAGTCACAGCAGACCTACATATCCGTTCTAGTGTGGCTGCTCGGCTAACACGTTGATTACTTCAGATCGTCGCGTCGCTTCGTATATACAAAAACAAATAGTCATCGAACCAATGATATTCTTTATAGATCATTATCATCAATATCATTGCATCGAATTAATTGAATGAATACAATTTCAGAAGTCTTAATCATAATTATTAATTTAATCATTATGATGGTTAGGTTTCAAAATATCCAAAATTAGCTATCACGAAACAGATCACATGTTGAATCAACGCCAATATAATTGATGAGTGTATTTAGGGACACCAATAAGGTATTTAAGATATGCTACTTATTCTTGGCTCAAAAATTAAATTGGTACTTTCACGAGGTGGTATTCAGTGAAATAACCACCATTATGATTATTTCTTCTCTTGATTTTACTAATACCTTTAGGAATTTCCAACAACAATAACAAACTACTTAATGAGTATTTCATACTCAAGTCATACATTTATCGCTTAACGCTTCTGTGGTTGCTTGCAGTCTGTTGTTATCTCTGCAAGTTGCGCCGACCACGTTCCGCGCTGACGCCTCTTATTTACGCCATACGAAAAGTAATTTGAACGTCCGTTTTGCAAAACCAATCGTCTTACTAGATATACCATTCACATTGTATAGAATAACCCACTGAACAACGTGTTTGTATGTTGAAAGCGCCCACTTTCTTCCTCACTCAAAAGACCTTTGAACAGACGAAGCTGTATGAATTAAATTTATTGAGTCGCGTACGTACCCGGAGACAGAGCTTATCAATTATAAACATGTCGTGGAAGTCCCTAAGACTATTAGCACTCGATCACTTGGCATGTAATGTCCTGTGACATATTACTTTATATTCAGGCGAGCGGCCGTCGGGCGTCGGCATACGACATTATTTACATATAAGTCGTTGTTCCTGTGCTCATTCATGGCCCGCCTCGCTCAGACCACGCTGATTTATCGCCTTAATTTCATAAGTATCTCTTTGTTACCAGGCCATCTATATCATATTTGAGTAATATCCCGCTCGCTTTATTGGATATGTTCAAGAAGGGTCAAATTCAGAGGACCCAAAACCAATTAGATTGTATGCTTCATATTAGTCGTTTGCCTATTTATTTTTAGGTTAGGACTTTTTTCCTTCAAATTTTTGAGCCAGCCTAGTCCCACTGAATAGCCACACTACGTCCGTGTAGATTTATTACTGCGTTTTCCGGGATATAAGTACTCCTTTTTAGGGTTTAGGCTTTCTGTGTAGGTACTACATCTCATAAAAACGATTACGTTGTGTTTAGGTAACAAGCAAACAGAAATACTTTGGCATTTATAATACGAGGAAGCAGGACAATGACGCAAAATATGACGCGGTTTTTCGGCGCACGTCCGAGAAGTTTTGTATAACATTTTACTTTTAAACTTAAAGAACTATTACGAGGCATATCTAGCTGGTAATATAATAAAGTAAGAATACCTAATACTCCTATTTAATTTCCCACGGTCACGTCTTATTTATGGAATCGATAAAAATAAAGTAAATATTTATATAAGCGTATTATAATACTGCCCCTTCACATTATACTTGAGCATTTATTTATTTATTGGTTAAACTCTGGTTTTCACATAATTTTAATCTAAACTCGGTTATACGCTATAAGAGACATACGCTACAAAGATTTTAATATGGTAACAGTAGTGATAGGTGTTTTGGGAGTTTTTTAGCAACGCCCCAGAGTATGAATCCAAAGATGTCAATTACGAAATAAAATTAGGAGTTAAGAATAAGTCGGCTTTTTAATAAGACAGATAATTTCCGATCATAATAATATTGTTGTGTTGGAAAAGGAAATGTAATTTATCATAATTACTTCTTTACAAGAAAGAAAATGTACATACATTCTTACACTAAACTGGAAAAACCTACACTAGACTATAACGTAGAGTCCAGTAGAGTCCTTTGATCTTCTTAGATAAATAAACGTACCCAACAGCCGATGTTTGAAAATTTAATTAAAAATAATAATGAGCAGAAAGGATATATTGCCAGAAAAAGATTAATGATTTTGCAAGGGTAACAACTTAACATACATTATCGCGTAACCAACTCCTGTGTCTACTACGCATATTTTTGCCACGATGTTTGTCCACTAGGTGGTTAATACCCAAAGGTCCTCACGTACACATAAAATGTGATACTGTTTACAGCTAATGTTGCAAGACGACTAAAGACATTCGCTGAGAACTTGCAATCTGAGTCTTAATTCGCAGCTGGCGAAGCGAGTGCGATGATTCACTACTCCTATGCCTCGCTTCAAACTGTTGTCGTATTGATTCAAAGTCTAAATTGGCGTAGCAATCTACATAAATACCTATGTTTTGTATTAGTATTATTCGATGTTGGCAAGCGTCTACGTGACTCAGAGGTGAGATCTCTTGATCATCTTCGTGGATTTGGTTACTTGGAACATTAAAAAAATTGGCATCGATCCGTTCAAAATTCAACGGTTTATGATTAAACGGACATTCATATTTTATTTTGTTTGACATCCTTAGGTCTATAAATGCTAGTTAAATTTACTTTTTTATGTGTCTCCGTGCAAGCAGATAAAACCGTGAATCATTTGTTATACACCTACCTAAACATAGATTTTGCGTTACAAGCGTAATATCACTATAATACACATCTGCTGACTATTTTACTGGTCAACTGAAACAACCCATAGAATAAATTGCTACATTTCATGAATTACATATTAATGTATCTATTTAATTTCTATAAAATGTATCTAAATTAATTGAACTATCTTAAGTCTACGTCTTAGTCTACTTTAAAGAATTAATTCGGTTCGTTACCAGAGATGGCTTTCACTACTCTACACTTCACTTGCTATATTCATTACGCTTTTGAATTATTCAAAGTAATCAATACATTGCTTTTTTAAAATAAACTATTTATAGTGCATAATGTGTACTTACTTAAAAGCAGCTTAAAAAATATATTTGAATTTAGTAAGGCGAACGCTCTACATTTCCGAATCGTCGAGTCTGACAGCGGTTGCTGACTGCGGCCTCGGCAGATGCAGGAGAGCAAAGCGCTCTCTAGTTCTGTGGTGCATTCTGCGACCTGTACGACAACGTGCGTGATGACTTAAGCTGTGTATTGTGTACTCCATAGACAGTGCATAGTGCACGCGCCACGTGGCCGACACCACGCAAAACGCAACAGCCTTTGTGTCGTACACGTCGCACTCCGTTTGTAAACATTCACGCCGACCGGTAAACATCTTTGTGAGCGGCTTGATTGTACCACCGCACGCGCAGATTTTAATAAACATAATAATCGTGCTGAATCATTAATCATCCCACTTTAATATTCCGAAGAGGAATTAATAAAAACCCACTGCCCCATTTCCTAGCGGCGGTTAACGCTATTGAATTATTAATTGAACTCAGACGACGGTAAAATCGAAGATTATGTATGAACTACACGCATGCTTTGTCAACGAGTTGTAGGCGATAACTTTACGTGTAGGTATACGTAACTGGATACTGCTAGTATCACTTGATCAAAACGTTATTATAAATATTGCTTTAAATGCTGAGCGTCACAAAATGGCGCGTAATCCTATTGACTATATTAACCTTATTATTAGATAACATGACTGGCCTTTTATGTTGAAAACAAAATATACGAAAACCGCACGGTGGGCCGATTTGAGCAAACCCGTAGAGCACTGGACGGTCAACCGAAAATTAATTAACATACTTTGGCGCGCAACCCTCGACCGTTGCGCGGACGGTACGCTCACAGGTGGCCGGGCCCCACCCCCATCGCACACCCCAACAACTAGGGCTACCACCTTTGTAAACGTTTTTTGTTCCCATAACGATTCATGATTTTTTATTATTTTTATACGCTCGAATACAGAAGCGGGATAATACGCGTTATTAACTGAGAAAATATTCAAGCTCTGCAAATATGTAGAGCATCCGGTGAAGGATTTTAATCTATGAATAGTAGTGAAAGTTTTGTAATGTAACTAACATTAAAACTATTTGAGACTTGAGAGATAAAATTTGAATGTGCTAACTAAATGGAATTGTAATTGTGTACTAAGATAATTATAATATACTTAGGTATTTCAACATGGTCTGCATGGACAGCCCTGTGTGATCTGAATCCGAAAACATATATTTATCTACATTTCAAACCTATATGTAGTTAATTTGATGTCTCTGATTGCTCGTCGAGTAGTCAAACGAAATAATTGTAAACGTTAACAGGGTTTAAACCACAAACCTGAATTAATTTATGAACATGTATTGGTTTTACTGCGACATAATTATATTGTCATCTGTTAACACATTATAAGGTTATATCGAAATTATCATTGGTAGGTACTATTTGAAGTTTATGTTTAAAGCCAATGACGAAAGCAGTAGAAACCAGCCTCATTAAAAATGTATCTGCGATTGAAAAGCACGCAATAGCCGTACTGAAAGTTAATTAAACAATAATGTACGTATAAAGTATTAAACTGTATTTAGTTTTATTGGCGTCGTTAAATGTTTATGCCCTTCATAATGTTAATTTTTCATAAAGTTTTATTTAGCTACAATTCCTTGTTTCTCGTAAACAAATAATAATTAACGAGACAAAGTTTAAATTGGTTGCGATTGCATAAGTGGATAATAGGAAACAGTCACTAAAAACTTGTGCTTCCACAAAACATGGAGGTGCTTTTATAGATTTTTAAAGGAGCACGCGATATGGAAGGGCCATACAGCATTAAATTACCGGAATTATTCCGTTGTTGATGTTAAATGCATTCCTGTTTCAGGAATCGCGTGCAACACACATGCACACAAAATTGTGTGTTCATAGCCCCTTCTAACGAGTACGTAAAGCCACATCCATCTGCTCATATTAAGAGCAGTTTGATTAGCTACTAAACATTACGAAGATTGAAATCTGAAAGTACAGAAATGCAATAGATCGGTTATGAAAGTAACGAATTGAATAAAAAGTTAAGTGAGTAACATTGAATTCAATACAGCTATTCAACGAAAATTTGAAAGTAAATACATAATTTGCTTTTACAAAGTGTGTTATATTATTCACTTCATAAAATTACTATTGTAGGGAGAACGGTTGATAAAACTATGTATAAACATCTGCTACACAAAGGTTTTCTATGTGCGTAACTATAATACTTCGGTAGTGTCCCAACAGTTTTGTCTTTTACCTCGAAGTGACTAATATTACGTACGTACTTTGTGGGCATTGTCTATAAATACAACGTTCCTTTTGTACCGCCCACTTGTATTATGTTATAAATGTTCTGGAGAGTTTACCCTAGTTCTATTCTTGATACACCGTGTTATACGTTTATCAAAGTTACAGCATATTTCTGTCTATTTTTTGGGGCAATGGTCGAAATTGAATGATTAGCAACTAACATTTTATCAGCAATGCAAAAGGACGACCGACTTCATATAACTCGCAAACAGTGCTAATAATACACAACATTATAAATCTCGCTCGCATGAAATAGATAGGTCCCGTTTAAATATGATCAAGAGCCGACCCCATCGCAGCAACGCGAGGGTCCCACTTATTGCGGGCACTTGTCAAATCAGCACAATGAGCACAGGCATACTTTATTATTTTAATTATTGCACGACCACGATGCGCCCTTTGTCAGCCAACCGCGAGAGACCGCTTGAATTAGTCACTGCTGAATAATAATTGTCCTAATTGAAGATCCTTGATACTACTCGTGTAGTTGTGTCTCTACTTACCTTAGTACGCTTTAGTCGAATGATTTGTAGTATTTAATGTTATTAGTGATGGAAATATAAGTACACAATGATAATTTAATTGTACTTCATGAGTTTCAAACACATTTTTATGAATAGTTTATAAAACGTATTGAATTTTTGATCTCGTAATAATATTGATGAATACGTTCCAAGTCTTAAAGAGGTCAATTTCTCATTTATAACGCCGATTTCTCAATATGTATGAAGCGGAGACAATGCGAATTTGTTGCGTCAATGTAGAGCGTATTGACATTACAATATACTTACTTGCTAGTTTTTGTCCATGTACCACTGTCATTATTATTGGGACATGACATATTGTAAGAGTAATATAATTAGTCGCATCGACCTAATTATTTCTTTGTCATCAAAACTATAGATACAATTTTGCATTGTATATTATTTGAATAGAATAATGGATGTCAAGCAAAAACGTCGATATAAATAGTAGCCGGGAAGTAGGTAGATGAAGATAGGATTTATAAAGTAACGAGGAGGACAGCTCGTCGCGAAGGAGGCGGGCGCATACTTTACTCTCTCGAGTCTCGATCCGATCTTCATAAAGAAATTCTCCGTTTTGATATTATATTTATATTGTAAATGTTTCGTACCTGCATATTTGTAACAGTAAATATGAAAATTTCCGGAATGCCTACGAGCTCGCCTCCGATCTTGAGGTAACAAAGATTATTTGGTATTATGAAAATTTGAATTCGGTGCTCCTTGGCTTCACTTTTCAGTTTTATTTTCTTAAAGGAAAATAATCTCGGGTAACTTTGAGGGTAACATAAATTCTTTAATAAATGGTTGTTAGTTGTATCGTATTATCTTTGTGGAGATAATATTATGCATTTTGGCACAAATAGCATAGCGCCGCAACAATGTAGAGTTGCAATTTCAATAATATTTTATTGGGATTTAACTTATACGAAAGCCGATCTATTAGAATCTGAAGTCGCTATAAAACGTGAACGTTAATTAAAAAGCTTTTTGTAATGCTATAAAAATAGTAACTAACTAACCGCGGCTTTGCTTGATGTATTATAGTATCGGCCACAATACGATTGGAAGTTTACAAGACGAGCATCCGACTCGGTAAACAAACAAGCGGTCTGACGTCAGACGCACTCGAATCAACTACTACCAGACAAGTGCATATACTATAATACTATAGCATAGTAAAGAATATTTCTTTCAATACTTTTAAGAAAATATTGTCGCATTTCATATAATTTTTGCGATCAGTTTTCTCTTGTATGCAGTTTGATAATGATAATATGTTATCCCGTTAACGTGGAATAGGCAATGCCATAGTGTAGATTGGTCAGTCAACGAGGATGGAAACGAGATCCGTCCAGGGTGCTTTATTTAGGCCGGGTGTACTTACTTAGGTATCGTTCCTCGTGAAGGCTCTCTACTTGCACCTCACGACCTTTTCCATGTAGCTATTGGGTCATGCCAATACGAAGAAGAAGATCCTGTAAACATTTACTGCTGCACACATATCTTCATGGCACAGACAACAGCGTTTATGGACGAAGGTTCCTAGAATTACCAGTCTTAGTAAATATCAATCAGATTTGACGCACTAGAGGATGTTGTTACACCGTTTGATATAATCCTCAAGTCGTATTCTACCATGAAAATATGCCTATTCGTCAAAAACCAAATATTTTAACCGTTGACATAACAACGAAGGTTCGACTCATATCGTGCCGTTTGTTCCAAACCCTAATTTATACTTTCACTGCTGAATAATTATTACCTTGTTACCAATTGTTTTATGACTATTAATTAAGGCATATTTTATTATTTATTTCCACTTGTAAGCTGTCGCTTGTTTCGTCACAGTAATAAATGTAAGAACCGAAGGCGTTGTTTAAGGATAATTACCTTCAATCGCTCTAATTGTTACTTTCCTTGCGTATTATCTACGTCGGGCAGTGCGTCATATTCACATTCACGGCCACACGTACATTAGCACAGTTAGGTAATCGCCTGATCAAAATCATAGCCAATATTAAATGCAATAGGAAATACATTTGAGAAAATACTAACTCTATAGTTGATTGATGTAGCGTGTACGTATTATACAGATACGGAGTTACCATAAACGCGTCTCCGCGGGAAAATAAACAAGATCTATTGAAATGCTTTTAAAACTGAGATGAGTTGACATAAGGATGAGCATAAATCATTATTAAATAGACACATTCAACGTAGTACCACTAGATCAAAGTGGTAACAGCGAAGAGAGGGCTTGACTCAGGATGTGGATAATGACAATAGCATTTTACATTACACGACTGAGATGGAATAAGAAACAAACGAAATTAACCTTTAGGCACATTGTTTTTATTTATTTATCTACATCACTAAAACTCAAATGAGCGTTACTTATAACGTAAAAGTGTCGTTTAGTTATTTTGAAATAAGATCTCGCAGAGATGACATCTCCTTTTTTTATTGCGATAATCGCGTAACTGTGTAGCGCTCTGTTTAAACACAAAAGATCTTTGGCTTTTTATCAGTTTTGAATCGTTCTAAAAGGTTTGTTCTCTTTGATTCCAGCGAGCGGCGCGCTCGCGGCCGGCACCATTGCGTCCCCGTGGAGCACGGCGGCCGGCGCGCCCGACACCAATGGCTCGGGCGGCGCCGACGCCAAGCACCTCGACGTCGGCGATGCCAGTGATGATGAAAAGGTAAATATACTTAATAAACGCCTGTTACATAAACCTGTAGGCCATAAAAAAGGGAAGACTTCGGCAAACACGTTCTGACCAGATCGGAAATATTCTGGAAAAAAGCTAAACCGAGGAGTAGGTACCTACTCATGCATAAAGAATTTAATGAGAGAAAGCAAGAAGATGTATGGCAGAAGGCTTATAACAGTTATTGACCGAAGAAAGGACAAGAGAAACTGAGCAGAATATCACAGTGCTCTCTCGCTACGTATTAGCGAAAACAGATGTGGGTAAATATGGCAGTGGTATCTAAGTTGTCGCTTAATAAATCTGTTAATTTCTTTATCATAAGTCTTCTGATAGATAACAATATAAGAAGCACTAAATTTATAGAATTACCTCGCTTTCTATATTTTCTTGTATCTTACATCGCTTCCATGATCGGCAGTCTGTCTTCTACCTACCTATGCTAACTCTAAGATGAACAAAGTTGTCCATAAATTTAATAGTAATTGCAAGACTCTGGTCAAGCGTAGCAGACACGTGTCGTTTTAATGGCCCGTAAATATTAGTGTATTTGCGATGATCTTAACCGTGGGATATTGGTTTTGCACTAGTTATTAAGGTAAAATGACTTCGTGTTCTAAGGAAATATATAGCAGGTCCATCCTGGACGTCAACACCGACTCGTTTAGATTAGTTCAGAGATAACGTAAATAATATTTAATCGGCTTTCGTAAAAATCTATACTGCCTGACTGACTGAATATAGATTATCTCTCAACCTAGACTTAGGCCTCAAGTCCCTCGCCCTGCCACAATAGCCAGTCTTCCGACTAATATAAATTATACTATAACTTAATAGTAAGACATGTTAAAGAATAGAAAAGCTTGAAGAATCAATCTACTAGTCTTGTTAAGGAATAAAAGACCTTAATCAAGTTTTGGTATCAAACATAGAACATTTACACATAGGTATTTAGTATATCTATGAGTAAAGTTATGAATAGTGATAAAAAAAAGTCGTGGTACTTGTATACATTATCATAATCATGGTATAGCCACAATTTTTTCCCTTCTGTACACGGTTGATCGTTAATTTTATGTATCGTTGCAAATCTTTAACAGCACGTAACGGTAAACCCAAGAGCAAAATATGTCGATTTTATTGCTCGGTTATTAGTAAATCTTGATTCCCTTTTGTAACTTATAAACATACGCTTTAATTGTTTTTGCAATTATTGTTTAGAAGTTCAAGTTCAAGAAATGTATACGCAAAGATTCAATAAGACATCAGGAAGTACAAGTAGAGTTCACACGATTGCAGGTTTATCGCACACGGCTGACATTACTTCTATCTAAGTTTTAGACATAATATATGATGTCGCTAGTGCACGAAGACACTGTTAACCTGTGTGCCATAGGCCTATATTTATCTTCAAGAAAAACAAAATTCTGATGAATAAAGTAATGCTGTAATTCCTAAAACTAGTTTCTTCTGTGTAACATTATGAACGTATTTGTTTTGTTATCAATCACATTTAACAGATTAGTACACACACTAGATTTAAAAGACTACTATGGCTGATTGATAACGAAATAAATCTTAAGTGTAACAAAAACAAAACAATATCGGTCGAACTCGCGGTTGTGAGAAATACCAAGTAAATATTGACTCTTAGTAGTTAACAAATCCAGAAACAGCTACGATTCAAGTTGTTTCAAGGAACAGTGATTCACGATGTTTTCGATCGTCGGCCTGTTGGACCAAGTCGAGGGCAACGCGTTATTTTTATTTTCTTTTGAGAATAGAAGCGAGTCTATTAATTACAATGACGCACTCCACGGCTTGAGCCCGAGACTGTGAGCCCGTCATACAAATGTTAATACATCTGTTTAGTGTACTTAATTTCCATGTAATAAGGTTTCTTGAATTTGTTACAATTATTCGCTGAAAGTAGAAAAGACTAACACTGTTAACAGTTTATCTTTCAAACATTTAGTTCATTAGATTTATGTTCGTATCGTAAGAATCGATTTACTGCAGCGTAACAAGATTGGGATATACTTAGATGAAGCTACCAATAGATTCTCAGAGTACAACTTGTCTACCGCGGCTTTAAAGAGGAATATTAACAGCTATTTAAACTGTTGCTTCCTTCTACATATCGAAATTTGAAAGGGTTACTTTTTGTACAAACCATGATTTCTAATTCAAAAACTAAATGATTCAATTGTCGACGTAACAATATTATTCGTACACATTAAAGCTCAACGAACGTACTCTCAATTTGCGTTAGATATATTGCTCTAAAACATAAGTTGCACTAGTCACCAACTCTGTCGTGGAGTATGTGAATTTGCTATTACTACAAGTATCTCCATTAGAACATCAGAGTTCCTCGGAACGCGATTGTTTCCTAACTTGGTGGCATCTAGCTCATTACGTTATTCCCGTAATTATGGTGTTTGGAGCTATTTTAGTATACTTATACCAAGTATTTAGGTATACGAAACAAAGTCTTCTAATTAATATCTTAAACTTAATTATTTCTTGGATTCTTCGTCACCGATCAGTTCGCTGTTATTATTTTTTCTTGCAACATATCCAAATATATTGATGCTGTTTGTTTTCATGTTATTTGTTTTTATAACAGAGATGCGTTCGCAGGATATGTCCGCGGCCGATGCGGAGGGAGTATGGAGTCCCGATATCGAGCAGAGCTTCCAAGAAGCGCTGGCGATCTACCCCCCGTGCGGCAGACGCAAAATTATACTCTCCGACGAGGGCAAGATGTACGGTGAGTCCAAACATGCTAGAAGACTTTGGTTATATTCTTCTTTACTTTAAGAGTCCAGCTGTGGTCGGTGAAACAATCATCACCGTTCTTTATACTGTACCTTCACTTTAACCTCTTGATATGATATTTGGTTAGGTTAGGTACCAACACTACATTCTAAGGGACCTAAAGTCTGTGGTTCGATAAAAACGGACGGCTTTTGAATCCGAAAACCGCGAGGGTTCTTCTATTAGAAAAAGGATGTGTAGAATGATTTATGAAGTAAGTTCTATAGCAAGAGATTGACTCTAGATAAACCTAACTATAAACTCATACGTGGCAGGTCATTGGACCATTATCGTGGCGTCCAGTGTAGCTAGCATAAACTTCAGCTTACTTGTAAGTGGTTCTCAAAATATTAAATGTTACCAAACTTAGATTTATCAATTTAAAATGAAACTGGACATCTGACTATGACTTAATTAAGTGCCATAAAAGTTAACCAAAATCTTTTGCATATTGACCCTAAAATTGCCGACGCATACATTTCAATTTACCTATATGTCACTTTAGTTAAATAATGGAGAGGTATCAAGGCCACTCCGCCGAAAATGAACAATGGATATGGCACGAGACAAAAGCCACTGTAGTACCTATTGAAGTCAGCCGACAAAGCCGTTTGCGCAATAGGATTCCGCGGAAAGACGTGAACCGACAATTATTATCTCTCTTGATCGGACCATGTCGCCAATTCGAAGAACCCATATTATGATGTCGCGTGGCTTTTGTTCAACGTTCCATCACATCACGTGTGCGTACTAAATTACTAATACCTACATGATTTATAATTAGTCAGCCATGAATGCCCGATATGCCCCGTAGTTTACCACAATAAAAATATTTCTAAATTAACTTCAAATTCGTTCTCAATACGTCTCGATTATTAAAATGAAAGCTCTGTTCATGAAACGGGGGAGGCAGGAGCGAATTTTTTCACGTTACATTGTTAACTTAGAAAGCTCGTTAACGCGAACGTGACGATTGCTACATAAAAGCAGCGTTTTGCCTCTAGTAAATTAACTGCCGAGGGAAACAGTTTGTGTAGCTTTAGTGTTTTATAGTTATAATAAAGACTTCTTCGGCATGGCGCTGTTGTTGTCGGCTTTCTACGAGACAGTCCTGTAACATTGTCACAAATAATTAAGATTTAATATTTTAAATAAAATAGTTTGTTAAGACGATTAGACCTGTATGTTAACCCGTCGGGGAGAATAGTTTCATGAAGTCCTTTTCCGAAAAGTAATATTACGGGTGCTATGGAGCAGAATTGACATAGGACAATTATCAGAGGGTGGCAGTGCCATTACAACGCCGCCGGACGCACATTAAGTTTGCGTCAAGCGCCCAACATTATACGTCCCGGTTTTAATTAAAGGACTGCCCGCTCAGCCTCGTCGCGGTGCCAAATGGAATTGCTAAACAAATTTACCACAAGCGATGTGTCCACCTTAAGTGATTTAATAGGCGTGAAGAAATGCGATGTTTAAATTACTTCAAATCTTACGGTTCAAATTGCGGAAGCGGAAATTAGGGAAATGCCCAACATCTTTAGGCTTGTGATATCAACGCTTTGAAGTAGTAAATTAAAATTTCAAATGTTAAGGTATTTATAATCAACATTAAAAAAATATAAATAAAAAAAGAGACGGCCATTTAAAAATGTCCTGAAATATCACTTTGAAAATGTTGCCACTACTAGAAGTCGAGCTCTATTTGTAAACATCTATTTCTAACTGTTATTACTATGTGCAAAAGATGTTGATAATGGCTATCTGTGTGGATAATAATTGCGGACACGCGTCGCGTCGCCCGGACAATATATGACCACATTACTCGAGGACGTGTCGTCCCGCTTAATCTACGTAAAAGTGCGTCACCCTTGTCCGCTTGTACCACCCTCACCCTATACCGAGCCGTTCCACGGGACACTGTTTTGCTTGATCGTCATGTGCTGCAATAATCCAGCATTCTTTGAGGGGTATAAGTATTATACTCATCTGTTTATTAAACTGTTAAACTTACTTTTAGGGCCATTTTCTATTTACAGACTTGAAATTATTGTTTGTTTACTTAGAAGAGGCTGCTTTGCGTCTATCGAACATTATTATGGTAAAAATGATGATGTAGGCGTTTATTATCTAGTCCTATTTATTAGATATCCAATACTGGCCCTCGTATGTGGCTCTGGCTGTATTGAGATATCGGGGTCCGTTATTACATTAGTGAGTGAGTGCGCCGGCGGCAGCGTGTCACAGTAGCACGTGTGCGGCGAGTTAGGTCGGCAAGCTTACGCGGCGTGTGTAGACTAGTTGGAAACAGTTTGCCAACAAAGCTAGTGCTCAGCTTTGCTGGCGGCACGTTCGTGAGTTAAGACATTCAAAACCGCTCAATATCCTGGGAGTATGAAAGTTTCGTCGGCGCACGGCTTCACGTGGTCCGGGGGTGGCAGGCGAGGGGTTCGTCGGGAGGGCTAAACTATGCGAAGAATGCGCAATTAGTGAGCGAGCGAGCGTGTAAGGGGCCCGGCCGCGCCGCTAGGCGGCGAACGCAGTAAGAAAATATAAAGAAGGGGCGGGCCGCCCGCGCCCGTTGTTTAGCGCCCCGCCCGCTTCGGGCATAACTCCCGATTGTCTCCCAAGAAATCCTCCTTAGACCTGTCGCAACTCAACCCTTTCCGCGAGGATTTGCTCCGCATAGCTCCTGTTTGGGTCAGCGTGAAATTCTGCTACGACGCCCATGTAACTCAACAAAGTCCAATATCTTTTGCTGAGCCTTTGTCATTCAAACGTCTTTATTTTTGACGAACTATCCTCGTCCCTACATGTTCCCAAACTTTAGTTGGAAAATCATTTTAGTAGTGTACAGCTCACACATTATTTAATGGCCGCTAAAACTTAGATAATATTTACCTACTTAATCCAAATAAGCAAAGAACAATGTAATTTAGGGAGGTAGTGCTATAGAATTAGCTTATATAGAAAATAGCTACAACAATAGAGCTTATAATATTTGGTTGTTAACTTTAAATACCCACTACTACGAGAAACCTCGTTAGATTTAATACCAGTCCTGTTAACAATTTAACAGTTATTTAGGTCTACGCGTATATTACTGAGGAATGCTTAGATAATACAGACCAAAACAAAAGCAGGTTCCTAAATCCAATATTACCTTAAATAATGTATGTAGTCCTATTGGTAGGACTTATTAATGGAAATATATTTTGTGGGCATAAAGCTTTTTAAGCAAAAACAATCGCGAAGTCGTGCCTCAGGTACGACGTTAATGTATTTCTGATGGATCTCCAATATCTCCCCAGTTGTCGAATAAATTACTTTTCAAAACCCCCCGGGTATAAGTGCGGGCCGAGATATAAGTATATTTAAGAACATAACCTACTTCTCACTCCACCATCTAAATTCAAAAGGTGAAAATTGTATGTAAACAATCCAGTTAATTATAAATTAAAGATAGTAACAACAAATACTTGTTCAAAAAGAAAATAGTTAATATTCATAATGTAGCTGGAGCGTGCACGCACAATTTCCTCGCGGAGTGCGCGAGAGCGTAGCCGTCGCGCTGGCAATGGACCAAATTAGCCAACTAACGAACTAATAAATAATGATCTCTTGTTTTTCTATTCAGTGTGGAATAGAAACGTTTCGACTTGATCCTTCTCTGCACCGCACTATTTATAGAAGGATGCACACGACGTTTCGGGTGAAAGCACTCTTAATGCTCAATTCGCGGGCGCGTATGTCACTAGTGGAAGTTACGCTTGCAACGAATAACATACGGCGTGTATATTCACTTTACTAATTCGTGCTAACAGCAATTTGTTAGAGTGGCCACACTTACTAATTTTAGCTTAACACCCGCCGTGAAAAGTTTACGACGGTGCCATAATTTCGAAGTAATTTCAAGAATGTTTGACTTAACAGTCTTCAAGAGTGTTTCCCAAGATCTAAGCTTTTATACTTCATTCTAGTTTAACCCTACAGTGGTCGCGCTTTCATATTCGTAGCTCGGTTTAACAGTTGTGCGAATAAAATGAATATGAAGAGTTAGACATCTTGACTTACTTACATATCTTTTATTAAATGATTTTGTATGTTTATGATAACATACACAACACCACGCCTGTATTCCCCGAAGGGGAACAGACGTGTACCTATAGTACACCCACATTTTGGCAGTTATGTTATAGGTCCCTATGTAATATTGTAGCCTATTGCCATCGATCGGGCACAAATTCAGACTCCGTGCTGTTACTGAGAATTACCTAATGGAATAACAAAATAACACTGTTGGATTTGAACCCAAGACCTCATGCTCAGCAGTCGCGCTTAGCGGCCACTAGACCAACAATGCTGTTTGTGATAAAATGTAAATAAATAAAATAGAATACATATTTTTCCAGAAGCCCATTTATTCGGTTCAAAAACACACTAATAGGCTCTAGATATAGATTCAAGAAACATTGACAACAACAACATTAAGAACACCAAAGATAAAAAACATCAGTATTGTTATTATTTTTTTATCTTAATCAGATAATCTGATTGATCTTATATTTATGATGATGGAGTTTGGAGTATGAGGATTTGCTCGTCAATAATGTGTAATAATACTCATTAAAACAAATACTTCATGGAACACATAGCTACAACATTTTCGCTCACCTTATACCTGTGCTTTTCCTAATCTCTTGGTCTTGTACCTATACAAGACCAATGTCTACGTACCTATGATCAGGTGGCTCTCCAATTAAATTTCAAGTCTAATACAAGGACAATGCCAAATTAATATTGACTAGCGAAAACATGATACAGTTTAAAAAAAAACTGCTGTCTATCTTTTGATCTCAGTTCAAGACACAGGTCAAGATTAGTATCCTGTAGGCTAACTCCAATCCAACTTGGGCGAAATTAAATTGGAGTAAGCTTGTACTGTATCATGTTTTCGCTAGTCAATATTAATTTGGCATTGTCCTTGTATTAGACAAAGTATGGATTCAAGTCTAATCCTACACAGGTAATGTGTGTGTTATTTACTATATATTCCGGTTATACTCACGGGTGTATTCGGGTATGCCCGACTAGTTTCGAACTCGAACGGAGCCCTTATTCATGAGCTGGTTAAGCGGCAGAGTCGCGGAATATACAGTAAATAACACACACATTACCTGTGTAGGATTAGACCCGAATCCATACTTTACATCTATCAGTATCGTTGCGTATTTTATCTACGGACATCTGTATGAAGATGCTTACGCATTAATCCGGTCCTTACTGTTGTATATCCGATGGGTTACTTTTATCTTTGAGCATAAGCGATACCGCTTCGCTGAACTAAAGTGCAACGTCAGTTTTGAAATGTACAATACGTTGTCATTATTCAAGTTTTGGAGAGCATTTTAATTAAATAAATCAGTTCAAAAGGCACCATTCAGAATTTTTCACCAGCTCTTACTAGGCAAATTCGTACTGTTAATCAATACACGTACAAATAGTTGGTACGTATACGTACGCATTCGCCTCAACGAGCAAGCAAGGGGTTAATTAAATTCGCACCAGCCGCCTCTCGTCGCCATCGCATTCCCCGAATTCAATGAGATTTCAATTTACTTTGCTCTGACCGGGTCTTCCTCTATCGTGTCCACCAATTAATGCACACTGTATATTAAAATTTCGTCGCCTAGTTTAATCGGGTTTGAATTCTAATTTAATATCTGAATGAAGATTTTGTATTTAATACTGTAGACTATTCTCGCTTCATTGCCTGTATGTATCAATGACGTGTTTTAGGCACGATAAAAGCAGGTGAATGAATAAAGAGAAAATAATTGAATAGTTTACTTAGTAGGCCTAAACTAATTACGAGCTGTTCTAAACAGCTTTGTCTGTGTATAAAGATAGGTATACTAAGTATTCATTTTACCTAGAATATCTTAATAATAAAAAAAACTTAAACGTGTCTATACATCTAATAATATAAGTACATTTAAAAATGAATTACCATAAAATAAATAATATATTATTTTTCCATAATAAAACTAAAATTAATTTATAATAGTTCGGCAACAATATTCAATATAAACCAACTGAAAATTATTTCACAATGGCAGCTTGCACTGACTACGGACGATCCACCCCGCATTCCAGCTTCACTGCGTTTCAATGATTGAAAATAGCTATTCAAAATATTTTGAAAATTGTTTCATAACAGGATCGACAGAGCCCAGCATTGCATTGCACACTGCGCGTTTGTCTGAAACAACTATGCTAAATATTCCGCGGGCGATTGGCACATGTTTTAACCCCTTTATTACTTAAATGAAATATCTCACTATTGTTGTTACGCTTCGAAAGTGAGGGGTGGTTGTTACTCTATCAAGTTTTTATATCATGGATATAGATGTAGAACTAGATATGATTCTATGGGATCATTTTTAAAGTGTATAGTGTAGATACTAGGTAGGTATCTACAATATACATCAAGTACAACCAAGGGTGGGTTTCATCTAAAAAACGGGCTACCAGACTTGCAAATTACGTCAAGTTCTGACGTAAGCTAAAGTAGTAAATACAAATATTAACGTGTTCATGTTATTTAATTATTATAATTGTATTGTATTACAGGAAGGAACGAGCTAATAGCAAGGTATATAAAACTCAGAACAGGAAAGACGCGCACGAGAAAACAAGTCTCATCCCACATACAGGTGCTAGCTAGACGAAAACTACGAGAAATACAGGCCAAACTCAAAGTGGTAAGCATTCACTACAATCATTTCATGTATTACCAATTTTAGTCACAAAATTTTAAAGTTTCACTAATTCGTATTCGGCCCGAAACATTAACATCGAACTAAAAGCATATTAAAGTTATGAGATAATAAAATCTAAATATGAATGGCGTTTAGGACGGTGGAGTGATGAAAGAAAAGGCCATGCAGTCAATGAGCTCACTATCTAGCGCACAGATCGTTGCAGGTTTACCACACCCAGCGTACCACCATACGGTACTCAACTTGCAAAAGGCATGCCTTTGTGTTACTAGTAAAAACAAACTAAATCGCCTTTCAATTGTGTTGCTTCAATACTATTTAGGCATGTTGCCAAATTGCACGTATTAAGTAAAGAATAGGCAACAATAACACCCAATCGAATACTGAAATTGCTTTACTCACATTTTTTTCTTTTTTCTCATATTACAAATAATCGACTGGTAATTGGATTGGACTAAAACCTTATTGGAAAATGCTAAATAATAGTTAGGAAAAATAATAATTGATCGTCTTTCACATCTTACGGCGTGCACAACATATGAAATAAAATACATTTGTCTCCATGTTTTCATCAATAATGCTTCAAGTGATTATGTGTGTAGTATATTTAACAACTTGAGCATAATAAATAACATAAAGCTTATATTTAGCTGTGGTTGAATTTATGAAATAATTAACAAAGGTTTTTATTTTTACAGCAATTTTGGCAACCGGGTCTACAAGCTGGACCTTCACAAGAGTAAGTATCTGAATCAAATAAATTCTACTAAACTTAATATTCAACTTGTGTTACGCGTGAGTGTGAAATAGGCCTTATATTTTTTTATTTCTATCAGCGTATTTATTCATATTCACGATAGTCTTGGCCCCAAATGACTGATGAAAGCCTTATAAAAATGAGTCTTATTGACATAAATTTTTAATTCAGAGATATATAATTCTTTAGACTTCTAAGGTAAGATGTCTTTTTAGGTGGTGATTGGTAAAAATGATTGTTTGTGTCCCAATCCCAAAATCGTGGGAAATGATTAAATAGAAAATCGTTATTGTCAGCCGAGACCTCGAAGCCTCCCTCGAGGTTTGGAAATGTGCCCAATGTTAAAGGGACTATTACTAACCTAGGCGAAAAACGGGTAGGTACGCCTTTGTAGATCAGTAGGTTTCTGTTACTCGTTAAGATCACACTATTATGGGCCTAGTAGAGGTCACTAATAATAAAAATATGATATGCTGCTGTTTAATTCTTTTTGAGCAATAGACTTAGAAATTTGGAGGAATTGAGAGTTCTGACTGGCGTGCCATAGGAGAGGCCTATGTCCAGCAGTGGACTGAGATAGGCTGATGATGATGGAGAGTTCTGACGCCAACCTGATATTGTTACAGTGTCAAGCCGTTCCCGGGCGCGGGCTACAAGGGTGTCCCGGGCGTGGGCGGCGTGGGTGTCCCCAGCGGCACGGACGTGGCCCCGCCGCCGCCCTGGGAGGGCCGCGCCATCGCCACGCACAAGCTGCGCCTCGTAGAGTTCTCCGCCTTCGTCGAGCACCCGAGAGACCCCGACACGGTATGTAGATATACCAGATTCTTCAATTAACAGCTGGTGTTAAGACCTTTGAGGTCTTGTCTCTGCTGTCAAAGCAAATCCCTATGAAGTCATATAAATATGACATCCTGTCTGTATTCCCCGAAGGGGCTAGGTGTATAGAACACACACATTTCTCCAAATGCTTTATAGGCTGGCCCAATGTAAGAGAAGGCGAGCGTATTCCATCAACGTAGCACAGATTTAGCTAAGAGGTAGTTCTTAGTAACTAGATCTGTGACTAAATGGAAAACTCCAATAACATTTCACCCAATCCGAGATTCGAACCCAGGACCTTATGCAGTTGGGCAAAGCTACCACTAGACAGACTCTAAAACGCATGGCTTTTTCCTATGACTTCATAAAGCTGATGCACAGACCTGGCACTGAGTTACTGAAAGTCCAAGTTCATAGTCTTGGACGTAGAGCAGGCTCAGGGCTGCAGTACATTTCGCCTGTTGTAGCTCCCCATGTAATACGAGGCGAGCCTATTGCCAAAAACTTAGCACAAATTCAGACTCCGTGCTGCTACTGAGAATAATCTGATGGTCAAACTCTGTAATTCTGCCCCACCTGGGTTTCGAAACCAGGACCTCATGCTCGGCAGTCGTAAGCGACCACTAGACCAACGAGGCATATATTTAATACAAACATCACACCACAGAATATACGCGGGAGCTACAACGTTCATTGATTAATTGAAAGTAACGCACCTTGAACTTTATTTGTAGGTATCGAAACAATATATAAACTTAAACATTTTGAAATAACTTGACATTATTCTTGTCTCGTTTTAAGTATTTTATTATCATCATGTTTATTATAAGTTATTCTTTTATTTCTTACTTGTAAAAATATGAGATTGGAATTCAAAATATTTTTTCTTTTCTTTTCAGTATCCAAGTTCGGCGCCTGCGCAACATCTATTCGTTCATATAGGTGGTTCAGTTACATATGCAGATCCTTTATTAGAGGTAATTATTATATTATTTATACCTATCGTATAAATTATAAATCGTATAAGATACTCTGTACGGTACCATCTATTAGATAAATAACTCAAATTTTTCATTAAAAAAGAACAGGCCAAAGACTAAACAGTAAGATAGTACTATTACTCCATATCTTTACTGAGTATATTTTATGGCTCTCATCTATACTTAGTCTCGTCTGTAAGAGATTCTTTTATAGATAACATGAAAACGTGTTCTAAGAGAGTGTTGATTTCAAAAGAAGGGTAAAAAAAACAATTATACGCGATTATAATACTGAAACAATAAAGCGATGCTATTTCATTGAAGCTTTTGTTAATATTTATCTAGACAGTAAAACGGGTCCCTTATATTAACGGTAAGTGAAATAAATGTTGCGTGAAAGCTGTTTCTTACAACACAGTGATTGGTAATCGCAGTTTATGATCACCAGACTTGTTTTCTTTTCAAGTTTTAATTACACCCACCGATGAAAATGAATGGTGCCTATATCCCTTGTCACGAAGTGCCTAATATCTTAATTGTCTAAGTTAGGTCAGCTAGAATGGACTATAAAGTTCAACTACTCTGTATATCCTATTCTAGTCCAGTATACTAAAGATCTAACTGATGTACTTGATTGATCTTTGATAATACTATAAAACGTTAAGATGAAATCCTGAAAATGTGCTCAAAGTATCATTTGTTTCTTGTAGGAGGAGTTTCAGCGTAAAAAACAGCTTAAAATAACATAATACAAAATTTAGAGCCAATTAAAAGTCGCCACTGATATCCTTCCTATCCTATAAACGTACATAGAATTAATAATATCTATAAAGTACCAGTTTTGTATTAACTGCACTCACCTTAACGCACCTACCTCATATTTCCACTTTTAGGTACACAATAAGTATAAAATGTACCTCACATACTTATACATAATCTTTGTCCACAGTCGGTAGACGTACAACAGATTAACGATAAGTTCCCAGAGAAGAAAGGCGGCCTAAAAGAGTTGTATGAAAAGGGACCGAGAAATGCCTTCTTCCTGGTCAAGTTCTGGGCGGACCTCAACACGAATAACCTGGACGACCCAGGGGCTTTCTATGGGGTCACTAGTGTGTAAGTACTATCTTTCTATCACTGTTACTTTATATATCACTTGTAGATATCGCCAAAAAGAACTAGTAGGTAAAACTGTTTTGAGAGAAAATTTCAAGACATCTAGACGAAGAATTCTTAAAGTACCTACTTACGTACGAACCTACTCAATTCGTCTATAGTGTTATACAGTCATAATTTTGTCATTTTAAATTTTGGTGTTCAACGATATCAAGTTATCTTCGTGATTAGGTATCTAATAGTATTTTCATAAAATGATCTTCGGTTTAGTATTAGAAGTATAGATTTTTGGTATAAAACCTACATAAGTTTAACAAATACTTTTTCTCATTACAGGTACGAAAGCAATGAGAATATGACAATAACATGTAGTACTAAAGTATGTTCGTTCGGCAAGCAAGTCGTGGAGAAGGTGGAGACGGAGTACGCGCGCTTCGAGGGAGGCCGGTTCGTGTACCGCATACACCGGTCGCCCATGTGCGAGTACATGGTCAACTTCATACACAAGCTCAAACACCTACCTGAGAAGTATATGATGAACAGCGTGCTAGAAAACTTCACTATACTACAGGTTCGTATATCCTTACTAGAAAAATCTGAAGCCTGATTAGTGTGAAAATAACTGTTTGCCGCCATACTCAATTTGTTACCTCATTACGCCAAGAACTTACAAAATAGTTTGGTAATATTTGATACATAATTTCATGGAGAATATAACTTTGTGACACAAAGAAGCAGTAAAGTCTTCTAAGCGGCTGAAGTCGCGGACAGTGGCTAGTTATTTATAATTTCGGAAATAGTAGGTGCCTGTTTTGTCAAAGAAGGCTCAAATTGAAGTTTGAGACATAAGGTCTCCACAAACTTCACGTGGGCTTATATTCTCAAAATAGTTACACTATAAGAAGCACTTACAAAAAGTGAACTATGTTGCTCAATCTTTAACTCAGAACTTATCAGCTATGCTATTCTGAAACATCATCTCGAAAATCATCTCGTACGTCACCTTGCTATGTGCTAGTGTCAAATCTCACCGCGGATTTAGAAGTGATGTCTTTAAAATAGCACGGTTTAGTGGTGTTGTATTCCTACACTTTGGAAATTCTCAGATCTAAGAATAGCCATTAGCAGAAGTATTATGAACAACAAAAATTTTTTTAGGTATCTAAGAAAAAAAAACGCCATTTTAAGGTATGTTTTCCTTGGCGGTACGCTTATTAGTATTCAGTTCCACACTATGGAAAACCCGCCTTTATTTTTAATTGCGTTTTTGCTGAGAATACAAATTGTTCAATAAAAAATGCAATACATGATATAATTAAACGCGGAGTGCATTCAATTGGCATTGTTTATGTTGAATGAGAATAATGTAGCTGTGTTCAGACCGTCACGTCTATGTAGGGCATAGAGCTACGCAATCATTATACTTAATGCTGTCCACGGCTTGTTACGTTTTAGATGCATAGCATACTGTCAAAAGATAATCCAAGTTTTAATCGCATTTATGCTTAAAATTCCAAAGTCAAATCTTTGGATAAATTATGGAGGAATAGATCTATTCCGAGTTGATAATAATTATTAAGGAAAATATGTCTTGATATGTGCAGAAAAATCTTTAGCAGGCTAAGGTATTACAAAAAGGCTATTAATTGATCTCGTTAGTATCCAGTCACATCTTACCATCTTGTAATAAATAACAAGCCCATATAGGTATAAGCACCTTGACATAAAATGAACCATTTTTCAGTCGATCGTTTTTGTGTCCACAGGTGGTATCAAACAGAGACACGCAAGAGACATTGTTATGTGCCGCGTTTGTGTTTGAAGTGTCGAACAGTGAGCACGGCGCGCAGCACCACATCTACAGGCTCGTCAAAGACTGAAGGCACCCCGCCGCCGGCCCCCCCGCCGCCCGGCCCGCGCCCCCCGCGGCCCCCGCCGCCCGCGCCCCGCCGCCCGCTCCGCACAACCATTCCTAACGCACGCCGCAGGGGACCGCTGCGCATGCGCACACGCACGGACAAACCGCGCCGCCATCAATCATTTTGACGTAAGGCATCGTTACAAAATTGTGAATTGAAAATATACGTTTGATCTATATTACTTATTTCAAATATATTCTATATAAATATGTTTTTATGTAGCAAAGTGCATATGTTGCATTAGTTCAATCAATAGTTATGTATTTTCAATTTCATAATGACGATACCTACGATACGTCAAAATGGTTCGTGTCAGGGGTACTTGATGTCACGAAACTAGTGGTAGCATGTGTGCGTGTGGCGGACAGTCAATGCTGAAGTGAGTGAAGCATCGGTGTAGTACCGCCAATCGAGGGCTGTTCTAATTTCACTCAAGCACGTAGACAACCCGTCTCTTTAGATTCAAAAATAAAAATATTTGTTATTAAACCTAAAATAGCAAAATGTGATCTGAAAATTACGCTACAAGTATTTTTGTAACTGAGTGTTTATTGTATACATAGCTCAATTTTAAATATTATCTATCGTAGTTCTGATCCCATGAATCGGCAACGATCGATCGGTGTCGTCAATGTAGACTCCCTGTCTATAGTATTTTACTCCTTTTATTTTGTTCGTAATACTCTCGATTCTAAAATGATATTGTTTAAGGTTCTAAGGTAAAGAGAGTAACAATAATATTTTACATAATTCTCTAAATACGAAATATCGTTCGGTATACTTCGCGTGTAAAAATGTCATATAAAAATATAGATTTGAATACACACAGTGCCTCTATAATTATGTTACATTAACATAAATTACTTGAGCATATTTAGTCTTTTCACTGCATTAAATGTTGAAGAGAAACTTAGTAAAGTAATGCTTACGTGAAAGGATTAAAACTTAGTGTAGTATACCATGAAAATAATAGGTTTAATGATTATATATATAGAGTTACGACACCTATTCTTTTTCAGTTAAGTACTCATGGTACAATTTACAGTCGCTTTGTTTAGTTCTCTTTGAAAACCAGTCCAAGTCTTTCTGTCCTTAGCATAGAAGTCTTATTTTCATAATTTAACAATTTGGCATCTATTGTTTTCTTTCTAGTATTTTATTATGCTTTAATTATTATTTCATTTTGCCTTGTTATTTTTAGGTCTTTTTGAGACATAGCATTTTATCTAGTTTCTATGTACGTTTTGCCAGATTTGACTTACTATTGCAGTCTTTGCCACATTAAATACTAGGTACTTAGGGTATGTTATTGTACCTACATTGTACATATTCTATTGTTATGTACGTAAAGTTAATAGTGTCCATGTGTTCACACGGTCTGCCAGATCTAAAATTGTGTAAAAAATTGTATCATATGAAAAGTATTGACAAATCTTGTACGATCGTGTATCTACAATATGTACATATCTGACTATTAGAAACAGAATGTATTCTTTATTATGGGACGTTCTCTTCCCGCGTCCCGAGGCAGCTTTACCCTAAAGACCCTTCCTTATTCAAAGTTTTCCATTTCTCCATCATTTTCACTACAAAACTTCTCCATATATTTTTCACGAAACTAATAAAAAGCAATAATGGCCGCTTTTGCTTCCAATTTCAAAGTACAAATGAGTGTCCACACTACTCAACATACTTGCATGAATATGTGTTTGCGTGGCAATGATTTGATCTCTCTTTTAGTCAAATATTTTTAGGGTCCTCCCGTCGCGTGCTATGGCGCGCTCATTTAATTTTACACAGTGTTAAGTTTATGTGCATTAAATAGTGTTTAGTTTCAAGACATGAGGTAGGAAAATATTATCTTAGATAATAAAAATAAGAGATTTTTGTATTTATTTGATAGAGTTATATTAGATAAATTGTAAAGTGACTAGCTTTAAGGTTCTTTTTTTATATGGCGATAGTCGTTCAGAACTTATCCGAAAAGTTGTCACATATATTTAGTACTTAAGAAAAAACTTAATTTTTGTTGCAACTGTAGAGTTTCACTGTCCAATACTCTTGTTATACGATTTGATAATTCGAAATTATTTCTTTTCACAAATCTTAGCAAAATTACGACAACTTGTTTGTCATCTATTTGCAATACGACGGCGTGTTCAGTAATTAGTAAAAGAGATCTGCCCTGTTGTGATTTTATATTTTAATGTTATATTATGTACTCAATCAAATGAGATTAACTCAATTTTATTCGAGTCTAGTGCAACAGCAAGGGAGTCGAATATAGTTTACTAAACTTAAACATGGAATTGTTTGATGCCGATGGCAATATTCAATAATAGATATCGTTAGGTCGTGTTGTGTAAATAAAATATAATTTTAGCGCATTTCTTTCAGTTAGTATTTGTAAGCGGGTTTTGCTTCTATAAAAGTCTTTCATATCGACAATCAGCCATATCAATATGAAAATATAAAAAGAATTAGTCGGCGGAGTTGGAGTTAATCATTTGCAATCGGCTGCAATACTCTTCTATTTCTATATTTACTTCTTTGTTTTGAAGAATATTTACTTTGTTGATTTCTTTTCGATCGACATGGCAAATGATTTCTTTCAAAACTAGCCGACAGTGTACAGTATTTTAAAGATAATACTACGTTAAAGATTTGTATGAAAATTTAATTATATTGTCTTCATAAAACCATGTGTATTATTATTTCAGAATCTCAAATTATCGTTATGAAACCCCGATAACGTTATCAAATATATAAAAAACATCCACAGGGGATTATTTACGATAATACATAACCATTATTATTATCTATAATGTAAAAGTCAATCGACATGCCATACCTATAAATAATTACTATAATTTGGCCCTTGGCCACTTACCTTTTTAAATTCATAATTACTTTTAGGGTTACATAAGTATTGTTATTAATCGATGACGTGATTGGCGCAATGTCTTAGCAATTGGACTAAAGACCTCACGGGTTCCATCCTCGCATTATAGGACAAAACTTGTGTGACATAGACTACCTTCGTGGTCTGTCAAACGCACTAAATGTACAGGGGATATTCTGGTTGATGCGAGCATAATCCATAGTGTGTGCCAATGATATAAACAAGACTCGTAAATCTGGGATAATAAATGGAGTATTGTTTCTCTTAAATTCTGTTAGGGACCGGCATGAAACGAGCCCGAGCGAGAAGCGTTAGCAGGCCTCCCACCAGGTGGACCGACGATATCGTCAGAATTGCAGGCAACCGGTGGATGCAATTAGCAAGCTGACGTTCGAAGGGGGAGGCCTTTGTTTAACAGTAGACGTCTTCCAGCTGATGATGAAACCAACCTATGGTCTCCTGGACTATCTAGCGACTAGCCGTGATATCTATAGTTTTTAACCCAACCCATTAACTTATTACTTTTACATACATACTTAAAGTCACGTCTGTTTCCCAGAGGGGTAGGCAGAGACCACGGATTACTTTTAACTAACGAAAATACACTGGTAATCCAGGTCTACTGACCCGTGCTTGAATAACAAACTTTCTTAAATGTATACATATTTTGACGATATTGAGAACCCATGCGATTAACCGAAAGGCTCATCTAGCTATACTATTGTCACCGACTTCGGACTAAATAAAAATGTTACGATCAGGTACTTGGCAACTATCATAATATCATTAAAATCAATTATTTGACAACATGATAAGTTAACATTGAGAACCTAATGTTTATGACTAGTAAGTGTAGAAAACAGAACCATTTCCATGAGGTATTTAATTATATATTAATCTAGTACAGATAATACTCCAATTATTTATGATAAGATTTAAAATCACTTTCAAGGTCTAGTAATCAAATACATTTAGTTCTCCGAAACGTTCATGGAGGTAAGTTCGAAAGTATTTTTTGCTATTCCAAGAAATATGGGCCCGTTGTAACGGTATTACATTTTTAGGTAAGCTCAAAGACATTTTTCTCACGCTGGTACTTAGCTTTTGTGTCGTAAGTGCGAAAAAGAATTAATAGGCAGGGCAGTATTTAGCAATTATTTTGAACTGGCTCTATTATAGTAACGCATTTATTTTAAGAGAAGTAACTTACGTGCTCTATTCTGCTCACCCGTTAAGTATGTATTTTTAAATTTTCACGCGAGTTGATGTTGCCAGGGGACTAAATAAAAACCTGATGCCACGAAAGCTCTCGGCACGTCCACGACAGCTGGAAGGATTTTGACGGGACTTTCACTGGCAAATAGCTGATGTTATAAGGATTTCAATTAAGTAAATCTGTTTACTGCTGCTACGTAGGAAAGGTTTTTAAATTGAAATATGGGGGGACGAAGTCTCAGGCAGACTATAGTACAATAAGTTTAGTGGGTTATTCCAACGGTAAATACATTTATAGATGGCGATCTCCAGGGCAGTGGGCTGGATCGCCACAATACTGATACTGTGTTCATTACTGACGCTCGGACAAGGGGGTGAGTACAAACAAGACTACCATAACTTTGTGTTTACCTACATCGTATATTATTACGTCATAGTATGACATGTGGTACGAATAGCATTGAAAACAAGATTGTTGCAAAAGTAGGTACTTATTCTTATCTGTGCTAATTTCATGAAAACAAAAAGGACTGTCCTAACATTGCATAAGTAGGTCTGGAAATAAAAAAGAAAGAGAAACGTAATATTTAGTGCTGCCTATATTATGTTCCGAAATCTATGTTAGCCGAAGTCGCGAATATTAAAACAAATTCCTACAATTGCAGAGGACCTGCCGTGTAATAAACGCGACGTCGGCATTGAAGGGAGATCTGTAGTCTGCGTGTGCGATTCTACCTACTGTGATACTATCACTCGTGAGGACCCAGAACCTGGCTCTTACGTCGTGTACACTTCTAGCAATGTAAGATCTGTTTATGCTTGTAAATATGGTATGGGGAAGTAGTAAGAACGGCAACTCCGCGGAATGGCTCATAATCTGTAACTCGGCCTACACGTACTGCCTACATGGGCCTTACGACGCGCGCCAAAATAGTGGTTTAAAGGATCCAGAAGTAACGCCTCTTTGCTTTTGGGAAGTAAGATCGACAAATAAAGCCATTACACTAAATAATATACTTTTCTAAAGAAACTAACAATAAGACCGTGTAGCCAAACAAGAACTAATGAACAATGCCACACCGTTTAGTATAAATAGGACCCTTCTTAGCCGAAAGACAATAAGT
The DNA here is from genome assembly GCA_946251915.1 of Abrostola triplasia. Taxonomy (NCBI): domain Eukaryota; kingdom Metazoa; phylum Arthropoda; class Insecta; order Lepidoptera; family Noctuidae; genus Abrostola; species Abrostola triplasia. The sequence continues at coordinate 3,740,908 of OX276426.1, forward strand.
AAATACTAGGTAATATGCAGAGAAGTACAATCTAATGTTTTTTAAAGGCTGGTCAACGTTTCGAGAAGAGCTTCGGAGATGTTCAAACAGTAGTAAATGAAGACCCAGTTACAGAGGCTGATAGCACTCCCACTACACCTAGCGATAGCAGCACAACTGCTGCGCCACCAGTCAGTGACGACGAAGAAGTAGTCGAAGATCCACCAGAGAGTACGTACTTGTTAACTAACAGATGTTTACTTTTACTATAAAATATAAAGCTAAACAAACGATTCTATAGGATTGATTTAAAATAAATTTTTAGACTCGAAAGTGTTTGTAATTTGAAAATAAACGTTCTTTGTAAAGAATTGGAAGATAAGCCGTATTTATTAAGATAAAACCTGTTATCCTGTACTTTGTCCTGTTGCAAACAAACAATTTTTGCTAACAATTAAATTATCACTCTACATATACATAACATAACATCACGCCTGTATTCCTCGAAGGAAATACCGAATCCATTGCGTGAACTGTATTATATATAAAAAATTCGCTATTCATGTTCCAGGTTCACAAATATGGAACAATGTGGTCCTTCAAATTAGTACGTTGGCTCGGCACCAATTTATCGAAGGCTTCGGTGGATCGGTCACAGACGCTGCTGCCATCAACTGGCGTAAACTGTCAGACGTCACCCAACAGAAATTTATCGAGTAAGAACTTGATTAAAATTTGCTATGGAAGATACGTTAAGCATAAAAAGTGAATGAGTATCTAAATATAAATGAAGTTTAGTAATAATTATCTATATCAAGATTACTTATACATACAAGTATATAGACTTCTACATCTCGCCAAAATGGCGGGCGTTCAAAATGTCTGTAGATAATATTTAAATATTTTTTTTGTTATTTGGCTCCGATTTTTTTACAATAATATAACAATGAAAGGTATCGTGCATATTCTCTAATAAGCTAAAAAGTAAACATTTAAGTCTATTACAACATTTACCAGGTATTTCCGGATTCTCTCAGGGGACAAAAAAATATTTGACAGAAAGTTGAGGTTTTAAATGATTATACCTACTAGTAATAGTTTAACGTTTGAATACTTTTACGTTTTAAAATCAATAACAGAAAATTTATTTTTGAGCCGTTTGGGGTTGAAACATTTGGGCCATGGGGTCCGAGCGCTCGTGCTTTGTTTAAAGAGTTAGCAAAGCGCCTAGTCGACTCCACACGTGACCAAAGGGCTGGTTCATTTTTTGGCCAAAGAATTAGCATTGCCATTCAACGTGGCAATGCTGCCAGTCTTCTGGGCACGTTACCGGTTGACATCGATGGGGATGAATTCTTTGATGCTTTTTAACTTTTTATTTTTGTATATATTGTTTTTATTTTGTATTAGAATTAAGTTGTATATATTTGTAAAATAGTATGTTAATCTATAATTAAATAAAATCTTTCAGTAAACATAACAGAAAATAAATCTGGCATTCCTTACTACTTGCTTGATGCCAAGTGACATTTAAGTATGTGTGTGATATTATCACTTGGCATCAAACACCGATAAACGATGTTTAGTGAGGCTAATAACAAATATGTTTTCTTTAGTTCCTATTTCGGCCCTAAAGGATTGGAATACAACTTGATTCGTGTGCCGATCGGTGGTTGTGACTTCTCTGCACATCCTTACACGTACGCTGAGGAACCCTGGCACGATGCTACCTTATCTAACTTCTCGCTGACTTCCGAAGACTACTTTTATAAGGTAAGGACTGGGCTACCTAATATGTAAACTTAACTGTTTACTGATGTACCATACTGTATTTTCTAAATGCAAGTGACATAACTCAAAATTCTGGTAAAGTAACTATGCTTTATTCTGTTACTCCTGTTATATCTCTATTTTACTAGTTTGGTCTTTTTTAACCCACGAAGAAATGGAGACGGTATATGCGTTTAGGGCCTTGACAATTTTCTCCAAAACGGCTTGACTGATTTTGATACAGTTTTCTATTCATCATCATCATCAGCCGGAAGACGTACACTATTGAACGAAAGCCTCCCTTAGAACACTACAGTTTTCTATTATCACCTATTATCTAGTAAAATACCTATTTTAAAGTCAGTTATACTTTTATATTCAAAGCTGTATCATGTTACGTTCCCTAAAAGAGCAGAAGTTATGGATTTTTACTGAGATTTAATTGACCAATCTTGATAAATCCACTGTGATGTGCGAAATACTGTCGCTTTCGAGCTTTCGCGTACATCATACAAATATTTGAATTATTACAGCTTCCTATGATTAAAAGAAGCCAACGAGTGGCAACAGACGAGATTAAAATAACTGCAAGTACTTGGTCGCCACCTGTATGGATGAAAACCAACGAAAGAATCACTGGGTTCAGCCAGTTAAGAAGGCAATACTACCAGGCTTATGCTGATTACCATCTACGGTAAGATGATCGTTCTTAACGGTGCTTTGAGTCATATAGGTATTTTGTTAATTACTCTATTCCCGAATGAGTGAATGATTAAAACTATTCCTATTTCTCATTTAGAGGTTCAAAGGTACAAAAAATAGTTGATCATTGCCCACTGCAGTGCCAAACTAAGAAAATTACCATCTGATAATTATCATACTGTTTTCACTTTATGTAATTTAATTGTTGACGATTTCAGTTTCATTGAGGAGTACGACAAGGCCGACGTAAAGATTTGGGCAATCACGACAACTAACGAGCCTATCAACGGAATCGTACCTTTCGTCCAGTTCAATTCACTGGGATGGGCTCCATCACAACTGGTATGTTCATAATACCCGCAAAACATTTTTGTCATCATCATCAGCCTATCTTAGTCCACTGCTCGACATAGGCCTCCCTCCCCTATGGCACGCCGCTGACCTCGATTCTTTTTAATTTTATTTAAATATTCACTCAACATAAATTATTATTTTAAGGACATTCAGATTAAAATATTTTTACTTTATGTGAAAATTGAATCTTAAATTATTCTGGTTTCTGGTTGCAGGGTCGTTGGGTGGCGGATAACCTTGGTCCCACAATAAGGAACTCACGTTACAACAAGACATTAATCATAGGTGTCGACGATCAACGATATCTTTTACCTATCTATTTAGCAGGAGTAAGTATCGCTTGATTGCATGTCGTTAACACTCCTATTATAAACCTTTTTACTTGCTTACTGCAAATACTGCTACAAATTATCTGTCCGAGTCGGTCTTAGACTTCACAAGTATCTAATTTAAAAGGCTTTTTTAATAAATTAAGTAATTTGTTTTTACAGATGGAACGGGAAGATCCTAAATCTATTGAATACCTTGATGGCATAGCTGTACATTGGTACGGAAACTTCTTCCCTCCACAAATCCTAACTGCAATACAAAACCAATATCCAGGCAAGATCCTTCTCGCGACTGAAGCTTGCGAAGGTATCGTTAAAAAAATACATCGTGGCTATTATAGACAGTAAAAACTCATAGTTAATTTTGACGCACACCTCTTTTATGTAGATAATGATTTAAGACCTTTATATCCTAAGCTGGGAGGGCTTTGCAAGGTCTTGCTAAAGTCATGTCCATGTGCCTATATTAGGGTTATTATAAGCGTAGATTTCGGAGCCTCCTCGAAAGAGGATAAATTGGTAATGAACAATTTTGTATTTATGTACCTAGTAAAAGTACCTAAGTAAGTAGTAAAACAAAATTACGAAAAGTGCAAGATAGTAATCCAATTACTCAGTTTTGTTTAGATCGTAATTGCGTAGTCAATACCCGTCTCCGAATTGTTGCATCGAAATTAAGTACCTATGGCTATAAGTACTTTAACTGTACTGTGTTTTTTTCAGGTTCCATGCCGTGGCATTTAGAGCGGCTTTCAATTGGGTCATGGGCACGAGCTCGCAGATACGTCACTAGTATCTTAGAAGTAAGTAAGATCGGCACTGCACTAACTTAACTCACCTATAGGTGCCCAACTTTTGTAAATATGGTGTCCAATAACAATATCCAATTTTAAACCTAATAAAACTTATTTAGATTAACTAATAAAATTGGAGCTTTCATGGAAAGAAATTATGGCATTTTTGTCATACGTATTCAACACTAATAATATGTTTTTTGTCAACAGGATCTCAACAACTTCGTTGTTGGTTGGATTGATTGGAACCTGTGTTTAGACCCTGGCGGTGGTCCCAATTGGGCAGACAACTTTGTAGATGCACCTATTCTCGTCTATGGAGACAGGGACGAATTTATTAAGCAACCTATGTTTTACGCTATGGGCCACTTCTCTAAATTTATACCACGAGGCTCTCGCCGAGTGACAGTGACGCGCAGAAGCATCGCAACTGTCGAGAATCTTGCTGTTCTCAAACAAAATGGAAATATTGTTATTGTGCTTCAAAACAGGTATTTTTTATTTATCTACTGTTTACTATAATATTTGTTTAGCAATCGCAAATTTTGTAATATAATAATTATTTCTGATACAGACTAAGAAGAGTAATGAATGTGAAAATAAGGATAAGCAGTCGCAGATACTTTGATATTGTGATGGAGCCTGAATCAGTCAAGACAATTGAAGTCAACCCGAATTAATCAGTAGGTAATTGATACAATTATTTAATAAAAATATTTATTTGAATAACAACAGTTTTATTATATACTACATACATATTTAATCAACCTTGAACCAAACAAAACTTTGGCAGAAATAAAACTTGGCAGAACATTGTATACGCTGCTTAGAAATTTTCAGATCTGATCTGAATACCCATTTGTAGAAGTATTATGAACCAAATATGTTTGTAGGTATCTAAGACAATAAACGCCATTTTAACCAACTTCAATAAAGGAGGAGGTTCTCAAATCGACTGTATGTTTTTTTTTGTATGTTCAAAATGATTTTTAATGATCGACACTCCCGAAGTGATCCTAAGTTTGCATTGTCACCAAGTTAGGATCTAATGATGAACTAAGGAGATATGGAACGAAACCCATAAGATCATGTCAAACACTGCACATATAGTACACATTACATTGGGACCTAAAAACATAACTGGCGAAATGTGGGTGTAGGTGCTGTGTGTGCACCTCTGCCTACCCCTTCGGGGAATACAGGCGTGATGTTATGTTATATTATGTTCCCCGAGAATAATAGTACAAAAATGAAAACTGAGACTCTACGACGATGACGTTATTTTTTACGAAATTTAAATCGTCTGGCAGGCATAAGGGCCGGCGGTACCTGTCTGGCGATACATATATAAAAATCAGCTCTCAGAATTTAAGAAAAGTTAGCTATGTTTTCATGTACCTTTAGCTGTAAATTGGCCGTCGGTCCAAGCTAGCAGGTATGCGTACGTGTATAGTAGGCAGGTACGCGTGTAGTAGTAGGTACTGATACTATTCTATCGTTTACATTTTCGGCTCTGAGATCTTACTCTATAACAAATTGAACGAGAAAAGTGTTCCGAACTGCACACATTGACAAAGACGTAAGTAAAAAATGCCTGTTTTGATCCAAGCTGCACATAAGGTGTCATTGATATTCTAGGTGCAAGATTATAAGGCCCGTAAATTATTGTGTAATTAGAAAAAAAGTGCAATGGTTGGTAGTTTTATTGCTACACACACATCCGTTGTTACGTCATGTGGCAGGAACAGCGCCACCTGGTGGCGAGAAGTTAGGCGGGGGTATGGTGACACCTCCGGGTATGAATAAAGGTAAACCTGCAGCGAGCGTCAATTTAAAGCAAATTCTTCTTAGAATCTAGTGCAACGGGCATCATAATGCAAAATTGTAGGTAGTCTGATAAGATAGCATTAAGATAGATATGATAATAAATGATACGAGGGGATGAGTAAAGATCCGCTGGCCAGCAAATTAAGAACGTATAAAAAGAGGCCTTTTGACGGCCAGGGCAGTCGCGCTCTACAAGGAACAAGAATAGGACCTGCTGGGCACAAACCTCTCCCCGGTAAGAAAATATCTTTGCTGCGTTTCCCTTGTAAAAAACAGCCGGTCTGATTCCCATCCTAGACCAACAAGATATACAGTCCACTTGCACCGGCTATAGATGAAGCGGCGTGTGGGAGATCCCGCACATATATATTATTATAATTACTGGCTACAAACATTATTAATATAATTCTTTCAGAGGAACTTAGTCCATAATTTAATACATAACAGTGTTGATACTGTATAAGTACAGAACCATACGTAAAAGATATTATTATTCCGATATTATTAATAAGTATTGGTTTCACAACATCAGAGCGAGCAATTTAAAAAGTTCGTGCTAGACTCGCCACTGTCATCATATTGTGACAAAAGAATCCCTACTAATACTATAAACGCGAAAGTTTGTAAGTATGGATGGATGTTTGTTAGATGAAATTTCATATGTAGGTAGCCGACACCCTGGATTAACGCATAGGCTTTTTATCCCAAAAAAATGTAGCGGGTAACACCGCGGAGCGATGCTAGTAGGTTAATAAGAACGATAATGCTGTGACAGGATTGCCTTGATTTTATCGATTCTTCTTCTAATTTGTAACTTTTTAAATTATAAAAAGCGGCACAAAATGCTCTAATTATATTTCAAGGGTTAAAAGGTTAAAATCAATTACTTGATAGCATAAGTTGAGTAATGTTTCATGACTAGTAAGTTTATAAAACAGACCTATTTTAATGAGGTATTATTTAACCTACTGCAGATAATATTGCAATAATTAATGATATGGTTTAAAACCACTTCCAATAAAATACATTCAGTTCTCCAAAACGTTCATGGAGGTAAGTTTGAAAGAATTTTATTGTTGTTCTAAGAAATATAGGCCCGTAGTAACTGTATTACATTTAAGGTGAGCTAAAATACATTTTTCTGACTTGGCTTTTGTGTCGTAAGTACGGAAAATGATTAATAGGTTGATACTCTAATTAGTCAATGGGCCATCAATGTGTACTTCATTTAGCAATTCTTTGAACTGGCTCTATTAGAGTAACAAATTTATTTTATGAGGAATAACTTTCCTGCTCTATTCTGCTCACCCGTTATGTATATATAAGGCTTCAACGAGGTTATGTTGTCTGGTGACAAAATAAAAACCTGCTGTGTTCATACAAAATACCCGAATAGTCAACAAATTCTGTTTGGGGATTCTTGTTTCACGTTTACTAACCAGTTTAACGGTAGATACATTAGTTTTTATTTTCTCAGTGGTCCATAAAAGGGGACTTCGTCTAGTGATATTTGATTTTGAAACGTTTACCAACTACTTGGTACATTGCACTAGTTTAGTATCTGTGATATACTGTAGGACAAGTGAAACAGTGTAGTGGGATATTCAATCAGTACATAAACATACACAACTTATAGATGGCGATCTCCAGAGCAGTGGGCTGGTGCGCCACAATACTGATACTGTGTTCATTACTGACGCTTGGAGAAGGGGGTGAGTACAAACAAGACTACCATAACTTTAAGTAGGTACCTAGATCGTATATTATTACACCATAGGATGCCATAATATGGTACCTACCTAGGAATAGCATTGTAAACAAGATTGTTCCAAAACTAGATAGTATTTCTTATTTGTACTGATTTCATGAAAAATAGAGAAGGACTGTCTTACATTGCATAGCTCTTGTAATAAAAAAAGAGAAACGTAATATTTACTTCTGTATTATGCCCGGATTCTATGTTAGCCGAAGGCGCAAACAAAAGCAAAGATTAAAATAAATTCCCACAATTGCAGAGGACCTGCCGTGTAAAAAACGCGACGTCGGCGTTGAAGGGAGATCTGTAGTCTGCGTGTGCGATTCTACCTACTGTGATACTATCACCCGTGAGGACCCAAAACCTGGCACTTACGTCGTGTACACTTCTAGCAATGTAAGATCTGTTTATGCTTGTGAATATAGTATGGGGACGAAGGAAGAATATAAACCGAGTAAGACAATCGCGGTGTAGCACATAAACTACAATAGGCCCACACTTATTCCTTTATGGGACTTAAGTAAAAAAATAATATATTGTAGATAAATGTGCGAAGTCATTTGGAGTATGCATTCCAAATCTGGAACCCTTATGTCAAGTACATCGACCGCATAGAAAACGCACGAGAACGTTTTATCAGATTTTTATACCATCGTCAAAAAAGGTCATTGGGCGCAATCCGACCCAGCGCAAACACTAACCATTATGGTATTCATACGGCAGCAAAAAGTTATAGCCAAATATATAGGGTGGAATTTCAGAGACAATTTATGGTAAAAAAAAAACCACTTTATCATCAAAAGTCTCTACGGCACTAAGTTTGAAGTACAAGTAAAGTAATAAATTACAAAAAACCTTTTGCCGAATATGATTTAAGATTTAGTAAACGTTTTCTGACGTTTATAGTAGTTCAACCCCAGTCGGTATCATAGTAACTTTTAATCCCCATCAAAAACATAATCGAATGACGTGAAAATAAAGCCTTGCCAAAAATTGCCATTTACTCCCAACATTGCTATTTTTCCAAAAATCTAGCTATTTTTGAAAAAACTGCTAATTTGCTAATGCCTTTAGAAATATATGCAGTACTCATTGAAAGTCTTCAAAGACAGCTTCATCTTATTTGTGACGGATAAGGGTGCTGACCTTAACACTTCAAATTAAATAAAGAATATTTGTTCTTTTGCAAAATTCCCATCATTGGCAGAAAAGTGACCCTTACTATGATAAACTAATGACATCATCTATTATATACGTACAGTTTTATTTCTGTCCGCCGGAGTTTTTTTTCGTACAAGGTGCCCATTGATCTTTCTTATCATTCTGTAGACTACACAAATGTATGCAGAAAACAAATATTTTCAACCACTTGTCAACCACCGTCGAATGGCTGACTGCACGTTTCTGTTAAAGTTAATTGCAAAAGAAATTGACTGTTCTGACTTATTACGTAAATATCATTTTATGTTCCCCATAGGCCAAAAAGGTTTAACCCCCCTGTTTCCATTCCTAGTGCCTTCTCAAATTACATATAAAATCTGGCAATGTTCTAGCAAGCAGCGAGTTTAACAAACTAAGTAAAGATTTCTCTTTTTACTTAAATTTAATACTAAAATGTGACACATCAAAGAAACATCTTAAACTTAATTTTTTCCCATAAAGTTCAGAAACCATATTAAATTACACTGTAGTACTAGTTTGTTGTGTTTATGTTTTTTTTATCTTAAGTATTGCTACTCGTGAGAACTTTTACTTGGCTTTAGGATGCGTGTAATAACCTATTCCATTTTTGAAGCTGTTAGTTTTCCATCGAAATAAAATAATGCGCGCCAAAATGTTAGTTAGAAGAATCTAGAAGGAATTCCTCTTTGCCTAGTCTTTTAGGGAGTAAGATCGGCATCGAAAACCATTAGGTACACTAAATATAATTTTCTAAAGAAACTAACAATAAGATCGTAGAACCAAAAAAACACTAATGAACAATACCACACTGATTAGTATACCTTCTTGTTTTAATAGACCTTTCTTAGCCGATAGACAATAAGTAGACACTAGGTACCTATGTATAACAATAATACGTAGAGAAGTACAATGTAATGTTTTTTCAAGGCTGGTCAACGTTTCGAGAAGAGCTTCGGAGATGTTCAAACAGAAGTCAATGAAGACCCAGATGTGGAGGCTAATAGCACTCCCACTCAACCTAGCGATAACAGCACAACTGCTGTGCCACCAGCCAGTGACGACGAAGGTCCAGAGAGTACGTACTTGTTAACTAACAGATGTTTACTTTTACTATAAAATATAAAGCTAAACAAACGATTCTAGAAGATTGATTTTATGAATAGGTACATTTTTGAGACTCAGTGTTTGTAATTTGTAAAATAAACTTTCTTTGTAATGAATTGGCAAGATAAACCGTATTGAGATTAATCCTTTTATCACTGTCCTGTTACAAACAAACAACATTTTTGCTGATAAAGAAATTATCACTCGTACGTTGAAAATAATAAACCAATACTTGGAACTGTATAATGTTTAAAACACATCGCTATTCATGTTCAAGGTTCACGGATATTTGACAATGTGGTCCTTCATATTAGTACGCTGGATCAGCACCAACATATCGAAGGCTTCGGTGGAGCGGTCACAGATGCTGCCGCAATTAACTGGCGCAAACTGTCAAACGTCACCCAACAGAAACTCATCGAGTAAGAACTTGATTAAAAGATGCGTTAAGCATAAAAACTGACTCACTATCTAAATATAATGTTATTGAATTAAGAATAATAATAACCAAGTAATTATGCATAAAAGTAAACATTACAAAATTTACTAAGTGCCTACTATTTGAGCCACTTGCACAAAAAAAACCCGCAGGGGAAAACATTTATTCGACAAAAAAGTTGAGGATTTAAACGATTATATTTACTAGTAATAGCTTAACAGTTAAATATTTCTCACGTTTTAAATTGCTTGATTTCCGAAATCTATCAAAAATAAATCTGGTTTTCCTCATGCTTGATGCCAAGTGATATTTATTTGATGTTGTGTTTTTATCTGAGTAATTTAATTTGATGATCTGTTTGTTTTTCTTATAAATAGTGTATTGTGTGTATATGGATTGTGTGGTCTGAAACAAATATTGTATCTCTTTTATTATATTTTTTATATTTTATATGTACCTACATATAGTATGTGATACTATCACTTGGCATCAACCACCGATAAACGGTTTTTACACCGACGGATGATACAATAACGCCTCTGAGACTAATAACAAATATTTTTCTCAGTTCCTATTTCGGCCCTGAAGGACTGGAATACAACTTGATGCGTGTGCCGATCGGTGGTTGTGACTTCTCCACACATCCTTACACGTACGCTGAGGAACCCTGGTACGATGCTACCTTATCTAACTTCTCGCTGTCTTCCGAAGACTACTCTTATAAGGTAAGGACTGGGGTATCTTAACCAAATAGTATTTATTATTCCTGAAAAAGATACCGAACTAGTAGAATAGAGACATAAATCTCTTATTTATATTAATTGAACTATTAAAATCCTTTTTTTAAAGAGTTTATTAATTGCATCTTTTAATTTTAAGTCAGGTCACTTTCTTTATAAAAGGTGTGTTACGTAGATTATTTCTGATAAAAATCTCCCTAAGTACTACAGGCAATGTTCCTATTCTTTTATATACAAAGTCGTGTCGTGTCACGTTGCCTGTCTGGGCAGAAGTTACGGATTTTTTGACCATTTACAGAAATTTTGACCAATCATGACATACCTTATTAATATCTGCAGCATTCGCGCACATCATGATTAAAAAATTCATACTTTCATACTTATAATATATTAAATGTGAAAGTAACCCTGTCTGTCTGTCTGTTACGCTGTAGATGGTTTCAGACACGAATAAGGACATGGCTACTTTATTTTAGATTCAACACTAAAGGATTTAAAAAAAAAAAACGTGTACAGTTGGAATTGGAGAATTCAACCCTTAAGGTGGTGAAAGATATTATGAGAAGTTAAAATCTTTTAAGCTAGTATTTTAATAATTACAGATTCCTATGATTAAA